>JAPPVO010000014.1:50630433-51830433 GCA_030407325.1 Camellia japonica
TAATATAAAATAGGACCTAATGGAATAGTAGAAAACACTATGGGGTTTATGGAATAGGATTCTTAGAGAATGGATTTATTAAAAAAAGCTCCTTTGTTAAACTAATAATGGTTTATCATGTTTAGGTTTCTTTTGTTTATTTGTTAATAAGGATTTTAATTTATTAGTATATTTGTTTCTTTAGTTCAGGATTTTCTAATTTAGCAATTAATTCAATAAGAGTCGTTTCTTCTTGCTGAGATTTACTCAGTACATTAATTGTTTTACAGCACGTATCATTGCATCCTAATTCAATTTCATTATCTGTACTATCAGTAGGAGAATAATAAGTAGAAGTGGAACTAGAGGAAATATTATCGTCAGGTGAGGTACTAGAGGGAACAGGGGACTGTGTCGGGGAAACATTTAATTTGAATATGTCAAATATTTGTTATTGATTTTCTTCAGTAATTTGTAATTGGTTAAATTTAGTTTTAAGTTTGTCTTTAACCCTACATTTATTAGAATAATAACCATTTTTACCACAGTTGTAACAAGTAATAACATCAAGAGTGGGTTTTGACCCCTTTTTTAGATTGTTTAGAATATTTCTTTTTGAGGTTAGTATAATATTTATCTATGGATTTAGAAGGGTAATATTTCTTTTTGCCTTTATTGGAATATTTGTAGGAAGATTTTTTATTTTTGTTTTTACTAAGTTTTCTTCGTGAATGAGCGACGGGAGGTAAACCATATTGTTCACAGAAATTTTCTAATTCATATTTGGCTTTGTGTTTATCTTTAGCATCTTTTGACTAAGTTTTAAATCAATACACATTTTTAAGCCTTCTTTTTGAATAGTGCTAATAATATCATGTAACACGCCCGCGAGGGACCCCGCTACACGCTATAGTTCGGACTCGATTTGTGTCACGGTTCTCAACTTGAACCAAAGAGTCCAAATCCGGCAAATCATTTTGAGAAACAGATTTTTGAAAAGAAGTGCCAAACATGGACTGCTTTGCCAGATACAGAGTCGCCACCTAAATATTTTAATGGGGAAATTTAGGAAACCCTGACTCGGTGCCGAAGGCCACGTGTCCGTCATCACCAAAGTTGCCTCGGCTCGGGAACTTGGGTACGATTGGGGAAGGTCAGCTATGAGCACTCCCTCTCGCCCGGTCCGAAGACCGGCCTCTACTAACCATGATATCCGACTTTGAAAACGTTATGTGTTCTTATTCCAGTTAATTAGCCTAGAATTACTATGTGATGCACACAGCATACAAGTATAGACTAGATCGCCTAATTTGGAAACAAGCATTGCATATCCGTTTGTTTTAGAAAACGCTTTGGGATTTGCTACTCGCAAGTAGGCTAAAACACGGATTTCAATGAGTTGTTCCAACTCAAACAATTCAGCTTTCACCCACAGGCATTCAGGCATTTATCACATAAGCATCTAGCCACATGGTAAGCATGCTGTCATGATAGCATTCACACACATGCGATATGCTAAAGCATGAAAATACTTACATCGTACTCCGTGCCAACAATAAACTAGTTAGCAAACATGCATGGTCCTAGTTCATGTCAAATTGACTAATGCAACACATACAGGATGCAATTAGGGTAGGCCTGGCTAACCTAAACATGACATGTGAAATGCAATCAATTGATGCACGTATTCAATTTGGAATTGAAGTACAAATGCAGTTAGCATGATGTACGAGCCCGGTGCATGCAGGACAAATGTATGGATGCACGCATGCATAGCATGAGGTATGCTAATTTAAACATGCCCTAATCTACCATCATAAGCGGGTAAATAAAAGGGAAGAAAGAAGTGGGGATTAGAAGGCATGCACACACACGCATCCACACTTATTACAGATTCGCCCTCGCCCGGAGGACCAAATAAATATTACAGATAATTAACCTACAAGCTAATTAAATATTACAGGCCATCTAATTAGTTAACAAATAACTAAGCTAGAAGAAAACAGTAAACCGCCTCGGGAGAGGGCCTGATGCAATGCATGCTCGGTCTTGCTCAGAAATGCACTGCCATGCGCAAGCTGCCTCTGTTTTCCTTGCTATACTCCTCTGAAGACTGCCAAAATCTCAAGGTTGCCTTTCTGAACACTGTACAGTACCACCGGCTGGAGAGAATGGCCATCGGCCGTAGGAGATGTTCATCGGCTGAGAATGAATCCATCGGCCACAAATTGTTTGCCGGCCGGCACTCTGTTCAGTCGATCGGCAAAAAGTTCCTGCAGGACCTGTTTGATAGCAGCAGAGGACAGAGCTTTGCATGGCAATGCAATTCAAGCCATATATGCACCAATCATGTCCCTTATCATGTTAGTGACTCAAAGGGACATGCTCCTTGGTTCTCGGACCATCAATCGCGCATTTCCATGCGTGATGGCCCAAGGGACAAAGTGTGCACATTTTGATGTCAAATGCAATGCAAACCAACAAACCAAAGGGGCCCAATTCCTATCACTAGATCAAGGAACAAGGCATGCATGCTAGATGGAGTGCAACCTAAGCATATGAACTAGCATGCAACATGAGCATACAAGGTATACATGCAAGCATGCAAAAAACATGCAAAGTAAGCATGCAAGCAAGCATAGGATGGACTTAAACATGATTTAGGCAGCTCTAATTAGGCCAAAACAGTGGCCAAAATGCTATGAAATGAGGACTAAACACACACATACACATGCACATGTTAAAGGGCTAATACTCAAGCACAAAGGGCAACTCTCAAGCACACTTGAAAGAGGCATAACATGGACTAAAGGCATGCAAGGTAAGCATTGAAAATCATGTTACAAAAGGTGCTAAACCAATTAAACAAGACAAACAAGGCATGCAAACAAGGCAAAAACCCAAGACAAGCCAAGAGGCTTAAACCAAGGCTAAGTCAACCAAGCCTCACAAGGCTAAGAGGGCTTAAAACAAGTCTAAGGCAGGCCTAGACAACACCCAAGGGACACCTAGGTGGCATCTAAGTGGCTCAAATTCAAAGGGTATGCACAATGGCCAAAACATGGAGCATGCAAGACAAGCTTTCAAAGTTTCAAAGAGGCATCCAAGGCAAGCATACAAGCATGTTAAAGGGACTGAAATAACATGGCAAATGGTCTCAACCCACTAAATTAAGGCAAGGATGCATGCTATATATTCACACACTTAAGGCCAACAAACCAAAAATGCAAAGGGGCTATACTATGCATGCCAAAGTCGACCCAAACAACTAAGGACAGACCTCAAACATAGCAAAATAAGCACAAAAGCTTCACAAAGCCAAGCCTAAAACATGCTAGAACAATGGTTTACAACCTAAGGCATGTTAGGCAACAAAATGGCATTACAAGGCATGTATGCTAAGCAAGCATGGTGTACCAAAACCAACATACAACAATGCTATTTCATGGCAAAATAAGCATAAATAACAGCCAAGGCATGTCAACATGAGGCTTAGCTAGGTGCTCATTAAAGAGGCAAAAATGGCCCTTTTCAAGGACAATAAGGAGAGGGGGTGGCCTCTCCTTCTTGGACTTCAAGGCACCATCTTTACTACTGAAATCCCTCAAGATTTCAGTGGTGAGGAGGCCCAAACACCAAAGTCCGGAGCTCACTCAAAATAGCACAAAAAGGGGCCTCTCAAGGCTTAAGAGGGGTCAAACACCTCCAAACCACAAAACACTCTTAACAAACTATTTAGAGGGCCCAAAAACAGAACTTTTTTGTGTTATACACTAAGCTCAAAAACATTTCTAAGATAGGCTAACAAGCTATGCAAGAATGGGGGAAAAAGGGTAAGATAAGTTGTTACCCTTGAAGCACCTCTTCACAAATGATGGACCAGCCCCTTCCTTGAGCTCAAACCAGCTCCAAAGCTCCAATATCAGACCTCGGCCTTCAAGAACCAAGAAAAGGTGCACTATGTGTTTGTGTGCAATAGTAAGCCAAACAACACACACATACAAGAGAATGAGAGAGATAGTATAGATATAGGATACCATACAAAACCTAAACCAGAGCTTCTCTCACAACTTTTTCCCCCTTTTTGTCTAACCTCTGCCAAGAGAGGAGGGCTCCTCTTATAGAGAAGCCAATCTTGTAAAGCTTACTCAAGAAGCTAATAAGAAGGCCATCCCTCCATATACGTGTATGGAGGGGAACAAAATGCAAGACAGCTGTCTTAAAATATCTGCAAAAGCAGATGAACAGTAGTCGGCCGCAAAATTTGCCATTTTGACAAAATTAACTGCCGACCGGCAACAAATAATGCCGACCGGCAATATACATTGCCGATGGCAACAAAACACCAGCTGGTGGCCTCTAGCCACGGCCGGTGATGTGTGGGGATGCCTCACAAGGCATTCCCTGCCCTCCAAGGCAAACAACAAGTGTTTGGTGCAAAACCAGACACTAAACAGTCGGGTTCGGAGATCCTGAGGCAAGGCATGTAGCCGAGACCTCCGGGAACTCCAAACGAACACAAACAAGGATGATCACCGGGTGTTCAAACGGTGACGTCCAAGTCTTGAGGACGGTCAAAAATGGGGTGTCTACAGTTGCCCTCTTTGACAGAACTCGAAAGTCATAACAATGACGGGAGTGAATGTCAAAGCCCAGGACGACCCATTTTTGACAAGGCCGAGACTTAGACAAACATGCAAGACAAACAAGGTATGCGCCCGAAGGTAGGGGCAAAATGCAACTGAAAATGCACGAAGCCGAGCATAACTTATAATTATGCAAAGAAAAGCTGTAACGAAGCACACGTGCGGCGGTTTTAAGCTAGCATACACCAAACTACACTACAATGCAGAAAGGATGTAAGAGAATTATGCAATTCTCGATACGTCTCACGCGGAGAATACAATACCTGTCCGGTTCGTCTGGTTCCACCAGCCGCAAATGAACCGTACATATAATATCGTGCCTGTAAAGAAAACAAACTTAACAGGTATGATATTGTTAGCAACATGCATGACAATGCAATGTGAATGCTAAATGATATGCAATATATACAATGTAATGTATAAATAATGCAAATGAAAATGCAATGCAATTGAAAAAAATGCAAACTATATGCAAAGCAATTGAATCATGATCCAATCATGAGCGATTCGAAACCACACGTATGTCAAATAGATTGATGAGGTAACAAGTCCGTCTACCATAGAACGGTCTACTGAACTATGAGTAATGTAGACGGACACAAGAACGAGTATTGAGTGGAATGACATAAGTAGGGTAACGACCTGGCTGGAGAAAGAATGATGATCCTAATGCCGGATGCAAAAATTACACTACAATGTAATACCTACAATGGATATGGCATGCAGCCAAAACCAAATCTTGCCTAGGAAAGGCATGTACGCAAACAAGCCGCGGCTAACATAGAACGGTCCACTGAACTATGCTTTGACACGAGAAGTATGGGCACATACCAGACCAAGCTCAACAAGGAAAGGGGCAAGCATAGGTGGAAGTGATGCAATGAATGCATGCAAACTACAATGCAATGGAAGTGGATACAATGGATATGGCGCGCGGGCCAAACCAAATCTTGCCTAGGAAAGGCATGTACACCAACAAGCCGTGGCTAACATAGAACGGTCCACTGAACTATGTTTTGACACGAGAAGTATGGGCACATACCAGACCAAGCTCAACATGGAAAAGCGCAAGCCATAGATGGAAGGTGATGCAATGGACGCATGCAATCTAAAATGCAATATCTACAAATATGCAATGGAATGGATATTTACAAAAATGCATGACAATGCAGTATGATGCGATCTGCTGGGGAAAATGCAATGGATGCATGCAAGCTACAATGGAAATGCATGACAATGCATGTTTATTTTCTACAATGCATGACAATGCAATATTTGCCATGTATGCATGACAATGCACTACTTACAATGGATGCATGACAATGCACTATGATGCAACGGCTATGATTGCAGCTTTCCCTATCTTACCAACAGGGCGATATACTAGGTTGGTTCAGTATCCAGAACTGAGGCGCAGACATGCTGCCTCAACCTATGGGGCTTCCATACAATTTCAAGCCGAGGATACACCCCTGGGTATTTAAACCAGACTTTAGTCTCGGAACTCCCGAACCTTTGCGTTCTAGGCCTAAGCCGTTTCGAACTCTAGTTTCCACCGTCCCAGTTGGTCTTCTAGGAACTCACCGCAAAACACAGGCAGGTGGCTTTGCCAGACCACCGAAAGTCGTTCGGACACACAAACACCAAAGGAATTGCACCTTTAGAGGATTTAAGGTCTCTAGACCGGGATGCAAAATGTATGCATGACAATGCATGTTTTTTGTTTTTTTTGGAATGCAAATGATGCATGATGTTGAAGTGCGCGACAATGCAAGTTTACTTGAAATGCATGACGATGCATGAAAATTTGATGCGGCGACGCGTGGCTTTAGATGCATGACAATGCAATGAACTGAGAATGCATGAAGATGTATGATCTCGAGATGCGTGACAACGCGCGACTTTTGAGACACATAACAATGCGACCGAGTGGGTTTATGGTCTCGCCAGACCGCACGTGTTTTTGGTCCCGCCGGACCGTGGCGTGTTTTCGGTCCCGCCGGACCCATTTTGGGGCAATGTATGTCAATGCGAGTGAACTTGAAATGCGCGACTAAGCGCGGTTTTTAGAGATGCATGACAGCGCACGCTGATGAAGTGAGTGACCACGCACGTCCTTTTGAAATGCAAGACAATGCAACTGAGCGGATTTAAGGTCTCGCAGACCGTACTGTTTTTGGTCCCGCCGGACCCGTGTGTGTTTAAGGTCTCGCCAGACCGTGTGCATGACAATGCATGTGAGGTGCGCAAAATAGCGCGAACAATGAGTGTATGCCGAATGCAATAAGACGCGCGAAACGGCGTGATGCGTTGGACAACGCGAATGAAATGCGATACGCAAGACAATGCAATGCGCTAAACGGCGTAATTGAATGCATGCCAAATGCACATGGGGGCAACTTTCGAGTTTTGTAAAAGCCAAAAGGATACGGAAAGGATACCCACTTGCCTGAATTCAAGTACCACACATAGAAGACACGGTCCGAGGTCAAAACAGGCCGATCGAGCTTCGGAAGTGCACTGTCTGGCACTGTTTTGAGCAATGAAGGCCCTGAACCACACATATAACCCAAACAAGGATGTAGAAGCTCAAAAACCACTGTAGGACACCACCGGATAACCACCGGCCGTCAAAATGCATCACTGGCCGTCCATCGGCCCTCATACAATTCCATCGACAAGATATATTGCCGACCGGCAAAGAATGTGGCCGACCGGCAAAGAATTCCTGTATCGAGGCAGTTTTGTCAATTGGCCACGGGTCTTTTAAAATAGGCTCCTAGCCCTATTTCTTCACTTCCTCTTGCTCAAAAATCCTTCCCCCTCCCCTCTAGGGCATTTTACTCCTTTGATTCTCTCATTTCTTGCGTTCTAGCTCCCGTTTCGTTGTTCGATTCGCGATCTCCTTCGCGTTTCGGACATTTTCAACCGAACGAAACTTCGTTTCGGTGTCCCATTTTTGATTTCCGCCACTCGGGGCTTGTTTCCCTCGAGTTTTTTTCCTCACATCTGTGCCTTTTCCGCACCTCGGCTTTCCGGCCATTTCCGGCCATTTTGGGGTTGACTTTTTGTTGACTTCTTGTATTCTCGCCCATTTTTCCTCCTTTCGGCCATTTTCACATTCTCTTCGAGATGGCGGATGACCTTCCACAGGGCGGGACCCCTCCAGAGCTCGAGATAGATCCCGAGGCTGAGCCCTTGCGCTTCGCATCCGCCATTCGATCCGAGACCTACAGACCGGCGTTCACATGATGCTCCTGATGGACTACGCCAGTTCCGGAGCTTCGAGAGGGGCGTAGCACCCGAGCTTACTACTCCGTGAGCCAGAGTCACACTTGTCGCATGGCGCCTCCGAGGTACATTCTTCCCCCGGTTTCAATTTTCCGCAATATAGAAACACTTAAACTGCTATAGTTGATTCTGTTCTTTAACTGCTTAGTTCGAATGCACTGATGCACTGTACACTATAGTTGACTGTGAATACACTTGCAATCGTAACTATTTGAATCTGACACGCGCACACCACACTGCACCCGGTATCTGTTTGATTTCTGAAAAACGTGCACACATGCCGTATTTGCCCTGAACCACTCAAACATGCTGACACATCACACGTCGTAGTTCACTGCTGCACACTGACACCCAATGCCGCTCTTCATTTGAAAACGCGCACACACACACTATATCTTATGCTTCTCAAACTGCATCTTGAATATTGCTTCGCAATTGTTGTTTTTGATTACAGGGGGACTCCCCACCACCGCGTGGTATGGGAACGTCGTCGCCGAGACTGGTACATGGAGTTGCCAGACGCGGTTCTCCAGATCGTCGACGAGGCGGGTTTCGGCATCTTTTGCAGGGGGCTTTCCCAGCTTACCACCTGCAGGCCCTTGCTTGCTGCTTTAGTGGAGAGGTGGTGGGATACCACCAACTCCTTCCACTTCTCCGTCGCAGGGGACATGACGATGACCCCTTATGACTTATCGATGCTTACCGGCATCGGGGTAGGGGGTGATCCGATCCCCTTCGACACCGATATGGGTGAGTGGGACACCGCCCAGCTGTACCTGCTCGGCACTCAGCCACCTCTTGCTCGGGCAGGGTTTGTCAGATACTCGTGGTTCGAGAGCCACTTCAGGACTCAGCCAACCTTGGCGGAGGAGGCGCAGATGACCCCAGAGGAGGTAGATCAGTATGCGCGGGGCTTCATCATGTTTTTGCTCGGGACGACCCTTTTCGCCGACCGGGCGAACACCGTGCCTCTATGCCTGTTGAGCGCACTGGTGGACGTTAGGCGGATCCGCCGCTACGACTGGGGTGGCGCAGGCTTGGCCACTTTATACGGTTACATAGCTCTTCTTCCGCCTTAGCGGACAACTTCTTGGCGGATACTGGCGAGCTTGGAGGTACATCTTCTTCCCCTTTTACATTTCTGCTTTCTGCTTTACATTTTCTGTATTCTGTACACTGCACACACCACAGTCTGCCTCTTACTGACTATATACTGCACACGCGGCACACACATATACTCTGCTTTACACTGATCGTACACTGCACACACTGTACACTTTGCACAATACACTGCACAACACACGGCTCTGCCATTTCTGCCTTACTCTGTATTCTGCTTTATCTGATAGTCATACTGATATCTGTTCTGCAGTTGTGGGTCTACGCCTACTTTCCCAGGCTTGCCCCAGTACCCGATGTGGAGATCCCGCTCGACGTCCCCTTTTCTCATCGCTTTGATGTGCGGTGTGTGCGGAGGCCCCGGGAGTCTTTTATTTTCTTCCGCCGCTACTTCGACACCATCACCGCCGCGGAGGTATGTTCAACTTTAGAGCTTGTTTTAAGCTTTGTATCGCACTGTATTTTTTATAACAGATAGATAACAAACTGCATTTGTACCCGCAGATCACCTGGCAACCTTGGGCTCTATTGCCGGCCGTGGTGAGGGATCACTATGAGGTGGCGCAGAGGAGACTGCCCGTCTTTGGATTCTGTTGGAGGGTCCGGTCTGTCGGGCTTGGTACCTGGGGGAGCGCTTCTTGTGTCAGACCCTGGGTTTACCGGAGCCGATAGTTCCGGGTCCGCCTCCTACACACATGAGGCATACAGAGAGGTTTTCCCTCGCGCACCTGAGAGAGTATACCGTTGGCTGGGGCGCGGAGCGTCACAGAGACGAGGGCGACTATGCCGAGTACGTCCGGACCTACATTATGCGACCCTTGAGCAGTGGTCGGTGAGCTGAGAGGGAGAGGCCAGCAGCGCCGGCAACTGGAGCGGGAGCGTCGAGGAGAGCTCGAGTCTGTGGTAGAGGTGGAGTTCAGAGAGGGCGGGGGACCGGCTGGCCTGCTCTGCCCACTTCACTGACTTACAGAGGGCAGGGTGGGGTGACCTACCAGATCCCTTTCACCCCTCCTCCGGCTGATCACGAGTTGGTCGGTGTCCCTGACTTGCCCCTGGTATGTATTATTGCATTTCGCATCTTGCATTGGCATTTCATTTCATTTTATTTGATATTCCGCAGAATACTGATGCATCTGATACTTTTGCAGGCGTCCTCCGAGTACATCCGGCAGTCCCTAGAGCTGAATGCCTCCATGATGGGGATGCTACAGTAGACCTTCGACCTCCTGCCCGTTTACAGCATTCCAGTATGTTCTTCTGACCGCAGTCTCAAACCATACATAAACTGATTCGCATAATCTGATGCACGATACAACACTTAATACACTGTACTCATACACTGCATTCTGCACTGATTCACTCCTCACAGCATACATACACTGTACTCATTCACTGTATTCTGTACTGATTCACTGCTCACAGCACTCACAGACTGTACTCATACACTGTATTCTGCACTGATCCACTGCTCACAGTATTCTGTACTGATTCACTGCTGACGGCACTCACAGACTGTACTCATACACTGTATTCTGCACTGATCCACTGCTCACAGTATTCTGATGTATTTGCCTTTTATGCTTTTCAGCCTCCTTTCCAGATCCCTCCGGTGGGTGGTGCTTCAGCTGGGCCCTCTATTCCTGCTCGAGGAGGGCGTGGAGACACTGGACATTCCCGTGCCAGGGCAGGGCGTGCTCATGTCGGGAGTAGCTCTCGGGCACCCATTCCTGATGACGAGGATGATGAGTCCGAGTCCGAGTCCGAAGCAGAGGCAGAGGCAGAGGCAGAGGCGGGGTCATCTGAGGAGAAGACCGGAGACGGTTCAGACTCGGGCTCAAATGATGGTGCCGATGACGATGCTCCTGGACCTTTGTCCAAGAAGAGGGCGAGGACAGATCCCCAGGCCTGAGACTACTGATGACGACCCAGACTTTTGCTACTTTCTTCTCTTTTTTTTGTACTCTTTTTTTTCTTTTTTAGTTGGTAGCCCCAGTATCTTGTACCGCCGCAGGCGGGTTTTTGTTTTCTTCGAAACTATGTACTTGAACAAGATTATATGAAATGAAACAAACTCTTTTTTGTCTAAAAAAGTGTTATATCTGTACATTTCATACTTTGCACTGCATTGCATCATGCTGCATTACATCACAATGGGATTGATTTGTTGACTGAAAATTAAATATTTGCATTGTAGTAACCAGGTAATGAACCAGTTAATAGCAAACCACTCCTATAACCCACTGCTCAGTTTGAACACACAGCCCAAACTCTGCTGAGAATTAGTCTGCATACAGCCCACAACACAACACTTGGTTTATTCAGCACACAGCAAACCTTGACCAAACAGTCCAATCTAACAAGACGGACTACGGAAGCTGAAACGGTTGAAACTGAAACACACTCAGATGCCCCAAATTTTCTCTTTTCTTCTTTTGCTTCGCATAAAATGTAGAGAATGGCACAGCATTCCGAGCATAAACGATTTTAACTTTTTAAGAAAGGTTCTACAACCGGGGGATCGAGCCTAAAACTGGACACAGCGGGAAAGACTCAAACAAAAGGTGCGTGACCTAAACATAACGAGACTCGCTCGGAAAAGACTCAAAACAAAAGTTGAGATAGACAAATCAAAAGACACGACACACGGACGTGTTTGTAAAAACAAAAGACCTCAGATCTCAAGGAGCCAGTTCCTCCGGGTATTATTCCCACCCCTTCTGATTTGTGATTCTCACATCACTCGGCCCTCAGGCTCGGTTTTTCTCTCAAAACCCTCTTCTTACTTTTCTCTCAACTCGCACCTCTCCATTCTTTATTCTCTCATTTTTCATCCCTCCCCAGGGTGATTGATGGGTGAATAAGAAATTGTGGGTTCACCCACAGCATTGTAGCTTACGGCTGTTTCTTCCGGTGACGTCGAGTCGGGATTCCGGATAGGGAAAGCCTCTTCCGGTGGATAGGGTGCCTTTTTGGCAAGTATGTGGACGGCGGGGGAAAGGCAGAATACCTGACTCAGCTGTGCCCCTAGTTCATCACTTTGACCATTTTTTTTCTTCTCTTCTTTCTAAAACAGTTTTGACCAAAATGAGAGCCGGATTAACACACTCATTTTGATTTGAAAATCATGCAAGTCAGGCTGTGAGCACTGAAAATTTTCCCTTTTGGGTCCAAGAAGATGGTCCGATTTTTGGAAAATGAAATAGTTTTCGAGAAAATAGTCAACTTCAGTAAAAATTTTCAAAAACTATTTTTTTGCAGACAGTCAATGTTCAACGAGCACGGAGCTTACTCTCGAGATGCACAACCTCAGATTGGAGGCAATGGAAAATTGCCCCTGGCTTGAAGGGGGGGCATGGCAACGGAAAGTTGCCCCTGGTTCTGGACGGCAACTCAGGGCAACTCATAGCAACGCATGGCAACGGAAAGTTGCCCCTTGTTTGGATGATGCCGCAGCATTTTATAAACGGTCTTTGTCAGTGATGACTAAACTCCGAAGGCGATGGTCTGAACCAATATATGGACACAGTCACTGTGAAGGCGATGGTGGCTGGACTTCAGGATGAAGTTGCCTACGTATCCCAGACATGGGAATCAAGCCTACGTAGTTCGCGGTTGTCACAACCGAACTGTCGGATACAGAGAAGGCAAGGATGATCAAAACCATTACATGGACTGAGGCGCTATGAAAGCGTTGGGGGCTGGACTTCAGGATGAAGTTGCCTACGTATCCCAAACATGGGAATCAAGCCATACGTAGTTCCGGTTAAGGTACACTCGGGTATTAACCTTCACTTTTCAAGCTCTAACTTTTACCAAGGCGCCCATCACGGGTTTTCGACCTTGCGAGCTTTGTTCTTTTTTAATTCTTTTCTTTTCATTCTTGTACATATATTTTTCTTTCTTTTTCTTTGTTTTTTTTTTCTTTTTCTTCATTTCCTTTTTTTTTCATTCTTCTCTTTTCTTCTTTTTTTTGCTTTTTGTATATATTTTTCTTACTCTAACTTTTGCCTGGGTCGCCCTTCCGGGCTTTCGGCCCAGTGAGCCTCTCAAAGGATAAAAGTGTAACAAGTCCATGCCAAATGGTTTAGGTTTTGAAGCCATCCGTATCCAGGAGAGTGGCTATTGTATTGATTTACAGAAGAATCCATCTTCGGTTCTTCGAGCACATCGGACATTTGTGCCCCTAGTTCGGGGGGTGCTTCCGTTCTAGCTTCACAAGCTTCTTCTGATGAGATCTGATCTTCTTAATCTGACTTTGGTGCCTCTTGTTCGAGGGTTGCTTCAAAATCTGGCCACACAGGCCTCTCTTGATGGTTGATCGTTGAATACTTTAAACCCAAGGTCAAAGTTTTTCGAAAGCAAAGGGATTGAATCTTGAGGCTGAGAGCGATCCTAAGTTGCACAATCTCAAGAGCGATTCCACACAAGTCTTCGCAGGACTGCGCAAAACATTTTTTGAATTTTTGAAAGTTTTTAAGAAGGCGACGAATCGCTCGCGCTGAAGATGGTGTGGAACCAATCTGGATCAAAGCTAGGGTCCTTCTCAGTACTCAAGCTGACAAGCATGATTTCATTCATAAAAAGGCTTAGCATGCCTATTTTTCTCTCAAATATGATCAAGTTTTGCAAAACCCGAGGAATTCCTTCCTCTTCGTTTTTACCACTGCAGTGCTCAAAAATGGGTTTTGAAAAAAACTTAGGTCATTACAACGATGTTCAAGGCACAAGAGAATAGGTAGAATGTACTGCCGTTCCATTCGCCTCCTCTGGCACAACTAACTCATACTGAAAGTAAGCATGAAAACGAGATAGCCACAGCTGTTTCATTCAGATTTGTTGGTATAACTGGCTCCTCGCAGAGACAGACTCAAAAAACCAAAAAAAAAAGGGTAATTACAAGACAAAACGGTGTTCGAGGCAACAACCCCGGAATCACCTGGAATTCTATACAAAAAAAGGGGGGTTGACTTGCTATAACAAGACAGACCCGTAAGCAAAAGGACTGACTCAAGACAATGAGACAGACTCAAAACAAAACAAAAGACTGACTCGACACCCAAGCCAGAATTTACAAAATTAGTATTCGCAGATGCTCAAAAATGCGTGCCAGACGCCACATCCAAAATGCACCAAATGCCGCCCGCAGGTGGTTCACTTTCTAATTACATACTCGCAGTATCTGTGTCCTCAAAATCCAATAACTGGGTAGTAACAGACTTTGCGGAGGTGGGCGGGAGGATAACCTCGTTGTCAATCAAATCCTGCACCTCATGACGGAGGCGGAAGCAATTGTCGGTAGCATGGCCTGTCTGCTGGTGGTACGCACAGTACTGAGCAGCATCATGTGTAGCAGGGAGATTCTTCGGGAGAGGCCGAGGCTCCAGGGGCTTAAGATGCCCTCTCTCGGCAAGGATTTAAAGTGCCTTGGACAATGGCATGTAAAGAGCGTAAAAGACCCTGCGCCCTCGGGGCAGGTACTTTGAAGGTTGAGTATTCTTGCTAGACACACTAGCGAACGGGTCGGCATGTGCCGCCTTGGCTTTCAGATCTTTCCCGGGTGCAGGGTTGGGAATGGGAGGAGCTGTTTTGGCATGATGGGGCCTATCCCGGTTCTCTGACTGACTGGAACTACCCTCAGGTGGGGTGGGGAAAGCATCCTCCACAGATTTTGTCATAACTGCAGATATCTGTTGCTTGTTCATCCCCCCGGCTTTCAAAGCCTCGACTGCCCACAGCAGTTGTTCGATAGGGTCGGCATCCGCCTTCATTTTATCCTTACCTCTGGCCTCAACCTGATCGAGGGTTTGGATTGATGTTGATATGTCATTACCATAGCTGGAGGCCATCTCCGGTTGGCTAAGTTCAATCATGATTCGCCCTAACAGTGGGGGCTCCTGGGGTACAAAACTCCCGGCATATGGTGCGGCTGGCGGTGAAGCTGACATTCCGTAGGCGAGATCTGCCACGGATCTCGGGAGATCACCTATCATCATCCCCATCAGTTCAAATGTAGTAGGCTCGCGAGCTTGATATAGTTGGGGGGTCCAGACCGGGTGCGCAGCAGGCGAGGCGATCTGGGTGGATGCGGCATATCGACATTGGTCTCACTTTGTAGAGTGATTCCTTGATCCAACGCGGCTGTCATAACCACGATCTCTTCTGAATTCTGCGTCATGCTGAGTCTACTATACTGGATGGCGACTAACGGATCGGATATCTAACTTGCCTCAGCAAAAGGAAACACTGACTGTTCTGAATCAGACTCTCTGTATTGAAAGGAAAAACAAGCAGCATTTCAGCCCAAACAGATCAAACACGGGTATAGCTGAACAACTGTACTCTACTGCTGTCCACTGTTTCCCAAAACTCACTGTCCTGAAACACTGAATCGAATACCCGCAGATATAACTGATTCCCAAAATACTGATACTGGTGCCCGCAGGCTGGATACCCAGACTTGCAAACTGGTATATGCATTCCCCTGTAGAAATACATGCTAAAAGCACATAGCAAGTAAATGAGAGCCAAAACACCCCTATGTTGGGGTAGGGTTTCTCTGTCCTATTTTGTCAGGAGCTAGGGTTTCACTACGCACGCAGCGGCTTCAAACAACCTATCATCGGGTAAGCAACCTGTCCTAGTTTGGAATGGTCACTATGGATTCCGAATATACACTAGGTCAAATGGTCAAAAAGGGTGTCCCGGTAAAACCGGGGTTTGTGTTCCCATGCTGTCAGAGCCCATAACCGGTCAGCCTTATGGTCATGCCTTGACAAGACAAGCCTCCGACAAACCGTTCAGGAATGGCAGATGGCAAACACGGTGTCCTAGGCGCACCCATGCACATGCAATGCAAAGAGACACATAAATGAAATCAAAACAGGATATCACGAGTTCGAGTCAAGCTCTCTAATTTCCCCAGCGGAGTCGCCAGAAACTGTAACACGCCCGTGAGGGACCCCGCTACACACTACAGTTCGGACTCGATTTGTGTCACGGTTCTCAACCTGAACCAAAGAGTCCAAATCCGACAAATCGTTTTGAGAAACAGATTTTTGAAAAGAAGTGCCAAACATGGACTGCTTTGCCAGATACAGAGTCGCCACCTAAATATTTTAATGGGGAAATTTAGGAAACCTTGACTCGGTGCCGAAGGCCACGTGTCCGTCATCACCAAAGTTGCCTCGGCTCGGGAACTTGGGTACGATTGAGGAAGGTCAGCTATGAGCACCCCCTCTCGCCCGGTCCGAAGACCAGCCTCTACTAACCATGATATCCGATTTTGAAAACGTTATGTGTTCTTATTCCAGTTAATTAGCCTAGAATTACTATGTGATGCGCACAACATACAAGTATAGACTAGATCGCCTAATTTGGAAACAAGCATTGCATATCCGTTTGTTTTAGAAAACGCTTTGGGATTTGCTACTCGCAAGTAGGCTAAAACACGGATTTCAATGAGTTGTTCCAACTCAAACAATTCAGCTTTCACCCACAGGCATTCAGGCAGTTTATCACATAAGCATCTAGCCACATGGTAAGCATGCTGTCATGATAGCATTCACACACATGCGATATGCTAAAGTATGAAAATACTTACATCGTACTCCGTGCCAAAACAATAAACTAGTTAGCAAACATGCATGGTCCTAGTTCATGTCAAATTGACTAATGCAACACATACAGGATGCAATTAGGGTAGGCTCGGCTAACCTAAACATGACATGTGAAATGCAATCAATTGATGCACGTATTCAATTTGGAATTGAAGTACAAATGCAGTTAGCATGATGTACCGAGCCCGGTGCATGCAGGACAAATGTATGGATGCACGCATGCATAGCATGAGGTATGCTAATTTAAACATGCCCTAATCTACTATCATAAGCGGGTAAATAAAAGGGAAGAAAGAAGTGGGGATTAGAAGGCATGCACACACACGCACCCACACTTATTAAAGATTCGCCCTCGCCCGGAGGGACCAAATAAATATTACAGATAATTAACCTACAAGCTAATTAAATATTACAGGCCATCTAATTAGTTAACAAATTAACTAAGCTAGAAGAAACAGTAAACCGCCTCGGGAGGAGGGCCTAATGCAATGCATGCTCGGTCTTGCTCGGAAATGCACTGCCATGCGCAAGCTGCCTCTGTTTTCCTTGCTATACTCCTCTGAAGACTGCCAAAATCTCAAGGTTGCCCTTTTGAACACTGTACAGTACCACCGGCTGGAGAGAATGGCCACCGGCCGTAGGAGATGTTCATCGGCTGAGAATGAATCCATCGGCCACAAATTGTTTGCCGGCTGGCACTCTGTTCAGTCGATCGGTAAAAAGTTCCTGCAGGACCTGTTTGACAGCAGCAGAGGACAGAGCTTTGCATGGCAATGCAATTCAAGCCATATATGCACCAATCATCTCCCTTATCATGTTAGTGACTCAAAGGGACATGCTCCTTGGTTCTCGGACCATCAATCGCGCATTTCCATACGTGATGGCCCAAGGGACCAAGTGTGCACATTTTGATGTCAAATGCAATGCAAACCAACAAACCAGAGGGGCCCAATTCCTATCACTAGATCAAGGAACAAGGCATGCATGCTAGATGGAGTACAACCTAAGCATATGAACTAGCATGCAACATGAGCATACAAGGTATACATGCAAGCATGCAAACAAACATGCAAAGTAAGCATGCAAGCAAGCATAAGATGGACTTAAACATGATTTAGGCAGCTCTAATTAGGCCCAAAACAGTGGCCAAAATGCTATGAAATGAGGACTAAACACACATACACACATGCACATGTTAAAGGGCTAATACTCAAGCACAAAAGGGCAACTCTCAAGCACACTTGAAAGAGGCATAACATGGACTAAAGGCATGCAAGGTAAGCATTGAAAATCATGTTACAAAAGGTGCTAAACCAATTAAACAAGACAAACAAGGCATGCAAACAAGGCCAAAAACCCAAGACAAGCCAAGAGACTTAAACCAAGGCTAAGTCAACCAAGCCTCACAAGGCTAAGAGGGCTTAAAACAAGTCTAAGGCAGGCCTAGACAACACCCAAGGGACACCTAGGTGGCATCTAAGTGGCTCAAATTCAAAGGGTATGCACAATGGCCAAAACATGGAGCATGCAAGACAAGCTTTCAAAGCTTCAAAGAGGCATCCAAGGCAAGCATACAAGCATGTTAAAGGGACTGAAATAACATGGCAAATGGTCCCAACCCACTAAATTAAGGCAAGGATGCATGCTATATATTCACACACTTAAGGCCAACAAACCAAAAATGCAAAGGGGCTATACTATGCATGCCAAAGTCGACCCAAACAACTAAGGACAGACCTCAAACATAGCAAAATAAGCACAAAAGCTTCACAAAGCCAAGCCTAAAACATGCTAGAACAATGGTTTACAACCTAAGGCATGTTAAGAAAACAAAATGGCATTACAAGGCATGTATGCTAAGCAAGCATGGTGTACCAAAACCAACATACAACAATGCTATTTCATGGCAAAATAAGCATAAATAATAGCCAAGGCATGGTCAACATGAGGCTTAGCTAGGTGCTCATTAAAGAGGCAAAATGGCCCTTTTCAAGGATAATAAGGAGAGGGGGTGGCCCTCTCCTTCTTGGGACTTCAAGGCACCATCCTTACCACTGAAATCCCTCAAGATTTCAGTGGTGAGGAGGCCCAAACACCAAAGTCCCGGAGCTCACTCAAAATAGCACAAAAAGGGGCCTCTCAAGGCTTAAGAGGGGTCAAACACCTCCAAACCACAAAACACTCTTAACAAACTATTTAGAGGGCCCAAAAACATAACTTTTTTGTGTTATACACTAAGCTCAAAAACAGTTCTAAGATAGGCTAACAAGCTATGCAAGAATGGGGGAAAAAGGGGTAAGATTGTTACCCTTGAAGCACCTCTTCACAAATGATGGACCAGCCCCTTCCTTGAGCTCAAACCAGCTCCAAAGCTCCAATATCAGACCTCTGGCCCTTCAAGAACCAAGAAAAGGTGGAACACTATGTGTTTGTGTGCAACAGTAAACCTAAACACACACAATACAAGAGAATGAGAGATGTAGATATAGGATAGATACAAAACCCTAAACCTAAAACCAGAGCTTCTCTCACAACTTTTCTCCCCTTTTTGTCTAACCTCTAAGCCAAGAGAGGAGGGCTCCTCTTATAGAGAAGCCAATCTTGTAAAGCTTACTCAAGAAGCTAATAAGAAGGCCATCCCTCCATACACGTGTATGGAGGGGAACAAAATGCAAGACAGCTGTCTTAAAATATCTGCAAAAGCAGATGAACAGTAGTCGGCCGCTCAAAATTGCCATTTTGACAAAATTAACTGCCGACCGGCAACAAATAATGCCGACCGGCAATATACATTGCCGATGGCAACAAAACACCAGCCGGTGGCCTCTAGCCACGGCCGGTGATGTGTGGGGATGCCTCACAAGGCATTCCCTGCCCCTCCAAGGCAACAAACAAGTGTTTGGTGCAAAACCAGACACTAAACAGTCGGGTTCGGAGATCCTGAGGCAAGGCGTGTAGCCGAGACCTCCGGGAACTCCAAACGAACACAAACAAGGATGATCACCGGGTGTTCAAACGGTGACGTCCAAGTCTTGAGGACGGTCAAAAATGGGGTGTCTACATATCACCATAGGTTAAATTTTATATATATATATATATATCTTCCATTCCATAATAACACAAATGGCCAAAACAAAGCATAATTTTTACATCATCTCTTTCATTTCTTTTTTTGTTTCTACAAATTCAAGATCCAACCTAGCTTAAAAGTAAATTAAATTTAAAAAAAAAAAACATAGAGTAACGACCAAAAAGCCATAGCAGAGTGAGTTTGAAGTACAGTCAAATAGCAAATTAAAGAATGATAAACTTCAATCACCTTCATATCTACACAATTTGTACAGTCTTTCTTAGTTCATATGAACACAGCTTAGTCAGAACATCATGTTACTACAAACATATTCTATATTATAATTTAGATCATATACAATTCCTGATGATGATGAGAATAATTTCTTCATCTCTATAAATTTAGAATAAATTGATAATGATAAGAATCCTATTAAACCCATCACCCCAAAACTATTCATCCATCTAACCAAACACCTGACAAACATGAAATCCCCATAATGCAACCATAATTTATTTTGTCAATAAAAAAAAAAAAAAACTGAATCAACAATTTTTGAACACTTTAATAACAAAAATTTCTGAACAATTTCATAATAAAGATCTGAACAATTTCTTTTTGGTTCACAACATATCCCTCCCATAAAAGAAGAATAATAATAAGAAGAAGAAGAAAATAATGATGAAGAACAAATCTGAACAGAGAAGAGTTTGTGTGAGATATGTTATCAATAAAATCTTGTAATGAAAGATAAAAATCCGAATAAATTGATAACTTGATTCAAAAAAATGTTTCAGCTTGCTTCAATCCCAAAAAAGATGGATCAAATCACAATAATAAACCCAAAAATAATGAAAAAAAAAAACCCATTTACAAATCATAAACCATAGAAAAACAGGGAAAATTTTGGGGTAAAGAAACTCACATATCACAACCCATTCACAAATACACAAAAAAAAAAAAAAAAAATCCAAATAAATTGACAGCTTGCTTAACAAAAAAAATTACTGATGTAGCAGATGCTCAGCTGAATTTGAAGATCGAAAATCTGAATATGAGAGAGAGCTTTACTGCTGTACTTGAGCTTCTCTTTAGATCGAAAATTTGAAGAGGAGAGAGCTTTTTTTCTTGCCTTTCCTTACTGCTGCTGTTGTTGCTTTCAAAGTGATGAGCTAGGGCAACGATGGGTAAACACGTAAATCACTCCCTAATACAAATAGACTAATTTTCAATACCAAGTCTTTGGCCAAACTGTGAATCCGAACATCCAAGGCCTATCATAAGCCCTTAGGCTTATGAATCCCCTCTCTAAATCTGCAAATAAACACATTATTAATAAATTTCACTTCCATTTTAATCTCATCCCTCTCTCTATTCTCAAAACAAACGTAGGCAAAAAGTGGTTTTGAAAATAATATTTAAAAAATCATCAATAAACTTAAATGATGCTAGGTAGGATTTTCTCAATTGGCGCTCAAATACTTTGGCGATGTTTGGGAACGTGGTTTGGTGCCTATTTTCTTCACCAACGGAAAAAATTTCAAAACCTTGCACTGTAGCTGAGTGAAGGAGCTCAGTCCAGTTGTATGGCATTATATTGGTAAAAAGACGTATTTACCCTCCGTTGCTCTACCTGTTTGGAGACACGCTGACATCTCATATCTCTCATATCTCTTACCAAAGGCTCTACTTGGACACGTTAACAACAGAGTCGACTACCTCTCTCCAGTGGCTCACTCCGGCGGAACTGTTACGGAAGACCAAGTAGCCGATCGTCGAGGAGATATAAAGGTACGGTTGGGAATCACCATTTCTGTGCTTTCTCTTCATTGATCTGCACCGATGATGATGTACTCCCCTGCAATTTTTTTTTCTTCGTTCAACTTCAGTCGTTCAGTCACCGATCTTCCTACTTCTCTTCACCATGTCGTGTTCAACAAAAAATACATTGCTCAGCAAACCATTTTTCCTCTTTTTCGTCTTCCTTCATTTTGGGTTTTCTGGAGATTTTCTTCACCAATTTTTTTTTTCATTTCTGCCATCTAAATAACAATTAAAACGACCATTTAATTGGCACAAGCATCTCTTAGTCTTCATGATTTTTTTTTCTTCCTAATTTGATTTTTAATGTAAATAAAAAAACTTGGACAAAATAACAAACATTTTAATTCGCACTGTAATTTTTTGTAAAAATCTTTTTCAAAATTATTCTCATATATAAAATTTGGCTTTCATCAAAATTTAATAAAATTTGTAATTTACATTTGATGAATTATTAATTTCGAAAAAAATAAATAAATCTTGTTTCATTTAACCTGTATTTTAGTGTACAAAAATTTTCAGAAAGTAATGGACAAAAAAACATTACCGATGAATTAATTACCTTTTTTCTGTGTTAGTTTTTTTTTCTTGCTTCCACATAAATAAAAACTACAAGGAACAGTTCTGTGGTCTAGAGTATCTCTCTGTTGGCTTCAACATTATTTGTTTGAATGTAATTTGATTTTCAGTTGAAATAGGTTTGGGCTTTGAATTCTATACGCCTTGTACACTATTTTGATGTCACGGGTCATCACCATATCTTGCAAATTTACTGTTTCTCATACCCATTTTTGTGATGTATTGGAATTTTGTGATGTATTGGAATGTTGTTGTGTATTGGAATTTTTTGGTACTACCAGCTTTACTTTCAGACCTTCAACGGTAATATATGAGCCTCATTGGTATCCTTATCCTTCTGTTACAATGGACCAATGCCATGAGTGAATTTGCATCTGCTTTGCATATCTACATTCCGGTTAAGATTATGATCATTCAGTTTACATAGAATCTTAAACGAACATTTATTTCGTAGGAGCATCTCGCACTTCTCATCATTTTTTTTTTTAATTATGTAATATGATTTTCAGTTTACATAGATTTGATGAATTAGTAATTAATTGATTTTTTAAAAAAAAATCTGCATTCATTTACCCTTTTTCTAGTGCACACAAATGTTTGAAACTAATGGACACAAAAAAAGTGTAAAGTAATGGACAAATGTGAAATATACAGTGCATTTGAATTTCCCAAAGCTTTTCGAGTTAGCTTAATTAACAATTTACTCAATCTGTTATGCTGTTAACAAAAATGGGATATTATAAATGTAGATTGCTATTCCTTCAATCTGTTATGCTGTTATAAATTTACTGTTACATTTCAGCGAATATACGTGTATTGTAACTATAACCCCAATCTGTGGTGCTGTTGTAGTCATGTGCTTGGTCTGTGTGTAGTAATATGGCTTCCTCTTTTTCCACTGCCACGTCGACATGGCCATAGCGCATGTGTGCTTGTGGCTATGGCCATTGTTTTGTGAAGGTATCCAGATCTCACAAAAATCTTGGTCGTGCATATTATGTTTGCCCCCAGCCCATGGTGAGTTGTAACAAATGATTATTTGTCACTCCATATGTTTGCACACTGTAATTCCCATAACTAATAAATGTTTTACATTTCTTACTCATCAGTAATGTGTTAATTGGATTGGTTGGTGTGACGAATCAGGGAGATGGAGCCCCGACCATGACTTAGGGTCAACCGATGTCATGCAGGTACGGGCTGATGTCATGCACATTTTTAATACGTTGCGTGTAATGAAAACGGTGATTTGTGTGTTGTGCATCATAGTCATCATCTTATTATTGCAAATGTAAACCCTGTAAATCATTAGCCTTGTACATAAGTACTGTTTTGAAGAAGTACTATTTTGAACAAGTAACTGCATTGTGATCGTTTGTATGTAAACACTATATGTTGTTAGTAATTATCGTACTACTTTTTATAAAAATGTGGAAGTTGCTTTTTCCATATTGTTCATAGTTTATTGTCTGAAATGTATTCATCAATTGGGCTCTAATGTATATAATACGCCCTCACATTAGTCGAATGGCTACAACACGGTCATCCCCTCGCACCCCATCTAAGAATAAAGGGTTGGCCCATCAGGTACCGAAGGAATTGTTGATGACTTCAATCATGCACATAAGGCGAACTGGGACAGTGTAGCGACAGAAATCTTCCTACAGTGTGTTAGGGATGCAATATTAGTGGGCCGGTGGCTTGGTACAACCATAACCAAAACAGGGTATAATGAAATTGCACTGAAATTCGCTAAGCGCACGGGTAGACGTCATGAAATTACACAGCTGAAGAACAAGTACAGCAGTTTGAAAAAGGAATGGCAGGCTTGGAACAAGTTGATGGATAGCAGTAAGGGTGTGACTGGCATTGGGTTTGACAGGGAAACCGGGTTGTTCACAGCGTCGGAAGAGTGGTGGGGCAATCTTAAATCGATATGTACCAACATATAGTTTTCTTTTACGTAATATGTCCTGAAAGTTTAATGGCAACTTGTACTTGTTATTATTCATTATTGGTCGTAAACTTTTCACATATGTACGTTACGTTAACTCCAAAACCTTTCAATCCAAAATAACTACCAATTTGAACACTGTTCAACATAAAAAAGTAACTACATTTAACTAATATGAAGCTAGCCCCTTTAATTTTGTACACACATATAAGCGAAATGAACTTGTTCGTTGATTGTCCCATGTCACTGTAACGAAAAAATTAAATTCTAATTTGATTTTTCATTTACAGACAAACAAGATCGCTTACAAATTCAAGACGAAACCATTGGAGCATGAAGAGTTAATGCGCGAATATTCACCGGTGCAACTACGACTAGCAAACACCATTGGACACCAGAGGAGAAGGTTGTGGATGTTGGCGAAGGTGAATCCGACTCGGTGGACTCTCCTGGGTTGGTACCATTTACAGAGCCATACACATCAGTCGTTAACTCACCTCCAAACTCCCCCACCATCCACCTTGAAGAAGCAGACCCCGGGACAAAAAGGAAAAAGGGAGGTAGCACTAGTGGAAAGTCGAAAAAGATCTCTAGTGGAGCATCGGTGCTTGCGGATAGTTTTAACCATCTGTCTAAGGCAGTTCAAGCACAGAAGTACCTGACGGTCAGGCACGGAACTGGTGCATCGCAGAAGTATGGCATTGAGGCATGTATGCAACGGCTTATGGCTATCCCGCACTTCATCAGTAACCCCCATGTTCCATTTCGCCTGCATTACGTTAGAGAACGCAGATTACTGGGAAATATTAATGTGTATGCCAGATGATGAGAATGTAGTCGGTTGGCTTGCGGCATTGCAGGCTTCAAAAGGCCTGTGAGTACTTGGGTTTGGTCTTTCACGCAAAAATTGGACCTGTTTGGACTTGTTGTAGTGTGGTTTTTGTGGACTAGTTCTGTGGGTACCTTTTTTTTATTTGTTTTGTTATTTTGTGTGGTTGCACTGCGCTGTAGTTACTGTTACTTTACTTTTGTGAACGCTACCTACTTTTGTCATACGCAATATGGGATCATGGTGTAACATTTGCTTTGTTGGCATTGTTCACTTTAATGGTTGAATGTAATGTGATGGATAGTTGATGTGTTCCACTTTTATGGTTGAACTTTAATGGTCCAAATGTGCTTAGTTTAGAAGTGGATAATTGATCTATGTGTTGTGTGCATTGTAGGAGTCATCAGCAAATAATATAAAAAGGTGAAAGTAGCAACTATAGAAATTACAATAATGTAATCATCGAACAGGCTGAGGAATAAGAAGACCTACAAAACATCGTAATCGGTGACGCTGCGCAGCATGCAATGGAATATTACCTGAAGTACATGGAGAAGATCCCATGCCGAACTTCTATTCTGACCGGTCGTGCCTGGATTCAAGAATTATTTGATGCGCACGTAGGCAGAGGTGAACAAAATTTGCATATGCCGCCGTATGTGTTTCAAGCGCTGTGTGACACATTGCGAAGCAACTTCGGTTTACGGGTACTTACAAGACCCCGTGGATCACACATTGAAGAAAGTGTTACGATGTTCATCCATACGTTGGACGGCTGCACTAACCGAAAAATTCAGGAACGATTCCAACACTCGGGAGAAACTGTGTCGCGACATTTCCATGCAGTGTTGGAAGCAACGAAGTTGTTCACAGAAGTGCATTGTAAGCCCACCAGAGATCAAAATAATAGGCATCCATATTTGGGATCCAGAGGGAAATACGTGCCTTTCAAGGTTAGCATATTAGTTGCCGTTATCAGTTACTTTTTATTTTATGTGATGTAATGTAACCTCATGTGATGTACGTTATTGGTGCAGCATTGTATTGGAGCGTTGGATGGTACTTATGTAGAAGCCGTGTTGTCTACCCGTGATGCCGGCACATATTACGGTCGCAAAGGATATCCCACCCAAAACATTTAGCAGTATGCGACTTCGACATATGCTGCATTGAGCCATATCTTGTGGTTGGGAAGGAAGCATGCATGACAGTCGCATCTTCAACGAAATAATTGAGAACAAACATGCACCGTTTCTACCCCCAAGAAGGTAACACATTTGAAATTAAGTACTCATTATTAATTTTGTTGAAAATCTTAAATTGATTGACCAAATGTAGGTAAATATTACCTTGTGGATGCGGGATATCCAAACAAGAAGGAGTATTTGGCACCATACAAAAGGTCTCGGTATCACCAAGCACAGTTCCGGGATCGTGAACGACCTGATAACCCAAGAGAATTGTTTAACGAGGCGCACGCATCATTGATGAGCGTGGAAAGAACATTTGGAGTGTGGAAATCGCGTTGGAAGTTCCTGAACGACATGCCTGACTATGATTTTGCGACGGTGCAGGTGCTATAGGTTGGTGCGTCAATGGCCTTACACAATTTCATCTGTAGGCACGAGATAGCTGCTAATGCACACAACCAACATGTCAGTTGTTCCTCAGTTCCAGATGACATGCCCACCATGGAAGGAGGACAAAATATGGATAATGGCCTCATGGTTGGGGATACGGATGTAGATATTGCCAAAGTTCGCGTGCGCATCGTGACCATTTGTTTCACATACGGAATCAAGGACTATTGTGAAATGCTTGTTATCTGATTTGTATGTTTGTGTAATTTGTAATTTCTATTTCCGCATTGCAATTTGGCTGTAACAAATTATTTAAATTTGTAATTCGTGTAAAGACAATGCAAGTATGTTGCAAAATTTATATTTTTTTAAGTATAAATGTAGATTGCTTGTGTAATTTTTTGTTTTATTTTTATTAACTATTTGTATAAGTAAATGCCGAATTTGGTAACCACATTTGTCTATTTCTGTAAAATTTTCTTTTCTTACTTAACTAAATTATCTGAAATTCACCATTTCCCCTTTCTAATTTTTTTTTTTTTTTTAAATAGCAATTGTCGTCATTGTATATTTCGTAGTACTAATGAATTTCAAAGATAAATCAAAATAGAAAATTCGTAGTATTTTTTTCATTAATTTTTAAGAAGATACAAATATTTTGGAACAAAAAAAATATTCGAATAAAAACTTAAGACTTGTTTGGTTTTGTTTTGAGAGATAAATTATGAAAATTAATTATGGGGAAAGAGTTGACAAATTTAGTTGGTTTGTTTGGTTGTATATTTTTGAGCTAATTTTGGAGTAGAGGAGTTGTGAAAATAATTTTATTGTAGTTGAGTAGATGTGTGTGACAGAAAAAGTGATTAAGAAGGAGAGAGGAGTGAGAAAAAGTGATTGATTGATGTATAGGGGATAGAAAGTGATTTATTTATTTTTTTCGCAAATTCACTAAACCAAACAAAATTTTAATTAATTTTTATATGTGAAAATTAAAATAAATGTTTCCAAACAAATATTTTTAATTTTTTGAAGAAATAGATACAATTTTCAATTAAATAAAAAATTTAATTAATTTTAATATGGCAAACTAACAGCAATTTCATTAATTAATTCATTTTAATTTATTTTGCAAACAATTGTTTGCACCAAAAGTCGGAGAGGTTGCATTGAATAGCCACGTGGAAATTCTGCTTTAATTTGTAAGCAGTTGTGCTAAATGGTGGCCACGTGGACATTAACAAATATTTGCAATTAAATATCAATAAGGGGCAATTTGGTCAATTTACACACATTTTTCAATACAATAATTTCTAAAAATCAATCCATCTTCCCAAACACACAAACTAAAATACTCTACTAAAATAGTCAAATCACAAAAAAACCCACTTTCCAACATCCACTTTATATATAAAAATGTTTGGGCCAAATTTTGTGACTCGAATGTGTCAAAACGACGTCGTTTTGGGTGTTTCGAGCCATTCGAGCCATGATTTTTCGGACCGCTTAGCATTGTTTAGATAAAATGACCAAAATACCCCAGGTATATCTACACTCTATACCCTAACCTCCGCCCCTCTCGCTGCTCTCTTCTCTCCTCATTCTATCTTCTCTCAACTCTCCGTTCTCCGTTGCCTCCGATCTCTGCTATCTATCATCCACCGTAACCAGACCTCCTCCTCGACGCCTCTAATGCCGTCGACGGCCGAGTCCGAACTGACTTCGTGGACAACTTCCTCTTTGACCGCGACTTCCAGATCTTCATCACGGCTCTTCCCTTTGGCATCATCGCTGCCTCTACCTCCCTCGACAACTTCGTCCGTGTGGAAAATATTATCGATCTAATCTCGATTACTATTTTTGTAGATCTGATGTCAAACTGACGTCGAGGCTGTTTGATTTCAGAATCCCTCTCCCTTTTCAATTTTTTTTTTTTTAAAATCAGATCTGAGATCAAATCTGAGCTTATAATAGGATTGGTTTTCGACAAGAAGGTTAGTCACGCTGCTGGCGGTCATACTCATGTTGAAAATGTGAAAGTCACTGTTATTTAATTCTAAATTTCATCTCCGAAAATTGATATAGAACAATCTTTTTTTTTTTTAAAACAGAGTAGGGATGGCAATTTGAAACCGACCCGACGGGGATCCCCGATCTCGACCCCGATTTAAGCGGTTTTTTCCCGAAAAATATCCCCGACGGGGAGGGGACGGTATTTGAAAATTAATCCCCGATCTGTTTCGGGCCGGGGACGGTGATCAGTGTTCAAGCCCGGCCGTCCCCGTCCCGTCCCGTCCGTCCCGAATTTCTCCGAAATTAAATTACTTTTATACCCCTTATATATTATATATATATATATATAATAAACCAAACCTAAACCGTGCGTCACTCTCTCACACTCACTTTCGTCCTTTTCTTTCTCTCAACTCTCATCCTTCTCTCTCTCTCAACTCTCTCCTTTCACAGCAATAGCCTCTCGTTCTTCTATGTCTCTCACAGTACAGCCATCGTCGATCTCACTCTCAACTCTCACTCTCACCGATACTCCTCCCTCATCGCTGCTGTGCTCCTCACCGCCGATCGTCCCACTCTCTCTCACACATACGACGGCGACGGCTCATCCTCACTTTAGCACCGGCATCGCAGCTGCAACTCACCGACGGCTCATCCTCGCCACAGTCGACCTCGCCGCAGCCTCTCCCTGTACTCAGATCTTGAGATTTTCAGATTATAATGATGAATCTGTTAGATCTGTTAGATTATTTTTTTTTTAATTTAAATCTGTTGATTATTTTTTTTAATTTAGATCTGTTAGGTTTTCAGATTATTTTTTTTTTAATTTAAATCTGTTGATGATGATGATCTGATCTTGTTTGTTGTTGTTGAATATGAATCTGTGGTTGAATATTTTTGGGACTGAAATTTGAATCAGATTTGGGACTATTTTTTTTTTTTTTTTTTTTTTGGTCGGGGGAATTTCCGGGGTCGGGGAACCCGATCCCCGTTAGGGGACGGGGCGGGGCCGGTGATAGCTTCCCCGTCGGGGATCGGGGTCGGGGTCGGGGCCGGGGGAATTTCTACCGTCGGGGATCGGGGACGGGGAAGGCGATCCTCGGCCCTGCCCTGCCCGTTGCCATTCTAAAACAGAGTCTGGTGGGGGAGAAGATCTCTAATTATTATTTTTATTTTTATTTTTTTATTTATTTATATTATTGTTGTTGTAGTAGATATGGATCTATGGAAAAGGCCACTGAAATCTGAAAAAATTTCAATTTTTTTTTTAATTTTTTTTTTTTTTTGTTGTTGATGATGAAGAAGAAGCAGATTGCAACAGATATGGAGAAAAAAGAGAGATATGAACATATGTTCAATTTTTATATTTTTCTAAAATTATTTGTTGTTGTGGTTGTTGATGAAGAGGGAGAAGCACATTGCAACAGATAGGAAGAGATGAGAGATTTGAACATATAAAAAAAAAAAACAAATAGCATTTTACACATATTTTAAACAGATAGAATCAAGTTTTCAACAAATAAATCTATTCAAAATTTGAACAGATAAAAATTAAATATATAAAAGAAATTTAAATAGATAATAAAATTGGAATAGATGGATTTAAAAAGATAAATGAAAAAATTAAACAAATAATAAAATTCAGAGAAGATATTTGAATAGACAAGACAAACAAATTAAACAGATAGTTAAAAAAATTGAATATATAAAAATAAAATTTGAACAAATTTGAACATATAAAAATAAAATTTGAACATATAGAAAATAATTCAAAAAGATAGATATAAAATTTGAATAGATAGAAAATAATTTGAATAGATAGATATAAATTTGAACAGATAGTCAACAAAAAGTCAAAAGATAAAAAAAAGTCAACAAATAAATTAATTGATAAAATTGAAAACAAAATATCTTCCAAAGCAAACAAAAAGATTTCTAACCAAATTATTTCACAAAGGATGGACCTCTCACTAACAAAAAAAAATATCAACAATGATTTAGACCACTAAAAAATACATCACTGTAGACACCCCATTTTTGACCATCCTCAAGACTTGGACGTCACCGTTTGAGCACCCGGTGATCATCCATGTTTGTGTTCGTTTGGAGTTCCCGGAGGTCTCGGCTACGCGCCTTGCCTCAGAATCTCCGAACTCGACTGTTTTGTGTCTGGTTTTGCACCAAACACTTGTGTTTTGCCTTGGAAGGGCAGGGAATGCCTTGTGAGGCATCCCCACACATCACCGGCCATGGCTAGAGGCCACCGGCTGATGTTTTGTTGTCACCGGCAATGTATATTGTTGGTCGGCACTCTTTGTTGCCGGTCGGCATTCCATTTTGTCAAAATGGCAATTTTGAGCAGCCGACCACTGTTCATCGACTTTTTGTAGATATTTTGTGCCAGCTGTGATAGCTGGCACCCACCCCATTCCCCTCCATACACGTGTATGGGGGGATTTCCCTCTTGGATGGCTTGTTTTGTAAGCCTTACAAGAGGGAATTGCCTATATAGGAGAGCTTCTTCTCTTTGGCCAAGGAAGAGACATTTTTAGACAGCTTTTGTAAAGCTTGAGTTCTAGGGTTAGGGTTAGATACATATTCTATCTCTATAAGTGTGTGTTTTGTCCTACTTTTGCTCACAAACACACACCAACACACCATCTCTTGGACTTGAGACCTTTGGAGGGTTGTTTTAGTGTTTTGGAGCTGGATTAAAGCCAAGGAAGGTTGTTGGAGCATTGCTTGTGAAGAAAGGCTTCAAGGGTAAGAAACTTCCCTTTTATTCCCCATTTTTGCATTGCTTTTCTACCTATCTTAGAACTGTTTTTGTGTTTAGTGTATAACATAAAAAAGTTCTGTTTTTTAGCCCTCTTGATTGTTTGTTAAGAGTATTTTGTGGTTTGGGTTTGTTTGACCTCTCCTAGGCCTTGTAAGGCTCCTTTTTGTGCTATTTTGTGCAAGTTTCGGGACTTTGGTGTTTGGGCCTCTTCACCACTGAAATCTTGAGGGATTTCAGTGGTGAAGATGGTGCCTTAAAGTCTCAAAAAGGGGAGGGCCACCCCCTCTCCTTGTTGTCCTTGAAAAGGACCAATTTTGGCCTCTTAAGGGAGCATTATGTTTAAAGGTTTGTTGATCATGCCATGGCTATATTTTATGCTTATATTGTCATGATTTAACTTTGTATTAAGTTGGTTTTGGTACACCATGCATGCTTAGCATACCTACCATGTAATGCCTTGTTATTGCCTTAATATGCCTTAGGTTGTTAGCCTTTGTTCTAGCATGTTTTAGGTTTAACCTTGTGAAGGTTTTGTGCTTATTTTGCCATGTTTAAGGTCTGTCCATAATTGTTTGGGTCGATTTTGGCATGCTCGGTATAGCTCCTTTGTGTTTGAGCTTGTATGCTTCAAGTATGAGAATGTGTAGCACGTGTTGCTTGCATCATTTAAGTGGTTTGGCACCATTTGTAACATCATTTCAGTCCCTAAGACATGCTTGTATGCTTGCCTTGGTTGTCTCTTTGTTGCCTCTTGAGCGTGTGTTATATGCTCCTTGAAAGTGCATTTGTGCATGCCTTCATATTTGAGCCACTTAGATGCCATCTAAGTAGTCCTTTGGCCTTGTTTTAACATGCTAAAAATCTGTTTTTTAGTTGTTTAATGCATGCCATGGTTGTTATGCTAAGTGTGTTTCAAAGCTTCATTACCTTGCTTCAAGAATTTGGACTATTTGCACACTAGTATTTGTCTTGTTTAAGTTGGTTTGGCACCTCTTATAACATGATTTTCGGGGCTTATGTTGTATGCCATATGTCCATGTTAGGCTCTTTTGAATGTGTTTAAAAGTTGCCTTTATATGCTTAAGCGTTGGACCATAACATGTGCATGTGTGTATGTGTATTTAGCCCTCATATTTGAGCACTTTGGCCACTGTTTTGGGCCTAATTAGAGCTGTCTAATTCATGTTTAAGACCATCATTTGCTTGGTTGCATGCTTACCTTACATGTTTGTACATTGTCCATGTTCATGCTTGCATGCTTGCCCTCATGATCATGTTGCATATTAGCTAACATGCCTAGGATGCATTGTACTTTGCATGCATACCTTGTCCTTTGATTTAGTGATAGGGATTGGGCCTTGGTTTGGTTGTTTGCATTGCATTTGAAATCAATGTGCACAACTTGGTTCTTTGGGCCATCATGCATGGAAATGCGTGATTGATGGTCCGAGAATCGAGACACATGCCCCTTTGAGTCACAAACATGATAAAGGGCATGATTGGTGCATACATTGCTTGAATTGTATTGCCATGCAAGTTCTGCCCTCTGCTGCTGTCAATTGCAGGTTCTGCAGGCAATATTTAATGCCGACCGGCAATATATTGGTGGCCGATAGCCTCATTTCCAGCCGATGGCCATATCTAGCAGCCGGTGGTAATTCTACGCAGCCAGTGGTGTCCCCCAATGTCCAGAGAGACATCCCTGAGGCTTTGGCAGTCTTTGGAGGGGCAGAGCAGGGAAAACAGAGGCAGACCATGCATGGCAGTGCAATTCCGAGCAGGACCCGAGCATGCGTTGCATCAGGCTCTCCTCCCGAGGCGGTTTACTGTTTTGCCTAGTTTAGTTAGTTGTTAACTAATTAGGCAATTTGTAATTATTAATTAGCTTGCGTAGTTGGTTAATTTGTATTATTCTTTTGGTCCCTTCGGGCGAGGGCGAATCTGTAATAAGTGTGGGTGCGTGTGCGTGCATGTCTTCCAACCTCCACTTCTTTCTCCCTTTTACTTACCTGCTTTGATAGTTAGTATTAGGGCACGTTTAAATCAGCATATCTCATGCAATGCATGCGTGCATCCATGCATTTGTCTTGCATGCACCGGGCTCGGTACATCATACAAACTGCATTGTATTTTCAATTCCAAATTGAATACGTGATAGTTGTAGCATTGCACATGCCACTTTAGGGTTTGCCGAGCCCATCCTAATCACATCCTGTATGTGTTGCATTAGCCACTTAACATGAACTAGGACATGCATGTTTTCTAAATCAGTTTATTGTTTCGGCGCGGAGTACGATGTAAGTATTTATGCTTTAGCATCTCGCATGCGTGTGAATGTTAACATGACAGCATGATTACCATGTGGCTAAGTGCTTATATGAGATAAACTGCCTGATTGCCTGTGGGTGAAGGTTGGATTGTTTGAGTTGGAAGAATTCGTTGAAATCCGCGTTTTAGCCTACTTGCAAGTAGCAAATTTCAAAGCATTTTCAAAACAAACGGATATGTAATGCTTGTTTCCAAATTAGGCAATCTAGTTTATACTTGTTTGCTGTGCGCATAACATAGTAAATCTAGGCTAATAACCGGAACAAGAACACATAATGTTTTCCAAATCGGATATCATGGTTAGTAGAGGCCGGTCTTCGGACCGGGCGAAAGGGGGTGCTTATAGCTGACCTTCCCCGATCGTACCCAAGCTCCCGAGCCAAGACAACTTTGGTGATGACGGACACGTGGCCTTTGGCACCGAGTCAGGGTTTCCTAAATTTCCCAAAATAAAATATTTAGGTGGCGACTCTGTATCTGGCAAAGCAGTCCATGTTTGGCACTTCTTTCAAAACCTGTTTTCTCAAAACGATTTGCCAGATTTGGACTCTTTGGTTCAGATTTAGAACCGAACAACTTGAGTCCGAACTGTAGTAGACCCGCAAAACGAACAGAACGGGGGAGTCATCCTCCCGGGGCGTTCGGGGACGTCTACAATCACTAATATCACTAATGTAATGGGATGATAAAAAAAAAGAAGAAAAAAAAAAAAAAGAAACAGGCATAGAAAGTGGGCAGGGCCCACTGTCACATCATTAGTGCTCCTTATAGTGCTCCTTTTTTAGTATTCCCAAGCATTTTTCAAAAAATATATACTGAACCTAATGTCATAAACAATTGCTAGAGTAGATTTATCAATAATTTTCTTTCTCTTTCTCTCTTTTTTTATTTTTATTTTTTATTTTTTAAAGTCATTAATAAAATATGTAACAATCATGGTTGGCCCAAACATTGTTTCTATCGGTCGAACATACTCCCACAGTTTCTCTCTCTAGCTTTCTCTCCTAGGGTTTCCATTTGGATCTGCTGCTTGGGGGGGGGGCTCTGGCCTCTCTCGGGCTGCCTCTCTCCTCTTCCCCCTCTTTCTTTTATTTTCTGCAAAATAACTCTTGGGAGACTTCTTCACACTCTCTCCCTCCTTGTGAGGTTCTTCTTTCCCCTAGGGTGGGAATTTTTTTGCATTTTCTCCTCCTCCACCTCTTAACCGGAGCTTGATCTGCCATTTCTTCGCTGCCTCCCACTGTTCCGTGTCGCCACACCCACGATACAACGGATCTGCCGCCTATCGCCTCTTCTCGCTGCCGACACCACCACCACCACGCCGTGGCCTTCCTTCCACCAGATCTGATTCTTCCTCAGATCTCAGCTTTGGTTTTCTTTTTTCAGTTTTTTTCTAATTTTATTTTTGTTTTTCTATGTGTTTGAGTTCCATGGGTGTGATCTGTTAGCTTACCCTCTCTGGAGTGAAGCTTTTGTGGTATCTCCGACTAGCCCTAGTGCTGATCTCTTATGATCGCTTCTGCTTTGCAGTACGGGTTAGGATCATGTATGATCATGTCTTTGATACTATTTTTAGCTTTGCTTATGTATTTATTTGCTCATTTTTCCTTTGATTAGGGTAAGCTCTACTTGTAAACATGGACTCTTTTGTAAGTGCCGTTTCGGCTCATCATTAATGGATTTCTCTTCTGATAAAAAAAAAAAAAATCGTGGTTGGCCCAAAACTAATTCAAGTAAAAGGCCGAACAATTCAATAAGAATGAGTGTTGATCAAAATATGATATAGAATACATATAAATAAGATTTTACAAAATTTGTTACTGGATTCAATTTTGAAAAGATTTAAGGACAGTTACGAGCATATTCTTATTTATCAAAAACTCATATTCAACTTTCAGTAATAAATTTATAGTGTAAAAATATTTTTAAAAAATTACAATTCAACTATTTACATTTCTCACATCATATTTCAATACAAATTAATTTAAAATAAGTTAAAATTCACAAACAAAAGTTGAAATATCTAAATAATTTATGACTTTGATAATCTTACCACTGTCGCTACAAATTCCAAATGATTATTACACACAAAATGCATTTAAAAAGTCTTAAAAAATTTTATTATCCAAACAATGGACAAATACGTAAACGAAGATTTACTTGAGACATATGAGTAAAAGGTTAGGCCGACAAACAACACTACAACGCCCTCATTAGCCCAATCCGAAACAACCCATTTTAAGCCCATCAATTAAGTAATAAGCATTAAAATATTTCTTTGGAATTAGGATTGAAACACTAAAACGATTGATATAAAATGAACTTGCAAAATAGTATCTCAACAAGTAAAATCATGAATTAAGAAATTAACGAACATAAAAATAAAAAATAAAAAATAAAGAAAAAATATTTTTTAAAAGAAGTCGCTATTCCGTATAGATCTTCTTTGGGTTTGTAAAGTATTTTAGACTTCAATTCGTGATCTGTGGATTGATTTATGTAGTTTTTCAAAATAATAATTTTATAGATATAACAAAATTAATGAATAATCAAAATTATTTTATATGATTAGTTTTGTAATCAATTCTATATCCTTTCAATTAGTGTTTCCACGATGACTTTTCATTTATGTGGTTCATTTTATGATCAAAATTATATCAGTATAATAATAAACAAATATAATTTATATATAAAAATTTTATACAAAATATTGTGATTAATTTATATTCTCATTTAGTAAATACAAAAAAAATTTATAATTTCATAATATTATTATCACACCATTTTATTTAAATTTATATATATAAATTATACACGTCTAACATTTTCTATATATTATTTCAGCTTCATGGATATTATGATGGAATGAAGCGAACCAAACAAAGCATAAGATTCAAATTCCATCATCAGCTGGCCCAACTGAGCCCCATGTGTTTTGGGCCCTTAATTGGTAAGGTTTGTTTTCCATCCAGGCTGGGCCTTGTGGACTGGACCATAGGCCTATGGAGTGTTTATCATGGACTGAGTAAAACACAAAACCCACCACATTATGTTGTCAACACCATCAAGTTTATACTAACTTTTTTTGGGGTAAGTTAGATTCCTTTGATAATTGAAAAAAATATAAGCGCAAATTATCCATAAGTTCTTGGACAAATTACACTGACGGTTCCTATACTTTGAGTTTTGTATCACTTTGATTCTTGACATTTTAATTATGATACATTTGACCCTGAATTTTGAATTTTGTTTCAAATAAGGACAATTGAAGATACCATTGCTCAATTTCAAGGACAAAGTTGTCAATTTGATAAAATATAAATTAATTTGACAAAAATAAATGTCAAAAAAAATATTTTTGAATTTTTAAAAATTATTTCTAACCACCAAAGATAAAATGTAAAATTGATAAATCTTTTACACATTTATTTATTTTACCAAATTAATTTTTATTATGTATTTGGATGATGGTCATGTAATGGGTGATTGTTTTATTTCCATTAAATTAGTTTCTATTTTGCCAAAATTCAAATATGGCGACACTTTAATATCAATATTAAATTAATCCATTAAATCAAAAAATCCAAAACTAAAAACATTTCATATATTAAATATATCGATTACACATAAAAAGCCTAACAGCCACCTATTACATGATCATCATCCAAACACATAACAAAAATTAATTAAGTAAAATAAATAAATAAATAAATGTGAAAAATCTAGAAATCCCCTAGATGTTGATTTGTGATTATGTATCAATTTTAAGCAATAAATAACAATAACAATCCCAATCAAACAATCAAGACAAATCAACACAACGATTTTAACGTGGAAAAATCACAATTTGACACCTCCAACTGTGATTAAAAAACCACGGGCAACAGCCACAAAACAATCCACTAAGAAGATTTAAAAGAATTACACAGGTATACTCTCAATTACCTAGCGAATCCACGCCTAATTGAACCAACCTCTATGTGCCTCTTCTAACCCCGTCTTCACCTCGGAATTGTCTTTACGATGAGCCACTCCAGAATCCACCGAAGCTTCAGGCTCGAATTCTTCAGAATCCACCGAATAACAACTCTCTCTCTTGTGTAACAAACAAAACCTTTGATGTATACTTTTCAAACCATGAGTTGAATACTCAATCAAAAAATCAAAGAAACTAACAAAATATCCCCAGATATAAACCTTAAGAACCCAAAAAAAATCTGGAAGAATTAAATAGTTTTGGGAGAAAACCAACTATTTATAGAAAATCCAAAAGTAATCCTAGTTTTGGAAGTAATCCAATTACTTATAGAAATCCAAAAGTAATCCTAGTTTTGGAAGAAAATCAACTTCTTATAGAAATCCTTGTCAAAGGGGATTGCTAATAAAAAAACCTAACAATCTCCCCCTTTGGCAATGCCGTGACAAAACACACCTAACAAATAAAATCCTAGTCACCCCAACCCATTACAACCAACAAACACAAACGTCTTTCTCAAGATAAAGATTTGCAAAACAGCCATTAGTGCCACAATCTCCAAACAACTATTAGTCTCACAAGAGTATATGAAAAAGCAATAAACACATGGCTAGATTATCTTGAAGCATTTGAAGCATGAGATGGAAAACATGAATAGATGTAACTTGGAGATTTTAAGAACATGTAGCATGAAAACCTAAAAACTAAGACATATGCACCCGACACATGGCATGAATACATGAAATCCTAAGACACATGAAAAACACATGAAATCCTAAGACACATGAAAAACAACTTTCTCCCCCTTTTTGTCACGAGTTGACAAAGCTCAAACAACAAAAGTAAGATCATAAACCACACAAGCAATGACATGATAACGACTGACCGAACTCCCCCTTACTAAAAACAATGAACAAGAAGAAAACGATAAAAAATAATATGGTGGAGCAAGTAAGGAATTCCATATTTGTACCTTAAAAACACACAAGATGATCCAAGAAGCACAATTACTAGAAAACACAATGTGCACAATCTATAGAAGATTCCTCATGAAAGAAAGTGGTGCATTATGTGAATAGCATAGATCCCATGATAAAAGTGTGTGTGTGACTCTTGGAGTTCGACAAACACAAAATTCAAATCCTAGTAGTGATCTGATAGCTGGACCTCTGGCAAGAGAATCTAAGTACAACAAAGGAAAGTCAAACCACTAGGAATCAAGGGGTATTTGGTGAGTAAAGATGAAGGCTCCCCCTCAATCAATGAATCCTTTTTTTTTTTTTTCTTTTTTTTTCACACATTTTTTTTCTTTTCTTTCTTTTGCACATTTTTTCTTCTTCGTCTTTTTCTTGTTTTTCTTTTTCTTTTGCACACTCATTGGCGGTTGACACGCTCAAGAGTATGGAAACTAAACCAGAGAAGCATGGATATAATAAGGATGGCCTGGTTGGTGACTCTGAGGTAGCCTTTTCCTCATGGCCAGACTCCAAAGAACAGAGGGGAAAGCCGTGGAGATGCAAAAAGATGGAAGGTGGTTAAGAGACTCAACATCACCCATGATATGCTAGTATAGGTCAATTCCTCTTAAAAAAGCAAAAGATACAATGCCAGAAGTCCATAGAGAAAAAAGATTACTAAGGCAGAAGACTCCAATATTTGCTTATCCAAGAGTGTGTACAGAATGAGACATACTAATCAAGGAACACACACTCCAAAATGAGAAACGACCACAGAAAGCACACACATATTAACATGTAAAAGATATTCTCATCAATCCCAATATGTAACAAGGACCACTCAAAAATTTTCAAGCTTGCAAAACCATACTAAGAAAATATTTTTTCATTTTTTTTTTTCTAAACAAAGCAAGACAGAAAACAAACATGCACACATTTTTTTTTTCTCAAAAAAAAAAAAAACACACAGAGACCCAAAAACAAAAAAAAAATAAACAAACTAACACAAGTCAAGTTTTCTCACCCAAACCGCTTTAGTATAAACAAAGTTGTGAGCATTGCGGTTCTTGGGTGGTGTCTTGACGTTATGGTTCCCTTTGCTTTCAATGGGAACCCGTCTCGACTTGGTTTTCAACTTCCGATTTCTAGGTCTAGGTAAATACACTCTCCCATGCAACTTATAACAATAAGGGCAAATATGACCATGTATACCACAATGATGACAAATAAAAACAGGGTGTACCTTCTTTTCTTTTACCTTACCAACTCTAGGAAGTTTGAGAAGTCCATCCTTATGTTGAATTTTTTGTTCTCCCTTTCCTTGAGTTTTGGTATCATGGGATGTAGATGCACACTGTTTTTGCCCTTTTTTACCATCAAAGCCAATGTCACTCTTGTCAGAACAAATTTGTTGAGAACCAATGATACTGGCTAAAGTCTTTGATCCTTTGTTCCAAAGACCAATGGTAGTCATAGCACACTTGAATTCTTGCTCTTTCTTGATGATTAGCTCCTCCAAGGCAACTTGAGACATCTCGAGACTTTCAATCTTTTCTTCATATGTTGCAAAGACTTGTTGTAGCTCATTCCTCTCTGTCTCACAAGTCAAGAGTCTTGCACAAAGAACTTGTCGATCATTAGCTATCTTGATGGCATCAATCCTGGCCTCGGAAATCTCCTCTTTTAGTTTGACATTCTCACTTTCACATGCTTTGAGTTTCATTGTGAGTTTGTCATTCAGTTTGGATAAGTTAAGAGATTCCTTGTACAACTTTTGATATGCTTGCTCAAGCTCTTCATCATCACTCTCTGAGGATTCATCATCAGTGGCATTCTCAACCGACCTCTTCGGATACTCTATTCGTCTTTCAGTTTCAGAAGCTGCCATGAAAGCAATGAATTGTTTATGTCCTTCTTCACCTTGATCTTCGTTGTCACTTTCATCTTCATCATATTCTGATTCATCATCCCAAGTGATGGCGAGGGCTTTCTTCTTCTTCAAACGAGTGGGAAATTCTGAAGCAAAGTAGCCAAATCCTTGGCATTCATAGCATTAGACTCTTTCAGAGTTCCCTTGTATCTTTCCTTTCTCCTTCTTGGCTATGGAATTAATTTTGAGTTTATCTTTGCCTTTTGATTTATGAGTATGAGTAGATTCCAAAAGATTAGGATTCTTTTTCAAAAAAGATTTTTTAAATTGTTTAACAAAAGCAGCCGTAATCTTGGAATCTATCTCACAATCCTCATCAGAATCCTCTCCAACTCTATGAGCACTACTAAAAGCAATATCTTTTTGTTTCTTTTTGAAATTCCTATGTGCCTCATAAGTCTGGAGATTTCCAACCAAGTGATCCAGCTTGAGGTTGTCAACATCTTGAGCCTCCTCAATAGCCGTAACTTTTGGTTGGAACCGATCGGGCAAGGATCTCAAAATTTTTCCCACAACTTTGGATTCTGGTATTTTTTCACCTAAATTGAAGCTGGAATTTACAATGTCACTCAGCTTTGCATAAAATTTATCAAAGGTCTCACTATCTTTCATTGAAAGGTTTTCGAAACTAGACGTGAGCCTTTGAAGTTTTGAGCGTTTAACAGAAGGAGTGCCCTCATGAATAGTTTGTAAGATATCCCAAGCCTCTTTTGCGACTTCACAACTGCAAATACGACTAAACTCTTCAGGTGTGACAGCGCAAAAGAGAGAATTGATAGCTTTACTATTCCAGCTATAATTTTGGTAATCAATTGTGTCCCACTTATCAATTGGTTTGGGGAAAGTTACTCCATCAACGATAATCGTTGGTTCAGTCCACCCATACATGACAGATTGCTAAACTTTTTCATCAATAGATTTTAAAAACGATCTCATCCGAGCTTTTCAAAAAGAATAATTGGATCCGTCAAGTAGGGATGGTCGAACCATAGAATTTCCCTCACGAATTGTATCCATTATCACAAATCAAATAAGATCTCGCTCTAATAGATTTGTAAAACAAAAAAAAATAGAGCAACCTGCTCTGATACCAATTGAAAAATCTAGAAATCCCCTAGATGTTGATTTGTGATTATGTATCAATTTTAAGTAATAAATAACAATCCTAATCAAACAATCAAGACAAATCAACATAACGATTTTAACGTAGAAAAACCACAATTGGACACCTTCAACTGTGATTAAAAAATCACGAGCAACAGCCACAAAACAATCCACTAAGAAGATTTAAAGAAATTATACAGGTATACTCTCAATTACCTAGCGAATCAACGCCTAATTGAACCAACCTCTATGTGCCTCTTCCAACCCCGTCTTCACCTCGGAATTGTCTTTACGATGAGCCACTCCAGAATCCACCGAAGTTTCAGGCTCGAATTCTTCAGAATCCACCGAAGAACAACTCTCTCTCTTGTGTAACAAACAAAACCTTTGATGCATACTTTTCAAACCATGAGTTGAATACTCAATCAAAAAATCAAAGAAACTAACAAAATATCCCCAGATATAAACCTTAAGAACCAAAAATTTTTTTGGAGGAATTAAATAGTTTTGGGAGAAAACCAACTATTTATAGAAAATCCAAAAGTAATCCTAGTTTTGGAAGAAATCCAATTACTTATAGAAATCCAAAAGTAATCCTAGTTTTAGAAGAAAATCAACTTCTTATAGAAATCATTGTCAAAGGGGATTGCCAATAAAAAAACCTAACAAAATGCATAAAAAATTTATCAATTTTACATAATTTTATCTTTAGTGGATAGAAATAATTTTTTAAAATTTAAAAATATTTTTTTGACATTTATTTTTGTCAAATTAGTTTATATTTGATCAAATTGATGACTTTGCCTTTGAAATTGAGCAATAATATCTTCAATTGTTCTTATTTGGAACAAGATTCAAAATTAATGGTCAAATGTGTTACAATTGAAAAGTCATGGATTAAAGTGACATGAGCCCCAAATTATAGGGACTGTTAGAGTAATTCGCCCTAAGTTCTTTTTAAAAAGTGTGTATTCTATTTAATTTCAAAAACTTTTAAATAGACCCAAAAGTCCTATGTGCATTTATCTTATCCTCTTTCTCTATACCTTGCATCTTCTCTTTATTTCTCTTTTTCTGATATTTGACGACGATCACAACCACGTATTCCTTATTTTCTTTCTTTCTAATATGCAATCATTGGCAACCATCATTGATTGAGGTTCACGGGCAACCATCGAATATCAAATCCTTGCTTCGTATTCATTGACAGCGAAGGAGATGAGTTTTTGACAAAGAAAATGAGTAGATCTACTCAAATCTAATGTAGATCTACATCAGGTCTAAGTAGATTTATGTTAGATTTACTAGATTTAAACCAAAAATAGTCACTGGAGTACAAGTGTCTCTTTATATTTGTCTCTTTTTTTTGATCTCTCAGTTTTTTTTTTTTTTTTCCTTTTGTACTGCACACTTCTATTTTCTTGTTATAATGGAGAAAATTTTCAAATTCTGAACAAGTGTTTTTGAGTTTTACAGGCGGTGATAACTGTAAAATTTTACAATTTTAGTTTTTTTGATGCTGAAATGAATAATTCTTTAGAACTGTAAAATTTTGCATTTTCATAACATGTTTTTCAGTTTGATTAATAAGGATAAATACTTAATAAAATCATACTTTGAAACTGTAACATGTTACAATTTCAAAGTTTACTTTTCAGTTTAATCAATATTAGAGATTATTTGTTTGAACCCTACAAAAATTGAAAATAACATATATTTTTTTCCCATTGTTGCTATTTGTTATTCTTATGTTTTTTTTTTTTTCTTTTTCTTTTTCCTTTCAGTTTATCAGTATTTAGCACATTTTGCTATGTTTTTTAGCTCTAATTTATCAATTTATTCCTTTTATTTTTGGGTAATATTCTGGACATTCCGAGGAGTCTTCGGTGATATTCTTGACGTCTAGTGAACATTCTAGACATTTTGGCGACTTCCGATGATGTTTAGAACACTCTGGTGATACTTTGGTGAATTTTCGGTGATACTTCGGCGACTTCCCGTTGATGTTGAATATTCTGGCGAGTCTCCGGTAATCATTTGATAGAAGTCCGGCGATAGTGGGTCGTAGTAACATCTTTAAATTAAAATAATAATAAATTTTTTTTTTGGTAACAATTAAAAATATGTATGACTAATTGGTACAAATATTTTGTTTTGGAATTAGATGCGTTTTGAATTTTATATATGGAACCCATTGGTAAGTTCCCCAAAATATAACAACGTTATATGATAATGTTTGGTTAACTGAAATGAAATGAAATGATCATTTAATTAAATTATACATTCACATGATTAATTAATTAAAAAATAATAAAAATATATTACAAATAAAATCCACATTCACCATTATGAGAAAATCTAGACATTATGACAATTCCTCATACATATATGGTTGGGGTATTTGGAATCAATAACGATCTTCACCTATACAAGGGATTCCGGCAGTCTTCGAACATTCTTGAAAGATAGCAGCTCAATAACACTTTCGTGCTTAACCTAATTAAACTATAATGAGTTGTGCCAAATATTGTCCAGCTTGTCTCAAGTTGAGATCAAGACTGGACCCGTCTAGTTCGGTTCATGGAGCCTATTTTTTGGGTCAATTTTGATAATCCGAACCGTCAATATGTAGAACTCGTTGAATACTATATGCCTGTAAAAAATCACGTTGATCGATATCAATACCTATGTGATCAAATCAGTTTTGTATAAAAAAAAATGGACGATGAAAAAATTAATGGTTGATAAAAAACTGTTTTGTTCACATAGCTATCGATATCCGATCAACGTGATTTTCTACAGGCATATAGTACTCGAAGAGTTCTACATATTGAACGGTTCGGATTATCAAAACGGGACCCATGGTGGGCCCCCACAAGCCCAACAGTACGGTCCAGTCCGATCTTGGACTGGACCAAAGCCACTGCCAATTCAAATAACTCAACTCAGTAGCAGAGTCAGGATCTTGATTCATTGGGGTATTATTAATCTTTATTGATATCAATTACAAAACTTAATCAAATTTGATTTTCATTTGGTGATAGAATTACCAATAATCAACGTGATGTCAAAATTATGTGCCTTAGATATGTTTTAATAAACCGAAGCTTTTTTTTATTTGCTATTTTAGTTACTAAATATGATGATAATCGCAATTTAAAATGTAATAACATGCATATGAAAAAGAAAAAAGAAAAAAAGAAGAAGATAGATATGGGAAAAAAAGAAGAAGAGAGAAATGAGAGAAATAAAAATAATTATAAGAGAATATTTTGATAAAATTAAATATTTATAATGATAAATTATAATAAATTTATTAAAAAGAAAGTGAAAAGAAAGATGAGATATAAATATTTTTTAAACATATTTGAAAATTAAAGGAAGTTAAATGAAAAGCTTTTTCTTATTTGAGGTAAAAGTTTAATTTTCAAAAAATGAGGAATGCATGTGCCTTCCTTGGACTCTGGTCCTGTTTGGTACAGCTTAATTTCAGCTTATTTTAGCTTTCAGCTTAATTTAAGCTATTTTGATGTGTTTGGCTTAGTTTAACAATACAGCTTATATCTTTTTGTAAGTCAGAAATTAACTTATTCTTTGAGTGGGACAGGAGAAGCTTAATTTATAAGTTAGAAATCAGCTTATGTTCATAGTTATAAGGTATAAGCTGTTAAGCTATAAGCTATAAGCACTTTCCCACAACTCTACCAAACAGGGCCTCTATGTAGTTCCGTCCTGACCCAACTTAACCCATCTTGACTAACCATATTTATGAGAGAATATCATTTCAGCATAGTGAAATGATTTTTTTCACAAATAAAAATGTTACAAGTTGTTAGTATGTTTTTAGCACATTAAAAATTAGAGAAATTATTTGCCAGTGATTTTTTTAAAACTTAATCACAAAACTCATTACATATTAATGTTTGTAAAGAATATCACTAATTTGAAAATATTTTTTTTACCCATACATTGATAAGTCATTTTCCCTTAAAATTTTTTACTTCACAAAGATTTTCTCCTTTATGTAATTTTCTATCTCATTTCTCACTAGCATGAAAATTTTCCCTTTCATTATAACAAGATTTTTAACGCGCCAAAATGATATTAATGCAAATAATATAATTTGCTCAATTTGTTATGCCAAATCAATGTGATTGGAGTCATAATTTGGGGGTCACATTCATATGGTAAAATCTTAATCTAATAACCTTTAGGTTATGGGTTTAAATCACAGGACAACCGCTTTATGTACTATGCTAAAGGTTAGATATGTATCTAATCTTTTCATTTTCAAATACACATTAATATGTATTAATTGGCCGTTATTTTTTTATCCACATGTCAATGCCAATTAATTAGATGGCAAAAGTAAAAAAATTATTAGTGCCCAAGGACGCCACGTTTTCCCACCCTATCAATTTTCGTTAAGTCGTTTGTTATTTTTGGGGGAAATTTCAAGTCAATGTGTATTTCAAAAAATATTTACAAATTTATAATATAAATTGTGAAGTGATAAACTTTACCATTAATTAATAATTGATTTTTTTAAAAAGCACTGAGCAATAATTTCTCTTTATTTTAAGCCGAATATAAAGTTGTGGACCCCACTCACTGCACAAATCATAATATTTTTAGACATCACCTGATTATGTCCCAGGACTACTAACTTCTTGTATATGTGATGTATATTATGTCCTTTGGGTGAGTTATCAGTGCTCTTAAAAACATAAAAAATAACTCTTAAAACTGTTGTTAATGTTTTAAAATATATACAAAAATTTGTAAAAAAACAAAAATATTTTGATATACATAAAAAGTTTAATAAAATTATAAATTATTTTGACAATTTATATTTTTTATTGATAATTCTTAAAATTATCATTATTAAGACCTTTTCTGTCTATATATACAGTATTGATGTTTAACGAGAGAGATCCATTATAGCAAGAGGACTAGTGGTGAAGTGGGATATGTTTGGTGGGCAAAGATGTTTGATGAATGGGGTTCAAATGTTTTTGAAATGATTGATCTGATATTCCATATGGCTTTAGCTATTACCTCCTTGTTTGTTTCTCATTAATTAAACTCTCTTACACGTTTTGACAACAGTATAACATCAAAGTGTGTCAATTCTAAGTCCCACTGATGGAGATAGTGTGTTAGGTGCATTATTTAGTTGCATTAAAGCCAGCTATGTAATGGAGAGAAGAAAGGAATGGAGAGAAGAAAAGAATGACCCAATCACAAAAGTCAAAACTATACCATGCAATTGTGTCACTCTTTATTTAACTACTAGTTCTCTTCAATCTCTTCTATTTTGCATTTGGCCAAGAATATTGTTAAATCCATAGTCTAAAATATGCATGGATTGTTTGTATTTTTATTTATTTATTTGGTTTTGAAAAAAGGTAAGGTAGAAGAAAATTTGCAGTTGAATTGCTTACATTAAAATTGATAATACAATTGACACAAAATGTTCACAGAATTGTAAATTTTACAGTATGTCATCATACATCCCTATAAATATTATGATTTTAGTTTATGTACTCTTAAGATTTATCCCTTGTCCACGTCTTGTTGCAAGTAAGCATATTTTTATTTTATTAGCTGAACCATAGTCATAGTGAATCAAGTGAGAAACTCTAAGCCCCTTCCAAAAAAAAAAAAAAAAGTCATCTAAGAAATTCTATAGGACTAACACAATATGTTAGGGGTGAGCATGGTCTGGATTGGACTGGATTGGGATAAAACTAAGACCAATCCGTTATTTACGGTTTCTGAAAAATTGGAACCAATCCTATCCGTTTAAATCATGGAACCAATCCGAACCAATCCATTTAAATACGGATTGGATCGGTTTAGGACCACGGATTCACATAATTAAATAACAAAAAATATATATATATAACACTTTAATTTCATAAAATATAAACATAGCGCTATATTTGTTCCACAATAGTAACATGTCTTTCTATAATAGCGACATACTGTTATAGAATTTAAACAATCATAAAAAAATTGGTTTCACCATAAGTATTTAGACCATTACAAATTAAAACAAAAAACTAACAAACAAGAGTAATAAAAGAAGATATTATGCGGATTTAGATTTGAGTTTAGGTTTTATATGGAATAAGAGAATATACTATGGGGGAGAATGTATAATAAAAATATAGACTATTTGTATACGGTCCGGATCGGTTCTAATCCGGAACCGTGGGGTTCAATCCGGAACCAATCCGTGGACTATGGATTTTTAATTCTTCAATCCGGAACCGAACCACGGATTCAAAAAACCAATCCAAACCTACCGGATTGGGCTGGACTGGATCGGATTACGGATTTCACGGATTCCTTACACAGCCCTACAATATATGTTGTAATTGAGGCTGGGTATACTCAAACTTAGTTTGATTAATAAATGAGTTAAAAAATTTGTCTTGAACTAGTGTATGTAATGAAAGAGCTTAATTTGAATGAATTTTAACAAATTAACGGTGAACTTTTCTTAAACAATTCAGTTTGTTTGTAATTCTACCCATTGAAAAATGCTTTATTTTAACTTTCGGAAGAAAATATTACATAACCTAATAAATTTTATAATTTTTTTTTTTATAGTTTATTTTTTGTGAATTGCAACAATATCAAAAATAAGACTTGCCACAATAATAATTCCACGTGAATAAATAGGAAAATTTTGTATAACATTATTTTGAAATTTTTTTATTTATTATAATAATGTGAAAATGTTGCATCAATTAAAAAAGAAAAATGAAAAAAAATGGTAACATAATTCACTTTGAAATGACCATTAGCTATGATGTGAAGTGATGAACAAGATATGACAACACACTACTATTTCGGCATGCAAGCCTAAAACAAATGATTACTTAGATTATTTCGACATCTTGGCTATAATTATTGTTTTTTAATTTTTTTTTGGGTCTGAAAAAAGGTTTAATTTGCTTCAAATATAAAGAATTTCTACTAATTTCTTCCTAATCTCCATCAAATTTTTACCTCATCAAATTATGTCCTACCGTTTGTATAAAAGAGTATAACTGCCGTATGATCACTATTCACCATTGAAATGATAATAGTTAAATATATATATATATATATATATATGTTATATATAAAGTGAATAGTTCATTCAAGAAAAATATTTAAGAGGTCTAAAATAATAAGCTCTAATAACTCTAAATATACTGTAACTTCAATTGATTTGATATTTTGCTCTTTGTTTATTTTTTATTTTTTATTTCCTGCACTGCCAGCTCATTAGAGCTGGCTTAGTGCTATCTTTTTAGTGATATGTATCACCATTGTTCATTCAATTCATTTAGTATGTGACACCCGGCCACTAATATATATGTATAAAAGAAGTTATTTTTATGTCAAACATTAATGTCTTGGTGAACTATAATTCTAACACAGTAGGCCCATATTATTAACACCACATTAACTAGCCTATTCCTTTTCATTTTTTGAAGTAATTTATCCATACATAAGTTTATTTCTAATGTACCAAAAAATTGAGTTGCCCGAACGTTTACTTGGATTTTACCTAGCTCAAGCCTGAATTGCCAGCTAGCCCGGCCCGGCCCGGCCCGGCCCATCCAAATGAGACTAGGCTTTGACTTGGGCATGGGTTTGAAACCCTAGCGCGCAATCTCAGCCATTGACCTGTCAAGTCAACTTTCGAGTTGATTAATGAAGTCATAAATTTATAAAAATTATTAAAAAAATAAAAATAAAAATAAAATCTTGATCCATTGGGCTAAGGCCGTGGCCCACATGCAAGCCCAACCCATCGTTCAATTTAAAATATATATATTATTTGATACTCTTAAAGTAATAACACAATATGTACATTTGATATTCTTGATTAATGAAATCACACACACACAAAAAAAAAAAAAAAATTATGTGTTTAGTTTGATTTTTTTGGATTAAATTTTTTAAAAATTGAGTTTTTTGATTTTTGTGTTTTTTTTTTTTAGTGAATATTTTTAAATTTTTAAATATTTTTTTTTACTTTTTTAGATGTACCTCACTTAGATATATCTAAAAAATAAAAAATTTGTGAACAAATATTTTAAAAAATTAATAAATACATAAAAATATAAAAAATGTAATGAATTCTCTTTCTTTTTTTTGTATTTTTGGTGGTTTTTTTCACAATTTTTTTACTTTTTAGGTATATTTATGTTAGGTATGTCTAAAAAGTAAAAAAAATTGTTTAAAATATTAAAAAAAATCAGTAAAGACAAAAAAATAAAGAAAACAAGAAAATAAAATTTTCTGAAAAGTATTTTTGAAAAAATGGAACCAAGCAAAATTTCACTCCCAACTCACTAAAATAGTCCATGTCATCCATTTATTACATTACTTTTATTAATTCAAAAACACCATATCAACCTGAGTTAGTAATAAAAAAAAATAAAAAAATTAAAGATCCTATGTCTCCTAATCTTTATGTTCTCATGTTCCAAAACAGTAACAACAACTCGATCATGTTTTAAGACAAGAAAAGAGAAATATGAGAACAGTGCTATTGATATATAAACCCTAAATAAACTTACCTAGAAATTCAAATGTAGGGTGAAGATTTGATTTTGTTGTTCTAGGGTCCAACCAATCTTGATCCTATAGAACATAAATTATGTGTAATTTCTGCTTTTCTTTGTAGGTTTATAGAAGTGTGATTAATAAATTGACTCTCCACGCGAAGGAGACATACATGCACTTGGAGAGAAGAGAAATCAAAATTCTTTTGTATAATAATGTAAAAAGGCTGCATTCTGGTCCCCTCCCCCAAGTGTTTCCAAGAGCTGAAATGGGGAATCAGACTTTGAATAAAACAAACACACATGCACAACCCCCTCTTCTCTTCCTCTTGTATGCATGTGTGTACACAGTGACGGACTTAGGAATTCAGTGAAGAGTGGACATCAATTAATAATAATATTGATTTTGTTTTTTTCCTCATAATAAATAATAATGAGATATTACTAAACATAAATATTAAGAATTTATTTGGATAGATGTGAATTTTAAATTAAAGGATTTGAGGTTAAATTTTATACAAATATTGTGGAGTAACTATTTTAAGTGGATTGAAAAATTAAAAAAGAAGTTAAGTTGGGATATAAATGATATATTTCAGTAGATAAATTCGACAAAACACACCGCAAAAAGAATATCTATCATATGTCGCAATTATAATCTTTGTGGTCTTTAGTTATGACACATTGTAGTATTAGATATAACTTAGTTATAACTTCTTGTGGTTGTTATTTTGGTCATGATTGAAGAGATCTTTGATTATACATCAAGTAATGATTCGTAATGACTCATTCTGATATCAGTTATGACTTACTGTAATTATTTTTTTTTGTTATAATTAAAGATATGTTGTTTGGTATAATTTATATAGTAGTCATTTTAGTTATGAATGAAAATAATTTGGTTATGAAAATTTATAATATCAATACTATAAAATAATAACTAGTATATGGTACACCCCTTTTGGAAGTGTATAATAGAAATACTTATTTTAGCAAGTTCATTGTAATTAGAAAGAAAATTTATAATAGAGGGCCTATTATAATTTAAAGAAGGGATATTATTATAATTTTATGAAAAATATATATGAAATAATTTATATATATAGGTGTACTAATATTATTATCAAAACTTGAGGGGCACATGCCCCTAAGCATACACTAGCTCTGCTCTTGTACGTACATATATCTATTGGAGAATTACAATTAAGTGATTTTTTTAAAAATATTTATAATACATGAAAAAGTTTATAATTTTAATTATTAATATTTATAAAGTTTATCATTTATGTGTAAATTTTTTTTTTCTAACTTGACATTGAATTATAATTCTTCCTGTATCCATATGTATTATATATATAGTACACACATTTATGTAAATATATAAAACATTGATTGAGATATTATTAAATATCGATTAAAAAATATATTATATTATCGATTTTAATTTGATACCATTATTTAAATTTATAGTATACATATATTTATGGTAGAAGTTTTATGATCTAAAAAATTATTCGTATTTTTATTTTTTCTTTCATTATCACACTTACAACTATTTAAAATAAAAGAGATGAATAGTTTGTTTGATCGAAGATATTTTAGGTATAAAATATCGTTACAAAGCTTAAAAAAAATGGGATTTTATATAAGAGCATCTCTAATGATGGATTAAAATTTTTATCAAATTTGAGTAAAAAAAAATCAATTTTCTCAATCTGATATGGCTTGTCCCAACCGTGTATTAAAAGGGAAGGGGTCGACCGGTTGACCGGTAAGGTTAATTTTTTTTTATTACCTGTTTGAACTTTTTTAATCGGTTTGAACCTACCTATTTGAAAGGGAACCGGTCAACCGGGCGGTCAACTGGGCAGACATCCGGCTGGTTGACCGATTGCCCCGTCCAACGGTCCAGAACATTGAAATACTCTTAGTTTGATGAAATGTTTGTTCCATTCTTATTTTGATATCAAATTGGTGAAATCATTAGAGCTTGAAAAAGTCACTTTTTCATCAAATTTTAAATTTAATACATGATTTGATATACCGTTGGAAATGGCTTAATAGCTAGAAAATGATGGTGTTTGGGAAGTGAGTTTTTATGTAGATTTTATTAGATGTAGGTTTTTATGAGATAAAAAATTTTTGGTGTTTGGGAAGATAGTTGGGTTTTTATGTGGTTGGATGTGATGTTTGTAAGAGAAAAAGTAAAATGATTATGGGGTTGGATGTGATATTTTGTTTGGATGTATTTTTTTGATTTTGCAAAACTTTTATCTTTTAATAGAAAAAATAAGAAAAAAATTTGGGAACTTGCTTCCCAAACACCACCGTGCACACAGTCGACTCATCATTTATTGATTGACGAAAAAAAAAAATGTAAATAAAGAAAATAAAAAAATAGATGAGGTGGAGAGAGAAGGGGTAATACAGAAGGGACAAAGCCACAAAGTATTGTCTACGGAACGGCCGACCAAACACAAGCTAGTGGGAGACACCAAAAACGTTAGCCACACCACTCCCTCCACCCTAAGAGAGATAAAGACTCTTCTCTCTCATCAGACACACACTCTCTCTCTCTCTCTCTCTCTCTCCATATATTCATTCTTTCATTTCTTACCCTCTGTTTGGATGGGCGGTTTAGGGGTCTTTTGAAAGTCAAAAAAAAAAAAAAAAAAAATCACTTTTTAACTTTTTATCTATTTTAAATTATATCACCTTTTATATTTTTTATTCGTAAAAAAATAAAATAGATTAAAAAAGTTAAAAAGTCAATTTTTTATCAACTTCTCAAAACATCGCTTAGTGAGAAAAAAATAATGAAAATTGAAAACTAGTTACTTATTTAGATGGTTAAATAAGGCGTGAAATAGTGAGAGATGGTAAGAAATAAACTGTCTGTATTTTGTTTCTCACTAAAAGTGATGAGATTTAGGGGTTGTTTGAGGTGTTTTAAATAAGTGTACTTTTTGTCTTTTTGGACTAAAAAATTCAGGAATAAAATATGGATGTTTGGGTTAATTTTTTGACTTTTTATAGAAAAATGTGTAATAAAAAATTTTAAAAATTGATTTGTAGAGAAAAATTAGGATTGAGAGTTGTGCAGCCGTAATTATTGACTTTTGGTGAATAGTGTTAACTTTTTGAGTAACTTTTTGACTTTTTTACAATATGCCAAACTTGGCCTTAATAAGAAAATAGTTGGGTTTAATGAAATTTATTTAAAATATCAAAATTACCCTTAAAAAAATATAACTTACTAATATAGAAGATTATTTTGGTAAAATAAAATAAAGTATTTTCTTTTTCCTTCTCTTACTTATTCTATTCAAATAATTAGGTGAAAAATTATTATCTTTTTTTTTTTATTCATTTAAATATAATGATAAAAAATTATAATTATTTATTATTTTTTTCTCACCTAAATAAAAAAATTTTCTCACCTAAATAAAAACTTACAATTAATTCTTTTCTCATATTCCCACGCGATCCAAACCGAGTGTCAGAATGTTTGCATCAATCTGATAAAGACAAGACTGACGTTGCCTGCCCTTGGCCTTTGCCAGATTTTAGTGCTTTGTTTGGCTCTCTGTCTTTATTTCCTTTCTTTTCCATCCCCCTCCCTTACGAGTCCGGATCCTCTCATTGAGCCCCCTCCTTGAGTCTCTCCTTGAGGGGTCTTTGGGTTCACCTTGAGGCCCAATTTTGATAATCTGAACCGTTCACATTTTAATATTTATTCAGTATAACATACCTGTAAAAAATCAAGTTGATCGGATATCAGAAAGTGTGTGTTCAGAAAATTAGGACTACAAACTATTTTTTAATAAATAATTTTCGAACACATACTTTCTGATATCCGATCAACTTAATTTTTTACAGGTATGTTATACTGAATAAATATTAAAATGTGAACGGTTCAGATTATCAAAATTAGGCCTCAAAGTGGACCCGAAGGCCCCTCAAGGAGGGACTCAAGGAAGAGGCTCAAGGAGAGGATCCCAATTCCTCCCTTACCCCCACCCACTAGTATTCTTTTACTTGTTTCATACAAGTGCGTGCACATTTCAGTACTTCTATATATATATATATATATATATCAATAATGTTAGGTATCATAAAAAAAAATATCATAAAAAGCAGTGACGCAGCCAGAAAATTAATTTAGAGGGGGCACTTACTAATTATAATAATTTTTACAAAAATATTTCACGTAAATTTTTTACGATTGATTTCAGGAAACATCAAGAAAAAAAATATTATTTGTAACTAGTGTATTATGGATAATACAAAAAAAATATGGATATAAGCCTTAAAATAAATTATATAATGATAAATTATTTTTTGATACAAAATTGATTAAAAATTCAATATAATGATAATACCACGTTATCACTGGCATGTAATATCACCCACTCATGGTAAATAAACGCATAAAGAGTGAATCTCACATGTCAAATGTAACTAACAATCTAATAAATTTCATATCTTTATAGTGAGATTATTTATACTTGTATATCACTAATAATGACATCGTCGTTACATTCAAAAATTTTCATAACTAATATGATTTATTTATAATAATCTTTTCATTTTCAATCAAAACAACCATTATTGTTTTCATAATTTTTAAAATGTCATTGATATTTCACTCTAATAATATTTTTATAATTTTTTATTTAATTTTTTTTTATGTTTGCAAAAAAAAAATCCCAAAATCCAGGGGGCACGTGACCCCCCTGGTCACCTGCTCCCTCCACCCCTGATGAAAAGTCTTTATGAAAATTCTCTATCCTTAGATTAATTTATAGCGTTTGTAGTGTTTTATTGTATGTTATGCAATCACCATTGAATTAATTTCATGAAACTTTTCATGATATTTATTTCATGATGCGTAGCGTTAACTTATATATATATATATATATATTCAAAAAATTATTAAATAATTTTAAAGTATATATGTTCTAATGTTTATATATGGCCTCGACAAATAAAATGAATTAAAAATACATTCATTTAGCTAATTTAGTTAGATTAAAAAAATATAAAAGACAAAATATGTTAAATAAGTCAATAAGACAAAAAGAAATGGCTTCCCTCCGGTTCGTAATTGGACTGAAGTGTATTGTTGGGCACGTGGGGGCCCATCCCATTTTCATAATTCAAACCGTTCAATGTGTAGAATTCGTCGAGTATCATATGTCTGTAAAAAATCATATTGATCGGATATCGATAGTTATGTGATCAAATCAGTTTTATATGAAAAAAATGGACGGTAAAAACTAAACGCGTACAAAAAATCTGATTTGATCACATAGTTATCGATATTCGATCAACGTAATTTTTTACAGACATATAATATTCGACGAGTTTTACACATTGAACAGTTCGGGTTATCGAAACGGGACCCGTAGTGGGCCTCCACGGGCCCAACAATACTCTCCAGTCCGATCACAAATTGGAGGGAAGCCATTTCAAAACAAAATGTCACATTCAAATCATAATCATTGCACTTTTTCTCTCAAAAAATAAAAAAAGTCAAACCAAATGAACTTTTTAGTACCAAGCTAAAAAGTTCCAACTCAAAAAAAATCAATTAAAAAAACCAATGCCACACAGCGACTAAATGGATTAAAAAAAATCAATTAAATGGATTATCTTTTGTTAATATTATCTTATTTGTAAAGTTTTTTACTGTCAATAGTAATGTTTGGGGTGTCTAAATAAATGCACTTTTTATCTTTTTGAATTAAAAAGTTGAGGGAAAAATATGGATGTTTGGATTAACTTTTTGACTTTTTATGAAAAAATGTGTAATAAAAATTGTAAAAATTGGTTTGCAGAGGAAAATTAGGATTGGGAGTTGTGCAGCCGTAATTGTTGACTTTTGATAAATAGTATTAATTTTTTAACTTTTTGAGTAACTTTTTGACTTTTTTTACATACCCTAAACTTGGCCTAACAATTAAATAATATCGTATAACACTTAAAATTATTAAATAATTGTCCGTATATATGTAGTATACAAATAACATAATAGAGGGACACCACCACTTTCTAATAAGAAAAATGGTTGAGGGTCTGAATTAGGGGCTCGAAATTGGCTCAAAACCAAAACGACGTCGTTTTGGGTTTTGATTTTGATTTTTTTTTTTTTTTTTGCCCTTGTTCTTCCTTTTCTTCCATTTCTTCTCTTCTTTCTTCTTCTTCGTTGAGTTGAACAGAGGCGAGAGAGAGAACGCAGCTCGTCGGCGTCGCAGCTCGTCGGCCGATCTCGCAGCTCGTCGCTCGTCGACATCGCAGCTCCGCCTCCGCCTCTGTCTCCACTTCCGGCTCCGCCTCCGCCTCTACCTCCACCTCCGCCCGATTTTGTTGGCCCCTCCAGTCCAGTTCTTCCTCTCCTTCTTCTCCTCCTCCTCCTCCTTCTTCTTCCCCCTAATTTCGAGCCAAATTCGAGCCTCTATATTCGGGCTCTGTACCGGTTCTGTTCTAATAATTGCGTTTTACTTTTTTAAATTTTTTAGTGATCTTTTTAATGTTCAATAAATTTGAAAAGTTGCTATTTTTATTTTTTTTTTGATAAATGAAAAAAATTTAATGGGACATTTATTTTTTTAGCTCAGGACAAATAGCTTAATGACTTTTTGACCTTTTTAATAAAATTAGTTTTTTAACTTGGTTGCCAAACGTGAATTACCCGTTATTTCTTTCAAGATTTTTTTGGGTCCTTTTGTTTATCTAATGTCCCCATTGAAGGATTTTTGATGGAGTTTACATTCTACAAAGTAAAAGTAAAATGATACTTTTAAGAGGATTTGTTTAGATTCAATAGAAAGGACATTAGATAAACAAAAGGATTTCTGATCCCCGAACCCGGATTAGTCGGCCCGAAGGGTCGGATACCGGGTGGGGAACCTAAAAAAAAAAATAGAAAGGACATTAGACTTATTACGAGTGGGTCCAACAGATATGGGGTTTTAGATTCTTAATTTAAGGAGTCTCATAGAGTCATCATGTATATCATGCTTATATCATGGAGGTTATGTTTGATGGGATGATTTAATAAGAGAAATGGAAAGAAAAAAATGATATAGAAGGAAAAAGAGAAAGAAATTGATGGGATTTGAATTTTCAATTATGTTTGATAATTGATTGAGTTGGGAAATGGAGAAGAAAAAAAAGTCTAAGTGAACTCAAAAGCAATGTTTTGAAAGCTGGTATGGTGAGGGAACCGAAAAATAGACTGGGTGGACGAGTCACCGGTTCAATCATCAGATCAATGCGATCGAACCGTGATGTCATAATTACATTATAAATATATTTAAAAATATTTATTAAAAATATAACTATTAAAAAAATGAAAAAAAAAATAATCATTTTGCTGGGCTTGAGTTTTTTAAAAATATTTTTTATAAAAATTCTACTTTCTTATTTTTTCATATTTTTTTGTTTTTATTGATTTTTTTAGAATTTTAAGCAATGTTTTAAATTTTTAGATACAACTAATATAGATACACTTAAAAAGTATAATTTTTGTGAAAAAGATATTTAAAAAATTCACTAAATATCAAAAATATAAAAAAAAAATGAAAATTTAGTACATTTTTCTTATTTTTGTGTATTTATTAATTTTTAAAATATTTTTTCACAAATATTTTACTTTTTAGACACATCTAAGTAAAATGCATCTAAAAAGTAAAAAAAAAAATACTTAAAATTTAAAAAAATATTCACTAAAAATGAAAAAACACGAAAAATAAAAAAATTAATTTTCTCAAAGTTTAGTTTTCTTAAGATACTGAATTATATTTAACAAAATAATAGAATTTTCAATTACATTAACAAACAAACAATTAAATAATTGCAATATCAGATTAAAGAGCACCGGATTTAAAAGTGTTCAACTACATTAACAAACAAACATTTAAATATTTACTGGTATTACTAAACTATACCAGAGCATCTTAAGCATGTAAAATTGTAGTGACTCGGATTTTTTTTTTGTAAGTCATCATTTATTTATTATTATTTTATTTTATTTTTGAACTTCATTAATTGTGTGGTTATATGATAATTTAATGTGATATTTAATTAATTTAATGTGATATTTAATTATATGTGTTGATCATATATAGTATATTTATATATATTATATTATATATCAATTGGGTGAGAATAGGAGTAAGTAATCTAAAAAAAAAAAAAGAAAAAGAAAGAAAGAGAGGAGCAGCAGCTACGGCGCCGAGAGAGAAATCAAAACACAGTGTTGTGTGTGGCGTGATAGGGACGATGGAAGAGGAGAAAAGAAAAAGAAAGAAAATGATAGGATTTTGTTTTTGGTGGTTTTATTAATTTTTTAAATAATTTTTTGATTTTCAAAATAATATTGTGAGCGTAAAATTCATTTCTCTTAATTTATATTTAATTCGTTATTTTTATTTATTTTATTTGTTTATTTATTTGATGTTGAATTGATTTCGTATTTGCATGTAGATGATTGATCGATTTTAATTATTTTTGTGTATGTAAGGTTTAGGGTTTTTAGATAATTGATTGATTTTAATTATTTTGATTAGTTGTGTATGTAAGCTTTAGGGTTTTTTTATGATGGATTGATTTTAATTATTTTGATTAGTTGTGTATGCCTTGTTTAAGGTTTTCATATGTATTTATTTTATGGTTGTAATCACACTCATGGATATATGAAATTAAAATAAATTTAGAACCCATAAATAAATTCCTTATACACCACCATGACTCCATGGATTGTGTTGTTTTATTTGAGTGTTGGTGAGAAAGAATGTATAAAAAAAAGGTGAGGATTATGAGATTTATTTGAATACCTTAGGTTTGGTATTGTTATGTTTGTTTTCATGAGTGAGATGCTTTGTATATATATATATATATATATATTGTTGCATCGTTCTCATGAGTAGACGAGTGCTTTGATTTACGCGTGTACGTATATGCTAACCATCCGGAGAGTGTGGGTCAAATTCGGGACGATATTCCCGTGCAAGTTTGGCTTCGGAGCGGTGTTAGGTATACGGGAGGCACATGAGATATATGTGTAGGTTGAAAGTGGAGGGCTGAAGTGGTGGAGTTAAGGTACAAAGAATTAAATATGAGTTTATTGTTATAGTGTGAATTGTATTGATTTATACATCTTGAAAAAATAGTAATCAACCTCGATAAATTATGAAATTTGAGAAGAGGTATGGATACGTGATTCTAGACAACTTTTGTGTTTAAACTTTTTATTAAAAAGATCGATTATAACTTATAATCGGATGATCTTGATTATAGTAGTTTTGATTCATTTTGGCAATGCAGATTTTAAAGGCTATTTTAACCTACGAAACGAGCTCATTTTTATTGGTTTCACGAAAAATGAAGTAAAACATTATTTTGCACACTTTTCGTATTTTGAACTTTTTCGAAAAAAATCATTTTAGGGCAGTTTCTATTCGTTTTCAACTTCAAAATTTTCTATTGAATTTCGTCTAGATTCTTCTATCAAGTTTTTCTCTCAACCTGTTCAGTTTCTACTAAATTTGTGCGCGAAGTCTTTTAGGAAATTTGATTATGTATAAATTTTGTTCTTTGAGTTTTGGTCAATTCAAATTATTTAAGTATGAAATAGTGCATTTTTATACTTCTTTAGCAAGTTGCTTATGATTAAATTATACTAACTTTATTTTTTTGTAGGATGGTGAGTCTTACTAATTTTTTTATGCAGGATTGACCCACCATATTTTTATTTCTATTTTGTTTATTTCATACTCAATTTATATTTCGTTGTGTACGGGCAAGAAACTAAATTCCACCATATCTCGAGAAACTACACATTCATTTCGGTGCGGATGGAACTACTTGTCTTGTCCCATAACAAGAATTAAATGTATTTTTGTTTGTGTCTGGTGGACACGTGGTGTTAAATCTTGTACTCATACCAGTATACTTGTATACTGACCCATTTTGTTTCTTGGCAACTCAGGTGCATTCTGTTTAAGCGCAACTGAGCTTTCTTTGCAAGATTAGTTGGGGCCACGGTGGTGACGTGGAATAACTATAGTTGTTGGACATGTCTCTTAGATTTCTTTTGTTTTCTTGAGTTTAGGGTTGATATTAGTTTATGTATTTATTATTATTTTTTTATGACTTTAGTATTGGGATAATTTGGCATGGTTTGTAACCGTACATTATTTATGTTACTTTGACTATGTATTATTACTTTAATGTTAGAGGTATTGGTTAGTTATGAAATTATGGTGGATGGTTTGGTTGGCGTTTAGTTTTTTTTATTGCATCCCTAAGATTTGGATGATGAAATATTAATTGGGGTTTAGTCCTAATTTAATATTTAATTATCCAAATTTTGGGACGTGACAAAAATGAAGAGTCCAAAACAGAGTGGCAACGCAGAGAAGAAGGGAAGAGAAAGATGAAAGGGAAGAGAGAGGAGAAGAGAGAAAATATAAGCCAAAAACCCTCATCGGAACATAGCAGCAGCAGCAGAGGTCGAAATCCTCACCGGAATTGTGTCCTCCGTTCACCGGAATCCAACGGTTGGATAGAGAATCTGAGAAAAGCTAAAATCGACACTCAGAAGAAAGAGAGAGGAGCCGAAAACCCTTTTCCATATTTTGGCAGATCTGTGAAGTTGTAACATTTGGGATTTTTTGAGTGTTTTTATATGTTCAACAAAGCTAGCCGATTCTTAAAACTTAGTCTAGGTCGTCGGGTTTGGCAGTTAAACCAACTGTTCTTCCGTTTCTTTCAATTTACATCGATTTTGAAAGGTCTAGAAGGTTTTTCGGATCAGAACAAGGTTCACTCACCGGTTTGACCGGTCTAACCGGCCAGTCTGGTCTAGGTTTCAAAACATTGCTCAAAATATAAAAAGTGATATTGCATTTCTCTCTTACTTTCTTTTCTCATGTGTTTTCCATTATTATAAATAAATAAATAAAAAATGAGATTGTATTTCTTTTTCTCTCTCTATTTCTTTTATCAAATCTTCCAATCAAATACAACATTAGCAAAATGATTTGGAACCACAAAATGAAACACATTTTGAAGGACATAGTGTTAGGGCTGTGAGGCCTGTGAAGATTTGTCCCAAACTTATTTCAATGATTTGAATTGTTTATATTATAAGATTCGTTGAGTAGATTATTCATAAAAAAAATCAGATTAATCGATTTTGTGGTCTCATAACCTTATCATATATATATATAATATATATATAATATATTGTTAAAAAATAAATAGCTAACATAATATTTTTAAAAATAATTAGAGCCCGATCATGAAGTTACGGATATTCAATTAACCAAATTTTTGTTACATAGATGATATGTTCAACAAATCTAATAATATGAATAGTTTAAATTATCAAAATAAGTCCAAAATAATATCCTTGTGCCTTACTCACACAGTAACCCCGCCTAGTCCCATTTTGAATGATATCCTAATTATATTTTTGAAACTATGAAGACAGTGATAATATTGAGCGTTTTGATTAAAAATTAAAATATTATAATAATTCATGTTATTATTTGACATGGGTAAGCTCATAAAGGCTATAGCCCACTATGAACAACCCAAGCCCACTACTTAGGGCCCAATACTTAATTCAACTAATGAGGCCCAACATGGCTGAAACTCAACATGGCACTAAGAACCAATGACACTTAGACACGTGGCAGGTGAAGGACAAGTCACATAAGCAGACAAAGATCCTGCAAAGTTATTGCACTGCACATCAGCCATTAATGAAGCCCCTTACAGCATTTATTGCGATAACCCCTCCCTGTCGAGACAGAACGGCCTCACCATGAACAAGGCAAGCTAGAGCATAGACTTTCAGCCAAGATGGCAGGTCGGAAGGGACAACGAAATGATTACCAGAGGATATAAGCAGACGTCGAAGACAAGAAGAAGGTTAAGCTTTCTATCTCTAATCTATCTCTACATTCCACCCCTTTTTCTAACTTGCTCGTCAGAGGGTTCGCTGGGGGACTCCCCGTTCCCCGTTGAACTCTTGTGCAGGTCTCCTGGTGGGCTTGGTCATTCGGACACAGGTTTGAGGAGCGTGGATCAGTCCGACCGGTTCCATCTGGAACGAATTGAATCATCAGTTGGCGTCGTCTGTGGGAAGCCTTTCTGTTCTGCATGCCAGTTGTGCTCATTGCCGCCGGAGACCCCTTCCCAAAAACCTCTTCCTGCCATCCACCAAGGTGGATGGTTACGACTAGATCCATGGCTTCTCACCACAATGTTGCCGACTACCAAGCCGACCCTCCCAATCCAAACAACCCCCCACAGTATTTCACCGAGCTCACCAACAACATCAACCGCCTGGCTGAGCAAAACCAAGCCCTGATTAATGCTCTACTCCAAAGAAACCTTCCTATGCCTCCACCACCACCTCTAGATATTCCACCCAACCAAGAACGAGCCCCGAGCCATACTATCCAGCAGCCCCATCCACCCAACTTGGAAGGCTTACGACCCTCTCCCCAGATGTGAACCCTCCACCTCGGGGCCCCTGTAATAATCCCGACCTCCGATTAATGCTAATCCATGATTAGTTATGCCTAACAGTAATTTAGAAGGAATCCGGAATTAATTTGCATATGCATTGCATTATCTTTGCGTTTCTATCTGTTTTTCATAAAATGATCTGTTCATGTTTAAACTTTGAACTGCGAATTGAAAGCCTTATCGGCGCCCGATTCCGAAATTGATTAGTGTTATGTGTTAATTAGAATTTATGTGATTTTTGGTAGATTTAATTTAAATTTGATTTGGTATGATTAAATAAAGTTAAATTACATCAACTTGAATTAATTGCATCTTTGCCACTAGTGGGCACTTTAGGCCATTAATAGATTTTATATCTTTTGCATCATTCCTTCATTCCTTCTTAGACCAATTCGAGAGAGAGAGGGAGAATAGGAGAATTTGAGTTCAACAAGAGATTTAGCTTGGAGACTTAGAAGAAATTAAAGAAGAATTGCATATTGGAACTCCTACACCTAGAATTCAAGACCTAAGGTAGAGATTTCACCCCCTTGAACTTGAATTTGAATTGTTTCTTTCATGGTTCATGGTTAATTAGTGTCTAAAGCTAGGAATTGGGTTACAATGTTGAATTGAGGAATTAATTCATGCATGCATGCATGCATAAATTTCCTTGTTTTGAGTTTGAATTCTAAGATTCCTTCCATGCATGTGTTAATTTCACTCACATTATGGTCATTCAACTTGTTTTCCATCAAATTATCAAGTTTGATTATGTTTTGGAGGGTTTGAATTCAAAGAGGTTCTTGCATGTTGAATTAATAGCATATTCATAAAGTTCTAGTTGATTTTGCACAAATTGGTTTGCTCTTGGGCCATGATTTCTTGACATGATGCTTTTAACATGTTGTTTTGTGGGTTACCAAGTGTTTTCCAAAGTTTTGGCCCAGAAAAATGAGTTTTGGATGGTTGAAGGTTGAGTTTTATGCTTGGAAGTCAATCTGGATTTTCTAGAAATTTGACCCACGCTCGAGCGGGGACTTTCACGCTCGAGCGTGAAGCCTGAGTACATGCACTTCCCCGCTCGAGCGGCGAGAGTCACGCTCGAGCGTGAAATGCGTATACCTAGAAGTTTGTGTGTTTTGCAGTCCGCTCGAGCGGGGGAAGCCACGCTCGAGCGAGGGTCTGTGTCACACGCTTGAGCGGGGGTCGAGCGCCCATCGAGCGTGAATTTCATCAGCATCCAGCACTTTTTCATAAGTTTGCAGTCCTTCGAGCGGGGAAGTCCACGCTCAAGTGGAGCTTCATTATCTGCATGTCCGCTCGAGCGGGGAAAGCCCGCTCGAGCATGGACCTTATCTTCAGCAAAATTTGAGAAATGGTTTTCAATGCATTTTTGCATCATCATTCCATCCTAGACATTCCTAGCCATGTTTAAGACCCCATAATGAGGATAAGAGATTAGAAACACACTAAGAGCCAACGAAATAAGTTTTGTACAATTCGACCGTGTGTTTCAAGTGTGCATCTGTTATGTGTTATGTAGGTCATGTACCACGTACCGTTCGACCAAGTTTACTCCGACTGTCTGTCTCAAGGCCCACTGTGAGTAATAACTCTGTAAAGTTATGTTTAACTTAAGTATTTTCTGACTGGTATGGTATGATCTGTTTTCAGAAATGTTATCTTACGAATTATGAATGAATGTCCAATTTTCTGAAAAGTATTTGTGACATCCTTAGTTCACGTGGCCCTCGCCCGGAGGTAACAATACCTCGGCCAATCTGCACGTGGCCCTTGCCCGAGAGTAACAATACCGTGGCTACTTGCACGCAAGATATGAACCTTTATGGTCGTTGGTACCAACTATGCATGTGGGTCTCTGGACCAAATTGATCTGATAGCTAATGGGTGTACCACGTATGATCTTATGCAAAATCTGAATATGAACATGAGTGTGTATCTGAATCTATTTCTATTTTGAAGTCTGAATATGTTCTGATTTCAATACTGGATCCTAACTTGTGCTGGACATCATTCATAAAACCTCTTTACTCTGTTATTATTCACTGGGCTTCCGCTCACAGTTTATATTATGTATGTAGGAGAGTCGGCAGGTGACCAGGGCTAGAGTTGACGGCCTTCTGTTTTGTTTTTGTCAGCCAATTGTTGTGCCTCCCGAGGAGGTTCCGAACGAAGCCTAATACCATGGCTGTTTTTGTATTCATGCTAGTCTTTGTGTATGCTCTGTAAAGTCAGGTCTTGGGAAATACATTATGTAAATACCTTGTGAATATTGTGTATCTGGACTGGCATGTTTGTGTATATATAAATAAGTTTTGAAATGTTCTGTCCCATGTACGTTATCATAGCTCATTGGACCTTGTCTATTTTGTATTATTGCTTCCGCAGCCCCTTATTATTTGCTAATCTGTTCAGAGGCCTTTGGTAATCCACGGATTACTGGCCGGTTACGGTGCTAAACCTACAGGGGCGGGTTTGGGTCGTGACAACCCCGCATCCATCGGTCCCAGCACAAACCCCCAAAGGAGAGGCTAGTAGCGTCCAACCTCCGCTGCCTTCTGGTGGTGACAACATACCTCTCTGGGATGCAGAACTCCGAGCCATAAAGCTCTAGCTCTAAGGAGTCATGCAGAACATACCGAATAAACCATCCACCACAGCCAACTCACCATTCGTTGCCTCCATCCAGGACAAACCTCTACTGCCTAAGTTCAAAATGCCCACCATCGACTCTTTTGACGGTACAACGGACCCAGTCGATCACTTGGAGACCTACAGAATCCTTATGATCCTCCATGCATTTCCTGATGAAATCATGTATCGGGCTTTTCCTGTAACACTCAAGGGGTCGGCTCAACTCTAGTTTAGTCAACTGCCAGCAGACTCTGTTTCCATTTTCCAGCACCTTAGTGACTTCTTTCTCAGCCATTTCATTGGAGCCCAGCGCCAGCGGCGTCCGGCAACCCAACTCCTCAACATTCGTTAGACCGAGGGGGAGTCTCGTGCAGTTTTGTCACCCGCTTCAACACCGAAGCCCTGCAGGTAGCGGAAAACGATGACAAGGTCATCTTCACGACGTTCATGGCCGGCCTACGATCATCTGATTTCCTTTTCTCCCTCTCCAAAAACCCCCGACCTCCATGGCAACCCTACTCTCCAAAGCCCAAAAATACATGAATGCTGAAGATTCCCTAGCTGCCCGCCAAGAGCCTACAGCCAAAAACCCGACCCCTAGAGAGAAGAGAAAGGACTCAGAAACTAGAAACACTCAGTACAATAACCAAACACCTCAGTATGCCGACCGACCACCCCGAGCCGACCGGTCGGCACCAATCCGACCGCCCGGCCGGTTCGAACGATACACACCCATCAACTCCCCTATGGAACAAGTCTTGAACCAGATTCAATGAGATTATCCTCTAAAATGGCCCCAACCATCACGGTCTCCTTCCAACCAGCGAAACTAGTCCAAATACTGCCGCTTTCATCAGGACCATGGCCACAACACGGAGGAGTGTGTTAACCTCAAAGACCAGGTTGAGGGCTTGATACACCAGGGACATCTCAGTTGATTCACGGAAGCCCGCCCTCAGCAGAGGCAAAAGACTGAACCTATTAGAAACAACCACCAGCGCACCCCTCCCCGGCAACTCGCACAACCCAATCAAGGTCACGATCGCCCTCCACAGCAACCCCGGGCACAAGGAAACCCCGCCCCCCCTGTTGGACAGATCAGAGTTATTGTAGGCGGGCTTGCTTGTGGAGGACCATCCCGCTCGGCTCAGCGGGCAGAACTCAGAAAAATAAGGCAAGGCTCAGACAAAGAAGTTGCCACATTGGACCGACCCTCCAAACAGTCCAAGCAGTGGACGGAGCCCATCACCTTTACGAACGCCGACTGCACAGGCATCCGTTACCCCCATAACGACCCTCTCGTCATTTCTGCCCTCCTTTCCAACTACAAAGTCAGACGGGTTCTCGTCGACAACGGCAGTTCTTCAGACATCATCTTCCTAAATGCCTTCCGCCAGCTCAAGATCGAAAAAGAAAGTCTATCCCCTCTCCAAACCCCATTGGTTGGTTTTACTAGAGATCGGGTGACCTCCATCGGCTCCATCGATCTTCCCATCACAATCGGAGAATACCTACGGCAGACCACCAAGTTGCTCACCTTCCTGGTTGTCGACTGTCCCTCTGCTTACAACATCATCCTCGGCTGCACCGCCCTAAATGCTTTCCAAGCTATCACATCCACTTTCCATCTTGCCGTCAAATTCCCCACTGACCTTAGGGTCGGCACAGTGAGGGGCGAGCAAACCATGGCCAGGGAATGTTACGTCGCTTCACTTAAAGAGGTCAAGCTAAAGGAGGTTATGATCAGTGAAGGGCTCGACGTCAGGGATGAGAATGAGCTGGTCAGAGGGGAACCAAAGGAAGAGCTTGTCAAGGTCCCCATCGATCCCACCAACCCGACAAAAATTGCCAAGATCGGCAGCCAACTATCCTTCCAGGCCAAGGCCGACCTTACTGCCCTCCTGATTAAGCACAGCGATGTATTTGCCTGGACCCACTCCGACATGTCGGGTATCGACCCCTCTTTCATCACCTATCGTCTGAGCATTGAGCCCTATTTCTGACCCTTCCGCCAGAAGCAACGCATCTTTTACTCGGAGCACAACACTCTCATCGTTTCTGAAGTAGATAAGCTCCTTAAGGCACAATTTTTCAAAAATGTGGACTACCCCAAGTGGCTGTCAAATGTGGTCCTGGTCCGTAAAAACAATGGTAAATGGCGACTCTGTGTCGACTACTCAGACCTTAACCGAGCTTGCCCCAAAGACAGTTATCTCCTTCCTCGCATAAATCTGCTTGTTGACGCCACGGCTGGCCATCAAGTGCTCAGCTTCATGGATGCCTTCTCTGGGTACAACCAAATTCTAATGCATCCGTCCGACTGTAAGCACACCTCCTTCATCACCGACCGGGGAACCTACCATTATTGTCTCATGTCATTTGGGTTGAAAAATGCCGGGGCCACTTATCAACGGTTGGTCAACGCCGTCTTTCACCATCAGATAGGCCAGAACATGGAGGTGTACGTCGATGACATGCTAGTCAAGAGCAAACTCTCCACTGATCATCTAGCCGACCTCCGAGAGACCTTCGACACCCTACGAAAGTATCAAATGAAGCTCAATTCGGAGAAATGCGCCTTCGGCGTAGGATCTAGGAAGTTCTTGGGTTTTATGGTCAGTCAGCGAGGCATCGAAGCTAACCCCGAAAAGATCAAGGCCTTGATAGAAATGCAGTCACCCAGAACGGTTAAGGAAGTTCAAAGGCTTACTGACAGAGTCGCCGCCCTCAACCGCTTCATTTCCTGTGCAACGGACAAGTGCCTCCCCTTCTTCAAAGTTCTTCGGCAGACTTTCGAGTGGACGATCGAATCCGAAGAAGCCTTTCAACAGTTGAAGCAATGCATGGCCAACCCCCCCTTACTCTCCCAGGCACTCACTGGAGAGCCTCTTTTTCTTTATCTAGCCGTCTCGAGCACCGCAGTCAGTACAACCCTTATCAGGGAGGACAGTTCAGTACAGCGCCCGGTTTATTACATTAGCCGAGCTCTCAGAGGCGCCGGACAGAACTACCCATTGCTAGAAAAAATGTCCTTGGCCCTGGTCACCGCCTCAAGATGACTCCGTCCTTACTTCCAAGCCCATTCCATAGTGGTCCTCACTGATCAACCTTTGAAGAAGATAATGCAACAGCCCGAGCTGTCCGGCAGACTCATGCAATGGTCGGTCGAGCTCAGCCAATTTGACATCTCCTACCGACCTCGAACAGCGATCAAAGGGCAGGCTGTTGCCGATTTCATCCTGGAATTCACTAATCTCACTCCAACCACGGCCCCACCGCCCCCGTAACCCCAGATTGAGGTAGAAAACCCCCATTCTTGGACCCTCAATGTCGGCGGATCATCCCGCAAAGAAGGCAGTGGGGCTGGTCTCATCCTCACCGCCCCCGAGGGTGGTTATTTCAAGTGTGCTCTTCGTTTCTTGTTCGACGCAAGTAATAATGAGGTCGAATATGAGGCATTGATAGCAGGTCTCCGCCTAGCCAGAGACATTGGTGTCAACCATATCCGGGTGTTCAGCGATTCCCAACTTATTGTCGGACAAATTACGGGAGAATTCGATGCCAAGGAAGACACAATGTGGGCTTACAGGGATATTGCACTCCCCCTTGCTCGCCTCTTCAATACTTTCCGCATCAAGCATATCCCTCGGGCGGAAAACTCCAAGGCAGATGAGATGGCTCAATTAGCTTCTGCAGACCAGTCAGACCTCAGCCACGGTGTCGGCCTCGAGTACTTGGCCCACCCTGCCATCTCCCCAAACCAGCACCAAGTCCACTTCCTCCAAAATGAACCTATTCCATGGACGACCGACATCTTCCTATTTTTGACAACGGGGGAACTGCCGGACGACAAACAGCAGGCCGCCAAAGTCAGGGCCCGGTCGTCTAACTACATTCTCATCAGCGGCCTCTTGTACAAACGTGGCTTTTCACGCCCATACCTACGATGCCTCAACCCAGCTCAAGCGACCTACGTGATGAGGGAAGCCTATGAGGGTATATGTGGTAATCATTCGGGGGCCAGGCCACTAGCCTACAAAATACTTCGCACTGGTTATTTCTGGTCTACTCTCAACCAAGATACAGCTGACTTCGTGCTTAAATGTGATAAATGTCAACGTTTTGCCAACATCCCCCATGCTCCTCCTACAGAATTGATCACGCTTTGCAGTCCCTACCCATTCGCCAAATGGGGGATCGACTTAGTTGGCCCATTGCCCACTGGCCGGGGCCAAACCAAATTCGTAATCGTCGCCATTAATTACTCCACTAAATGGGTAGAGGCGAAACCCTTTACCACAATTACCAAGCGCAACACAACCAGATTCATCTGGCAGTCGATCGTGTGCCGATTTGGCATCCCTCAAGCCATCGTCTCTGACAACGGCAAACAATTCAACAATGCCAAGTTCAGGAAATTCTGTGCAGAACTCCAAATCCAACCATGTTTCTCTTCCCCAGGTCATCTCCAAGCCAATGGCCAAGTTGAGGTTACCAACCGTTCTCTTTTGAAGATCATCAAAACTAAGCTGGAAACTGCTAAGGGACTCTGGGCTGAAAAATTACCAAATGTACTCTGGGCGTACCGCACTACTGCTCAAACCCCCACTGGGGAGACCCCCTTTCGCTTAACATACGGCGTTGAGGCGGTCATCCCAGTGGAAATTGGTTTGCCTACCCCGAGGGTTCTACACCCGAATCCAGAACTAACTGAAGAGTTGCGTCGGGCAGACCTAGACCTAATTGAAGAGCTCTGAGAGACCACTGCTATCAGGCGGGCCTCATACCAACAGAAAATGAGAACACACTACAACCGCAAAGGCTGACCAAAGGAGTTCGCTGTGGGGGACCTTGTTTTGCGCGAAGCAACTCTTGCCACCAAAAATCTAGTTGAGGGCAAGCTGACAGCCAAGTGGAAGGGACCTTACGTTGTTAAAGCCAGACCTCGTCCGGGTACTTACCGACTTCAGGACATGGAGGGCCAAGACCTCCCCCATCCTTGGAACGCCGAGCACTTGAAGCGTTATTTTAAATAAAAGCCCTATTTTTGTATCGATCCTTTGCTGTATTTTCTTTTTGACAATCTATACACTTGGCTGTTTTTGTCCTTTTCTTACATCGTGTAAATTTGTGATCAATGGGCTCCGCTTTAAATGACAACAATCTTCATATCTCAGTTACCTGCGTGGCATTTCAATAACACCTTGCTTGCAGTCTCAGCCAGACTGAGTTACTTAAAGCCTCAGCCAGACTGAGCACAAAGAGCTCAGCCAGACTGAGTTACTTAAAGCCTCAGCCAAACTGAGCACAAAGAGCTCAGCCAGACTGAGTTACTTAAAGCCTCAGCTAGACTGAGCACGAAGGGCTCAGCCAGACTGAGTTACTTAAAGCCTCAGCCAGACTGAGTACAAAGAGCTCAGCCAGACTGAGTGACTTAAAGCCTCAGCCAGATTGAGCACGAAGAGCTCAGCCAGACTGAGTGACTTAAAGCCTTAGCCAGACTGAGCACGAAGGGCTCAGCCAGACTGAGTTACTTAAAGCCTCAACCAGCCTGAGCACGAAGAGCCCAGCCAGACTGAGTTAATTATAACTCAAGTATTCCTGCAACGAAATGTCTTTAGCATAATTTCCATACTTAGTCAAATTCCTGGTCCATGCTTTTACGCCTCTTAACATTCTTTACCTTTTTTAACTATTCATTTCCCAACCACTTAACATTTCAACACCGTCACATTTTGAGACCTTTTCACTCTCACATTTTCTCAACACTCGGATAGCGTGATTTAACATTTCAAGGCTCTCAGATTTTAAAGACCTTTACATTTCAATGTGTTTAGTATTAACTTTTTGCCTCATAGTTTTCTCAAAAGCTAGATTGGCACCCTACTTCTCAATTTCCACTACGATTTATACACAAGCCTTATTTGAATAACCATTCTCATTCTTTTCAAATTTACAAAAAATAAAGACAACAGTGTGACAAACACAACTCATAATTTTATTTATTCACAAACTTATACATAAGTTTACTACAGCAATTACAAAAAAAAAAAAAAAAACAGCAACAACAACAACAAAAACCAAAATTTTATTTACAAATTTTGTTCACACCAGTCACTCATCTTCACTTGAGACAAGCTGCTCTTCGTCCACGCCCTCGTCTAGGAGGGTCTGGGCCACGTCGTCCTCGTCTATCTTTACATTGCTGAAGTCCAAGTCTGGGAACAGCTCTTTTGCTTTGTGTTTAAAGATCTTCTAGCCGCTGTCCCAGAACTCAGCCATCTCATGTTTGTAGAAGTCCGACCGCTGGAAAGCTCTAGATCACTTCTTCTTCACTCCTACTCCCAGCGACCGCTCCCGACGGGCCAGCCCCCCCAAACCCCACTCTTGCCAAGTTGTTGGCGATCGCGGCATCGATAGCCATCTGGAAGTCAGCGGACCCCTTGAACTGTTCTACTGCTACGACACATAAGTCGGGGTACGCTGCCCTCTCAGAGGCTAACTTGGTCTTTTCTTCCTCCAAAGCCTTCTCCAACCCCGCCTTCTCCTCCATCTTGTGGCCGCTGCGTCTGCCAACGTCCTCTCCAGCTCAGCGATCTTCAGATCCGCTTCTTCTTTTTCTTTGATGGACTGAGCACGAAGATCTTCGTTGTAGGTCATGGCCCCATCCCACCGTTCGTTGGCGACGGTGCAGGCTTTTTGGGCCTCTTCCAGCTTCTTCTGCTCGCCAACCAGCTGGAACTTGAGTGACACCACCTTAAGGCGTTCCGTCTCACACTCTAACTTGGTCGCGAGCAGCTCAGCATGGGCACGGTCGGCAACATTCCTCTGCACCATCGCCAACACCTCCATTTTTTTCGCCTTCTGGGCCTCTTCCAGCCCCCTAGCACATGTACTCCGCACGGCCTTCCTCCAGCCTACGCTCTCCCTCTTCAAATTTTCAAGTTGGGCCTCCACCTTCCTCAACTTTGCCTTCAGTGGCCTCACTTCGCCTCTTGCAGCCTCCGTCTTGTTCAGTAGGGCCCCTGCTAAGGCGGTCGCCTCCATTTGGGTAGAGCACAACCCCCTTAGCAACTCAGCCTCAGTGAAACTGGCCATCGAGCACACGGCTGCGTCTTCCACTACTCCCAAAAGGCGATCTGCAGCTGTCCTAGCTGGACCTCCTTCTCCCTCCAGTCGCCCAGACACTGCTAGAGCATGGTAGATGGCAGTCTTCAACTTGACCCCCTCTCCCTCTCCTTGGGGAGCAGGACCCCCTCTGGGTTGCCGCTCCGCCCCCTCCTTAGGGCCAGCCGACCCACTTTCCACTTGCATCTTGGGGCCCATGGCACTCATGTGTTCTTTTTCCACTTGGGCCCCTTGACCTTCGTCCCCTTGTGCCTCCGGAACAACCACCCCTTCTGGAGTAGCCCCCACCCCCCTCTCCTCTACCTTCTCCGCCATGGGGGTGTCCTCTCCACCAACCCTCACCTTCTTCAAAGCAGCTGCATCTTTTGCCCCCTCAGTGGCGACTCTTTTCTTTTTCAACTTTCTCAGCCCTGCCTCCACCTCTCGTCTGCCCTTCTCCTTCAGTGGGTCTACGGGTTGTGGCAAGGGGGCAAACTCAGTCAGGTTCTTGTCCCCCAAAGGTTTAGGACGAGGTCGAATCCTCTCATTCGGCACCAACTTCGGAGCAGGCCCCAGTTGTGTCTCCTTATATTTGTTCGCTCGGGCGAACAATCTCCTTTCCTCCTCCTCCTCCGCTTTCCGTTGCCTCTCCAACTTCTCTCTTGCCGGATCCTTCCCCAACGGTTGCGGCCTCAAGTTCAGGGCAAACAACGTTGACGGAAGGACCAGCTCGTCCTACCTTACTCCCTTCTTTTCCCTCCATTCTCTCACCTTCTTCACTCGGTCTTCGGCTGCCCCGTCCAACTTGGGCTCGACCGATTTGGTGGGGACCTTCCACGTTGTGCGAACTCCTACCCCACCGTTCGCCGTCACAAAGAACCACCTCGGCCTTCACCCCTTCACCGAAGATGAAAGACCCGCCACCAGCCCTCGCCCCGCCACCGTTTGCAGAGTGACCCAAGTCTCCTGCTGACCGGAGGCCTTGTAGCAGGAGAAGAACTCCTTTACTGTTATTGCCGCCCCTCCGGTTGCCTGCAGTCAGGCACTCGCGCAGCCATTACTATCTTCCAAGCGTTCGGCATCAGCTGCCTTGCCCCGCCTCTAACTTGTTCAACACATCCACCACCACTTGGGGGAGAGGTAGCCTCAAACCCTCTCGTAACGCCTCATCGTACAAGCTGAACTCGCTTGGCCGCACATCTGACGCCCTTTCCTTGGATGTGGGCAATCTTACCCCTATCGCCGAGGGAATTTGGTACTTCCTCCTTATTCCCTTCAACTCCTCCTCCGTAAGCGTAGATCTGTCCAGCTTGGTGTGCCAGTGGTCCGGCTCCACCTAGCTAATAGGTTTCGCGGCTATAATCATCGTCCTTGGACGAGCTCGCACCGCCTCATCGACTACCCCTCCTTTCCTAGGTTCCGTACGATACTGCTCCGCCAAATCCACCGCATCGTCGTCGCCTAATGGATCAACCCTTGCGGTTGTTGCTTCCTCTTGGGCCATTTCTTTTGTGTGTCTGCGAATGGCGTCGGATGCGGGCATAAGAAAATTCACAAAGTGTTGCAGGGGTGTATTTCTGGCAACGAACAAGTTTACTTCTAGGATGTTTTGGTTTTTTGCGAAGAGATAGGTAAAACGGATAATATCAAAAGCCCAAGGCTTGCCTATATTCCAAGGGTCACAATTAATTTTCGCCAGTTTGAAAATTTTCAAAAATCGCTAAAACTGTCTTTTCAATACCCTATATTGACCTATCGCTTCATTTCTTGCTCAACGCCTAACCTTCCCCACTACGAGATTCTATCACGTGTATGACAACGATCCCTGCCCCCTTTCCCCTTCCCTGTTTATTCCACTTCACTTCACCACGTGCCCCTGCCACTCCTCGAGCCCCGCGTGCCGCCACTTGTCCTTCCACTCGGTCACCCTTCGCAGTCGGCCCTCCTCATGGTCGGTCCCTCCACTCGGGTACCTTTCGCGGTCGGCCCTCCTTATGGTCGGTCCCTCCATTCGGTCACCTTTCGCGGTCGGCCTCCTCATGGTCGGTCCCTCCATTCGGTCCCTTCATTCGGTCACCTTTCGCGGTCGGCTCTCCTTATGGTCGGTCTCTCCACTCGGTCACCATTCGCGGTCGGCCCTCCTCATGGTCAGCCCCTCCACTTGGTTACCTTTCACGGTCAGCCCTCCTCATGGTCGGTCCTCTTCATGGTCGGTCCCTTTACTCGGTCACCTTTCCCGGTCGGTCCCTCCACTCGGTCACCTTTCGCGGTCGGCCCTCCTCATGGTCGGTTCCTCCACTTGGTTACCTTTCGCGGTCGGTCCTCCTCATGGTCGGTCCCTCCACTCGGTCGCCCTTTGCGGTCGGCCCTCCTCATGGTCGGCCCCTCCGCTCGACCACCCGTCACCGTCAACCCACCTCCCGTTCGGCCTTCGCCCCGCCGTCTCTAACAACCATCGTTTTCTTCTTTATTCCCTTCGTTGGACTAAAACTGCACTCGGGAATGGGGGATTACTGACATGGGTAAACCCATAAAGGCTATAGCCCACTATGAACAACCTAAGCCCACCACTTAGGGCCTAATACTTAATTCAACTAATGAGGCCCAACATGGCTGGAACTCAACATGGCACTAAGAACCAATGACACTTAGACACGTGGCAGGTAAAGAACAAGCCACATAAGCAGACAAAGATCCTGCAAAGTTATTGCACTGCACATCAGCCATTAATAAAGCCCTTTACAGCATTTATTGCGATAACCCCTCCCCGTCGAAATAGAACGGCTTCACCATGAACAAGGCAAGCTAGAGCATAGACTTTTGGCCAAGATGACAGGTCTGAAGGGACAACGAAATGATTACCAGAGGATATAAGCAGACGTCGAAGACAAGAAGAAGGTTAAGCTTTCTATCTCTAATCTATCTCTACATTCCACCCCTTTTTCTAACTTGCTCGTCGGAGGGTTCGTTGGGGGACTCCCCGTTCCCCGTTGAACTCTTGTGCAGGTCTTCTGGTGAGCTTGGTCATTCGGACACAGGTTTGAGAAGCGTGGATCAGTCCGACCCGTTCCATCTGGAACGAACTGAATCATCATTATTTATAAATTTTTTTATTCATATATCATTACCCTATCATCTAGTCAACTGTGAATATTTGCTTTTTCCAATTAAAAACAGAAAAAAAATTGACATACACACAAAAAATTGACATAGACCACCAAAAAAAAAAAAAAAAAACTTTGTAATAATATTCTTTAATTTTTAGTTATTTTAGTAATGTTAGAGACCCATAAAATGTGACTTCTAAATTCTACATAAATAATTAACTAACATACAACATAATCTATGTCATTAGAGCTCAATTAAAGAAGGATGCTTTAAGGGTCTTATCTTAATGTCTAATTCTCTTGTTATTTCTAAATAATAATAAAAAATGAAAAATTATAAGAATCTTGAGTTTGACCATTGTAAGTTTAAATTCTGGTGTTTTGATTTATTTTTAATTTATATTATTAGTTTATTTTTGTTAAGTAAAATCGTTAAAAAAAATATTTTAATCATTAAACTCAATATAGGTGTACATAAAATATCTAAAATACTATTTTTTTATTGAGTTTAATGATTAAAATATATTTTTTCTGTCAATTTTACTTAATAGTAATATGAAGATGGTTTAGATTGAAAAAACATAAAAAAATATAAGGTTTAAATTGACAAATTAAAATTTAGAGTTTATTTTGTTATAATGGTTATCTCTTAATAGAAATAGGCATATGATTTATATTAAAAATAAATAAAAAATTTAAGATTTAAATTAACAAAATTAAAACTTAAAATTTAATTTGCTACCAGAGTCAAACTTTTGATTATTCATTTTTATTTTATTTTATTTTTTTGCCAAGACAAGCTGCAATGAAGAATGTCCCAGATTTAGCAAGCCAAGTTTGTTTCACGGATTAATGGAGGCTAATGCTGGGCCGACATATGGGCCCATATGTTGGGTAATAGTTAATGGAATCGTTTTTGATATTCATTCTGATGATTTGAATTGTTTACTTTTTAAAAGATATTGAACAGAATATGCCTGTAAAATTTCAAGTTAATCGGAGATTGGTATCCTTTTCATCTAGACATATTTGTATCTAAAAAATTGAATGGTAAATTTAATTTTAAGTATAAATATGAATACAAACATGTTTTGATGAAAGGGATACTGAAATCCGATTAACTTGAATTTTTGCGTGTATATTCTTCTCAATGTCTTCTAAAATTGAACAATTTGGATCGCCGGAATGAGATCCAAAAAAGGCCCCATTAATTGTGTAACAGTCACTGCTGCGCATGGCGCAGTGAGTAATACTAAAAGTTTTTTTTTTTTTTTTGATTCAAAAGTAATACCAGATTTAGACCTAATTTGAAAACTTGGTTAAAATTCAAATTTTGACTTTTAACCTATTTTGAGTTACATTACCTCTTTATTTTTTTACACGTGTTTTAAAAACACTTAAAAAAAGTCAAAAAAAACTAATTGTTAACTAATTTTCCAAAACAAAAGTAAGCCATGTTTGCTTCCTAGTTTCGCTTATTTTTATTTTATTTTTTAATCTCATATAGATATTAAAATGGAATTTAAATAGTACCATATCTCATATAAAATTAGGCTATAATATTATCCAACTCCTTGATCAAATATAATATAATTAACAGTAGTGCTACATGTATCAATTAGTCTACCAACAAGTACTATGACATTATTATTGATCTCACCCATTATATAAATTACAAATATTCAAAACTTCTAAAATTATGTCACATTATTTATTAATACACTAATTGATATACTAATTAGTACATATAGTATTATTCTATAATTGATTTTCTTTCATAATATATTAATACAATTCAAACGTCGTATTATATAAGGAGAGTGACCAATAAATCCTAAATGTTGAACTTATGATCCATTTGGTCCCAAATGTTTTCTAATGTTCCGTTTGGTCCTTTTGTTTGTGAAAGGACGCTTTTGCCATTTAAGTTGGTTGTTTGTGTTAGTGTTTTAGGTGGATGTGAGAGGTTGTCTTTGATGCGCGTGGGCACACAGCATGGTGGTGCCGTTTGCAATCTAAGGGAATTTGCGTGAGTGAAGTCACATGTCACATAATTGGTTGCCACATTACGCAGAAGCGCACTAAGGGCCTTTTGTGATTTACACTTGAGGGCTTGCGCGTGTCACGTCTATTGGGTGCCATACAACAGTATATCGGACTAAGTGTTTGTAGTAAGCAATTAAGTGAGGCGGAGTGCCACGTGACACACATAACAACGAACAAAACCCATACCCATTGCCCATGACCCACAAATAATAACCACATACGCATCCGTGTTTTGTAGATGACGTTTCGGAAATTCGAAAACCCTAGAATCTCGTGTTTCCAAGATTTGAAAATTTGATTGGGCATATATACCATTGGAGATTAGGGGTTTTTGATGGTCTATTGGTTTGTGTGTTTGTGGTGTGACGTTATACCTTTTGATTTTGTAAGTACTGTTGTATTTCGAAGGATTGGCCGATGGCAGAAACCCTATTGCGCAACAATCGGCGGTGTCATTGGTGGGCTTGAGGAATGGAAGGAAAATGTATGTTTTTTGAGACTGTGTGGGTTCTGGTTGTGTGTATGTGGTGTGTGTCTGACTTTAAGTTTTCCATTTTCTGTTTGGGTGTTTGATTTCCCCCAAATAGATCGTATGATCTGCCATTGTCGTAGCTGTGTCATTTGTTACATAGTTTGAGTATTAGATGTGATGTTTGGTAGCTAGCATATTGATTTGGGGTTGTGTGGTTATGTGGAGGGTTGTTGTTTTGATGGTGTGTGGGGCTGGTTGTGTAAGTGGTGGGTCATGTATGTCTGTGGGTGGCATGAAAGAGTTAGTTTGGGGTACTAAATAAGTGGTTTTTTGGTGATGTGGTGGTGGGGGTAGTGATTTTTTGTCAAGGAATGAGGAATGTGGTGTTCTGTGTTGGTGTAGACACCCCATTTTTGGCTGACCTTAAGACTCAGACGTCATCATTTGCGCACTCGATGATCGTGCATGTTTGTGCTCGTTTTGAGTGCCCGAAGGTCTCGGCTGAGTGCCTTGTCTTTGAGCCTCTAAGCCTTTTGTGTTTTGGCCTTGTTTTGGGCCAAACCTTGGTGCCTCTTGCCTGGAGGGGAGAAGGGCCCTGCTGGCCACTTTTGGCTATTGTCGGCCACTTTTCCTTCTTGTCGGCCACTTGAAGTGGTTGATCGGCTGGGGGAGGTGGACGGCCGGCCACTTGAAGTGGCTGACGGCCAATTTTCTCTTTTTTCAGATATTTTATGTGCCAGCTGTTGATCACTGGAAGCAAGCTTTATGCTTGCATTTCTATATAAGAGGAGGTCCCTACCCCATTTTGAGGGTTCAGAAATTTTGTGAGCAAATTTTCTCCCTTTCTCTCTAGAATTCTCTCTCTCTATATATTTTGTGCTTGAAAGTGAATTCTCTCTATATATTTGCATACAACCCCTTGACCAAACACCTTCACCTTGGAGCTGAGGTTCTTGGAGGCCTTGTTTGAGCTTCTTAGAGTGGTTTTAGCTCAGAATTCTTGCTGTCTTGTTACTGTGCTTCAAGGGTAAGAACTTAACTCTTTTAAGCCTTGTTTTAATTCATTGTTTGGCCACCTTTGTATGCTACTTTGAAGCTGGTTTTAACCTCTAAAAAAACTCTGTTTTTAAGGTTCTAAAATGGTGGTTTAAGCCTTGTTTGGTTAGGGGGTGATTTCCTCATTTTGCTCTTTGGCTTGTAAAGCCTTTTGCGCCATCTTTCAAAGCTTTTGAAATACCCTTTTCTTGGCCTTTTAACCATTGAATTCCAGGGGAATTTCAATGGCAAAAAGTTTGTTTTGAGGTCCAAAATAGAAGAGGGTGGCCTCCCCTCCTTGTATCTTGTTTGCATGTGTTGTGACGCCCCAAAAATCGGGAACATCAGATAATATATTAACCATTAAATACAGGGTTTATCTAAGGTTACAAGAGTAGGAAACGTCACTAATGAGTCATTTGGCTAATAACCAAGCAAGATCCCAGGAAGGTCGGATGAGTCAAAATAGCCTCCCTTCTAAGTCCAACCACCTTAGATAGCAAAGCTACCTTTTTGACAGATCTTGACAAGGTATTAACACAAGGCCTACATGAGTTGATGGAGTATAAGGATAGGTTACAAATATTATATATATACAAATTACAAAATCATGTCTTAAATACAACATGAGATCTATCACTTACAATCTCAAAACACGTTTAACATAACTAGTTCCTAACTCTCATAAGATAGCCATACGCCCTCAAATACTTCAGCTTTGCCTTCGACCAGTCTAATAGTCTTTAATACCTGGCATGAAACGTCGTGAGCTTTGAATGCCCAGTAAACGCACACACACCCCGTCCATTTTTCTCAATCCAATACACCGTCACATTTATGGCAAACAAGTAGTGAAACGTGATATTCAAGTCAATAACAACAATTTCAATAATAGAGGAAATGAGAATGTCATTCAAATAGATAACAAGGTTATAATGTTAGTGGTTAGTATTCTAGAAATCCCCTAAAGAGATTTTATCCTCCCAACCACAAGAATTGGACACCAAACTATTCAGAACTCCCCTTTTTACTGCTTTGTTGCAGAACTAATCTCGGATGCCTACCAACGGTTATATACTGCGTAGCGCCAACCGCAGGGCCTCAAAAGGGACAGCGAAAAGAAAAAAGTTTTATCTCCTGAATCCAACCTTATCCTTCCAAAAAAGTTTTATCTTCCTGAATGTTCCATCCGGACCCAACCTTATCTCACCAATCAAACCATCGCAAAGAGTCCGAATACGTCCCTTCCATTTCAAGGTTTACGTGACAACTGCTTGCGCAAGACTTAAACTTCAATTAGGGAGCACATCCCATCAATCCATACATAACACATTATCATCTCTTCATTATTTAAGTGATCGAAAACCCAATACCATCCCAATTAAGTTTTCCGTTTGGATCAATGTTTTAAGTCAAGTTAGAACAAACTCAACAAGATAGTAATAGCCACATAAGCATGAGCATCATTAAAATGAAGAAGATAAGGAACATAATCATAACACATGAAATACCATACCAAGACATGATCATAAACTAATAAGCATATTCATGTACACAAGAGCATAAAACACTCATGCAAAACTAAATTTCCAGATTCAGTACCATTGAAAGATTAAAATCAAAAGAGCTATTTTAGATTTTTACCGAACTCGGCCTCCCTATGGTTCGTAGAGAATTTAATCTAGTTTTCAGAACATGTTTCGGAAATGTGATAGCTTTTCTAGATTTTTAGTTATTTAAGAAATGTTCCAGCACTGTCCAGATTCGTCGACTGTTACAAAAATTGGAGTTTCTCACAAATCGTTCATTCGTTTTCAATGAAACCAATTTTAGTTGAAAGATAACTCCTTAAAGAAGATTTTTACATAAAATGGAGGTCTAGAAGATTTTTCTACATTTTTCTAAAAATTTCGAAAGTTGGCTGTAAAAACAGATTTTTAATGCACAATACTAAAAAACAAGAGGATTTGTGAGAAGAGAGATCCACTAGGGGAAAATTTTCTTCCTTTATTTTGTGTGATGAAACATGCTAAATAATAGATATTAAACTCAGAAATTTATCTCGAAGGCGTGCCTTTGGAAAGTTTGAGAGATTTGTATGAAAATGATAGTTTTGTACCGATTAAGAAAACTACAAGAAGAGTAGAATCATGGCTCAACTCTTTCATTTTTAACACAAGGAAATAATTAAAACACCTCTGAAAACAATGTTTAGAACCCTTAAGAGCATGTATTTGAAAAAGGAAAATGAAAGAGAGAGTTGTGTTGTGGCTTACTTGCTAGGCTAGCCCAAGTTGAACAAAGATTGCTCTCCTCTTCCTTTCTCTCTCTCTCTCTCTCTCAAGACTTCTCTCTTGCTCTCCTTTCTCTCCTCTAGGCCGAATGTATGTGTGTGTGTGTGTTGTTTGTGTATGCCATGCTAGGGGGGTGGTTGTATTTATAGGTAACTTTGGTGTAAAAAGACATAAAGGCCCACTAGTTGGAATTTGATTGAAAAGTTTGGATTTACTTGGAGTCTAATGGAATAGGGAGTGATTAGGGAACTTAATCATGTGATTTGACAATATTTAGTTGGCCTCTAGTTGGAATGGAACTAGTGTTGGGAACACAACCCAAGATTTAAGGGTACTAGGTACTAGAGCTTCTAGAATGTCATAATTACAAGTCTTGAAATTTGGTCCCTCACATTCTCCTAGGTTGGCCGGCCATGGGGAAGGGAAATAGGGAATTTTTTTATTCAATATATAGGTATTATGGATATATTCCCAATGTATATATAGATCCACAAATTGATTTGGTGGTAAAAAAGTACATGTACTAGTTTGGAGTAAATCTTGAGATCAATAAAAGAAGTGAGGGCTTGGAATTAGACTCATGTATTGGAACCTTATTTATGTAGAATTAAATTATGATCTAGTTAGGTTTAGAGCTAATTTAAATACCTTATAGTTAGAAGTACACTCATATATATAGCAAATCTTTATAGGTACCAAGATCATTATTGCTCCAAGATTTCAAGGGATTTGTTTGTACTAAAGTATAATGATTATGGCCTAGGAGGTATGATAGCTAACCATATGATGGTGAATTGATGGACTTGTTTTATATATATATATATATATTTTTTTTTTGTACAAATCTTAGAAATTGTAAAATATAATGTTAAAAAAGATTTTAGGGTACAAGTGTATATAAATATATAATGGTACTTGTTTGGGGTCAATTAAAGTATCTATTTTCAAGTGTAGAGTTAATAAATTAGTGTTAGGAAAAATAATTCGGTTTATATTATCTTGCTTTGAATTTAAAGGTAAATAACCGAACGGAGACTGTGAAATCCGGAAGTTAAGGTTTAGAGCGATGAATCTAAAATTTGAGAGTTAAATAATTAATATTAGAGTGTTAAGCTTCCAGGGTAGATTAGGGTTTGTATGGGTTCATCCGTGATGCGTTTTCGGTTCAATGGTTTAATTTGCGAACAATCAACGAATTAAGAGCTTTATTATAATAACTCAAAATTTAGGGACCTAATAAGGTTTACAAAAATTAGGGGTCTCACATGTGTAGATGGCCTAATATTTGAGCATGCTTTTCTACCTTTTTGTAGCTTAGTTCAAGAATGTTTTTGGCTTGGTTTTGACATGCTTTAACTTTGTTTTTGGTTGGTTGGAACACTTCTTGCTTGCTTTTTGTGCTTGTAATGCAATCATGCTTACTAGCCTAGCATACTTGATGATTTAGCCTATCATTCTAGCTTGTGTTAGTTTGATTTCAGCATGTTTTTGCTACCGATTTAGCATGTTTTAGCTCTATTTTAAGCTGTCTCGGTCATATGAGATTCATTTTGTATGGTTGTAGTGCAAAGGCCTTTACTAGCGTTTGGTTTCAAGGCCCCTAACATGCTTTGCTTGAGATGATTGCATGCCATAGCATCATATAACATATAATTTCAGTGCATGTAGCTCTGTTACACTCTCACATATTTCACTCTTTCATTGCTTTTGAGGATTGTGCTTTGTGTCTTGTTTGTGAGCCAACATGCGAGCATGTTTTTCTTGCCTTTCGTGTCTCAATTTCAGCATGTTGGGGCTACTGATTTGGCATGTTTAAGCTCTATCCAGAGCTGGTTTGGTCATTTAAGCTTAGTATTGCATGTCTCTTGAGTAATGCTCTTCACTAGCTTTGATGTTTTTGGCTCTTAACATGTTGTGCATGTGTTACTTGCACGATTTAAGGTCTTTTACATGCCATTTCAGCATCAAAAAGTCTGCAACATCCCTCATTTCTTCATTTTTCTATTTGTTTTGAGGGTTAGTTGACCTTATGCTTGTGTTTAAGCTTGAGATAGAGCTTGTGCTCAATGGCTTTAACCCTCTTTTGAGGGTTCCTCCAAGCCAAAGGCATGAACTCTCTCATGTCTTAAACCATCATTTGGTTGACCCCTCTCTCATTAGAGGATTTTCATATTGGACAATTTGACTAAAGAATGGCTTGGTAATGCTAAAATGAGTAAATAAAATTGAATCAAGTAAAACATGACTAAGATAAGCATGTTGTTTACATTGCATGTGTTTGGATTGGACGTTAATCCAAACACAAGAAATGGGGGACGTTTCATACTCAAAGTGATGAAACGTGTCACATTTCTTGGTCGCCGTCACCTTTGATCATGCCTGATAGGGTGGTGGTTCTTTGAGTCTATTTGTGCATTCATTAAGCTTGTACAAGCTTGGTTCTTTAGCCATCATGCATTGAAAATACATGATTGGTGGCTTGAGAACCAAGTGCCATACTCCTTTGAGCTTGAGACATGATGAGGAGAGTGGCAGTACCCATATTTGCTTGCAAATACATTACTGTGCCTCTGTTGTTCTCTGTTGCAGCAAAACCAGAAGCCTGGAAAAATGGGTGGCTGACCGGCCACTTGCAGTAGCCGACCGGCCAGTTAAGGTGGCCGGCAGCCACTTTTTGTGGCCGACTGGCCACCAGTCCATTTTTGTACAAAAGTGTATCTGAGTTAAGATAGAAGCAGTTTGGGAGTTGTTTCAATTTTCAGAGATTAAGACAAGTGTAAACAGAGGCAACAGACAGCAAAGTGACGAATTTTTGGGAGAAGCCAACCGAGCATGCATGCCTTCCTCGCTTGCGAGGCCATTTAATTGTTTAGAATTGTGGCTAATTCATACATGTGTTGTAAATTATTTAGCTTAGTTCATTTTGTATCTTAATTAGCTTACGTAGCTAGATATTCATTTGTGTTGTAATTAATTAGCTTAGAATAAGTTAGTTAATTAGATTCAATATGTTATAATTAATTAGCTTAGATTAGTTAATTAGTTTGTTTGTAATAATTAGCTTAACTTAGTGTAGCTTAGCTTAATTGTTCGGACCCTCATTCGCGAGGGCATAATGTTGTAATAAGTGTGCGCGTGTGTGTGCATGTCTTTCAACCCCACGTCTTTCTCCCTTTTATTTAACCGCTTTCGATGGTTAGTCTTAGGGCACGTTTTGATTAGCATACATTATGCTTTGCATGCGTGCATCATTCATTTGTATTACATGCACCGGTCTGAACGCATTATTCAAACTGCATCGTATTTCAATACTTATTTGAATACATGTTATCAAATTGCTTCATATGCCATCTTAGATAGCCGAGCTTATTTAGTTGCATTATTGCATGTGTTGCATTAGGCATCTTGTATAATTAGGATTATGCATATTTCTAACTAGTTTCTGTTTTGGCTCGGAGTACACTGTAAGTGTTATGCTTTAGCATACTTGCATGAGTGTGAGTGTTGCCATGATAGCATGCTTTCCATGAGGCTATTTGCTTATTTGTGTAACTGCATGAATGCCTGTGGGTAGAGGCTTTGTTGTTTGAATTGGAATAGTTCGATGATTGTGAGTTTTAAGCCTACTTTGCGAAGTGGAAAATCATGTTTTCAAGCCCACTTGAGGGCGGCAAATCTGCGCTTTAGCCCACTTACAAGTGGCCCTTTCAAACCACTTTCGAAAACAAACATGAGTCGAATTTGTTCCAATTCTTGTGACTTAGTCTATACTTGTATGTGTGCGTCACATAGTAAAGTTAGATTAATAACCTGATAAGAACACATGAGGTTTATAAAATAACATATCATGCTTAGTAGAGGCCGATCTTTTGATCGGGCGAGCGGGGGTGCTCATTGCATGACCTTCCCCTCTCGTACCCAAGTTCTCGAGCCAAGACAACTTTGGTGATGACGGACACGTGGCCTTTGGCACGAGTCAGGGTTTCCTAAATTTTTCAAAAATAAAATATTTAGGTGGCAACTCTGTAATCTGGCAAACCAGTCCAGTTTTGGTATTATTTGATTTAAAATTTGATTTTTCAAAATGATTTGCCGAATTGGACTCTTTGGTGTTTATCAGTCTCACATTGCACTTTGTGAGATTAGATTTAGAACCGTGATAGGAGTCCGAACTGTAGTAGGAGACCAATTCGCGCCTCTCCGAAAGGGGGGCGTGCGAAAAAAGTCGAGTCTACAGTTGGTTGTGTTGTAGTTTGTGTTGTCATTTCGATTGGTGAATGGGTATAGGATGGGTTGGGGTGTGGTTTGAAAAATTGTATTAAAATTTGGCGTAATGGACAAGGTAATGTGGCAAGGTGTTTTGGTTTGTGGTATGTTTACGGGGTTGGGGCATGGTAATGACACGTGTTGGTTATGGTTGGGTGGTTAGATGTGTGGTGGTGGATGTGGGTGAGGCAGATTGATGTAATGTCGTGAGAATGTTACTGTATGTCGGTGGCAGTTTTTTGTGTGTAGGAATATGTATATTTGTTATGTACATTTTACATGTGTGGTGGTGTGTTGTATTACTTGGGTTCGTTTTTGTCGCTAATGTGTTTTGCTTTTTGGATTGTAGGTTATGGGAGTTCAACTGGTCCGTGGACACGTTCGAACGAACAAAAACGACTAGAAGAGGCAAGTGGTAGCAAGTTACACAACCTTGGAGTTAGAATGCAGGGCCGTATCCTATTCAAACAGGCCAAAGTCGTAAACAATGTGGTTGCCCGAAATGTGCCAAAACCGTCAAATAGTCCCCAACGGTAGGCACACAGGAGGTTAAATTTTCGTTCAAACATTGCGGGTATAGTTAAGCTTGTCAGTTCTTCGAGTTTAACGGCAGAACACTTGAAGCATTTGAAAAGGACGCCATTCTGGATTATAATTGAAGCAATACATATGAACGAGTTGGACCACAAGGAGTTCAGAAAGTGTGACGAGCTGGTGTGCAAAATTATTAGGGCATACAAGCAATAGGATAATACGTTCAACATTGGGGGGTCCATCGTCAAACTGGGAAGTAGTAAAATAAGGTTGATATTTGGTTTTCAGTGCGGGAGAGACGACTTGATTTGTCGCCAGGACAAAAGCCAGTGTCGGACTTCATTCAACGCAAATGCCGTGACACAACTCGCGTAACGTCAAAGTTAGTGAAAACATTGTTCATGGAGGTTGTGGCTGGGAGAACACGACAAGATGAGAAGGACACAACGAAGTTGTTAGCTTTGTACATATGTAGCAAACTGTTTTTCTCAAATTCTGGGGAGATTAATGACTTGGTTACTATTATGATGTATGATTGGACGGGTGCAATATTGGCCTCGCAGATGGATTCAATCAAAGAGTTCTATCGCACCCTGGAAAAGGTGACTGGATGTGTGGTTGCTCTACTGGTATGTTCACTCTTAATTGTTAAATGTTGTGTAATGTGAATTATTTTGATGAAGTGACATGTTTTTTTTTAAATGTGTTTTGTTTGTAACGCAGTACTGGCTATGTGAACATTCAAACATAGTTGAGCCTCAGACTGACAACATGTTTCCAAGATTCCTCAAATGGGACATTGGGATGTTGCTAAAGAAAGCTCAAGGGGCGGATTTTGCTGGGCCTGTCAGTTTTCGGGTATTTGTTGTGTGTTTGTAAGTTCGACAAGTCACGCGACATTTGTCCAGTTGTTATAGATTTCATGCCTCGATAACGAAACGTGTTGTGCGCTTGAATTACACAGGTGAAGGTCGATCATTTGAGATTGTTTGAGCATGAACGGGAAGTAATGGGATCAGATGTAGAATTGTTGGAGCAAGATGTGATGAACGTTGTAGGCATACACATAGACAACGATGGTGGAGAGAATCATTTTGTTGACGAGGGGGATAGCCGAATTCCAACTACAATCAGTGCTGGTCGGGGGATGAACATTGCAGGGTCCTTTGTCGGCAAACGTGAGGAACATGCTGGGGGATTGGTGCATCGAGTAGTAGAGAGTGATAGTGGGATTGGCAAGGTTGGGGTGCGTAGTCCAATACATGAGATCGGACATGACGACATGGGTGATAGTAAATTGGAAGATGCACTAAATGCCATGGTAGCACTGGAGGTGTAGAACAAAGCGAAAGACGATATAATAGCATTGCTTGAACGAGAAACTGGTATGTTGAAGAGTAAAATTGAGATGCACGCGGTGAACGTAGTTGGGGGGTTTGGTTGTGTGTTGAAAATGAAAGATGATGAGCTGGATAAGTTAAAAAAGAAGAGCGTGGAGTTGAAGAGAACAGTTGCAGTACTTGAAGACCAACTTGCGGACCGAGATGTACATGTTGTCACGCAAGCTTACCGAACAATTCCTGAGGGAGGGGACGTTGGCGGTGATGACAGGAGTGGGTATGACTTTGGTGGGGTGGTGCTGTGTAACGTGCCACCATTGTGTACAGCTGGCAAGCGGGGATGCATTGAGAATGTAAGTATTGGGCAAACGGGCACAGAGTACATGCCGATTGAGGTTGATGGGGCACGTGACGTTAGCCTGGCTATTCTAGAAATAGAAGCCGTACCGTGTGTGGGTGAACGTGCACATGGGATGGGCATACAGAGTTCATTTGTGCGCAACATTAAGAACAAAGTGAGGAAGGAGCAAATACTACTGGAATTTGTTTACCCACTGGTGGTAGGGCACAGCGAGAGGGCGGGTTCGAAGGCTGTCAATGTGGAACTGGGCGCGAATTGTGTAAAATGATGCTATTATTGATGTGGATTCGGTTGTTTTACCTGATAAGAGGTGGTCGGGGTTCAATATAAACAACTGATTGGAGGTATGGAAGATGTCAATGGATGAGAAGGCTAGGATCAGACAAGCCTATGACTGGCATGACGATAGGTACGTAGCGACTTGTTATTTTTTTTATTTTTATTTTTGTTTATTTATTCCTTCTCTGTGCTTATTGGTGGACAGTGACAAAGGCCGTTAATGTGTTTGTTGACAGGGCAGTTATGTGGGAAGATACGACCAGCGTTGTGGCTATGTGCTTCACAGATGTGAAAAATCTTGTCCGACATAGTTCCATCCGTGGCAATGTGAGACACGCAACCCAATTGAAGTTTAACTGTCGTGTATGAGTTGATTTGTTTATACTACGTACGACACATGTGCCATTGGGTTATGGTGCTAACATATTTTGGGAATTGGTTTGTGGGAAATGTTAGGTGATTGATGCGTATGTAAAGTTGTTGAAAACTGAGCAGGTGAGGATGTTTGGTGGTGATGATTCGGTGGATAAATTATATTTCTTCAGCAGTGTCTGCCTGGTGGGTGCTGGTTTTATGTGTTTGTTGTTTGGTTGTGTTGAACTTTGTTGTGACATCATTTTAACGTGGGGCATGCGCAGGATATGGTAAGGAACCAAGACATCCTGCGATGGAGAAGTATATCTGGATGAACATTTCTGCAGGAAGTGAGTGCCGGTACATGCATTTCCCAATGTGTCACCTTGGACACTGGACACTTGTGGTGTATGATACAGAAGATGGTACATGGAAGCATTTCAATCCAATGCGGCAGCGTTCGGAGAGGGTAGACGTACACTACACTGAAGCTCTTGTGTTGGTAAGTAGTAGATTAAAAGTGGTTTTTTTTTTTTGGTAGTTGGATGTTTTTTGTGTGGTTTTTATGTGTTATGTTTTTAAGGTTGTTGTGTTTATATTGCAGAAGGAACAAGTATCGAACGTTATGAAGTAGTCGCTTCATGCATTTGGGCTGGATGAGCAAAGTATCGAGGCAAATTTCAGCCACCCCCTGTAGTCTATAGTGAAGTGTCCACAGCAAAAACCGGATTCGTAAGTGTCTATGTGGTTTATACTGTATGGGACTTGTAACATTTTTTAAGTGAAACACGTGTATAATTGTTTGTTAATATGAGGTGATTGTTTGGCACGCAGACTAGATTGTGAGACAATCGTGTGCGCGGTAATCCGTTAGTATGTGTACCAGTGTGACGTGGCGTGATCACTGTAGGGCACCAACTGCAGCATGTTGCATGCGAACATGGTGAAGTCTCTCATTAGTGATCCGTCGCAGGGGTTGAAGGCTTAATTGTGAACATGGTGTTGGCCGGTTACAATGTGTTTTCGTCGTTTCCTTGCTTTGGTTTTGAACACAGACCCACAAATAGTGTAATTTAATTTTTTTGTGTATGCATATGGTTTTAGAAGTTTGATGTTTATTTTTGAAACCATATATTCAGTTGTTCATACTAGTAATTTGCACATTGTGATGCGGAAATTTTGCTCCAACATACTTATTGGTTTTGTGGACATCGTTGTGGGAAGTTTGTCGCACGATGTGGAAATAATAAGTTTTGTTCCCAAATTGTTATGTTGTGTTTTTGTGTGGTGGTATTATAGGTAGTATACAGTTTATGTATGCAAAATGAAATCACGTTTTGTGATCATAAAATGTGAAAATGCTCACTGATGATGTGTATTTGAAACCTATGTCAGTAGTATGTTTTGTTTTTCGTAAATGTATGAGTGGAGCTTCGTGGTGTGCTTTAGGGAACGAATGTTGTGTGTATCATGATATTGTAGATTACAAATGTTGGTGGAATATGTTTCATGGATGCAAATGTTGGTGAGAGTTTTTGTGTGGTGTGTGTGAATGTTGATTGTGTGGCAAGGACTGGGTGGTCATGCAAAATCATGGTGCTGGGTGAGTAATGTAAAACAGTCTGAAATATACACGTCAAAGAATTTTGGTTGGCAAGCAAATAATACGATGGTTGAATTGAAACGTGAATGTGGTTGAAATAAACTAAAAATTATTCACGGCACAATATCGGTATCTGGCCGTTTAGCATTAAATGCAGTATGTGGCGCAGCCACTTATTACGATTAAAAATTTAATAAATCTTAAATAGTGACAGAAATTTATGAATGAAAACTGGAAGTTATATTGGTTCTTTGCAGGTCTTCCTGTTGTGGTTCCCCATGCATTGGCAACAACTGCATCGAATTTTTTGCACTTGTTCTTCTTTAGATAGCATACGTTTCTTCTTCGGTCGTCCTGGTGGTCTTTTTACGGCCGGTGGTTGTATGACAAAATCTTCAGCACGGAATGGTGGTTTTTCAATTGTTGGGATGGGGTTTATATTGTGTGCGTACGTATTCTAGTACTCTCCCATGTGGTAATACGGAGCAACTAAATCGAATAGGTCACGACTGCTGTTACGGATGGCCACAACTACATGAGTGCATAGGAACCCCTTGATTTTCCACTGGAAACAAAAACATGTACGCCTCTCCACATCAACCATGACAAACGGGAAGGAGTGAACCTCATAAACCTTTTCGTTTGATTGGCTTACAAGCCATGATCTGCCTTTGTTATATGCTTTAACCAACCGATCTTCCATTTTCGGATAGACAACCCCAGGCCACGCTTGTGCCTTGCGACGACGCTTAGCCATCTGACGCATTATTTTTTTCCGATTACTGTCAATCATTTGAGTTATTGGTAGGTGTCGTGCTTCCCGTATCCTTGGGTTGAACGACTCAACGACATTTGAACTTATCTCACCATAACATGTACCACTAGTGATAAAGAAATATGAGGAATGTTTTATAAAATCGGATAATACACGATGAGGACACAGTGACAATACAGTGAAAGATGAATAGGTTAAAAAAAAATTTGGAAAAGTGTTTACTGGAAATAAGCATTGGCCCAATATTGCGGGGGTAAATCTTTTAAGAAGGCTGGTGCGACCTTGCGTCCACATTTGATGAATTCCTCCATACTTTGATTGAATGTAGCCACGGTTGGTGCGTACGCACATGCACGAAATTTAGTCAACATTCTCGCACGATATGAACTATTAATGTAATGCTATTTGTCTTACAAGTTACGTTGCAAATGTTGTAAGTAGAACGCATGATGAGATGTGGGAAATATGATGGGTATTGATTCCAGCAATCCTGTATGGCGGTCCGTTACAAATGTTAGTGTTCTACGGTCATCCATAACATGTGCGAGCTGTCCCAAAAGCCAAGACCAATTTGTTGTGTTTTCTAAATTTACGATTGCTGCGGCTAATGGAAATAAACCTACATCAATTTTCACTTGGCAGTGAGAACAAGCATTGTGATTTTGAAAAAATGTGCTTTTGAAATTGGAGACACACATGTGACATTGAACCCCAAAAAAAAAAACAGTCAATTGGAAAAAATGTAATTAACTTAAGTGTAACATTGAAATTAATCTTGCACAAATAAACAAATGTGTGGGAACATAATAACACAACATACCTTGGTTGCTATCCTTTGTGGTTGCGGCTAACAAGTTTCTCTTAAATTTCCCCTTCAAAAAAGTCCCATCCAAGAAAAGCAACGGTCGACAATGGTTGAACCTATCGATACATGCTTTGAATGAAATGAAATGCCTTAAGAAACGGTTGTTATGCTGATCGTAATCAATGTTGATATAACTACCTGGGTTGTTTTCCATAACAGCGGTGTTGTACCACCGTAATTGGTCAAACGAAATAGAATGTGCTCCGAACATTTCACCACGAGCTTTTTCAACACCCAACCATGCAACCCGGTAGTTAACCTCCAGTCCATAATCTTTTTTGAGGTCATACACAACATCCGTAGGCCGTGTAAGCGGCTTGTCACGTACTCGTTCCGAAATAACATCGGACACTAGGTCAGAACCCACCTTCGGGTGTTTGGGTGTCCATAATGCAACACCACAAGTGTGCTTGTTACACAACTTGCGAATGTAAAAAAATCCATTAGCATGTAACACACGTGCGTGAACATACCACACGCATCCTTTTGTCTCCCTCATCATGCATACTACTGTAACTCTAACAGAGTCATTCTTCACATATTTGAATCGAAATTCGCACTTTACCGCAAACTTGCGAAGAACCATTTGGAATTCACCAGCTCCACCCTCAAAACTCTGACCAACATGGCGAACCCCATTCGCCCATAGAGCAGACAGGAAAACCTTTTCAACATGGGACAAAAATTGCCCAATAAATCCTCATCGTCCTCCATATCCGACTCATCGTCTATACCTTCCGTGTGGTATGGAATGGTTCGTGCATTGTGAACAGGGATGCCAATTGTGTCAGCATCAAGGACATCCTGTAACTAAATAATGACATCGATACATTGCATCCTGAATGATCATGCAAGAGATACCATGTTTTCTGCATCAGCATCATTTTGTAATGTGAAATTATTATTACCTAGCAATTTGAAGAACAAACGGACATCTGGTGGTGTCAAACCAGCAAACTTATTGCACACACGACTGACCATAACATCAAATCGGATGGAGCTTCAAAATTGACTGTGGCATTCATATTGTCGTAACAACAAATTAACAAAACTTGCGTGTCCATCCCCTACCATTGTTAACACATTTGACTTCAGAAACACAAACCACAACTGACATCCAACACATACACACCACAACCCCGCCTGCGTACCTCACACTCCCATATCCTTACTACGGCAACCACTGATCATCGAAATAACGTATCAGAAGACACATCTACACAATGACCCCCCGAAGAAACAATAATCACACACAACCTTAACAAACACAAACACAATCTACCCCACCCCACCCACATTAAACAAATCCAACGTCACTCCTACATATAACCCTCTCCACAAAATTGGTAAACATATCACAGTAGGATGCAATGTGACATATATACATGAGTGGATTACATTTGAACACCATACTGGTACGACGAAACAAACAAAATGAACGAATCAACGAAAACATGACATACCTGCATGACCACAGTCGTCCCGATATCTGAAAATGCTATCTCCACGATTTCGGCTCATAGCCATCGCACAAACACAACCACCCCAAACCCTTCAAACCTAATCGGAAATGGCTACAATGTATGTGCCAGCCACGTAGAACCAGCCTAATATGATATCCAACATAACCATAAACAACACGGGATTCCACACATATCGTCCCACATCAAACACACTAACAAAAAAAGGGCGTAACTGTCAATCCCATACGCCAAATATGGAAAATAAGATCATAAAGGATCTAAACACCTCACTAGTAGGACTTATCAGATCAAAAGTTCAAAGATGGAACCAAATGGTATAACTGTTTGTGAGATGAGATTTATTGGTAAATATCCCTATTTTGACTATAAACAATTTACATATTTTTGTTAAGTAAAATTAATGTAAAAAATGATACTTTAGTTATTAAACTCAACAAATATATATATATATATATATATATTTTAGAAATTTTAAGTACACCTAAATTGAGTTTAATGGCTAAAATACTCTATTTCTATCAATTTTACTTCAATTTTACTTGACGAAAATAGACAAATGGTTTAAATTGAAAATAAATCAAAAAAATAAGATTTAAATTGATAAAATAAAAAATTTACAAAAGTCAAATTTTCAATAATTTTTTATAAAATTTCTATGCCTATTCTCATATGTCAAAAATCACCTTAGACCGTTAATTTTAAATTTTAATAATGTATAATAATTCTTTAAAAGAGATTAGTTAGTTATTGTAAATAGTTTCATACTATTTTATTTGCTCCAGCGGATTAGTTAGTACGATAGCTAATAAGATTTTTGCAGACTACCTACATTTGGAGAGTATTAAAACGTTCTTTAAATTAATTTGTATAGATATATATGTAAAATTAATAATAGCATTGGAGCAGACAGATGAAAAATTAGTTAGGTAACATAAATAGAAAATATATTTCATACTTTAGCTAATAAAAAATCAAAATAGCATTGGAATTGCTCTAACTATATAACGAAGCGGATTGGATTTCAAGGAGGATCTGTGTAGATTTTTTTCACAAAAAATTATTTATGACATTTTTGGAAAAAAATAAAATAAATAAATAAATAAATAAATAAAATTCATCAGCACAAGACTTGGAGTTTCTGTCACATACGGCAACACGTGATGACCTAGAATTCAACCTCACAATAATGAAACCTATGCCTCGTTTATTTGGTAGATTAAATTAGATGAAAGATTACGAGAATGGTAAAATTAAGTAAGGAGATTATTAATATAGTTGTATTGAGTTGAAATTAGCTATTCCAACCCTCTCATGGGAATGCTAATCCCACCATGAGAGGGGATTCATATTCCCACGGAATTGCTAATCACATGACATTTTATTGCAGACAAATATGAGTTTGGTGGATCCCACAAATTGGTAATCCAATCCTCCTTCCCAAAACACCCAATCAAACATGGCCCTATTGTAGTGGTTTCTTGCATTTATTTATTTTGGTCATTAGATTCATTGAATTTTCTTGCTTAATTCAATCTACATTTTTTTTTTCTTTTTAAAATCAAGTGTCTATGCTAACTTCCACACAACTCGACTTGTCCCACCTTCAACTTGTGAGAATCTCATTTAAAGTTAGAGCAAACGTCTTGCATAAACTAGTCCTAAAAAACTTATTGCAGTTAGTGAGTATTAAACTTGAGTTCTAAATAGACTACACTTTCAAGCCCCAAATTATGCCTCATAGGCCAACCCTTTGAGATTCTACATTTGTGCTAGGTATTAATGGATGGAGAAATACTATAGATCTACAATTTTATATTAATAATTTTATGCATAATGATATGATAAAGAGATAGATTTTCTTTTATATTATGGATACTTATTAAGAATGCATTGAATAAGAGTAATTAATCCTATTATCAAAGAACCCCAAAAGGTTCCCTAGGGAAAATTATATAATAGTTTCGTAGAATCATGTGTTCATACTCTCTATTTAATTATCATTCATTATGTCTCTTTAAGGATGTAATCAGTTCGGTATGGTCGGTATTTAGGTAAAAGTTTTCACCGAACCGATAATGTCGATTTTATTATTTTGAGTACCGATACAGACCGCTTCTTCTATCAAATCGCACTGAATCAAACCGATTGAAATAGTTCGATTGGATGTGGTTTAATTAGTTTAGGACTTTTCAAACTTAAACAACTTTTTAGTATAGTCACTAATCTATATAAAAATATTGAATTAGTTATTTATCGGCTACTTCAAACATATTAAATCCATCTATTTAATAAATAATTTTCAAGAGTAATGTTAGGAATTATAAAAAAAAATATCATGAATATGATCATGAGAGATTTTTTACTATTGGATTACAAATATAATCAAACACCGTACACTAATCAAATTATGAAAAATTTTCATAAAGTATTTCATGATATTTTTTTTCATAATTTCAAATGTTATTCTTTCAATAATAATGAGTTATAAAAATTATATATAATAAGAGTTTTCAAAAAATTATAAAGATGATAATATTAATTAATTAAGATTAATTATATATTATAGTTATTAATATCATACATTATTAAATTATATATATTATAAGTATAATATATGTTAAAACAGTGCAAGTCGATTTTTATACGCTGCAGTGCACATTATTATGATACAAAATTTATACATAATTTTGGCCTATTTTGAGAAGTGGGTCATAATCCACTTCTCAGATTGTAACTCACTTTCTCTCTCACAAAAAAATTACTTATAAACTATTTATAAATAACTTTTCACCAAAAAAAAATTTAATTATAACCATCTTTTCAAAAAACGACTTTTATATGGATAACGTTTTTCTCACGTGATATATAAGATGGGAACTATATTTATCCATAAATTAATTGGTAAGCGTCAGACATTCATTGACTGGTGGATTTCTGTACTGAAATATCATTCTCTGAGGTTAATATCATGGGACTCACATTTCCATTTTTATATTATAAAAATGTTTTAGATAACTAATTAATGGTGACTCTAATGATATGACCGTGGGTCTCACCCACTGTATGTTGATTTTTTTTTTTTTTTTTCAATTTCTACTTCACTAGTGGTAGATTTAGAATTCTAAATCATTACTGTTTATACTATAACATATTGGATATACATTATGAAATTGTTCGTGGTGGTTTGGCATTAAGTACACACTTTTTATTTTTTATTTTTTTAGATTATATTATTTTTTATATATTTTTTTTATATAAAAAATTAAAAAATATACTTATTTATATCATTTCAAAGTCGAGTAAACATTTAATAAAATTTTAAAAGATTATTTTTATTTGTTAAATAGAGGATGACAGATAATTTGAAGGGGGATTATTTATCCCATGGGGTGGGATACATATAATTTCAATTATATAATATAAGTAGTCCAATCCTTTTAAACGAAATTGGGATAAACAAATCTCATGAAACAAAAAATAACTGTTATATATTACTCAAACATTTGATTAGAACTTTTTATCTTTTATAATTTTTTATTTTTTATTTGTTATTGTTATTGTGATTTTATTTTTTATTTTTTGACACACAAAAAATAAAATAAAATAAAATGATAAAACATATCAGGTGATGATATTCATTTTTATTGTTAAGAAACTTAAAAAAGCCTTACAATAAATTATTTGAGAAACAGTCGCGTCAAACTTGGATGGAAAAAAGCCCAGATTTTCTTGTGGGTTTGGTTTTGGTAGATGTTTGGGGCTGATGTCTTTGTTTGCTCATTTACCTATCTAAAAAAATAGAAAGTGCACAAATTCAAATATATAATGAAATATAAATATCTTACAATCAATAAATCTCACATTATCTGTATTTCTAACATTGCTGTTGGATAAACAAAGCCAGCCTTCATGAGATGGATGGTCAGTGGTCACCATCGAAACCAATAAAACACTAAGGGATTGTTTAGGATGTTCTAAATAAGTGTACTTTTTGACTTTTTATGAAATATAGGTTGAGTTTGAAGTGATGTGATAGAGAAGTGATGTGATTTAAAGAAGATGATGTAACTTAAACAGGATAGTAACTTTTTAACTTTTTGATTTTTTTTTAAGATGCCAAACTTAGCCTAAGCCTCTGTTTGGGAAGTGGGTTGGCTTTTTGACTTTTTGATTTTTTTGACTATTTTAGCCTGGGCTAAAAAGCTTGGTTTGGGAAGAACTTTTTGACTTTTTGACTTTTTTGAATTTTTTGTGAGAAAAGGGTGTAATAATTATGAGTTGAATGTGATATTTTATTTGTTGGAGCTAAAATAATCTATTTTATCTTTTGTGACTGTTGGCTTTTTGGCTTTCGAAAGGTATTCTTGTAAATGCGAGCGTGCCAGCAAGGATCAATCAGTCCTTACAAAAATGTTAATTGTCAACCAATTATCAGACGATTATGTTTTAGTTCTTTCAGCCTCAATGAAGAAGACTTTTACTGGTGGCTTGACTTAGGAGAAATTAAACAAAATAACAGTTAAATGAAGAGCAATTGAAGTTTTTCATTAGAATGAAAACTGACAATGATCCGAACTCAGTCTCGTAGAGGTTTACAGCGACAATCTACTTGAAACTACTCCTATGAATGAAGTGCAGTGCAGGAATTTAAAGTGTAGGAATGTAAAGAGCAGGAATTTAAAGAATAGGAAATGTAAAACTGGAAAAGAAAATATGTAAAGTAAGACTGGTTTGTATGATCTGAGTCCGGAGGCTTTTTCTGGGGTCTTCCGCGCTATTTATACTTCTCAATGATAACCATCGAACTGCACTTCAAACCGTCGAACTGCTCTTCCATGATCGTTGATCATGCTGCCTTATAAGTAGTTCCACTACGCCATCACTTGCAGTTAGGCTTCCCTCCTATATTTGAATTTGAATCTGAGTAACCGTTGAAGCCACGTCACCTTGCACCTCTTTATTGATCCAATGCTACTCAGATCATGTGAGAACCAACACTATCTGCCACGTGTACGATCAGGATCGAATACTTGAATAATCTTCCTATATTACCCTTATTCTGCCACGTGTTGAATTGTAACTGGCTTGTACAAAATATGAAGCCAACATTACCCCCCGCACTAATATACCCAATACTTGGTGATATTAGTGGATCAAAGCCCTTTTCCCCGCGTTTTTTAGAACGTGCATGGGGTCTATATTCTGGAAACGCAACCGTCATTTATTGATGATCATTTGCATTAATTCTCTTTCAATTTTTTGAGCACCCCAATACCTTAGCACTTGCACAGACTGATACTTCTTCTATGGCCGAATCAACTTTCTCCTCCACTGATCGAGCACACGAAGAGTCATATGATGATGCTGTTCCTCCTCGAAAGAATTTTCATGCATTAATTAGCCACCTTTATCCACCTTTCCATATTCAAGTCATGGATACCTTTGCAAATTATCGACCTTTGGATTACGAACACATTGCCCTTAATCTTTCGATTCAGAAACTTGCGAATATAGATACAAGAAGTTCTTCCTCTGACTCACCCTTGTGCTTCGAACAAACTGCTCCCAAATCTTTGATTTGGAAAGTTGCAAATATGGACTTGGGAAACTCTTCTTCACAAACCTCTGCATGGGATAGAGCTGTAACTTCTTCATCTTCTGGGGTTTCTAGCTGGACAAGCTGGTCAACACCTGAGACCTGTGATTTGAGGGAACGAATCAACCATCATTTTGTTGAGTTCACTGACCCTTTAGAATTTCCTTCCTATGCACGAAGCTCAGTGGTCTATCCTTACGTGCCCATTGACCATCGACGTAGTTTGGAGGAGAATCTACTTGTGGCATGGTATACATCTTCCATGCCTACAAAGATAGTGCATGTTGCCCGACGCCCAGAAGAGGCACAAGGATACAATCCATCATTCCTAGCTCAGAAGGCGAAGATTTGCTCTTCTGACTGGCTTGATTATATTAATGCCCTTGTTCCTTCTGCCCTTGCTCCACCTTCTGAAATAGAAGCATCCACACATTCTCTTCCGCCAAATCTTTGCTGGATAGAGAAACTAAGGCTTGCCCTCTCTGCGGATAAGGTCTTTCCACCTTACAAACCTCCACCTTCCCCTACTCCGGCCGAACGAAAACAAGCACAACTTCTGCTTGCGACTTTTTCTCACTTGCCCTTCAATGTTCTTGAGGACGAAGTCCCTCTTAAGAATTTTCGATGGGCTTGTGATATTCTAACTCGGGGTCACATTCTCAATCCCCTCGCCCAAGCAGAGCTTCACATGTTTTTGGACCAACTTCCATTGCTTCTCCACTAGCATCGGATCTCTATGAACACCACACAATTTTTAGACCAACTTTCGTCCCTTTGAATTCATGCCCAATACGAAGCAGAAAACTTTATTGAAGAATTTGATGATTTCAAGAATAAAGATTCTGCATACTGGGATGACTTGGATATAGACGAATTGGAACAAGGGTTGAGAGAAACAGCTTTCGAAATAAAGGCTGAGGAGCTCTACTACGAAGTAAGAGCACATCAACTCATGCAGCCAATGTTAGAAGAAATAGAGGATAAAATAAAGAAAGAACAAAAATTCATTGATTATAGTTGGACTAAATTTCATGATCTTGTTATTTATTCCATTCCTTATTTCTATGAGCTTGAGTTTGTACCAAAAAATGGCCACTCGATGTAACTGTTTTTGCTTTAATATTACTAAGACTTCTCTTTATGGTTTGATCTCGTCTCCATTTGTCTTCAAAAGCAATTTCAGAGCTTTGAACTGAACAATCTTTTCCTTCGAACCTGGATTCAATCGTTTTAAATGAATATTAACCAAAACGGCCATGAACTTTTCCAATTTATGGAATGCAGTTGATGATTTTTTGATGTTTTCCATTCAAGATCCATGCTTCGAATTTAACAATCTTACTCTTCAAAACTTTTTTCAATCACAACCAATATATGGTCCATGATTTATTATGATCAATCAGTTTTAAATTGATCTTTTTGTCTTGAACAACAGTCCATACTTTCAAAAATATGGAAGCTCCTTTTGAGGGCTGCACTGTTTTAGTTCGAAAAGACAACTTTTCTGAATATATATATAAACCAACTATTGGTTTTGATGTTTCGAATGCCAATTTCCATTCCTAAGGGATTTCTAGTTTTACTTCGAAGAACATCACTTTCAATGAGAAACCTAAAACAGATTTCCATTCCTAAGGGATTTCTAGTTTTACTTCGAAGAACATCACTTTCAATGAGAAACCTAAAACAGGTCTTTAATCCCTTTGAAGTAAACGAACACTTGGCATTCTTGCATCCATGGGATAGGGAATATGCTTCGAAGCCGGCTTCTTGGTTTCGAAGCTGTTGTTAATGGACTTTCGACGCCAAAAACTGGTGTGTTATGTTTTGAACACCAATTCCCATCCTCACAGAGTCTCAAGTTTCACTTCGAAGGACATTACTTTCACTAAGCAACCTAAGATAGGTCTTTTAATCCCCTTCGAAATAAATCAAATACTTGAGTATTCTTACATTTTTAAGTATGAAAATGTGCTTCGAAGCCGACTTCTTTGTTTCGAAGCCGTTGTTTTTTGGCTTTTGGCGACAAAACCTGGTTTCGAAGCCAAATATTTTACTTCGAAGCTAGCCTCAACAACTGGGCTGTGTTTTTCCCTCCAAATACTATCAATATTTGAAGGAAACTCTTCATATTCGTACTTTTAGTATTTAACGAACCAAGCGTTTATATATCCCCCAAACACAAAGGCTTTTTGTGTTTTGAAATCATTTGCTCGCTCAATACACAAACCCTTTTACCTTTGTCGATCTTCCACTTCTCTCTACTTCCTTTCTCAGCTTCACCTTCTGGACCCGCGTACTATCAATGGCTTTTTCTTCGGTGCCAATCGTAGAGTGTGCGAGCCCATCTGTAACCCTGAAAAGGATCATTGATGCAGAATGTGAGAAGTACAAAGCTGGGGAGAAAAGCGCCATCGATGGACGAATCTTTGTCCCTCGTCACCATGTGCAGCAAGACTACGTGCTTGGGCCCATATTCAAGGAGATCCTTACTGAGCTCCCAGCCCTATATCCTCGTTTGGAAAACCAATGTCTTCTTTACGAAGGTGGTCTTGACTGGAGGAACTGGAGGATAAACTGCCCCCACCGATGTTGGCCTACGGTGAGACCGGAGTGGCAAGAATGGTATGACCGGGTTGTCCCCGCTAGAACTCTGGACCTTCAAGAGCTCTGCCTTCTCGATACTCTTCGACTATCCAGGGTAACTATCTCAGAGGACCCTTTCCTAATTCCTGCTGCCTTGTGTTTTTGGAATCCTATCTTTAATTTCTTTCAATTTAGATGTGGGATGATGGCCCCTACTGTGCTTGATATTTGCCATCTACTAGGATTATCCCCCATTGGTGCCCCCTTTGGACCAGATTACCCTGACCCAGCAGTCCCTTTCTCCCTCCCCTCTCTTAACTCATCCTATAGTGATTTCGCTGAGGCTGAGAATAAAAGAGAGGGCTTTGTGACTGATAGGGAGTTCTTTTCTTTCTTATTATATTGGCTTTGCAAATTCCTCTTCTGCACCTCCTCTCAGAGAATCATGCCTGAATTTGCCCCTCTTGCCAAAGCCATTGTTTTACAGAAAAATGTGGCCTTAGCCCCATATGTTCTAGGCCATTTATATAGAGTATGTTCCCTCTTTTGTGAGAAACCCTTAGATGTTAACCAATGAGGGCCATTCTGGATCCTTCAGCTTTGGCTTTTTGCCTATTTTACCGAGTTACAATCCAAATGCCTTAAATTTTCTGAGTCAAACCCTCTTACTCATGGCATAAGGCTGGCCAATGCTTCACTTTATCCCTCCACCTTTGCTTTTTACTTCTCCTTCTTCCACTAGCTTCCAGCTTCCCTTCCTGCTTTCCGTTTCTGTCCCTTCGAACCCGCCATTGGTCCATCCTGGTTGAGGAATTTCCTAAGTGACAGGTCCTGCGCCTCACCTGCTCACAAAGATATATGGGCTTCCATTCGGATCCCTAGAGAATTATTTATTGGGACCTTGAACCCCAGAGCCTACAAATGCATAGCTGAGCCGTATTGTCCTGCTCAATTTGCTAGACAATTTGGCTTCACATAAGGGGTCCCAATACCTCTCTGCAGCAATACCAATCTAAGCCTCACTAAGAGGGATCTGAAAGTTCGGAGGTCTAGGCTAGAAGAGGCAACTTTCAAATTTATAGATGACTTGGTCAATTTCGAGTATACCCCTTTCTTTCCTCAGGGTACCTTATTGAAAAGGTACTAGAACTGGTGGGTGACCAACATGGAAGTGCACTTGGCCATTTCTCCTCAGAACCTGCTAATGGTATTGGATCTGCCCAAGCCCAAAGGAGCTGGAACTGTTACTTCTTCCACTATTCCAGTTGCAGTGCCTACGTCCACTCCTGCTGCCTCAACTCCTCCTAGAGTCACTCGGGCTGCTTCGAAGAAAGGTATACACCTTTGTTTCTTTTCCTTTGGCCTTCTCTATAATGGTTGTAGTCTTATCCTTAGCTCTTCTTTTGTGAAGGTAGCCCACAACAAAAGAAAAGGAGACTGCTTGATCTTGAAAAGAAAACAGCTGAGGTGTAAGCAGAAGAAGAAAAAGAAACAGATCAAGGGCATGAATCGCCCTTAATAAGAAGAAAAAGAATGATCGTCCCTACTTCTGACTTAGTCCAAGATGAGACAACTGCCAGAGAGGTAGACGAGGAGCTCATCTCTACAGAATCTAGATCCCAGATTGAAGAAGTTGAGAAAGGAACAGACAATACCAATACAAGGAAGAAAGAAAAGAAAGATGACTGTCTCTCCTTCTGATTTCACAGAAGACTCCGATTCCGAGACAATTGCCATGGCAATAGAAAAGAGAAAGAAAGTGGCTGCTTCTGCTACTAACTTGGTTGAAGATACCATCCATGAGGCAGCTGCCAAGGCCGTAGAACAAGAACATTCTAAGGCTATAATTGTCTTCGAGAGGGCTGAGAAAAGACGACAACAACAACTTCTGAGAGATAAAGCTGCTACTGCTGATACATTACAAAGGGAAACTGCGAGAAGGCAACAAACTGCCAAACATTACTCCCTTCGTAGCTCTCCCATTACTACCAACATTTCTGAAACAAGTAATTTCTTTCATGCTTCTACTATTGTAGACGTCCCCGAACGCCCTGGGAGGGTTAAGGTCCCGTTCCGTTCATTTTGGGTTCACTACAGTTCGGACTCAAATTGTCACGGTTCTTAATCTGAACCAAAGAGTCCAACTCTGGCAAATCGTTTTGAGAAAAACAGATTTTGAAAAGAAGTGCCAAACATGGACTGCTTTGCCAGATACAAAGTCGCCACCTAAATATTTTTTATGGGAAAATTTAGGAAACCCTGACTCGGTGCCGAAGGCCACGTGTCCGTCATCACCAAATGTCTTGGCTCGGGAGCTTGGGTACGATCGGGGAAGGTCAGCTATGAGCACCCCCTTTCGCCCGGTCCGAAGACCGGCCTCTACTAACCGTGATATCCAATTTTGAAAACGTTATGTGTTCTTATTCCGGTTATTAGCTTAGAATTACTATGTTATGCGCACAGCAAACAAGTATAGACTAGATTGCCTAATTTGGAAATAAGCATTGCATATCCGTTCATTTTAAAAAAGCTTTGGAATTTGCTACTCGCAAGTAGGCTAAAACACGGATTTCAACGAGTTTTTCCAACTCAAGCAATCCAACCTCCACCCACAGGCATTCAAATAGTTTATATCACATAAGCATTTAGCCACATGGTAAGCCTACTGTCAGGTTAACATTCACACGCATGCGAGATGCTAAAGCGTAAAAACTTACATCGTACTCCGTGCCAAAACAACAAACTAGTTAGCACACATGCATGCCCTAGTTCATGTTAAGTGGCTAATGCAACACATACAGAGATGCATTTTAGAGCAGGCTCGGCTATCCTAAGCATGACATGTGAAATGCTACATGTAACAAGTATTCAATTTGGAAATTTGAAATACAATGCGGTTAGCGTGATGTACCGAGCCCGGTGCATGTCAACAAATGCATGGATGCACGCATGCATTGCATAAGGTATGCTAAAATAAACATGCCCTAATCTACCATCGTAAGCAGGTAAATAAAAGGAAAGAAAGAAGTGGGGGTTGGAAGACATGCACACCACTCACGCACACTTATTACAGACTTGCCCTCGCTCGGAGGGACCGAAAGAATATACAAATTAATTAACTACGCAAGCTAATTAAATATTACAAATTAATTAAATTAACAAATTAAATAATCTAATTAAAACAGTAAAGCCCTCGGGAAGCGGGTCAGATGCAGCGCATGTTCGGGACTCGCTCGGAATCGCACTGCCATGCCTAGCCTGCCTCTGTTTTCCCTGCTTTATTCCTCTGAAAACTGCCAAAGTCTCAAGGATGCCTCTCTGGATACTGGGAATCATCACCGGCTAAGTAGAATGATCACCGGCAGTGAATTTGTGGTCACCGGCACAAAATGAATCCATCGGCTGTCTATTGACTGCCGGTCGGCACTAAACACTGCCGGCCGGCAATGAGTTCCTGCAGAACCTGCAACTCACAGCAGCAGAGGGCAAAACTTGCATGGCAACTCAATTCAAGCAATGTATGCACCAAACACATTCCTTATCATGTTTGTGACTCAAAGGAGGATGTGCCTCGATTCTCGGGCCACCAATCACGCATTTTCATGCATGATGGCCCAAAGAATCAAGTGTGCAATTTTCATGTCAAATGAAATACAAACTAAGCAAACAAAAAGGTCCAATCCCCATCACCAAATCAAGGGACAAGGCATGCATGCAAGATGCATTGCAACCTAATCATGTTAGCTAAGGATGCAACATGAGCATGTGAACAAACAATGCAAGCACACAAGCAGACATGAGGTAAGCATACAAGCAAGCAAATGATGGTATTAAACATGACTTAAGCAACTCCAAATGGGCCTAAAATCAGTGGCCAAAATGCCCAAAAATGGAGGTTAAGCACACACACATGCATGCACATGTTAAGGCACAAACCTGAGCATTGAACAAGCAACTCTCAAACACCCTTGAAAGAGGCTAAACATGGACAATTAGCATGCATCATGAGCTTTAAAATCATGTCAAAATGTGGTGCTAAACCAACTCAAATAAAGCAAACATTAGCATGCAAACGTAGTCCAAGCACTTAAAACAAGTCATGAAGCATTGAACTACACTTAGTACAACCACACATGGCAATACTTAGGCAACTAAAATCAGAGTTTTAACACACAAAACTGAGCCCAAAAGACCACCTAGATGGCATCTAAATGACATGAATCCAAAGGCATGCATAATGGTCAAAACATAAGGCATACAACACATGCTTTCAAAGCAATAAAGAGGCAACTAAGGCAAGCATATGAGCATGCCAAAGGGACTGAAATTACATGTTGGATGGTTCCAAACCACCAAAATGATGCAAGCAACGCAAGCTACACCCCGCACACTCAAGGCGTGTAAGCCCGGCAAGCCACAAATGCAAAGGAGCTATACTAAGCATGCCAAAATCGATCCAAACAACTATGGACAGACCTAAAGCATGGCAAAATAAGCACAAAACATTCATAAGTTTAAGCCTAAATCATGCTCAAACAAAGACTAACAACCTAAGGCATGTTAAAGGAATTACAAGGCATTACATGGCAACTACACTAAACATGCATGGAGCACCAAAACCAACTTAATACAAAGTTATAACATGGCAATATACGCATAAAATACAGCCATGGCATGCTCAACACACACTTGAACAAAGACCTCCTTAAGAGACCAAAAATGGTCCCTTTCAAGGACAACAAGGAGAGGGGTGGCGGCCCTCCCCTTTTGGAGACTTCAAGGCACCATCTCCACCACTGAAATCCCTCAAGATTTCAGTGGTGAAGAGGCCCAAAACCAAAGACTGCAAAGACAAAAATGAAAATAAGGGGTAACACCAAAGTCTCGCTTGCACAAAATGGCACAAAATGAGGCCTTTCAAGGCCTAAGGGTGACCAAACACACCCAAACCACAAAACACTCTTAATAAACTATCAAGAGGGCCTAAAAACAGAACTTTTTTATGTTATACACTAAACACAAAAACAGCTTTAAGACAGGTAAAAATGATGCAAAAATGGGGAATAAAAGGCAAGATTCTCACCCTTGTTGACCACCTTCACAAGTGTTGATGTTGTTGCTTCCTTGGGCTCAAATCCAGCCAAGAACACAAGAACAACCTCTTGGAACCTCAGAAACCAAGGAAAGGTGAAACACTAGGTGTTGATGTGCAATAGTAAGACACAAACACCTAGTCACACAAACAAGAGAGAAATATAGATATAGGATATGTGTTGAACCCTAACCCTAAAACCAAGCTCCCTCTCACCTTTCTAACCAAAACTTTCTAACCCTAAAACAAAGGAGAGAAGGCCTCCTCTTATAGAGGAGGCAATCTTGTAATGCTTAACTAGTAAGCAAACAAGAGGGGCATCCCTCCATACACGTGTATGGAGGGGAAGAAAATGCAAGACAGCTGCCTTAAAATATCTGAAAAAGCAGCTGAACAGTAGTCGGCTAGCCAAAAATGTCATTTTGGCAAAATTGAGTGCCGACCGGCAACAAAGAGTGCTGACCGGCAATAAACATTGCCAGTGGCAACAAGAACCAGCCGGTGGCCTCTAGCTAGTGCCGGTGGTGTGTGGGGAGGCTCAAAAGGCATTCCCTACCCCTCCAAGGCAAAACACAAGTGTTGGTGCAAAACCAGACACAAGACGGTCGAGTTCGGAGATCCTGAGGCAGGGCGCGTAGTCGAGACCTCCGGGAACTCCAAACAAACACAAACATGGATAATCACCGAGTGTTCAACCGGTGACGTCCAAGTCTTGAGGACGGTCAAAAATGGGGTGTCTACAACTATTTTTCCTTATCAAATTTTGACATTGAAGCTTGACCTTATGTTTCTTCCTTTTTGCAGCAACAACTACTGAGGCTATACTTCCAATGAGGACTCCCTCAATCTCAGTTGAAGTTGATCAGATGCAAATGTGAAAGCCATTCAGATAATACTTCCACTTCCTAGGCCCACATTCCATGTACCCCCTTTGAGTCCCAGCATTCCTGCAACTCTTTCTTCTGGTCTGACTCCATATCTTCCCTATCTGTCCTTCGACCTGTCTCAATTTACTTTCATTCGGCCCTGCTCTTCCTTCTCCTTCTAAGGAAATTTCAACCATTACTTCTTCTTCGAAGGTATCTGATTCCCCAATTGAGGGTGCTGGTAGTTCTCCAACTCATAGTTCATTACCTTTGCCTACTTCCAGCCCCTCTTCACTTGATTCTTTGGTGGCTAAGACCATAGAGACTGCCAAAGATGCTCCATCCATTTCTCCTATCCCTATGCAGTCTTCTATACCTTCCACCACAACTTTCTCTACACCCCTCATGTCTACGGATGAGGTAGACATCTTTGAAGCCAGGCTAGCCAGTCTCTTCGATGTACCCTCTACCTCTCCAATAACCAATTTTGAAGCTGAGCCATTAGTTTTGGCCGACTCCTTGCTACAAATTCTTGAAAGCTCTCTTTCCTCCAACAGCAAGCCTTCTGCACCTCTGATGGGCTTAGACACCTGCCTGGAACTATTAATCTCCTTTTTGAGGCTCCCCTTTGAGGCTTTGCAAAGGCCTATAATAAAGATGGGTTCCTCCAGTGCTGCAAAGTTGCTGAACAGTCAGGCATGGATGTCTCAAGTCACTTATCCCAGGCAGCAGCTACTATCGACTTCTACATCAACATTTGCCATGCTGCCAAAGCTGCGGAGGAAAAATTGGCTAGAGACCAGAGTTTTGTTTCCCAAGTACATACTGAAGTCTCAGAGCTCAAGGAACAACACTCCTCTGCCTCTCACTTTCGAGTTCAGCTGCTGGAGAAGAAAGCTCAACTTGAAGAGGAGCTATCTGCAGTGAATCAGGCCTTAGTCCGAACTGATACCAAACTGCAAATCACCAACCAAGGACTGGCCGATCGGAAAGAAGAAATGGCTACAGCTATTCAGTTGTTTTCATCACTTAGCAATAGGAAATCTGTTGTAAAAGAACAATTAAGACATTGTAATGATTTTTGGGCCAATTTGTGGCAAAATGTACTTAACTCTTTATGAAAAACAAATTCTTGTCTATCATCTGAGTAGTCTTGTGTTCTTTTGCTTGACATTTATTCTACTCCTTGTGTTTCCCAAATAGTTGGAAAATAAGGCTTCAAATATCTGCCATTGATCTTTTTGGGATGTATGTATCCATTCAAATTTCTCAAATGGTATGCCCCAAAAGGCAGGACTCTATGAATTTGATATGGTCCTTCCCAGTTAGGTGACCATTTACCAAACTTATGGCTTTTAATTCCTATCGGGAGTATTGTCTTCCATACCAAATCACCTTCATCAAAGCCAATGTATTTGACCTTCTTATTGTAATTTTTGGCTGCTTTCTTCTTTTGCAAGAGAATGCTATTTAATGCCAGAATTCTGGCTTCATCTATGCCTTCTAATTCCAAGCACATACTCTGATGGTATTGCTCAGGATTTAGCTGGTCTTGGCATCTTACCCTCAAAGATTTAACATTAATTTCCACAGGTAACACTGCATATGCCCATACACTAAGGCATAAGGAGTAACTCTGGTGCTTGACCTTGGGGAAGTTTTGTAAGCCCACAACACATCCAACAATAAGTTATGCCAATCCCTGGGATTGTCCTCCACAACCTTTTGTATTCCTTTTTTTAAAGATTTATTGGATGATTCAGCTTGACCATTGGCTTGTGCATAATATGGGTGGAATTAACGAGACTAATTCCAAATTCTGCCACAAAGGACTTCACCATCTTCCCATCGAACACAGTCCCATTATCCACAGTTATAGTTTGTGGGATGCCAAATCTATGGATTAGATCCTTAATAAATCCAATAACCTCAGTCTGGTCTACAGCCTTGTATGGCTTAGCTTCGACCCACTTAGTGAAGTAATCAGTGGCCACTAGAATGAAACAATGATGCTTCGAAGAAGGTGGTGTATTTTTCCCCATCATATCCATAGCCCATCCTCTGAATGGCCAGGGCTTCACTACTGCATGTAGGTCAGTTATGGGCACATGCCTTATTGTGCCATGCTTTTGGCATGCCTGGCAACCCTTTGCATACTCTATGCAGTCTTTAAGGATAGTTGGCCAATAGTAGGAATGCCTTCGAAGCAACCATCTCATCTTCACACCAGGCTGATGAGCACCACAGATGCCTTCATGAACCTCAGCCATAGCTGTTAATGCTTCTTTTGGGCCTAAACATTCCAGCAATAAACCATCTCCCCCCCTTTTGTAGAGAGCATTACCGTATATCATATATTGCATAGACTGCAATTTAATTTTCCTGCTGGCCTTCGAAGATGGACCAGCCAAGTACTGCATTATTGGATGCCTCCAATCTTGTTCTTGCAAGTCATTATGATTGACTTCCAAGACCACATTCCTTTTATTCAAAGGTGGTATCAATTTCTGATATGTTGTTTGGCTTATGTTCCTTTGGGCATCATCCCTTCTCTTGAAGTTCGAAGCTTTCTGAGCCACATCATTAGCTCTATTATTCAAGAATCTTGGAACATGAGTTACATTTGCTATTTGAAATTGAGAAAGCAAATGTAATGCAACAACATAGTATGGTAAAATGCTTATGCTTTGACACTTGAAAATCCCTTTCACTTGGTTAACCACCAATTGAGAGTCTCCAAATATGTCAACTGCATGAACTTGTAATCCAATAAGAATTTCTAGTCCCACTATTAAGGCTTCATATTCAGCTTGGTTATTGGAACAGGTAACTTCATCCACTCTGAAACCATGTGTGGTCTCTACCCCTTGTGGAGACCTAATCACAATACCAATTCCAGTTAAGCCATTGGCTTTCGACCCATCGAACCACATCTGCCATGGCTCAACACTAGCCATACCAAGTTCCATTATCTCTTGGCTCTCTGTTTGAGATGGATGGTCCGCCAGAAAATTGGCTAAAACTTGCCCTTTTACTGCCCTTTGAGGGACATATTCTAGATGAAATTCTGATAAGGCTAGTATCCACTTGCCAATTCTTCCCCTCAACATAGGTCTAGATAACATGTACTTAACCAAATCTGTGGTTGCAATTACCAAGACAGTTGTAGGTAAAAGATAGTATCTTAATTTCATTGCAGCAAAATACAAAGCAAGACACAGCTTTTCAACAGCTGAATATTTACATTCACAAGAATTTAAAAACCTACTAAGGTAATAAACAGCTTGCTCCTTGCCTTCTTCATTATCTTGGGCCAAGAAAGCTCCCAATGAATCTTCTGCTGCAGCTATGTATAACTTCAAGGGCTTGTCACCCTTTGGTGGCATCAGCACTGGAGGGTTGGCCAAGTAGGCTTTGATACCTTCGAAAGCAATTTGATGCTCTGCTGACCACACAAATTCCTCTTCATCTTTCAGCCTTAATAAGGAAGAAAAAACTTTAGTTTTCCCTGCAGTGTTAGAAATGAATCTTCGAAGAAAATTAACCTGTCCAAGGAACTTTTGTAATTCTTTCTTACTTGATGAAGGTCTGGCTTCAATGATGGCTTTGGCTTTATTCTGGTCAATCTGTATTCCTTTCTTGTGTACCACATAGCCCAAGAAGTTCCAGATGATACGCCAAAAGCACACTTAAGAGGATTGCGCTTCAATTTGAAGTTTCTCATTCTTTCAAAGGCTGCTTCTAAGTGAAACAGATGCTCCTCCATGGACTGGGATTAACTACAATGTCATCAATATAACACTCTAAATACCCTCCAATGAGGTCATGAAAGATAATGTTCATAGCCCTCTGATATGTAGCTCCAGCATTCTTCAGGTCAAATGGCATTTTAACCCATTCGAAGGTGTCAATATTTCCAGGACATCTGAATGCTGTCTTGTGGACATCCTCCTCTGCAATGCAGATCTGGTTATAACCAGAATGCCCATCCATCATTGATAAAACTTGATGCCCTGCTGAACTGTCTACCAACACTATAGGCATGGGGTACTCATCTTTTGGAGTTGCTAAATTCAAGTTTCTGAAATCAATGCATACCCTCATTTTACCATTCTTCTTAACCACAGGCACAATATTAGATAGCCATTCCACATACCTGGCTGTCCTAATAAAGCCTGCTTTGAGTAGTCTAAGAATCTCTTCCTTGACTTTCTGAATTACTTCTGGACTCATTCTTCTTGGTTTTTGCTTGTATGGCTTGAAGTTAAGTTTCATAGGGAGCCTATGTTCCACTAATGACCTATCCAATCCTAGTAGTTCATTATAAGACCATGCAAAGCAATCTTTATATTTCTTTAGAACAACCAACAACTGGTCCCTGTCCAAAACATTCAGACAAGCACTTATGTAGGGAGGCTGCTGTATAAAACCTTCCCCTAAATTTACTTCTTCTAAGGGGTCTTGTGTCTGAGAACTTACTAAAGCTTCTTCTTTGATTTCTTCTATCTTCGAAGCATTCTTCCTGCTTTGTTCTGCTCCTAGGTTCTTTACTCCAACATCTTTGCCCTCCTCCTCATAGACAAAGTCTGTCCACAAGGCTTTCTCTTCCTGTATCTCATGGACTTTTGTCTCAATGTCCAATGCACAGTATTTATCAAGGGTCAAAACTTTGACCTGTTGCTGCTTCTGCTTGCAGCCAATTATCATGGCTTCTCTCTCTTGCTCCTGTACTTTCTGGACTATTGATTTTACATCCAATGTTGAGAATTTAATTAGAGCCAAAGACTTGGCTTCTTGTGTCTCATTTCTTTGCCTACAACCAGGCATCATTGTCATCCTTAACGACAACCTCCTCATCAGCACTCTCCTGGACTAAGTGCTTCAGGTGTGTCACTTCCTCATCAGCCGTCACTTCGGCTGAGCCATCAGGTTTCCTTAGTATACTGAGTGGTGTCACTCCCTCAATATACAGTTTGGCCTCTGCGAAGTCTGCACAGGCTATGAAAGGTTGAGGATCTGCATCAATTTCCTCTGTCTCCCCATTGCCTAAGGCCATCATAATTTTCTGATGCAAAGAGGAAGGCACACATTTGTTAGTGTGAATCCAATCTCTCCCAAGTAAAGCATTGTATTTAGCATTACTGTCGATTACGAAGAATGCTGTCATGCAGTCCCTGGTTCCCACACTCAGGTTGATGGGTAGAATTCCCTGAGCCATCTGTTTGTCTCCGGCAAAGCCAGCGATGGTTGTGCTGGTTGGGATTAACCTAGGATTCTTTTTCCCTAGTTTCTTCAAAGAAGATTTCGGTAGTAAATTCACTGCTGCCCCATTGTCTATCAGGACTCGGTTCAGTTGTATCCCATCGAAGAAAGCCTTGATGTACAAAGGCTTGACATGTTGTGTCATAGAATTCGAGGGATACTCAAAAGGATACGAGAGGTTAATGCTCACCTCTTCTTCACTCTCATATTCAGTTTCCATTGGGGTAGCCATTCCAGAATCATCTTGTACCATACTTACTTGTGAGTCTTCACTAGAGACAGGAATAGGATCAATGTCTTGGTCATCTTGGTCCTCATCTCCAGCCTGGAACTCATGAGGCAGTATGTGTACCATATTGACTGATACTGGAGGAAATGAGCCAAATTGGATGGCTGGCTGTACCTGTTTCCCCCCTTGGCCACCTTGTTCAGTTACTTCAGCAGCATCCTCCATGCTGCACTCTGGCACTTCATTGCTAACTGATTCCTTCGAAGGATCTTTCTCAACTGGTTTTTCAACCAAAAATGTTTGCTCAGCCATGAAGGCTTCGAACATTTCTTCCTCCACCATTTCTTTCTTTTGGCTTATGCCAATTTCTTCTTCTGTCTCGCTATCACTATCCATCAGAGCTTTCTCCAATCCTGCCAAGCTAGATTCTTCTCTGGCTTTTAGTTCAGAATGAACCTTGGCCAACTGTTCCCTGCTGCAACCCACCTTGCTTTGTCGAGTTGTCTTTGGAGTGTGGTCTGACTTTGGAGTCTTCTTTCCTTCTGTCTGGACCAATGAAGAGCTCTCTCCATTTTCTTTCACATCTTTCTGGTACTGAGTGTACCTACGCTGAATCTTTCTCCTTTGTGATCTCGAAATGACTGGGACCATATCTGGTTCCTTCGTCTTTGGGTGTTTAAGCAATACCCAATTGTTCGGAGCCACCAAAGGAGGTTTAACCATCCTTCCTTGATTTCCAACATCTCTCTGAGTGGGCACTTCCCTAGGTTTGTTCTGCATCACAAACCAATCTGGAACTCCAGGTACCCACGAACTTACTGACTCAGATGTTGAACTGCTTCTTTCTACCTTCGAAGCCATCTTCGAAGCTGGCTGTGAAGGCACTTGCTTGGTCCTGACCTCATGTTTCGAGCCTGATTCAGGCCTGCGTGAGGTTGGTCTAGGAGGCCAATCTCTGGCTTTGATCCCATAACCTGAACTCTTCTCCAGTCTTCTTTCAGAATGACTGCTCTCCATTCTGTAGTAGTTGGGTGGCCTAGACTCATACAAGGGCCTCTTGCCTTTAGCATGCATTCTATCGACTGCTGGTTCAATTACCAATAGTTGCTGCCTAACACTAGCCGGATACGGCCTTTTGTTGTAAGCATTGGTTGGTTTAGGGCGTCTCTGAACATCCCTGTAGTATTGCTTCCCATCAATTGGAAGCCCCTTCAACCATTTATAACTCAGTCTACACCTGGGACACATCCTTTGCATTACTGTTGCCTCTAAGGAATCATCATCCAGTGATTCTTCATCAGAGTGTTCCCTCTGGTGTGAGAAACCTTGTCCAATAACTGGCAGATTTCTGGTGTCCTTTTTGATGGTTGGCTGGTTAGCAACATGCATCTGCACATTGACTTCTTCTAATTCTGTCAAGGACAAGTTCTGGAAGTCTGATGTAATGACATTGGCTGCCACCTCTCCAACTTCTGGAAATGGATTACTGTCGATCCCCATGGCCTTTTCTGTTTTGGCTGGGAACTTCAAACTTCCTTTCCGAATTTGTTCTTGGATCCTGTCTCGAAAAACAATGCAGTTTTTAGTCGAGTGAGACCAAGAGTTATGCCATTTACAATATACTTTTCCCTTAAGTTCATTTGGAGATGGCAATTTTACTCCTTTAGGTAACTTAAGGAAGTTGGCCGCAAGCAAATGATCAAAAATGTCATCTGCCTTTGTTAAATCGAAAGAGTACTTTCTGTGAAAGTCTTTCTTTTTAAACTGCTGGTCAATTGTTGTATCCTTATGAATTAATGCCTCACAGATCACAGGTTCTTTGCCCACAATCTCTGCTGCATCGATCTCATAATTAGGATCTCTATAATATGTCTTGTACGATGCATTATTTCGATCTTGTTCCTCCTCTAGTAATGCTTCATACCTAGACACCTTATAGGTTAGTTCCACCAAATCTCTGAATTCAGTTGAGTCAAACTTCTTTCGAAGCCTGAACTCTAAGCCATTTTGAGCCAATCTTACGAATTCTGGCTCTGGCAGATGACTCTACATTTATTTCGAGCCCTTTTAAATCTAGCAATAAACTGAGTAGCCTTTTCTTCAGGCCTTTGACTCAATCTAGCCAAGTCTGCCATGGAAACCTCTGGCTCCGATTGGAAGAATTGGGCATGAAATGCCTCTTCCATTTGTTGCCAATTTTGAATGGAGCCAGGTGTAAGGTTGATATACCATACAAATGCTCCCCCAGTTAGAGAATTTGGGAATAATCTTAGTTTCATATAGTCATGATTAGTAAATTCACCGCATTGAGCAGCAAACCTAGCAATATGCTCTATTGTTGATTGGTTTCCACTCCCATAGAAAAGTGTAAAATCTGGTATCCTGAACCCCCTTGGGTATTCATGTACCCTATCTACCCATTCTGGGTATGGTTTAGGAGTCTGGACCCCCCGAGCCATCGGTCCACACATCTCCCTAACAATATCAGCAATTTGGTCCTTAGGGACCATATTTTGTGCCTGCTGAACCACTACTGGAGGGACAAACACAGGATTTGGTGGACAAACTTGTGCTTGTGGTCCTCTTGGTCCATAAGGTGGTACATTTGGGACTGGTTGTCCCTGTGGTGCAGGTTGCTGTTGGGGGTGTGGGTAACCCCTTTGAGCCTGTCCTGCGAAAGGTGCTGGAACAGGTGTTGTGTCCCTTCCATTTGCAGGCCAACCTTCCAACCCCCCGGGTATAAATTCGAATAAGGGATTAGTGAACCCCCTTGTACCAGGTATGGCTTCGAACATGGGATTTGTGACCATTCTTATGCCAGTTTCTTGTACTGGGCCAGATCCACCAATTTGTATGGCTTCATTGTTAAGTACTGAGGCATTTTGACCTGCTATAGGCCTCGAAATGGGTTCATACCAAGACTGAGGTGATGGTCTTTTATAGTTCTGACTACTAGTCTGACCATTAGAATGTCCATTAACTTGCATAGGCTGTTTGTCTCTAGCCAATCTTTGTTGAGGGACATTCAAAACTTCTTCGATGTGTCTTGTGTTTGTTGGTTGGTGGTTATTCATTCGATCCAAAAAGGATGTTGCCCACCTTTCCATTGTGTTCATTAATTGCTGTCCCATGGCATCTACTAGGCCATCCCATGGATTTATTGGATGAGTAGATGGAACAGTGGATGGTCCAATTCCTTGGTTTCGTCCAATACTATGAACATGTGGTTCTTGTCCTGAAGTACTGGTCTGTTCGACCATAGGTTCTGATAATGTGGGAGTTTCCACAGGATGTGTTACCACATTATTCTCTGGATTAGGTATTTCTACCTCTTCTTCTACGCCTTCTTCCAAGCGTTCATTTTCTCCTTGTCTTCTTCGTCTAGCCATTTCAATGTGTCCCACTGGGCGTGCCAAAAATATATGTTGGTTTTTTGGCTTTCGAAGGGTATTCTTGTAAATGCGAGCGTGCCAGCAAGGATCAATCAGTCCTTACAGAAATGTTAATTGCCAACCAATTATCAGACGATTGTGTTTTAGTTCTTTCAGCCTCAATGAAGAGGACTTTTACTGGTGGCTTGACTTAGGAGAAATTAAACAAAATAACAGTTAAATGAAGAGCAATTGAAGTTTTTCATTAGAATGAAAACTGACAATGATCCGAACTCAGCCTCGTAGAGGTTTACAGCGACAATCTACTTGAAACTACTCCTATGAATGAAGTGCAGTGCAGGAATGTAAAGAGCAGGAATTTAAAGAACAGGAAATGTAAAACTAGAAAAGAAAATATGTAAAGTAAGACTGGTTTGTATGATCTGAGTCCAGGGGCTTTTTCTGGGGTCTTCCCCGCTATTTATACTTCTCAAGGATGACCATCGAACTGCACTTCAAACCGTCGAACTGCTCCTCCATGATCGTTGATCATGCTGCCTTATAAGTAGTTCCACTACGCCATCACTTGCAGTTAGGCTTCCCTCCTATATTTGAATTTGAATCTGAGTAACCGTTGAAGCCACGTCACCTTGCACCTCTTTATTGATCCAATGCTACTCAGATCACGTGAGAACCAACACTATCTGCCACGTGTACGATCAGGATCGAGGACTTGAATAATCTTCCTATATTACCCTTATTTGCCACGTGTTGAATTGTAACTGACTTGTACAAAATATGAAGCCAACAATGACTAAAATAGCCACAAACCAACTTGTCAACCGGACCCTTAACAAATATTCATGGGCAAAGAGGGAGAGCAATATTTGTTTTCGGCCGGTGGAAGTACAAAATATTTGGTGGACTCTCAAACTTGTTCAGCCTTTGTTTGAAATTCGAGACTTTTTAATTTTTTAATTATTTTAGTCACAATAAGATAAAATAAATTTTTTAATTTAATAAGATAAAACATTACATTTAAATTATAATCATTTTTTTTTCACAAAAGTTAAAAAAATCAAAAAATCTATCCTAAACGAGATTTTTTTAGCCCCCAAACTAAGTGGGTGTTTGGGAAGTGGGTTTTTTTATAAATTTTTTTAATTGTACGATATTATTGAAGAATTTTTTTTTTTTGTATTTGAGAAGATAGTTGATTTTTTTTGTGATTGAATGTAATGTTTGTGAGAGAAAAAATAAAATGATTATAGGATTTTATGTGATATTTTGTTTGAATTTATTTTTTTTATTTTATAACCAATTTATCTTTAATGAAAAAAAAAAAAAAAAAAAAAATCCAAAACCCAACTTCCCCAACAGCGCCTAAAATAATAAAAAAACCAAAAAATCACCCCACATCCAAACAAAGTCTAGTTTGTCCATTAATTTTGCATTCATTAATTGGGTCAGAACTTGGTCAGCTGACCTGTTTATTGCACTTTGTATGAAAGGACATAATCAAATAAAAAATAATAACAATAACAATTCTTTTTACCTAACATTTCAATGCATTAAATAATTAGAATGAGATATCAATAAATAATTAGAATGAGGCTTCCTCCATTCATTTTTTATAATTACAAAAAAGTTTCTAAGTTTTAACCTTTAAAACAAAATAAATTTTAATTTTGCTAATTTTACTAATTTAAATTTTAATATTTTATTTTGTTTTTAATTTAAATTATCTGTTTATTTTCATTAAGTAAAACAAATAGAAAAAAAATATTTTAGACACTTTTTATACACTTATATTGAATTTAATAACTAAAATATTATTATTTTTAATCAATTTTATTTAATAAAAATAATCGAATGATTTAAATTAAAAATAAATTAAAAGATTAAAATTTATATTGATTAAAAAAACTCAAGGTTCTCTGCTTGGATGCTTCCTAGTAAAGCCAAGAATAAAGAATATAAACTAACGATTCCTCCCAATTCTCTATGGAGGTTTTCTCTTGCCTACATGCGAGTTCGCTTGTCCCCTTTCTTGGGTGGGTCTGTAGTTGTTTTCTATACCATGGAGGATAGTCTTGACGATCGCACCAAGAGATTATCTCTCAGGATTATTTTGAGAAGATGGTTATAATTAACTTTTTATTAAAATTACTTATAAACTGTTTATAAACAATTTTTTTGTAGAGGATAAGTGAGTTATAATCTAAAAAATAGAATTATAACCCACTTTTTAAAAGGGATCTCAATAATTAAAAGGGTTGGTTGTGGCCGTCGACCAATTTGTTACACATACAGTTGAGGAAAAGTCGTGGCTCTGTTTATTCATATTTCACTTCCACCATATTACGGATAAATGTCCGGTCCTTGTTAACAGAACCTAGACCTTAGGCAGACATTTATTGGTGATGGGGAGGTAGACCCGTTGATCAAACCCTCTCACATCTTGTTGGGTATTGCTGAATTTTGGGTGCATATCTATAATCTCCCTCCGGTTCTTATGACTAAAGTGGATATGAATTATGGAGATTGTTAATGTATGTATGATATATATTTTTAGATATATTAGGTATTAATTTTTTAAATATATTTATATTACCACAATTAGGTTTTTTATAAGATATTCTTTCTCATAGTTAGTAGTTAGATTTTTATAAGATATTCTTTATCAACCTATATATACATGTCTTCTATTATACAAGATTAATTTATTAAATATAATATATATTATTTTCTCTCTCTACTATTGTAGCAAGATGGCATTGCATGGGGCAAAACTAGGGTAGGCAATGATTTATCCGATCCACAAAAACTGCCAAGCCCGTACACAAATGGGCAATTTCGCAAACACAATACGAGCGGATGCTTTTTGAAACATGGCATGTTTGCAGGTTGTAGGCGGGTTGCGGGTTTAACCCGCACCCGCAAGAACCCGCCCGCACTTTATTTATTTATTTTTTTTTTTATTTTTTATCTTAACCGTTAATTTCATTCCTATATCATACTTAGATATTTTTATCTAAAACAAAACACCCTTTATTGTTTGAACTTACTCTAGCATTACATTTGCTAATAGTATTATATCAACTGAAACTAAAGAAATACTGATCATATTATTATTGTTACATAACTGAACTTATCCTGGATGAAGTGTGATTTGAAATTCCTTAATGAATATGGAGTTCTAGATTAGGATTTTGAAATATGTGTTTGTGTTAATTTATTATTTGATTTAAGATTTTGAATGATTTGTTTGTGTTACAAATTGATTTTGTTGTGTTTTTAATTTTATAAGTTTTAATTCATTAATTATTAATATTGGAGCATTTTAGAAAATGGGGACAAAATGGTCCAAAATAAATATTTACAAAATGGGAAAAAAAATAAGGCTCAAAAAATAAATTTTTGAAGAAAAAAGTTCAATCAACAAATCGTCCGCAACCGCCCCTACATCCGCGAACCCTATTCGCACAAACCGCAAACCGTACTGCAGACGATTGTAGATTGTCTTTTTTTCAAACTGCATAGATGCGGACGGGTCCAAACCGATCTGTAAATCGTTCAAATTCGAATCGCGAACACGCCTAAGCAAAACTATGTGTATTTGTGTGGCGCTTTCGGTATCCAAACCTCTCCGTTGTGGCATGAAATTATCTTTGCTTAGGAGAGATCTTGTGTGGGTAGATTTTAAATTAGAGAAATTACCATTGTTTTACTATCTCTGTGGCTTTCTGGGGCATAGTGAACAGGAATGCGATTATTAACCATTGCATATGGTGGAGCCCTTTAAGGCCTAGTATAGACCATGGTTGAGAATGGAGAGTCGGTAGACCTAAACCACGTCTATCAGGGGTTGTTGATGGGTATTTAAGAATTGAGAAGTGTTAGAGTAATATATTTTTTTGATTTTTATATAAAAAAAAATATAAAATATAAATTAAATTTAAAGTGATATAATAAAAAAATAATATGAGTCAAATAAAATTCTCACTTAAATAGAATAATGTGGCCATTTGGAAAGAGAAGAAGAAGCTGCGTTTTGCAGCATTTCAAAAAAAGTCACTAACAACATGAAAATGCAAGTAGGCTGATTTGGAAAGTGACAAAAATGCAAGTGGTGAAATTACATAATTACCCTCCATGAAATTACATAATTATTCAAATAATCACAGGTCAAAAAGTAAATTTCTTAAGTTTGATGAGAGTATTTTGATCATTTTAATGTGATATGACACTATAAATAAATATTATACAAAAAAGTAAAAAAGTAATTTTTTTACTAACTTTTCAAATCACTTTTTAAAAAAATCAAAAAACTTGATAAAAAATCAAAAGCTAACTTTTTATTATCTTTCCAAAACACCCAATGTATTAACATGCCAAACAACTAACTAGGCTTGTGGCTTCTGTGCTGGATCCTTTTGTGCAGGAGGTGGCTAAAATAGGTAGGCCTATTTCGTCAAACCCAACCTCGACGAATGGGCCTATTCTACTTGATAGGGATGTTACGTATGAGAAGTTTTTAATTAGACGAAAATTTTTAAGTTACCAATTTTAGAAGAAATTTTAATTTTATAAAGGGGGATGATTGAGACCCTACTAATCACTACTCCTACCATCTCATAAATACGTGGCGGATGGTGATTGGAGGAGAAAAAAGAAAAAAGAAAAAAAAGTAACCAATCAAATGAAAAAAGGGTCAAGGAAGTTAAAAAAAAAAGAGGTGAAAGTCATTATTCTTTTATAAAACAGTGTTAGGTAGGTGTGTGATGGCCGAATCTTTTATTTTGAAATAAAATCTTAAATTTTTTTAGAAGATATTGGACTAAAAAATAATTGTTTGGGTGATTTTTAGGAATAAAATCTAAAAGTCCTTAGAAGAAATTTGAAATAAAATTTGAGTAAAGTTAAAAAATTATAGAAAGTGTTTTTAATCGAATTAAAATTCTTGGGCTGCTAACTTTGAAGAAACCTTGATTTTATTAGAAAAATGGTGGATAAGGTGGGTGATTATTTGATAATCTCGGAATATGGACACATGGTATTCTATAGTATTATGATTGGTGGAGAAGGTGGGTAGATAGAATATTATGTTGGATGATTGGGGAATATAAGGAGATATATCCAATGATGATTGGTTAGGGAATATAGACACGTGATACTCCGAGAATATTGAATAATTTCCCGGATAAGGAAGTGGTGACCAAATTTGTCATTTTGAATAAAATTCTTATTCCTCTATGACATATTTAGCTAACGGGTGATTATTTGATTGAGTATAGGGCTGCAAATGAACCGAGCCGAATAGAGCTTTGCTAAGCTCGAGCTCGACTCATTTACTTATCGAGCTCATTTATTAAGCTCGAGCTCAGTTCAATAAAGAACTGGGCTCGAGCTCGGCTTGATAAAATTATTTTTAGTATTATTTATATTCTTTAATAAAATATTTATTTATATTATTTAATATATAAATAATGTATTTATATTATATATATATTTATATATAATTAAATAAAGATAAATGAGTCGAGTTTGACAAGCCGAGCTTATGTGAGCTCAAGTTCGGCTCGTTTACTAAATGAACCAAACCGAACCGAGCCGAGCCCTCATTGAGCTGAACCGAGCTTGTTTATGATTAATTCGGTTAATTTACAGCCCTAATTGAGTTTTAGAAATAAATCTGAACTCCTCAAAATTTTTCAAAACAAAAAAATAAAAATAAAAATAAACAGAAAAAAGAAAAGGGCTTTATTTTGAAAAATGATTTTGAAAAAAAAGATGGAAATTGTAATTTGATCATATGTTTTTAAAAAAATAAAATATTATTTATATTATTAATATATAAATAATGTATTTATATTATATATATTTATATATATAATTTAAATAAAGATAAATGAGTCGAGTTTGACAAGCCGAGCTTATGTGAGCTCGAGTTCGGCTCGTTTACTAAATGAACCAAACCGTACCGAGCCGAGCCCTCATTGAGCTGAACCGAGCTTGTTTATGATTAATTCGGTTAATTTTACAGCCCTAATTGAGTTTTAGAAATAAATCTGAACTCCTCAAAATTTTTCAAAACAAAAAAATAAAAATAAAAAATAAACAGAAAAAAGAAAAGGGCTTTATTTTGAAAAATGATTTTGAAAAAAAAGATGGAAATTGTAATTTGATCATATGTTTTTAAAATGATAGTGGGGGCATTCTTCCTTAATAAGTAGTAAACAATGGAAAGACAATCGTTTGATTGATCACTCTAGTAAGAATTCTAAAAATTCTGCAAACTTTCTTGATTTGGAAATCACAACCTAATTGATAGTGATAATGATTTTGAAGATCCATGATAAATCTTGATCAGAATTTGACTGGGTCCATTCACCTATTATCAAGTTTGTTGCGACCATCATTCCTAAAATGGAAGTTCCCAAGTTAAGTGGGCCAGACTCCGATGTTTGTCCCGTACTCAAGATATGGTTTATGGCAAGCCCATGTTAGTCTCACTTAAGCCACTAGAAAAGAATACTTGCAAGCCCATGTTAGTCTCACTTAAGGCACTAGAAAAGAATACTCGCAAGTCTAAGCCTAAGCCCTAAAAGCAATCGACTTGATCCATACACTCCAGAGGTCCATAGATGCCTTGACCAGAATAGTGGATGCCTTAATCCAAATTTAGAATGAGCTGCAAGCCAAGATGACCACATCGCTATTTCTAGAATCACAAAGAAACTTTAGTTAATATGTCACAAGATGGAGGACTGAGGTTATGTAGGCACTCTCTGCACAATTCTGTCAAGGGTCATGCAAAGATTTCACCCAAAGAACCATCCATCCACTCTATATGTCCTTATCTAGAGCCTTGCAAATCCTCAAGGCCAAAGGGCATTTGAAAACTCTTAATTCAGAACATGAGCCAAATCCTTTATTAGCTAATCATGATCGAAAAACTGGTCATGAAACTGATCAGTGTTCCCATCTCCACCACAAAATCCAAGATCTTATCAACAACAAAGTCATAGCACCTCCTCAAGAGTCAAGTGTCACCACTCATCCTCTGCTTGAATATGATAAAGCCATACCTTCTCCAAGCTTCATTTCTATGCAAACCATCTCTACCTTCGACCCTAGCTAGTACATCATATCCGCTAAATTACCCAAAATGCTAGTACCTATGCCTAAAGAAGTGGAAGTGGAAGTCATCCAAAAGAGATCACGGGAGGATGATCTTGATCATATAGCAATCTTCATTGCTCAGATAGAAGGGTTAATTGCCGAGGAGAAATTTTTTAAACAAATGGTGTTACTAGGGGGCCTTACAGAGAATGAATGGTCGGATCTCATATCTAGCAAAACATAACTAGCAGAAGTACTCGTAGTCTCCATAGTGCAGCAACAACCCAACCCGCAAAGTCATGACCCTAGTAAGTCCATTGTGCCTGTTAGCAAGCCCAAACCAAAAGTGGTACTCCCTAAATCCATGGATGTTGATTTCTTGGGAGTAGAGGCCATTAAAGAAGATCTTCCAGGCTACCCCGATGACTTTGATGGGACCTAATACATGGAGAACCAAGGATGGGGTAACGAGTATAAAGAAGAGGATGACGACGACAAAGAAAGGAAATGAAAGAAAATGAAAGGAAAAGAAGAAAAGTAGAAAGGATAGGCTAAAACTTACCCAGAAGGCTACTCAAAATAGAAGATTGGAAGATAGACGACATTCGAGAGTTCATTTGGGGCGCCTGGAAATGGAAACTTCCAACCCTTGACTGTTATAATGAAAGAAAAATGCTGGAATTGAGAGATGTTAGGTTGGCTGAAGTCCATTACACTCTAAAGTTCACTGCTATCAAACGCTATAGGAAGAACAAGGAGAAAGAGAACCAAGTATGGGTAAATGAGGATTGGTTTATAGGGGCCTTGGTCGAAGAAAATGAGTAAAGAAAAAATGAATGGGCATGACAAAGTGACATGGGTTGACTTTAAAATTGGCTTGAGTACGAAGACTAACCACTATGGCTTAGGAGACTTACATTTTGTGACAATGACGGATGGAGGAGCATTGGAAGAGGATGTTGCCAAGCTTGTAGTGGATGCAATAAGATGCCAACTGACAAATCGGCCTGTTGAAAATTATTCTACTCATAGATTTGGTAGTGAGTCTAATAAAATGAGTCGATTGAGTCAAGTGGGTCAGAAATCTAGCCTGCCACATTCTGCTACGTCAGTCTTTTCACGGAATAAGTTGAGTATGTTTTTTTGTTTTGATTTGTTTTCTTTTGAGTCAGAGTTGGATGTCAAAACCCTTTTTTTCTCTATCAATGATATAAGTTAGTAATTATGATTACTTCATGGTGCCAAAATATTGACTGAGTTAAATCCTAAGATTTCTATAAATAAATAAAAAAAGATTTTACAAAGCTTTGGAAAGGTCTAATTGAATAGGAAAAGGGGAAGATAAACCCAATTTGAAATAAATGGAATAATATTAATAAACTTGGGTAATGAAGGAAATCCTCACCTGGTCTAGATTGGATTTATGCTGTCTTTTTGGTACACAAGTGCTTAGTCGCTCTTTTAAAAAGAATCCAAAGAAACATCTTTTTCATGATTCTAGAAGGACATGCTTGGAATCAATCCAGAGTCCATGCCACATAAGACTCCTCTAGACTCCTGGACCAAATCCATCGCAAGGGTGTTGAGTGTTGATCAAACTGGGACAATTTTCTATTCCCCAACACAAAATAAGGAACATCCTCTCACCATAAGAAGCGAAGGCGCAAAGCCAACACCATCTTGGGAGCATCATCCAAGGAAAACGTTCAAATCAAACAGAACATGGTTGGCATGATAGGAAGGAATCATTATTTCAGTAAATCTAAATGGGATGAAATTCGCACAATATATTGACCCTGTGAGAGCTCGTTAGGTCGAAAACCACAAAAGGCAAACTAAGTAAAATTTAGAGTATGACAAAAAGAAAAAAAAAACAAAAAAAAAAAAAGAGAAAAAAAAAAGAAGAAAAAACAAAGAGAAGAAAATAAAATAAAAAAAAAAAGAGGGAAGAAAATAAGAAAGGAAAAAGAAGTGAAAGAAATAAATAAAAGCTCGCAAGATTGAAAACTCAAAAGAGCGATTTTGGAAAAAGTTAGAGGAGAAAAAAGAGAGAGTTAATACTCGAGTGAACCTGATCCTGAACTACGAATGGCCTGATTCCCATCCTTGGAATACGTAGGCAATTTCACCCTGGAGTTTAGCCCAATCTCATTTAGATTTCATCGCCCATGGGCACTTGTCTGTACTTGAATGTCTAACTTTAGAAGGGAGGGATTTAGCCACGCAATTCATTAGATTAAAGTATAGAATTGTCTGACTAGTGATCTTGCAAAAATTGTGATTTGGATTATTTTTACATGAGAAGAGTGAGTGATTTGTATTCTTTTTTTGATTGACAAATTACTTAGCATTTTTCAAAACATAAAAAGTGAACTTCATTGCACTATTTTATTGATAACAATTTCAAACATGACAAATGAAAATAAAGCTAACTAATTTTCATTTAATGAAAATCTCTAGAAGCTAAAACAAAAATAAATGGGATTTAAACTCTAAACTAGGGGCATTGTGAACCAAATCGGAATTACTCAGTCTTTTATCCTTTGTGTGTCCCAACCCACTAAACCTCGCGTTCGAGCCACTCAGTGAATGCCCACGATAGCCTGCAACAAATATCTTCCTCGGCTGTTATGAGTACTCTATTTTGCCAAGCTTTGGCATTCTCCTTTAGGTGGGAAGCCCAAAAAGCAAAGGGAGGAGGGTACGAAGAAAAACCTAAATGAGCTAGCTACGCACACCTAAACTACCGCAGAATCCGATGAGGGAAATAGTAAGCCATATGAAGTAAGTCGACTACCTCTATGACAGGTAATGGGGGCATATCTCCGGTCATGACTAGAAGCGCTAACTAGGGTGAATGCCAAGCTACATCTCTGTAAGTTCGAGAGTTCATCCAATTATACCAGTCTTCAACCGAATCCATCCTCACCAATTGAGCACAAGTATGGTATGAGATTGCCAAATAATGGGTAAGAGCTGCCCATACCTTCAATTTGTCCATCAGCCATATCCGGGGAAATTAGAGCAAAAGAATATAAAGACACAAGAATAGAGAGGTGTGAGATGAGAAGAAAGGGTGAGTTGGGGTGTATTAAAAATAGAAAGAGAGATAAAAGAAGAGAGAGATGAAAGGTGAGAAACCAAGTAAGATAGGTGGTACCTGGAGTAATAATGAACTCCTACCAAATTTCACAGCCCAACTCGCACGAACCTCATCCAAACCCATTAAGGTCCCTGCTAAGACCAACCCAATAAAGCTTCTCCCGTCCTTAACCAACTTGGCCACATCAACTAAGATAGGACTAGCTACCTTGTTGCTTGGCACCATTAAGAAATGAACAGGCAAGTAGATACACAGAGCAGCCCGCCTATACCGTTGGAACTTCTGGTCCCCCAATCTCGCCTGTTAGTGAACTTATCAATCAAAGTAATGGCTGATAGCTCATCATTCTGAACGCAAGCTTTGGCTTCGTCTAGAGACAATCCATAAATCTCACCGAGTAACTTGGGGTAGCTTGTCAATGGAGATGGCGATACCAAATAAGCTTTTGAAGGACACTCCAGCAAAGCCTCAAATTCCTCAAAGTTATGGCAGAGCTCTTGGTATCCAAATCGAAAAACATGGACGTTCGGATCCTAAAACCAAGTTACCACATGAAAGAATGGCAAGTCAATTTTTAGCTTGCTAAGGGAAAATAGGGAGTTTAGGCCATAACTGTGAAAGTTAACACACTCAGCTCCATCCAGATTGTCTATCCATATTGATAAACCATCCCGAGAAGGCATAACTATAAGTCGAAGATGAAGAATAAAGTTTGGGACCAAAGGTTAATTGGAAAGGAATGTGTGAATGGCCCTTCGTGCAAAGTGGAGTATTTATGGGCCAAAACAGAGCAATGACAGCTTGGGAGGCGAAACCCTAAAACTTGGACATGATTGCAAGTTGTGCGTGTGCATGTGCCTTGTGTATGCGCACATCCTTAGTGCATGTGCACATCTATGGCTCGTGCACACATCTTGTGCGGACAAAGAAATTTAGATTATTCAGATGCATGACACACAATGTTCCATAGATAATGAGGGCTTTTTGGCATTGTTGTTTGAGTCATGTTAGGTTGTTGAGGTATTTGTTCAGCATTTTTAAGTTATAATTTTGGTTTTATTACTTATTTTTAGTCTTGTTCAAAGGAGTCATTACCAAATCCATGTAAGGAACACAAAAGGTCAGGCATCTGAAAGAAATACTCAAAAATTTTGACAAAAGGAAAACTGTAATTGATTGCATATATACGAAAGGTTTTACAAAATATGGGGCATCCCTCAGATGACATCATATACAATGTTTCTAAAAAGGAAAAAGAAGATATAAAAAGAGAAAAACAAAAGAACCCTAAGATGCATGGATCCAATCAATCTCCTCAAGGGCACTTCGAAGCACCCTGAGATGGACCCTTATCTTCATCATTATCATCATTGACGCTGCTAGGCTAGAAGTCATCATCAGAATCACTCCCTATCGCAGCAAAGACACCTCCTACATACTCAGATAGACCAGCATCCTACAAAGAATTAGAAAAGGACTCAGATTTTTCTAGAATCCTAGAACAGTTCACCAATAAGGAGGGAAAGTGAGATACATCAATTGGGGCCCGGGCACCCGTGGCAAACTCCTGGATCAGCACCACCATGCATGCCATCATCCTATAGCAATCTATGACATGTGCACAAGGAACTTGTAAAAATGGGGGAACCCAAGATCAGTAGGAAGCAGAGACCAAATACATGGGCAAGTATGGTAAAGACTAAAAAGATACCTGCTAGACTCCAACAGGGAGATGATAGAGGACTATAACTGGCTCTGGATAGGTACGGTCGTTGTGCCATGCCACACCATCACTAATACGATAGTAGCCATCACTGGCAAGTCTTCCATTGTTGCAGTAGCACCCACATCCACAACCGGCAGTACACTCGGGCCTGGGACCGAAACTAGAACATAACCCCGTTCTCGACCTCGAGTAGCAGGAAAGATTGCAGGGCCCTCTTCAACTCCAACCAATCATCCTCCTAGATGGGACCGAACGTACTCTATATAGTCCTCATCCATCAGTAATCCTTCAGCAACGGTGCCACCTTAGACAAGAAAAAACTCCATTTTTGTGAACGTATCTCCTGCCCTCATGCTAGTAGAGGGACATGATGGAATCTTGGGCTGAGCTATTCCCAAAAGATTAGCGGCAGACCCACTCGGCCAAGTACCAAACACGAAAAAACGGTCCGTCTAGCAACATAGGTTTTGGAAGGAACGAAAGACCACTCGAGTGACCAACTCACCAATCGAGCGAACCTAAGAACAATAGACAGAATTTCCCTAAAAATACTAAGTCCTAACTTGTTCAAAACAACTCCAAAACCACATTCTTTGTGAGGCCCCTGAAAATTTCATTTTCTTAAAAGTCCCTTGCTTTTGGAATATTGTAATGAAGACCCTTGATTTCCTAAATAATTTCAACTTTAACCCTAGAAGTGAAAACTCGCAAACCCTAATCGATTTCAGTAACTTAGGAATAATTTCTAATACCCTAATACTGATTAAATAACTCCCTAAGCATGGAATTACCACTTGAAACCCTAGAATTTTTTGACTTTCATCATGTTCGTCGATTAATAGCCCTTTTATTCGAAACAAGAAATCTAAACCGAATTAGATTCTCTAACCCTAATTTAGTTTAATTCTATACTTAAATAAATGTTCCAGTTCATAAATTAAATCCAAAGCCCTCACATTTTTATTAAATTACTAATTGACCCCAAGATAGTACTATTATATATATATATACATACTTGTACTTTTAAACCTATTTAAATAAATTATACATGATATTTTGAAATTTCCATCAATTGTACACAAAAATAAATAAATACATAAAATAATCCCCTCAAATCCACCCCACATGGTCGGCCACCCTAGGAGAAAGAAATGTATACAACTTTTTCAAACAAATCCATGAATTCTTGGAAAAGTATTCTAGTACACCCCAAAACATAGAACCTTGTTTCCACCTGAAGTTCTATCCTAACTAAAGCCTAACTAGATCACGATTAATTGCATAATTAAGGCCTCTAATCGTCCACTATTCCATTAAGTTCAAACTAAATCCAAAATATCCAATCCATTTCCAACCAATGGGCACATTGGACCTTTTGCACCAATTTTATTATAAATAAAACCTCTCCCTTGGCATTTTGCACACAAGAACACACACTCTACAAAACCACACGGCTAAGAGGAAAGAGAGGGCAAGAGAGTGAGCTTGGTGAAGGGAAATAGAGAAGAGAAGGTTTTGTTAGCAATCCAACCAAGCCGCAAGTAAGTGACATCACCATCTCTCCTTCTATTTCCTTTTTCAAATACATGTTATTAGAAGTTTAAAATCATATTTTCAGATGTGTTGTAATGGTGTTCATATGTTCAGAGTTGAGCTTTGATCCTTCTTCTACTCATATTTCCTCTTAATAGATGCAAAACTACCTTTTTCTTCCCATATATCATATTATTTCCAAAGGCACACCATCACTCTAAAAATATGAGTTATTGATACATTATTTAGTATGTTTTCATCACAAAAGAAGTGAAAATTCTCTCTTAGTTGGCTTTTTTTCTCACCAATCTTCTTATTTTGAGCACTATGCATGAAAAATCAATTTTTACAGCCAACTTTCGAAAATTCTAGAAAAATGTAGGAAAATCTCTTGGACTTCATTTTTATTAAAGAGTTATCTTTCAAGGAAAATTCGTTTCATTGAAAAATAGTGACGGTTTGAAAGAAAATCTAATTTTTGTAATGGTCGACGAACATGGACAGCGCTGGAGTGTTTTTTTAAATAACTGAAAATCTAGAAATGCTATTCCATTTTCTGAAAAATGTTCTGAAAACTAGATAAAATTCTCTACGAACCATAGGAAGGCCAAGCTCGGGAAAAATCTGAAATGGTCCTTTTGATTTTAATCTCTCAATGGTACTGAATCTAGAAATTTAGTTTTGCGTTGGTGTTCTATGCTCTTGTCTTCATGAATATGCTTATTAGTATATGATCATGTCTTGGTATGATATTGCATGTGTTATGGTAATATACCTTTATTTTAGTCCTTCGATGATTTTTGTATTTATGAAAATTTTATTTCAATTGCTTGTGCTAACTAACTTAAAACATTAATCTAAACGGAAAACTTGATGGGGTGGCGAATGGGGTTTCGATCACATGAGTATTGTTATAAGATAAGGTTATGTTTAAATTGAATTGGTTAGTGGGATGTGTTCCCTTTTGAAAGTTGAAGTCTTGTGCAAGTGGTTGTTTCAGAACCCTTGAACAGAGCGGTTGTATTCGAACCTTATGTGGTTTGGTGTAAGGAGGGAATGGGCAAGACCCTTATTTCATCGTCTCTTTTAAGGTCCTTGGTTGGCGCTACGCGGTATGTAACTGTTGGTAGACATCTAGGGTAAGGTCTGCAGAGCAAGAAAAAAGAGGGCATACCGAATAATCCGTGTTCGATTCTTGTGGTTGGGAGGATGAAATCTCTTTGGGGGATTTCTAGACTGCTAACAACTAACTTTGTAACCCTTGTTATTTACTTAAATATCATGTATCTTTCCCATATTGTTGTAATTGCTATTGTGTATTAGATTGGGAAAAAGAGACGGGGTGTGTATGCATTTACTGGGCATTCAAAGCTCATGGCCTTTCGTGCCAAGTATCAAAGATGATTTTGCAACAGAAAACAACGAGCCGGAAACTTTCAAAGACTTTTGGTTGTCCTAGAGAAGCTAGAATTTTTGTATATGAAACTTTATTTTTGGGTGTAATATCGATAGAACTATGTTTTATAACTAAGAATATTTTGTATCTATTTTCTTATTATTATATGCTTATTTTTTATTATAAAAAAAAAAACCAATATAGTTCCCCACGTTGCTTATGAGACCTTGCGTCAATGCCTCTTAAGATCTGTCAAAATAGTAGTTTTGCTACCTAAGAAAGCTGGACTTAGAAGGGAGGCTAAGTTGACTTCTCCAGCGATCTACAATCATACTTGATCATTGACCATAGGACTCATTAGTGACTTTCCCTTCACTACAACCCTTAGTGTAGATTTTATGGCATCACATTCTCAACTTCCAAGCAACAATATAAGACTAGAACAATTATAAACAACAACAAAATACACCAAACTCCAAACCAAAGAGTATAAACGGGTTGAGTCTTAACCTGGGTAGCTATACCACCACTTTCTTTACTATTTTTCTAATAAAATCAATGTTCCTCCAAAGGCAGCAACTCAAAGATTTCTATTCAATTAAACACACTTTCCATAATTTTTAAACTTTATTCATATTTTATTTCTAAATTTTCTAAAGAATTTCATATTTTATTCCAAAAAACAATCAAACAATTACCCTTTAGTCAAATTCCTTCTAAAGAAATTCAAAATATTATTTCAAAGTGAAAGATTATCACCTCCTTATCTAACACTTTTTCATAAAATCAAAATTTCATCTAAAATCAATACCTTAAAATTCCCGTCTAATAAAAAATTTCCATAATTTCCAAAGTTTTACTCCAATTTTTTTTTCTTCAAAATTCTTTCCTTCCAAGGAGTTTTGGATTTTTCTCCCAGTGTCTAATCAAACATTTGTCTTCTAGTCAAATACCTTTTAGTGAAATTTGGAATTTCATTAAAAATGGAAGATTTCGTCACCATTTCTTTATCTACCATGCTTCCATAAAATTTGAAATTCACCCAAAGTTAATAACTTAAAGATTCTTGTTCAACCAAATACATTCCATAATCCCCAAGACTCTACTTAAGTTGGAATTTTTTTTTATTTTTATTTTAGAAGTTATTCTTTGATCATATATTTTCTTGGGATTTTTTTTTTTAAACTTAAATTTTTGGGAAGGCAATCATTTTTGATTGATCACTAAGGTAGGAATTCAAATTCAAACTCAAACCTTTTAAATTGGGAAACTACCCCCTAATTTACTACTGATTTGCTCAAATCATAATCAAGGTTGAATCACTACCTCAGATGACCCCCCAACTTTTGAAATTGAATTACTGCCCAGAATATCTCAAATTGCGCTCAAATCAAATAACTTCTCAATCAAATCCCTAGATTTTAGAACCAAATCACTGCCTTTTTGACTAATCCCCAGAATCAAATCAAATCATTTCCATATAAAACAAAGTACCACATAAGTACATAATTTGCATTCATACCTTTGGTGGAACTGTCGCCTTGTCCTAATTTTGGAAATATGATTTAAGATTCACTAAATCATATAAAAAGGCAACAATACAATCCCAAAAAGGGGAGTATCTAGTCCTAATTTGAAAGGTGCTAAAGCTTTCTATATGCAAATGGTAGGTTTGGTCAATATGGTACATTAGTTATGGTTATCAATATACCTCTCATACCACTTGGAGTACAAGAGGATGATCAAATAGTACTAATATCATAATTTGACGCTTGCTTTGTTGACATAACATAGCCCGCGAATAGTGTTTGAAATATTATGAAATGATGCAATGTAATTAATAATTAACCACTAATATCATAAAACAGAAATTTCCAAGTCAAGATAACTTAATTTTCCAACAGAGTCGCCAACTATGGGTGTCGTGCATTTTTTGAGTCTAAGGCATACATCCCACACCAACTTCTTTTGACCAACAAAGAGTCGCCACTTAATTTTTAAAGGGGAATTAACTTAATTTTTAAAGGGGAATTAAGAAACCTTCAACAATGAAAATTATGTGAAGGACCAGTCCGTCACAACCAAGAAAATTTCGTGTTCAGGAGCTTAGGTACAAAAGTGAAGGGTTACTAAATGAAAGCACCCCTTTTGCCTAATCTGAAGATTGGCCTCTACTCACTTTATATTTTATGATTTTAATAGTTAATTATTCATACAAATTCGTTTTTAAGCCCTAAAACCCTTAAATAACCATTGAATAAAATGAATATCACCTAACTTAGATTCCCTAAATAAAATCATATCTTTTTATTTTATTTTATTTTATAAAATAGAGATTTGTTGCCAAAAATGGAATTTTTGAGAATATGATCTTACTTATGAACTAAGTCAAGTAATAATCATAAAAGACGCACAAAACATACAATTTTACATAGAAAAAACGTCTAACTTGCACAATTAAAAAACAATGCAAATATTAAGCACATGTCATGAAGGAAGAGAGAACTTACTCGAATGCCCACTTTCAGCGTCTTACATGCATACATAAAATAAACATGACCTAAAATGCAACTAATGCATACATGAATGATCCTAGGCATGGTTTGAAGCTACTAAATAATGACCATGCATAGAACACAACTAACAAATAGAAGCAAAAATATAAACCAATTACAAGATGATTCAAACCGGGCTATGCATGTTTTTTATATGATTACGATAAGCCCTAAAACATGTTTTTCTAATAAAATGAAGAGAATATTCAAGAATAGATAAAAAAAATCTAATGAAACAAACAAACTACATAATGGAATGATGAATTAGCACCCTAACTGTGATTAGCTACTGAAAATAGGATAAGAGAGGTACTAAAATTTATGAAATATGAGGGCTTACCCACTGGTTTGAATCAACCGAAGAGCATGCCAAGAAGATAGAAAGGAAAACAAAGTTTTTTGCTTGCAAGCCTCCCTCAAGCTTCGATTTCTAGATGTGTTTGAGTTCTTCAAGGTTTAGAAGGTTTCTAAGTGTTTTAGAGCTACTGTGGGTGTGTTATTTTCGGAGCTAAGACAATGGGGGAGAAGGGTGATGTTTCTCTCTTAAAACCTCACGAAAGTGGCTCAATTTCTTAACCCTATGAAAGGGAGGGGGAGAGGGTGCTTGTATAGGCATTAAGAGGCATAGAGAGCAAGCTAGGGAAACCCCCATTGCTTTCTATTTTGCCTCCTACTAGAAATGCAGCAAAATTGAGTTACCAAAAATAACTCTTTCATTCTTGGATGTGTGCAGGTACAACCAATGTGCATACTCACAACTATCGTGCGCACTCACATTGTTGCCTTGGTACACATGCCATGCATGCACAAGTGCGGAGTCCCGTGCCCTTGGCTTGCTTGTGGCCCTAGTAAGCCCAAATTGCCTTTTGATTGATGTTTTTGACAAAATCGATCACTAATTTTGGAAAATATATTCAATCAAAGTACAATTGGGCTCCTATCTTTATTGAGTCAAAAATTTTGATTTTTTGCTAAAAATGGGTGCAAGAGTAAAATGGTTTTTTTTTTTGCAAAAAGTTAATTTTTGCCCAAAATAGGTTTATATAGCAACTCCAAACAATCTTAAACATTCAAAAGATGAAATAATTACCATTTCATCATCGGAAGGCCTGCAAGCACTCAAAGTCTTAGGGTTAGTCAAAATAGGGTGCCTATCACAGTCAGATCAGCATATCATTTGGCCATGGATATTGCCTCTAGAAAGTATCATTTTGAATTGTAGGGTAGCAGTTTACCTAGCCAGTGGTTCTGTTTATATCTATGGAAGTTGCCTATTCCAAGTAAGATAAAGAATTTTCCATGGAAAATGTGTTTGCAAATTTTTCCTGTTCGATCGAACCTTCACCGAAAGAATGTTGTGGATCATGATACCTGTGCTAGGTGTGGTTGGGGTGCTGAGACAATTGCTCATTGTTTCCACAATTGTGCATTTGTGGCTAAAATATGTAATTCTTGTCCACTTTTTTTGTTTTACAAATTGCATCTATCTCGAATGTGTTCTAGTGGGTAAGCCGGTTCATGGAACTGCAGGATGATAGCTTATTGGAATTGTTTTTCACAATTTGTTGGTATTTATGGCCTGATCAGAATTCACTCATTTTCAAAAATGTTTGTTGCAAAGAGGAGGAGATTGTGTGATTTGCATGGGACTATATTCATGATTATAAGCTGGTTTTGACCATCTCAAGTGCTATCCATTTGTGTCGACGGTTTGGCCGCTGGTGTGCACCTATGGAAGGTGTTTATAAAATCAATTTTGATGAGTTTGTTAAGCAAGTGCTTCATGGGGCTGGTATTGGAGCTATAGTCCGGGATCATCTGGGCAAGTAATAGTGGCTATGGTTAACAAAATTCCACATTGGACTAATATATATTGTGTTGAAGCTCTAGCGACATGTCATGCTATACAATTTGCAAAGGACCTAGGTCTACCACATGTCCATCTTGACACTACAAAAAATTTAGATTTTAGAGACCAAAATTTAGGGATAAAATTATTTTTTAAGGACCAAATATTTTTGTGGTGAAAAGTGTTGTCATTATATTCTTAGCAACGAAAATTAGACATTAGTGATGAATTATTATCTTTTTGGGACCAATTTTTTTGTCTCAAAAAATAAACAATTTTGAGACCAAATTATTTTGTCCCTAAAAGTCTATTTATTAGTGACATTTTCAAAATTTTGTTGCTAAAAGCCTTCTTTTTGACTTTTCGAGACGACCTTTTAGCGACTATCCTTATGACGATAGAAATTGGTCCCTAAATGTCTTTTGCAACAAAATTTTCACTTTTAGAGACCAAAATATTTGGTCTCTAAAACTATTATATGTTGTAGTATAAAGGTGACTCAATTAATGTGATCAATACCATTCGTGAATCGGGGGCTGCTCTATCTTGGTTTGGTCATCTTGATTTGGCTACTCACAATTTGTTGGTTGGGTTTGGATCCTTTTTGATTAGTCATATAGTCTGGGAAGGAAATTCTGTAACTCATTATTTGAGTATACTAGCGTTTGATTATGTAGGTTTGCGAGTTTGGATATAGGATGTTTCACCTTCGCTTGAACCAATAATTGTAACTGAAGCTAGTTCTTATTAATATATATATATATATTTCTAACCTTCGTGAAAAAAAACTCAAGATTTAGTCTGTTGCAAATGTCATACCTTGAGATTTTTCTCGTAATTTTCCCAATTTATTTTTTAATTTTTTGTTATAGCAGACACTTGTCTCTATTTCAGTAATTGAACTAAAGTATCCAGTTTACAATGTTGTGGGCTCATTTTTGACCATTTTATTAATTCGAACCGTTAATCTTAACCAAGTAAATCATTAATATAAAAAATTGACTTGATCAAATATTGTTTGCCACGTGATTGGGTCATATTTAAATTTATTCTCAAAATTATGGTTACCGTTCAATTTTTAAGGAAAAAAAAAAAAAAAACTAAATCGCCATAATATTTATATGTCATCTTCATAGATCTTTTATTTTAAAGTGACATATTTAGATTTAACCACATTATTCTCATTGTATGCATTTTTTATTTGTATATTGCCATTGTTTTTCCAATACAGTTGTGACAAAATTATATGCCTACAAACATTTGATCAACTTTTTTTCTAATGGGTTGGAGCTTCTCTTGAGTTTAAATCTGAACTTGAGAGGTTCGTAGGGCTCATCAAGGGATCTGTTTAATCTACGTTGTTCATTTTGTAAAGCTATCTGTGTATATCATCTATGAAAAAAATTAAGTTAATCTAGTAATCGTAACTTTTTCATTTTATTACATTTATCTAAAAAAGAGTAAGTGGCTTTTTTTTTTTTTTTAAAAAAAAAAAGATATATATATATTATTCATCCATTTTAAAAAAAATAATTATGATAATTTACTCAAATTTATTTATTTATTATTATTTTTTTAAATAAACAATTTAGACCACTAAGAGTATTTCCCCACAAACTTTCAAAATTTGGAATATCTAATTTTTTTTTTGAAGGCTTAGGTGATAAATTGGCATATATCAATTTGATATGAAAACTCTCTATTTTATATGTTAAATCTATTATTTTATTATTTTTTAAATTTGAACTCTTTTATTTTGTGGAGACATATTTTGTGAATGATAGCACGTGGCTACGGTGACGCCGAAGTGTCAGCCGAGATGCCACGTGGCCTGGTCATGCGCCGAGATGGACTTGGTTAGACTGAGATTGTCTGCGGAGATATCGAAATCCGAGATGAGCGGAAAAGGGACAAGAGTCCTAGAACAAGGGAGGATCTCAGTCTGGATAAAGATAAAACTCTTAGGGAGTTTATCTCTATCTAGCTGAGAGTCCAGGATGAGAATTGAGCTTGAGTCTACTGAAGTGAGGCTTCTACAGGGATCGGGTCAGTGTTGGCTATAAAAATAGTGCACCTCCATGGGTCTCAGGTATGTCTGATATACTGTGAGTAGTAAGTTCTTTTTTAGTGAGTTTCGAGTACTCTTTGCTATCTTTGAGAGATATTGATTACTAACTTGATTGTCGGAGTGCCTCAGGTGGACGAACCACCGTCGAATTCTCATCTTCTTGTGTAGGTTGTTGGGCTTAATCTATTCTGCCAGTCCTCTCTAGCTGAGCACCCCATTTGGTTGTGTGGTCAAAAATCAACACCCAGAATTTGGTGCCGTTTGTGGGAACTTAAGGATAATAGATGGCCAACGACGGGCATAAAGAAAAGATTGGAGATGACATCCGCACTGAGAGTGGTGAACATACAGACCCTAACGCAGAAGTGAAAAATCGTGATGAAGGAGCACAAGATCCGAATCTTGTGCAGAAGGACGTCGACAAAGGATAACGCTTCGAAAAAAGCAGGTCGAGATGAGTATTACAACGAGAGTGACCTCCATGTATGGAAGGATATGTGCCTGAGAAGGGACAGTGAGACAAAGGGAATGGCCAACAAGTTGGCAGATCTACAATCAGTTGTCAACTTCATGATGCAAAACAACGTCATGCAACCACCATTTCCGTTGCAGGGCACACCGATGCCAGGGGCGGAGATTGATGCCCAGAAAGGGGGACAGAAAACATTCCCAGCAGTCCCGCAGCATGGCAAGAAAAATGAGCCCTCACATCGGTCTTCACGTGATGTCGGGCGAGGAGAGTCGGTCAGAGGTGACTCGTAGCGGACACGTGTACCAGAGGAACATATTTCAAAGAACCTCGAATATCCAGGGGAAGGGCCTGTGTTTTGACACGGTGAATGAAGAGAAGTCCAAGAGGACACATAACGACACCGAAAGCAGCGCACCAAAAAGACTGAAATTTGTTGACAGCCGAGCTCCTGGTCGGGCTAAGAAGGATTTGAGGGACTAGCTCTAGAGGAAGCGGCATAATGCTGAGGTCACATCCCCTGTCAAACTGAGAATGCCCTTCTCAGTGGAGTTGAATAGGTTTGAGGCCCCAAAAGGTTCTATACGTCGAGATTCCAGATTTACGACGGTAAGTCCGATCCGAACTTTCACATCAGCTTATATCTGAATTCAATGTCTTTGTATACCGGGAACGAACCGTTGCTGTGCAAGGTGTTTCCCTCATCCTTTGGGGAAATCGCATCGGATTGGTTTCACAAGTTGTTGAAAGGAACTGTAAAGAGTTGGGAAAGCCTAGACGAGATGTTTGTGGCTAGATTTGTTACAAACAAGTTGTAGTCACTAAGGGTAGACTCCTTAATGGCTCTAAAAATTAGTGAGGGTGAAGGCCTCAAGGCTTATGCCAAAAGGTATTATGAGGTGTTCAATAGAATACCGAGATGCAACCAGGAATTGGCGGTCGTATCTTTTAAGAATGGCCTAGAGGATGAATGCTCACTTCAAAAGTCACTAGCAAAAACTCTACCAAAGAGTATGGAGGAGCTCATAGCACGGATCGAGAAATATGCCAGAGTAGAAAAGGATACGCCGGGAATGAAGGCACTGAAGCAGGAGAAGAGAAATGGCTCGCCGAAGCGAGGCTGAGGTAATACTAGTTTCAACATGTAGAAAACAAGGCTGAGGGCTACACAGGCAGTCACCACTGTGTTCCGGATCCCGGTTTATAAAGTTCTAGAAAGGATCCGGAACCAACCGTATTATAGAGCGCCAGAGAAGGTTCCTGGTGAGTTCATGGGAAGGAGCCTTGGGTAGCACTGCACTTACCAAAATGAGAATGGACACCTGACTTAGGGGTGCAGAGCCCTGAAGACACACTTGGAAGATCTGGTTAGACAGGGTCACTTAAGAGACCTAGTAGATGAGGCCAGAACGAGGGAGGAGCACGCAAGGCTTCCCCCGGTACCAGCGGCACCACCACCACTACAACCACAGCAAGCAGAACCTCGGGTGATCAATGCGATTCACTCGAGGGTTAATGAGAATGATATGAGAGGAGAGACCCAAAAGGTGAGGCACTTACAGCATGTGTATCAGGTCCAGCAAAAGAGGCGCAGGACAAACGAGTACTAGGGACCAATGGTGTCCTTTACTGAGACGGACCTAGACATGGTGCAGCATCCACACAACGATGCCTTGGTCTTGACCCTCAAGATTGGAGAATGCCAGGTAACGTGCATTCTGATCGACTAAGGCAGCTCTTGTGACATCATGTATGTCAGATGTTACAAGGAGCTTGGCCTTTACCGAGATGATTTGGAGCAGTCGGACAGCCCAATGGTTGGGTTTAATGGAACGCGGACATGGCCTCTATGAGTAATAAATTTGGAGGTACAGGCAGACACCAGAAATGTTAGCACATAATTTATGGTAATTGATACCCCCTCCCCCTTACAATGCTATATTGGGAAGACTTGGCTGCACGAAATGAGGGCTGTTCCCTCAGCACTGCACCAGTTGTTACGATTTCCAACTGAACAGGGGATTGAAGAAGTTAGAGGGGATCAAGTGTAGGCAAAGAATTGCTCCATGGCAGCAATGAAATCTAACTACAATGTGCGAGAGGTAGAAAAAGTGGAAGTCGAGGACGAGGACATAGAAGTCCTAGATGATGTCGGCAAAGAACTGGCCAAGAAGAGTAAGGAAGCCTTGAAGAAAATTTTGGTCCAAGAAGGGGATGAAGAACGCTTCTTCCTTCTCAGCTCAGGCTTGGCCGAGGAGGAGGAAAGGGAGTTAGAGACTTTCTTATGGGCCAACATAGAAGTATTTGCCTGGACATCATATGAGATGCCAGGTATTGACCCCAAGGTCATATGTCATATGCTCAATGTAGACAGGTCGGCTAAACCTGTCATCCAGTGAGCAAGGAGGCCGACATTAATACATGTTGATGCAGTTGAGGAGGAAGTGGACAGACTGCTAGAAGCCAAAGCCATTCGTGAGGTGAACTACCTTACTTGATTATCCAACACAATGGTTGTAAAAAAGAAGAACAGCAAGTGGAGGGTTAGTGTTGACTTCAAGGCTTGCCCCAAGGACAGTTTTCCACTACCCAAGATTGATCAACTAGTGGATGCTACTTTAGGGCATGGGAGAATGAGTTTTCTGGATGCTTACAGGGGATACCACTAGATAGCAATGTATCCCCTTGATGAGGAGAAATTGCATTTATCACCCCAAAAGAGCTGTACTGCTACAGAGTGATGCCTTTTGGGTTGAAAAATGCAGGAGCAACCTACCCGAGGCTGGTGACCAAGATGTTCAGACATCTGATTGGAAAATAGTAGAAGTGTACATTGATGACATTGTCGTAAAGACCAAAGAACCTGGGAATCACATGGCCAACTTGAAGGCAGTTTTTGATATCCTGAGAACATATCGACTTTGACTCAATGCTTCGAAATGCGAATTTGGAGTCGGGTCTGGTAAGTTCCTGGGATACTTGGTTACCAGAAAGGACATTGAGGTAAGCCCAGATCAAATCAAGGCCATTCTTAACTTAAAGAGCCCAACGTCAGCCAGGCAGGTCCAAATTTTAACTGGCAAGGCAGCAGCCTTGAACAGGTTTATCAGCCGAAGTTCTGATAAGTGTAAACCATTTTTTAGTTTGTTAAAGAAGGCCACATATTTTTTGTGGACGGAAGAGTGCGAAGTCGCCTTGGCCGACTTGAAAAAGTACCTAATAATAGCTCTACTTCTGTCAAATCTAGTACCTGGAGAAGAATTGCTCCTATACTTGGCAGTTTCAGAGCATGCAGTGAGTGCAGTGGTAATCAGAGAAGAGAAGGGAGAACAAAGGGCAGTATACTTGTGAGTAAAACCCTAGCAAGTGCAGAGACTATGTACTTATCCCTGGAGAAATTGACACTAGCCCTGGTAATGGCTTTGAAAAAACCAAATCACTACTTCCAAGCCCACAAGATTGTGGTACTGACTGAGCATCCTTTGAAGTCCCTGTTGTAGCAAGGAAATCTAACAAGAAGGCTAGCCAGATGGGCAGTAATGTTGGGCCAATATGACTTCCGAACAGTAATTAAAGGCCAGGTTCTGGCCGACTTTGTGGCCGAGTTCACCCCTGGTGCCATCCGCGTCGGACTCTGGTGAGCGATGGCTTGGGATACCCAGGGGATCAAGAAGAAACCCAACTGGGGCCTAAGAACCCCACTCTAGCAAAACAGACGAAAGAAGAGAAACCAAAGCCCTGCGACATGTATATCGGCAACTCCTTCCGCCTATAGGTTAATGGAAGTTCAAACCGTCAAAGAGCAGGGGCAGAAGTAGTGTTAGTATCGCCAAATAGGCAAATGATAGAGCAGTCTATTCGTTTGGGATTCAAGGCCTCAAATAGTGAAGCAGAGTATGAGGCACTGATTGTAGGGTTGAAGTTGGCAGCAGCAATGGAGGCCGATGATGTGGTAGTCTTCTGTGACTCCCAACTTATTGTGAATCAGGTAGCAGGTGAGTATGCAACCCGAGATGAACTAATGATAGCCTATGTTAAAGAGGTTGTCAGATTGCTTTCCTTGTTCCAAGATTGCTGGCTACAGTAATTTAGCTAAGATGACAACAATCACGCCGACGCCTTGGCCAACCTGGCTAGTGCAATAAAGTCAGGGGAGCCAAGGATAATCATGATAGATTACTTGACAGGACCAAGTGTGGAACTTCTAATAATAGAATATGAGGTAATGTGTGTGGAGATGGGTCCAAGTTGGATGGATGCAATAGTGATGTTCCTCAGGGATGACAAGCTGCCAGACAACCGAAAAGAGGCACACAAGACCAAGTTGAAGTCGGCCAAATTCAGCCTAATAGCAGATGCCCATCTCTAAAGGAGATCCTTCACTGGACCTCTTTTGAGATGTATACATCCCTCATAGGTTGAGGACTTTCTATATGAGATTCATGAAGGAGTCTGTGGAAGCCATGCTGGGGGTAGATCACTTGCTCATGGGGCCATCACTTAGGGGTATTGGTGGTCCTACATGCAGAAGGATGCTGAAGCCTACGTCAGAAAGTGCGAGAAGTGTCAAAGGTTTGCACTTTTGATACATCAACCAGCAGTAGATTTGAACCTAGTATCCAGCCCTTGGCTATATGCCTAATGGGGCATGGATCTTGTTGGACAACTACCCTAAGCAATTAGGCAAAGAAAGTTTCTGCTGGTAGCAACTAACTACTTCACGAAGTGGGTAGAGGTTGAATCCTTTGCAAAGTTTCAAGATATTGATGTAAAGAACTTCGTATGGAAGAACATCATCACCAGGTTTGGGATCCCAAAGGAAATAATAGCAGATAATAGTACATAGTTTGACAGTAAGCTAATCAAAAGCTTCTGTGCAAAGTACAAAATCAAGAACTACTACTCCGGTCCAAGTTTTCCTCAGAGCAATGGTCACTCAGAAGCATCCAATAAGACTATCTTGGATGAGATCAAGAAGAGGCTAGAAGCAACAAAAGGGAACTGGGTGGAGGAGTTGCCCAATGTGCTCTGCCCATATCGGACTATGCCGAAAAGATCAACTGGGGAGTCTCCTTTTGCCATGACTTATGGCACGAAAGTAGTTATCCCACTGGAAGTCGGCATCCCTAGAATCAGAACCCAAGGAGTGGAAAATGAAGCCAACGAGGCATTCTTAGCCTGAGATCTAGATCTTTTGGAAGAAATGAGGAAGAGAGCAGCAATTCGGTTGAGGGCTTACCAGCAGCAGCTTGCTAGGGCTTATAACAAGAAGGTCAATCCAAGGGAGTTCAAGGTTGGGGACCTTATCCTTAGAAAAGTCGTCGGCAATAAGAAGGATCCTAGGGAGGGCAAACTTGGCCGAAGGCAGTGGGGCATATCGGCTTGAAGACATTGATGGCAAAGAGTTGCCAAGACCCTAGAACACTTGCAATTTGAAGTTGTTTTTATCATTAGTTTTTTGTTTTTCGAAGTTTATGTCATAATTTTATTAGCTAAAGTAATAATTAAATGTTAGTTTGATTTTTATGAATTTGAAATTTGTGCGATAGGACTGACCAGGCCTATAACGATGTTTCCGAATGAAACATGACGAATAACTTAGACTTATTATATGGCAGAGTTGAATTATACTTGCATATAATAAAGTTGAACTAAGTTGGCAATGTTTCTGAATAAAGCATGACGAATAACTTAAACTTATTATATGGCAGAGTTGAATTATACTTGCATATAATAGAGTTAAACTAAGTTGGCGATGTTTTTGAATGAAGCATGACGAATAACTTAGACTTATTATATGGCAAAGTTAAATTATACTTGCATATAATAGAGTTGAACTAAGTTGACAATGTTTCTGAATGAAGCATGACAAATAACTTAGACTTATTATACGGCAAAGTTAAATTATACTTGCATATAATAAAGTTGAACTAAGTTAGTGATGTTTCTGAATGAAACATAACGAATAATTTAGACTTATTATATGGCAGAGTTGAATTATACTTGCATATGATAGAGTTGAACTAAGTTGAATCAACTTAGACTTGCCATATCGGTAGAGTTGAACTCAGTTGAATAAAATCAGACTTGCTTAATATGTCGGCAGAATGGAACTAAGTTTGCTTTAGTAAGATTACCAGAGAAGCCAAGGTCAAACACCTCGGCTAATCTTTGTTTGAATCTGACTTCGGCAAAAGACCATAAACGCATAATATAAACTTAAGTGAAACTTAGGTTCACATTAGGGGGTAGGGAGCAAGAATGATAAATACGTTTGTGAGCTTGGCACTTGTTAGGAATTTACAAGATTAGACTGGGCTTGACACTTGTTGAAAATTTAGAACAATTTACAAGTTGAAGTTAGCCGAGGTAGTAAGGGAAGGGGTATCCGAGATATTTATTAATCGAGATAACCAACCAGGTTGTCAAACTTGGAAAGGTCGGAAGGGTAAAAAACAGCAAGTACAAGTAAGGATGTAATACTTATTGAATGTTGTTCAAAGAAATTTTAGAAAAGAAATATTTTGAAATATTTTTAAGTGTTGGCCGAGAAAAATAGTAAAGGTTTTTATCCGAGGTGAAACTTGTATTCCAACCCGAAGTGATTACACAGTTAAGATGTACTTTGAAGAAATGCAACAATATTCTAAGTATGGAACCATGAAAGGCATGAACGAAAGTAGTAAGCATACATGAAAATAAACATCCAAACACTTAGAAAGAAAGGAAGGCATGCATTCACTCAAAGGAAACTTTTTCAAATGTCAGACAAATAAGGCACTTCGGCCCAACAAAAGCGAAATGAACAAAAAGTACAAGTAAAAGAAGAAGATCCCAAGCATTGGCATCAGTGACGTATTGCTTAACCTTGGCTGTTGGCATTATGTCAGCCTTGGTTGGCAGAGTTCCTTCTTTCTAAGCCGCTATCTCGGCATCTATCTCAAGAAGGGTCTAGTCTAGACTCTTCTCGGCTAATGCGATCTCGGCCTCTGGTGTGATCTTTTCAGCAGTAGTACTTTAGGGGACCCTATCCTCATTTTCATCCTGAGTCAAGTCTAGGACTTGCTAATTCAGAGTTGGGGACTTGGCCCCAGCAGTAGCAGCATCTTCAGACTTGTCGGCCTTGGCATCTTCTTCTGTCTCGACCTCGTCTTCAGAATGGCTTGGAGTTGGGGGGGAATGGAAGAACAAGTCGGCTGGCATCATAGAGAGGCGAATCCTCAGGAATGGCCAACTCCTTCGACACAACCATCCATCCAAGGATGTAACCCTTGTTGCATGCCTGGTTGACTTTTTTTTTGTAGGCATCACGAACATTGGTCGTACCCTCGGCGTAAGCCTTCTCATCAGCCGCTTTTATTTCGACGTCCTTCATGGCGAGCGCAGACTGAAGTTCGCTCTGGGCCTCAGCAATTTTTTCCTTGGCCTCTTTTAATTCGACCTTAGCTACCGCAACAACGTTTTCAGCCGCTTCAGCATGATCTTTAGCCTTGTTTTGTGCAGCCTGAGCAGCCTTGGCTTGGTCCAGCAGACCTCGGATGCGAACCTCAGCCTGGTTAAGTGAAGAGAGGAGCTTGGCAGCCTCCTTAGTCTTCTTGGTTAATTCCTTCTTAAATTCCTCGGTCTTGACCTCCAAAGAATGACCTTGTTGGATGGCCTGCAAGAAATGAAACAGATTAGTAAAATTTGGCTAAGTGTTGGAAAACTTTAAAAGATGAAGTAAAGAGACTTACCAGGACACAATGCTGTATCATTAGCACATAGTTCTCATACTCTATCAGCTCGGCCATGTGGTTGAGGTTTGTCGGTAGCAGAATGGCAGTAGAAATGGCGACACCAACTTCCACAGAGTCAAGGGCATTGTCGCCGGCTAGCAAAGGTTGGTCTTCAACCCTGACTGTTGAAACCCAGGGCTTATCGGTAGGGAAAGCACCAGGAGGAGTCACACCTTCGGACCTCGGCCTTTTCTGAGGTTTGTTAGATAGCTCAGCCTCGGCAGGCCTCTTCTCGATTGCAGAAGTAGTCTTCTTGATTTCGGCCGATTTGGAAATTGGCACTGTGTCTTCAAACTCGACTTCGGTGGCGGTGGCTTTAGCCTTGGCCCTTTTCATCCTTTTGACTTTGAGCTTCAGCTGGGACTGAGATGGAGAGGAAGAATGGACAGACACCACCCCCAGGATGTCAGCAAGAAGGTCGTCGGGGACTATTTTGGTGCGGCCTATTTGGTCGGCTATAGCGGCGATGGTGACTCTAAAGCCGAAATGAATAGCTAGCAAGACGATTGGAGGGTTTGCTGGAACGTGCGCCGATGAGTTAGAATCTCAGTGTTTGCGACTATGAGTTCTGCCGGCAGAAGCACTTGGAAGAGCTCGGTGTCAATGTTGGCGTTGGGCTAGAGGGATTAGCTGAGGGGCCAAGATGGATGGCTGGCCTATAGGATCGGATGAGGAGGCCTGATCTGGCCTTGGAGATGAGGCTGTTGGAGGAGTTATGGCAGAAGGTGGAGTTTGGCTTCTTTTGGGAACGTCGGACAACGGACTGCGGTAGATAGGGATGTAGTTGAGAAGAAAAGGAGCTTTGCGTGCCTCGAATGGTAAGTCGAGAAGGCGAACCAAGTCTTTTCTCAGCACGTAGTACTGGTAAAAGTTCTTTTCGGGTTGAGGAAGGGCTGCAAAAATAAAGAGAGAACATTATCACAGAGTAATAGAAAGAATGCTAAAGTAATTTAAAGAATGGGACTTTAGGGGGGCTAAGTCCTTACCCTTATCATCCCTAAATACTTCTCGATGCAAAGGGAAAATGTGGAGCTCGTCGTCTGGTGCAAACTCCTAATTGCCCGAGACAATTAGGTAGTCGTCTCCCACGCCCTTATTTGAGTCTGGGATATCGGCTATCAACTTGTATTGTGTAGATCTCGACTTGAGGTAGTATGTGTAGCCATTGTTTGTTTTGAGGCTACACATGGTGTAGCAGCATTGGATATCAGAAAGGGTAATTCTGGCATTTTTTCGGCGTGCTAGCACGACGATGCCATTAATGATCCTAAAAGAATTGGTGGCTAGTTGCATAGGGTTAAGTTTGTAGAAGTAAAGAACTTCCCTAAATAGGATGTCTAGAGGGAATAGAAGTCCACACTCTATAAATGCAAAACAGGAAAGGGCATGGAGTTTCAATCAGGCATGATAGAGTCCTCCTTCTCAACCAACCTGATTTGAACGTCGACTGGGATGAAGAACTCTTGTCGGAAGTACTTTAGTTTGGTCGGGGTGTCTACCCTTCACCTAAACATACCCATGATCTCGGCTTGGGGTGTATTGTGATAGATTTCAGAGAAAAGGCACTAGTGAAGATTTGAGAACCTCGGCTAGGGCCTAAGTGGTACTAGGGTGAGGGTTTTGCTACCTAGGGGAGATTTTGAGTTTCAGTTTTCCTAAAATATGTAATTTCTAGCAAACCCCAAAACCTAAACTATGTTGAAGCAAGGCTCAAAAGCAACAGATATGAAAATAATCAAGAAAAACAAAAAAGAAAGCATGATTCAGAAATCAAGAATGGAGCAGTGAACGACAAATAGATTTGCATGCACAGAGCAAACAGAGTTTGTGAACATTGAATAAGTGTGTCCAGGGCAATGTGCAAGAACCACAAGCAATACAAGCACTCTAGACCTTAGGGACAGATTGTAATGCATAAAATAGATTCAAGAAACAAGAAAATTGATTCATAATACAACTGTGAATACAAGATTCATTGACAACGAATGCAGCAAAAAGAGCATAATGCGAGTTTAGAGAAGCAGTACATTAAGAGAACAATACAAGACCGAATAAAGGAAAAAGAAATTAGTGACGTACCAGTTGAGATCGCCGGAGTCAAACGACGTAAATAATTAGAAACAGATGATGAAAAGCTCATCGGATAAGACAAATAAAGCAATTGCAGTGCTTCGAAAGGCTTGAAAATGGCAGAACAAGGAAAAACACAAAGAGAGAAAGTTAAAGAGTAAAGAGAGAATGCACAAATGAATAGTGAAGAGACGGGAAGAGAGAAAGGAGTTTTTGTCAAAAATACGAGAAGGCGGCAAATCATAATGAGATGTCTTGGATGACGTGCTTGTCAGGCGGCATGTGCAGAAGCGACGCAACCTGATAGCGCGTGTCGAGTACGAACCAATGAGAAAGGGACGCGTGCAGGAAACGGTTGAAAAGACCGTGTGTGACAGCTCATGTGCAGTCAAAACTCTTGGAGTTCTTGATTAATGAAGCAAAAACCTCGGCTAGAGGAGCGATCTCGGTAGAGATGCTCAAAGAACTTGACTCTTGGTTCTTGATCCTTGACAAAGATGGACAATTGAGTCCTGAGTACTTGAAACTGACGAGTCATAACCTCGGTCGAAGGGAATAATGAATTTTAGCCGACATAATATATGAATAACCGATGTAGGTTCCATCACCTCAGGTTGGCAAGGTAATAGAATCTAGGGAGCAGTGGTGGGGACATATTTTGTGAATGACAACACGTAGCCACAAGTAACGCTGAAGTGTCAACCGAAATGTCATGTGGTCTGGTCATGCGCCAAGATGATCTTGGCTAGACCGAGGTTGTCTGCGGAGATACCAGAATCCAGGATGAGCAGATAAGAGACAAGAATCCTAGAACAGGGGATGATCTTAGTCTGGATAAAGATAAAGCTCTTAGGGAGCTTATCCCTATCTAGTAGAGCGTCCAGGATAAGCATTGAGCCCGTGTCCATTGAAGTAAGGCTTCTATAGGGATTAAGTCAGTATTGGCTATAAAAACAGGGTACCCCCGTGGGTCTTAGGTATGTGTGATATATTGTGAGCAGTAAGTTCTTTTCTAGTGAGTTTTGAGTACTTTTTGCTATCTTTGAGAGATATTGATTATTGACTTGATCGTCGGAGTGTTCCCGGATGGACGAACCACTGTCGGATTCTCATCTGCTTGTTCAGGTTGTTGGGCTTAATCTATTCTGTTTGTACTTTCCAATTGAGCTCCCCATTTAATTGTGTAATAAAAAATCAACACCCACATATTTGATATTAAAATTTGTTATTTTATAAAAAGAAATAAAATAGAAATCTGTCTGGAGAAACGATGTTAAATGTCACATCAATTTTTTAAGAAAGTTGATACTTAATTCTAAAATATAACCGTAGAGTGTAGGGAAGGCTACTGCCAGGTAATTATTATTCGTACGAATATGAGTAGTTGGATGAATAAATGGAAGCTGTAAAGGAGGCGACCTTTACGTGCATTTAAATTTCGAAAGTAAATATTGCTTGCAGTCTTGCAGATATTTATAAGTTGGTATAATATCGGTGCTATACATGGATCGATATTGGTATAAATGAATAATTAAAAATTAAATTAAATAATAATGTAAGATTTGTCTCAAATATTTAATAAAAATGGTTTAAAATCAATTAAATTTTATTCAGTTTGGTTAGAGTTATAAATAAGAGAAGGTTTTTTTTTTTTTTTGTTATTCTTGAGGCAATAACTATGTGCTCTAAGTTTTTAATAAATATATGTCATAATTTACTTGAAAAAAGTTAAAGTAAAAATTAAAAAATATATATTTATGATAAAATATATAAGTACATTTCCTCTTTTGAGTTTAATAATTTTAGGACCTTACTACATCCCCCTAAAAACACTCTCCCTAATCCCACTAATTTTCATATCAAGTAAAAAAAAAAAAAAAAAACAAGGAAACAGTTACCCAAAATGGAAATTAGAGGGATTTGGGGGACAGTTTTTAGGGCTCCAAATCATTTTCCATAATTTTAATTTATCATATTGGCCTATTTTGAGAAGTGGTTAAAAGTCACTTCTCAACTTTTAATCCACTTTCTTCCCTCACAAAAAAATTAAAAAAAGTCAAAAAATAGCTTTTAACCATCTTTTCAAAACACCCCAATTATAGTAGTAAATCACATTTGTCAATATACTAATTTTTTCCTAAAAAATTGTCTACTTATGCATTAAAATTAGGGAATTTTTTTTTAAGGTTCCTAGTATTAAGACTTTATAGCATAAAGGACATCCAATATTTTCATAATGTTTAAGGTCCCTCAAGTCAAACTAGAGAAAGTTCAATCCAGAGAAAATTCAACCAGAGAAAATTCAATCTAGTGAAATTCTTTGGTCCAAATCCAGAGAAAATTCAATTTAATCCAGAGAAATTCTCTGGTCCAAATCAGAGAAAATTCAATCCAGTGAAATTCTTTGGTTGAAAACCAAAGAAAATTCAATTTAATCCAGAGAAATTTTCTGGTCCAAACTAGAGAAAATTCAATATTTTCCCAGATTACTGTGCCCACCCTAGCTTCGGCCTAAACTGCACAAGCGATCCGCAACTGATCACAATCCAAACAAGACCATATCGACTCCTTACAATCAATAATTCAACACAAATTCTCAAGGTTGTTAGAGAGGAATTCTGGGAAAATATTTTCCCTACAGAGTTCATTAATGCCACTGTAGATAATACCTCTTTCACCTATATATAATCCCAGGACCTTATCCTCTACTACGGTTGCCAGAGACTTGATGCTACAACCATTCCTGGCCAGTTTGATTGTAGCGTTGATGGCACGACCAACACACTAGGTTTTCCGGGTTTGGTAACCGCCTCGAACGTGAACGTTACGTTTTGTCACAAGGTTGTCAGTGTTCAAGTTGATCAAACAGAAGCCGCGACTTTTGCTAGTAATCCAACTCCAGCAACTGTGACACAAGTTCTTGACAGTGGTGTTGAGTTGCAGTGGGATGCTAATAATAGTATCTGTGACCAATGCATCGGATCAGGAGGAAAGTGTGAGGGACTTTACACATTATAAAATAACATTGTGGACCTCTTCCATTACTGAAAATGGAAGAGGGACCTTAGACTAATTTTTCCTTAAAATTATAATTTGTCTTATGTCATAAATCTTTCGTAAGAATGAATTAAGATGGACTTGTAGTGTTAGAGTTGGATTAAACATTAGAAGTGACTTAGAAGCTAATTGACTCAATAATTACGCCAATTTGACCTTCACATAATCATTAAATATTGTTTTGACCTATGTCCAACTTATGAATCATTTGATCTATTTATTTATTAAATAGGAAAATAAATATTTGTAAGTATTTTTTATGATAAAAGTAAGTAATATGAACATATTTTATGCATACTATTAAAAATTTTGAACTTAGCTAAAAAAAATTATATATTTATGTTTAAAACTATTAAGTGAATAGTACATATGAAAAACCAGGTAAGATAGAGTCGTCCAAAATTATAAGTCACATTCTAGACTTAATCTTACACTTAATCAAAAGAATTGATCTGTTAATTAGTAAAAATATTTGATAATAACAAATTTAAACTTTATGTTTAAATTATATCATAATTTATCAGTTCGTAATCGGTATCAATTTGTTTGGGGGTTTCAATATTAGATTAAATACTAAAAAGTAGCCTAAAAATCTAAAAAAAAAAGTGATTTTAGATTTTCTTATTCCATGTATGAGTGATAGTCTTTTTTAAATTTCATAAATTATGGGATAGTATTCATTGTTTTAAATTTTTATTCATTGATGGGCTAGCCATTTAAATATTTTTTTTGCAAATTAAAAAAAAAAATTTATTTAAGAAATTAAAGCTTCCACAATTCTTGTTGTTAAAATGTGTCTTTTTCTTAACGACTAACTTTAGTCAATTAAAGAGAGAGAGAGAGAGAAAAAAAAAAAAAAAAGAAAAAAGAAAAAAAAAAAAAGGGGGTATTCTTGAAGTATAAACTTAACTGAAACCTTTTGCAATTGGAATGCTGATGCACTTGAAGCCATTAAATAGTAAGGGAAAACATTTATGGAATGTGAATTGATTTCCATATTTTAATGATATCCAAATTTAAATTTTGAAATGAATTAATTATATTCTTTTTAAAATCCGTAAATCAAGACATCATTAGATTTTTTTTTTTTGTGTGTAAATAATTTATTTTAATAATTTAAAATAATAATTAAATGAGATCTATATTAATATATAGAATGAAAAAATATATATAATTATGGATACGTATAAATCTAAAAAGTATGCATGTAACATAATCCATACTACATAAATATACACAAATTACACGAAAGTGTAATGGCACTAATAGTTTTTCCATAAAAACACCTATTAAAGAAAAAAAAAAAAACAAAAAAACAAAAAAATCAACAATTCAACAATAGGATACGAAAAATGGATTTTTGGTAAAACCACCATTTTGGGATTTTTTTTTTCTAGGATAAAGGACAGTTTAACTAATTTAGATTCAAATAGTCCTGAGAAAGAGGAGAGTAGCTCAAGAAAGACATATCATAATTTTTTCATTTTTTTTATGGGCAATACTACCCTTTCACACACACACACACACACACACACACACATATATCATATATTTGAAAATCTGATCCATATATACACGATCTCATATATTTGAAAATCTAATCAGTGAAGATCTCGCAAAAACTTGATCTCAAAACAAAAGATCTCACCGTCGATCAACAATAGACGATTTGCCGCCGATGATCTCACCAAATTTGCTTCGATCATGTGTTGGCAATCTCGAAATTTGTATCAACGAAAGCTTTATATTTCAAATCTGTACAAATCTGTATAAGATTTTGAGAGTTTGATCAAGATTGAGAGTGTTGATCGAGTTTTAGAGGTTTTGCTTTGATCACGCGTTTGATTATTGTTTGAGTTTAATAACGTATGTTAATCTGTTGATTATTTTTATTATTTATTTATTTGTATTGGTTAGTTATTTTTGTTTGATAGAAAAAGAGTAAAATGTTACTCTAGTACAATGTGTTTTGTTTTTGTTTGGGAGTAAAATTTTACTTGTTCTATGTGCTCTGTTTTTTGTTTGGGAGTAAAATTTTATTCTGGTATTATGTGCTCTATTTTTGTTTGATAAAATGAGTACAATTTTATTTTGGTATCATGTGCTCTGTTTTTGTTTGATAGAATGATAGTAAAATTTTACTTTGGTATTCTGTGTGTTTTATAATTTGCTTTTGGACTTGTAGTGACAATAAGATTTTGCTTTGACTGACAATAAATTTTTATTGTCAACTGATTGCAGATTTGAAAAATGGTTCTAGCTCTTATGTTGTTATGCAAATAGATTGAACATTACTGATGATGAAATGGATTTACTTCCTATGTTTTGTCACCATGAAGAAAGGACTTTTGTTGTCTTTTGGAAGGGTGAATGGAATTACTCATGTAGGTCAACGATTTGTTGGAGGCGCAAACAATTTCCGGACTGCATTATGTAAATATGCCATTGAGATAAGATTTGAGTTTGTGTATGTAAAGAATGACAAGTGTTGGGTTATTGCTGTGTGTTCAATAAAAGACATTTTTAATATGTTGTTGAATAGTTGTCTATCCAAGTTTATGATTTGCTTTATGGTTGAATTTGACATTTTAATATATATATATATATATATATTTTCATGTGGTTGGATTAGTTTATGTAAAGGAACTTATAATGGAGTTTGTTAACATGAAGGTTTTGAGTAAAATTCTAGTCTAAAAGATAGTAAACATTACTTTTCTTAACATGAAAGTGAAATTTTACTCCCAGTAAAATTTTATTATATTTCAGAGTAAAATTTACTCTAAATTGTAAAATTTTACTATGTTGGAGTTTGTTTAATAGGAGTGAAATTCTAGTATAAAAGATAGTAAAACATTAGTTTTCTTAACATGAAAGTAAAATTTTACTTTATTTCAGAGTAAAATTTACTAGAGGTGAGCATGGTTCGAATTGGGATAAAACCCGGACCAATCCATTATCTATGATTCCTAAAAAATTGGAACCAATCTAATCCATTTAAATCGTGGAACCAATCCAAACCAATCCATTTAAACATGGATTGGATCGGTTTAGGACCACAGATTCACATAATTAAATAACAAATATCTATATATATAGAACATTTTAGTTTTATAAAAACATAAACATAGCACCGTATTAGTTCCACAATAGCAACATGTCTTTCTATAATAGCGACATACTATTCTAGAATTTAAACAACCATAAGAAAACTGGTTTCACCATAAGTATTTAGACAATTTCAAATTAACACAAAAAATCAACAAACAAAAGTAATAAAAGAAGATACTATGTGTGGGTCTCGGTTTTATATGGAATAAGAGAAGATACTATGTAGGAGGGCGTCTGTAACGCCCCAACCCTTCACATGTCATTAATATTGCCCGCTTTGGGCTATGCCTGCACGGATTTGTTCTTCCTAGTGGGTCACCCTTCCCAAAACTTACTCCAGCCTAAGCACGCTTAACTGCGGAGTTCTGTTAGGGATTTCACTACCTGGGAACTCCCCCTCCATTCCCAATGTGAGACACCGGGACCTTACAATCCATCCCTCTTAAGGCTGTATGTCCCCGTGCAGTAGCCTGCCAGCTCACAAGCCCTCCCACATGCACCGAGAGACGCTAGGGAACCACACTCGGTACTCCGGAGAGTCGGTTTTGATACCATTTGTAACGCCCAAACCCTTCACATGTCATCGATATTGCCCGCTTTGGGCCATGCCCGCACGGATTTGTTCTTCCCAATGAGTCATCTATCCCAAAACTTACTCCTGCCTAAGTACGTTTAACTGCGGAGTTCTGTTAGGGATTTTATCACCCGGGAAAAGGCCTCAATACTATATAAGGGTCTAGGCTTTTACTTTTATAGCCCAGGAACTCCCTTTCCATTCCCAATGTGGGACATCAGGACCTTACACGGTCCAGATCAGTTCCAATCCGGAATCGTGGGGTTCAATCCAGAACCAATTCATGGACTACGAATTTTTAATTTTTCAATCTAGAACCGAACCACGGATTCAAAAAACCAATCCAAACCTACCGGATTGGACTGGACCGGATTGGATTACGGATTTCATGGATTCCTTGATCAGCCCTAAAATTTACTCTAAATTGAAAGTAAAATTTTACGGTGGTGTTGAATGTTTGTCTTTGTTTTCTGAACTAAGGGTAAAATTTTACTCTTATTGTAGAGTAAAATTCTAATTTAAAAGATAGTAAACATTACTTTTCTTAACATGAAAGTAAAATTTTATTGTGTTGTTGAATGTTTGTCTATACAAGTTTCTGATTTGTTTTCTGAATTGAAAGTAAAATTTTACTTTATTGCAGAGTAAAATTTTACTTTAAAGTATGTGAGCCCTATAGGAAAACATTTTCAACCAGTACCAAAATCTACAACAATACACAAAGTCCTTACTGCTTATAACGCAATCTTTGTGCAAAAATAATATAACACAATAACTACATATATTATCAGGAGACACAAAATATAAACTGTATAATTGTATTCTATCCATAACAATGTTCTATAACAATATTCCATCCTAATCCACAATAATTATAGCCTGTATCATTGCTACTCTTTTAGTATTCTTTCACCTACAATTACTTTTTCAGCATTCTTTCATTTACAAAAAAGAAAAATTACATTCATCATTCACATTAGATACAAAAAAGTAGGTTCCCAAAAGTCGTCCACATTGTCGTTCTTGAGGTCTTATTACTTGGTTATTTTTCTTTTGAGGTTGAACTGTTTCTCACTCCATGCTTTTGGAGAATCATTCAAAAATTAATGCACTATTGATGCTTGAAAATTGTTAATTTCATCCTCGTCCATAAACTTTGCAATAGGCTCATCTCTCATGATTTGACGCATGATATAACATATAATAATTCCGCAATCAACACTGTTAACAAAAATCAAAATATCATTAGATTTAATCAAATTTGAAAACTACAAATTCAAGCATGTAGTAACATGAAATACATACGATGTTGGAAGTTGTTGTGGACTATCCTTCACCGAAACCAAGTTTGCAAACTTTATTGTAACTCTCTTCCTTTCTCACAAACATTGTAATAAAACAGTAGATTTTCCAATCACTCAAACTCAATACAACTTCGTAAATCCCATCCCTCTTATCAGTCATAATACCATTAATCACAACACTGTTTAGACACCATGTGACAGTACCCTAGACCAACCAATAACTTATTGGAGAAGAGAAAACACCAAACACACTCTATAGCTTCCCTCTCCCCTTCTCTTCTCTAATAAAAAAATTGAAACAGATTGTTCACCAACACAATGTCAAATTAGAGGATGGAAAAAGTAATCAATACTTAATAGTAATGAGAATCAAAGACCCTCTAGATTTGCAAGTATGAAACGTTCTCAAAATCTAGAATGGCATGGTTACTTTGCCTTTTTTTGTTTTTTTTACAACAAATTGGCTTTCTATTTCTTTTTGGACTTTCAACAAACACCTAGAGTGCCTTGAAAAAACAAAACCCACAAATAAAAAAAAATCAAAGATGGGTGAAGGAATCAACTCTGAAAAAATTAAACAAACAAAATCCTCCCCTCCAAAAAAAAAAAAAATAAAAAAAAAAAATTTAAACGGTGATCACAAACATATATATACATACATAGAGATGATCACAAAAAAGGACACACAAAGGTCGACATTTCCTTTTTTTGATTGGTTTTTAGAAAATTTTGAAAATTGAAGAGAACAATAATCAAGCAATTTCTCACAAATTTCAAAAAATCTAAAACAAAGCAAAAAAAGAATCTCAATTAATTTCAAGAAGACAATTTCAAAAAAATAAATACCTGGAAGCGATTTAAAGTTACTTGATTATTTCCCTTTGCTTTGGCCTCATTTGGGAACTGTTTGTTTCAGCCTTAAAGCCAACAAGTTATTAAAAAAATCAAAAAGTCTATAACGTATACCAAAAAGTCATTCTATTTTCTGTCTAGTTGTTGCACATCTTTCGTAAAAAATCAAAAAGTCATTCAAAACATACTAGTTTTTTATTTTTTATTTATTTTACCTCATATTTTAGCCAAAAAGCAAAAAAGTTGCAAAAATAACTTGTTCCCAAACGAGGCCTTAGTCTTCTTGAAGGGTTTGTGAGATGGATTTGAATCATGATTTGAAATCCATCTCCATCAGAATCACGATTTGAATCACGTTTGTGAGATGGATTTCAAGGGACGATTTCAAGGTTTCAATTTTGTGAGATAGATCGAAGATAGAGATCGAAAGGGTTTAAGGTTTAGAAAGAGAGAGAATAAAGGGAAGAGAGAGAATGCCAGTAACGTGGAGATAGAAAAGAAGAGAAATGGTTCAACGAGGGTTCCAGATTATATGGAAGGGTATTTTAGTCTTTTCATCATATTTTTTTAATTGGAGGGACTTTTGAGACCATTATTTTATTACTTCATACAAAGAAACCCAATAGAAGGGTTTTTCATCAAAAATCCCTTGGAAATAATGAGAAAGCTGAAGATTTTTTTTTTTTTTTATATATTTATTTTAAATGAAATGAATTGATTATTAAATGAATAAAGTTATATGTACAAATTGATATATTAATTAGTGTAATAACAAATGATGTAGCACAATTTTAGAGGTTTTGAGTTTTTATTATTTTGTATAATGGGTGGGGTCTATAGTTTTGAAGTGACAATATTATAATATATGTTGGTACACTAATTAGTATACTAATTGGTGCATATAGTACCACTATTATTAAATTCAGCAATTCATAACAATTTTTTCCATAAATAAATGTCAAAATTTCCAAAATAATATTAACTTACAACTCAATATGACATCATAACTTTCTAAATATCACAAAATAATATATATATATATATATATTTTGCTGATATGATTTCTATAAGCAACAACAAAGACCAAAGTTTCAACAATGACCCTAACCCACCCACCCACCACCACCACCACCACCACCACCCATCCCCCTCAAAAAAAAAAAAAAAAAAAAAAAAAAAAAAAAAAAAAAATCAAATATGAACACGTGTTTATAAAAAATTACAAAGTAAATTTAAGAGAGGGAGATTTATATATAAATTTTATTTGGGAGAATAACCTAATAAATCCATAAAATTTTCCAATGTTCCACCAAATCCCATATATTTAGACTTGTATTCTAATAAGTCCATTTTCCCATATTAGAATTATTATGTAAATTATTTTATCCTTAGATTTTTATTATATATATATATATATATTATACCATATATCTACGAGGGAGAACATCAATTATTAGATATATTATATTTGTGGTATATACAAAATATTGTATATAGAATATGGAAGATTATTCAGTGCGTTTGGTTTCAGTTTTCTAAAAATTGAGTTTTTTGTTTTTAGTGAATAATTTTAAGGAATTTTTTTACTTTTTAAGATGCACCTTACTTAGATGTATCTACATAGTAAAATATTTGTGAAAAAATATTTTAAAAATTTAATAAATATACAAAAATACAAAAAATGTATTGAATTTTTGTATATATATATATTTTTGTATTTTTGGTATTTATGCTGTGTTTGGTTGGGGGATTTGATGAGGGATTTGGAAAGAGAAATGGAAAAGGTAGATGAAATGTGAATAAAATATACCTAAATTTCACCTAGTTTCACACATATTTTTCCTTTTCTTTTCCAAACCCCTCCTCAAATCCCCCAACTAAACACAGCATTAATGAATTTTTTAAAGATTTTTTTCCCACAAATATTATACTTAAGTGTATTTATGTTAGGTGTGTCTAAAAATAAAAAAAAATCTGCTTAAAATATTAAAAAAAAAATTCATTGAAAACAAAAAACATTCGAAAAATAAAAAGTAGAATTTTCTGGAAACCAAAACCAAACAAGCTAATTCTTAGTATTTTCTTTGCCTCAATGTGGGGGATTCACTTAATTAAGGATCTTCTTTCACCATTATTTTTCATTAAGGTCCTATCATAGAAGAATATTTGGAAGAGAAGATTAGTTGTAAACCGATAATAGAGATGATGATTGACTCGCAACAGAGATGATGGTAAATTAGCGATGAATAACATTTTTTTTTGCCACTGTTATACATAAACCATAATCTCTTCGTCGATTTGTGTAGCCACTGGTATTATGTAGTTTATTCATCAATATTAGGCTGGCATTGATTATATACATATTTTTCTAAAAAGGTACGTCAATATATATGAACTATTTGATGACTTTTTTTTTTTAATTTTATATTATTTGATATTTTTTTGTATATTATTTATTACTATACTTGTTATTTGAGCAATCATTTTTTGTTGCCATTAAACAATCGAAATAGTTCATTTTTTTTTCTTTTTTCAATTTTGTTTCATGTTTTCATGTTGCAGTTCTTGATATGCCTATTTGTAGACATCAACCTAGGGATTACTTGAGTTGTATTTATTACCCCGTATTTAAAGATTTGGAATTTATTGAGATGATGAAATTTCTTAAAAAGATCATTGCATGATTTTCTCAACAAACCAAAACTTGTGGTTGTTAGTGCATAATATGGCACGACATTGCATTTGTACATATTTGAAATTGCTAAACATATATACTTTGTTAATATCTCTCTATTGGGCTTTGTGATTACCTCTATTGGATTTGTGCAAGAAAGGATGTGGTGATTCTACCTAACTAAAGGTGTGGAAGTATTTGTAGAGCACGAGACTCCTTTCTTTTATTGACTCTTTTTGTGACAAGCCAAGAGCTTTATTTGTATGGGTGTGTAACAATTTTGTATAATCGAACTTAAGCCTTGGGACTTGTAGCTCTTGGGGTATTTCTCTTGTTGCTTTATTCTCTTTTGTTTTCATTGTCGCACATGCTATGGATTCACTCTCTTGAAGTCGAAATCTATATTGCATGTGGACTCTTTTGTAAGTCTCTTGCATGAAATGAATACAAATATAGAGATTTGACCACTTGATATGAGATTAGTATAACTGAGGGGATTAATCAGATTTATTCTTTATGTGTTTTTTTTTTGTTGTTGTTGTGGCATTACAACTTGGTATCAGAGCTATTGAGTTCAAATACTTGTAGCTCGTGGGAAGTGATTTCACCACAATGGGCTCATTTCGCTAATTAGGGGATGTGCTATGTTTTAAGTGCCATATGATAGCGTGTTATTGTGACTAAATGGGTATGAGATTGAACTTTTAGGATGTTGTTTGCATCCATTAAATTCTTTGAAGTCTTATTAGAAGGGCACCTGATCAATGCTCGTTCTAATAGGAACTCTCGGTATTTTGTGGGACAAACATTATATTGAATGAGTAATCCATATGTATTTATGTGAATTGCGTGTTTACGTGGAGTGAAAACTAAGTGTTTATATGAGTTGAAAACTTGTTAATTATCAAAATGAGACATGAGAGGTTCGGTTGTGAGCACTAACGTAATTGTGTGCTAAATTGTTCGTTATTGTACTTGAATTAGGATGTCAGGACAAGGTCTAGCGCACAGTGGTAGAGACTAAAGGTGGGGTAGGCCTCATCGAGGTGTTCATGAGGTGCAGGTTCACAAAGTTTCGGTGCAAAAAGAGGAGTTCGGTTAAGCTAACGTGGTTGAGCAAATAGGACCGGTAGGAGTTCCGGAACAAGCGAGTCAAGTCGCTCTTGGTGCCTTAGCTAGAGAGATGGTGGGGAATCAAGCTCGAGAGAATGCTGTAGAGACTAGGGCAAATTTTCTTACCCGAGATTCTTACGGACTAAGCCAGATGAGTTTCATGGTGGTCCGGAGCCTAAGAAGGCGGATGAATGGTTAGAGCAGGCTGTGAAGACATTTGAAATGCTTTACATTGAAGATAGTGAGCTTTGGGTTACTCTAGCGAGTTACTATTGGAAGGGAGACGGGAGCCAATGGTGGAAACATGCCAAAGGCAGAGTTGGGCGGACATGGGAAGCTTTTGTCATTACTTTCCAAGATAAGTACCTACCTCCCACTGCTAGGGAGAGACTGAGGTAAGAATTTCTAGACCTCAAACAATTGAACACGACTGTGGTCGAATTTGAAGTGGCCTTTACAAGTTTGTCCCAGTTTGCACCGAAGTTGGTGGCGACAGATGAGCGCAGTTGCATTCAATTTGAGAAGAGGCACAGGACCAAAATTTTGTTTAAAGTTGCTAGGAACATGATCCAGAACTATGATTAACTTGTGGAGGCGGCGACACATGTGGGGATTACTGTGCAGGCCGAATATGAGAGGATTCACGGTTTAAGGCCTAGAGGGCACGAGACGCGGGAGGACTTCAGGTCCAGTAAAAAACACAGGTGCCTGGTTTTATCTCACTTTCAATCACATCAGACTAGATCAACCTTTCCATTGCCAAGTGCTGGCATAAGGAAGAGCACTCAGGGTGGAGTTACTTGTTTCAAGTGTGCCCAACTTGGTCACAAGGCTAATGCTTGTCCATAGAAGGGAGGAGGACATTAGATGTTGCCACCACCACCGAACCGATCCCAGAGTCAGTTCTAGAGTAGGGGGACAAGGGCCTACATATTTCCAATGTGGTTAGTCTAGATATATGAGGAGGGCATGCCCATAGTTGGAAGGCGAATTTGGCGCATCAGGGATGAGGCAGACTTAAAGTCACTAGTAGAGTCATTTAGTCCAAGCCTTACGAGCTATCTAAGGACCCACATCGGCTCAGTCAGTGCAGCAGGCCTATGCTCCAAGAGATGTGCATGTTGATCAGAGGCCACAGCAGTGCGTGTACACCATTATAATGCCAGAGTAGTTGCCGGGATCCTCTGTTGTGAGAGGTAATTTTGTTGTGTTCAATTCTTTGGCTAGTGTGTTGATTGATATGGGTGCATCGCATTCATTTATATCTACTACTTTTGCTTCTACTTTGGGGTTAGAGATTGATCAGTTAGAGTCACCATTGTGGGTTGAGTTGCCGATTGGAGGTAGAGTGGCATTGGGGTGAGTGTGCCGCTGTTGCGAGATTAAGGTTACGGATCACTGACTCTCCTTTGATTTCATCATCTTAGACATGCACACTTTTAATGTTATATTGGGTATAGATTGGTTATCACATTTCGGGGCCACGATAGATTGTCAACACCATCAAGTGTTTGTATGCACACCTACTGGGGATTGTTTTAATTTTCTTTGTGATTGGGGTGATAGTTCGATTCCACCGTTGTATGGCCTTAAGGATCGGGGAGTGCTTAGTTTGCTTTCTATCATTTCCTTGGCAAACGAAGGTAGTATGGTCCGAGATGACCTACCAAGGGTAGTTTTTTGTGAATACCCAGATGTTTTTCCTAAAGATCTTATTGGATTGCCACCCTACCGGGAAATTGAATTCTCCATTGATCTAGTGCCCAGTATGGCACCAATTTCCATGGCACTATATAGATTTGCACCTGCAAATTGTACGAGTTGAAGATCCAACTCCTAGAACTTTTAGATAAGAGCTTTATTCACCCCATTACATCGCCTTGGGTAGCATTAGTTCTCTTTATGAAAAAGAAGGATTGGTCATTGCGGTTGATATCGTGTTAGTGGATGAGACTAGGGAAGGAGTTAACACAAAGTTGGAGATTTGGAGAAAAACACTTGAATCTAAAGGATTCTGGATAAGCAAACTAAGACAGAGTACATGGAGTGTAAATTTAGTAATATTAACAATGAAAGCAGAGGAGAAGTGAAGATTGAGAACCAAGAACTGCCTAAGAGTGAATATTTTTGTTATTTAGGGTCGATTATCACAACGGCAAGGAGATTGATGTGGATATGGCGCATAGGATTAAGGTGGGATGGCTTAAGTGAAGAAATATGTCTAGGGTACTGTGCGATAAACGAATACCCACTAGACTAAACGGAAAGTTATATAGAATGGCTGTTAGACTTGCGATGTTGTATGGGATGGAATGTTGGGCAACCAAGAAACAACATGTCGATAAGATGAGTGTTGCTGAGATGAGGATGCTAAGGTGGATGTGTAGCAAAACTAGACAAGACATAATTAAGAATGAGAGTATTCGGGATTGGGTAGGAGTAGCACAGATAGAAGATAAGTTAAGAGAAAATTGATTGAGATGGTTTGGTCAGATTCAACGGAGACCAATAGAGGCAATAGTGAAGAGATGCGATGCAGTGATGGTAGATGGAAGTGTTAGGGAAGCGGGTAGGCCTAGATTAACGTTGGCTAGCATTGTAAATAGAGATATGGATCTACTTAATTTGACTAACGAAATGGCCTTTGATAGTGCCACGTAAAGAAGAAAGATTCATGTAGCCGATCCCATTTGATGGAACTTAAGGCTTGGTTTGGTTTGGTTTGGTTTGGTTGTGTATTGATTACCACAAGTTGAATTGAGTTACTGTTAAGAACAAGGATCCTCTACCTAGAATAGAAGACTTATTTGACCAACTTAAGGGATCTTGTTGCTTTTCGAAGATAGACTTGAGATCAGGGTACTATCAGTTAAGGCTTAAGGAAGAGGACATCTAGAAAACGGCCTTTCGTACGTGTTATGGCCATTATGAGTTCCTAGTTATGCCATTCGGGGTTAACCAATGCACCGGCTTCATTCATGAACTTGATGAATCAAGTCTTCTGAGAGTCTTGGATCAATTCGTAGTCATCTTTGTGGATGACATTTTGATGTATTCACCCTCTGAAGAGGAATATAATGAACACTTGTGGATAGTACTTGAATTTCTTAGAGTGCACAAATTCTATGCCAAGTTTGAAAAATGTGAGTTTTGGCTTTTAGAGGTGAAATTTTTTGGGCATGTTGTGTTGATGTAAACACCCAATTTTTTACTAGCCTTGAGACTTGGGTGCTCTCTTTTAAGTTCCCGATGATGAAAGCGAGAGGTGTTAATCTTTGCAAGTTCCGCGACAAGAAGCCTAATGATAAAGCTCTACACCATGGAATGCCTGTTTTGGACAAATATTTTTTGTAACAATCTGTTCTGGGAGACCGTTTGAGTGGTCAATCGGTCACTCAAGTGGTAGCTCGAGTGGTTGTGAAAGGCTCCCAGTATTTTCACTATAGCTTTGGAAAAATTTCGGGACCATGTGTTTATCGTTCAAGTAGTGTAAAGCTTGTTTGAGCGGTCTCTTTGTATTTTGCACCTTGCTTGAGTGATGGAAATTTTGCTCAAGCGGTCTGTTCAAGACACTTAAAAGTCAATCCGAACACCTTTTCTCTCACTTTTTCCATAACTCCTCTTACTCTCTCACCCATTTCCAAAACCCTAGTCTCGAAACACTTGATTTTCCATGATTTCTACCAAGATCCACCTTAGATCTTCAAAGGGGATTGAAGAACAAGCTAGACCCAAAGTCCTACCGATTGTTTTCTCATTTCTTGTAGTTTGAAGTTGGATATTCATCTTTTGCCTTCGATCTTGAGGTAAGGGTACCTTTAACTCCTTATATCTTTTATTTGGGATATGTATATATGGTATTTTCATTATAGCTATATGGATATCTAAAAGTATGAGGATTGGTGTGTTGTCTAATGGGTTTTGGTTAAAAAGGGGGTCATTCCTAATGAATTTCTTGAAGGGTTTGTATTTTGTGTTGATGATTATGTTATGGATGATGAAAATTGACCTTTAAATGCTTCAAAAGGAAAATGCCCCAATTTTCTTAAAACCCTAGTTTTCAACTTTACTTAACAAAAAGCGGATTTGTTTCATTTAGGCTTCTAATCATGAAATTGGATGTATTGACTTGATTATTATGTTGAAACATGAAATGTTGGGAATTTTTCTCACAAAATCTTGAGATGATGATGGGTATGACTTGGGAAAATTACCTTAATTGGAAATGTTTAAAATGTTGGATTGTTGTGAATTGAAACTACCTTAGGGAAATGAAGATTTGTAAACTCATGCATTCTTTAATTATACCTGTAGCTTGGAATTGTCAATGATTGAAACATATTGGAAGGAGGTAAATAGCATATGAGTCCAGGTTGTGATTTTGGTCTTGGCTAAGTCGTGTTATGTATGTTGGTACTCACGCGAGAGTCAAGATGCCCAAATGCCCTGTCTTGTGCATATCGTCAGACGAATGTGGGAAAGGTTGAAGGTGTCCACAAACCTGACATTTTTAGAGTCGGCAAATATGGAGGAATAAGGTCTTAGGTGCCCAATGTCCCACCATTTCCAGAGTTAGCAAATGTGGGATTGTAATTCTACACACACATATACACACACACACACATATATATATATATATATATATATATATTGTACTTGCATTTTATGGATCTTGTATTTGAATGTCATTACGTATATATACCCCATGATTTTGAAATTAAACAAATTTGTTAGGAACCTTGATTAATTTGAACTCCATAGTTTTACAAAGGAACGAACATGGGTTTTCCTATTTATTGCATTGTATGATTATATGTATCTCAATTAATTATATAATTTATTAATGGTATTTTCTACTAGGCAATCGCTCACCCCAAAACTAACAACCTTTCATGGGATGATGTTGACATGCTACAAAAGTGATTGACGTTGAGAAGTAATTTTGGATGGGAGTTTGAGGCTCCTTTTTATGCTATGTGATGAAGCCTTGGGCTACTTTTGTGTGGAGCTAGAGCTCCATCCTTTGTGTACTCAAGGAAGATCCTTGAAAAGATGTAAAGTCCTGAGGGCATTTTGTTGTAACCACTCTTATGTTTTGTATTATTGATTCCATTGATAACGTGTTTAAACAATGATGTAACAATATGAATAGTTCAAGGGAGAAGAGAGATGACTTTGATATGCTTAACCGGTTATTTAATGCTTTGAATTATCGTCGTTAGTCATGATACTCTTGTATTGGCATTATAAATGGTGATGAAATATTAGGGTGTTACATGATTTTGACCAAAATAGAAATTTCTTTCAAAACAAGTTTTAGTGGTACAAATCCAGACATTACCGCAATATTCTGAGGTTCATATTTTTTTTCAAAACATAGTATTCTTTTAAACAAACAGAGCGAAGAATATAGTGGAAGTGAATAAGAAGGATGAAATCCTCTGAAATAGCTGTTTTTCCTTTTAATTCAGGCTAACCTGCTCTTGTTCATCAGACGATGTGCTCATTGGTTGGCCAGACTCCATATGATGGTCGGTTACAAAAGCACTCGGCTGATTACTTGGAAGCTTGGCCGGCTGAATGTTTCGAGTACAGAGCATTTTCAGGAATTTCAGCTTGCTTGGCTTACCTACCACAAATATCTCAGATATTTACGACCTGAGCTTTATAAATAGAGCTCGCCAGCTTATTTCAAATGGTTGAAAAAACTTGTCCAAAGCATAGCAAGGCTCTCTCTCTCTCTCTCTCTCTCTCTTCCATTGCTTCCTATCTACCACCTTTACCTTGTAATGCTAAATCCTCCCAAGCTCTGGACAAAGGACTTTGGACATTAAAGAGTGCACGTAAGAGTTCTTGAGGGGCTGTAAAGAAAGTTTACGAACAAAAAAGAACTCATCCTTACAAAGAGGTGGATTTTTTGCTTCTTTGATCATCTTCTCCCTACTTTTTCTTTAGTTTTAACTCTATTTTCAATTATGTGATTGTTGTAAGTCCTCATGGATGTGGAGGGAGTAGCCTTAGCCATCCATCCATTGAGTTAATAGCTTTTTCTTTGTTTCTTTACTTTTCTTAGCATTAACTATCTAGTTCATATGAATTTTGGATCCTTTTGGATGGGATTGGGAGTAGTTTTAGCCATCCATTCACAAGTTCAATAAGTAAGGTAGTTTTTCTTGTTATTGCACTCCTTATCCTCACTTATCCTATTTCTGAAGTGTGTCCATCCATGCGGTTCAACTCCTAAATCCATTACCATGACTGCTAGGGGTTGTTCCATGGGATTGCTTGGGTGATCCATGGGATTTGAAGTGGACAAGTGGTGTATCCCCCTTTTCATTAAGCTTTTTTGAAGTAAAACAAGAGATTTTTTATCAAAGCAACTTGAAACCTCCTTTCTCAATCATTTGTGAATATAAAAAGACATGTTATCATCCTTGTTTTATGACTAGATGAAGAGTTTTTCAAGGAGTTTGATGAATCTCTTGTTTTGATAAGCAAAGCTTCCGTCAAGAAATGATTTGTATTAATCTATGCGATTCACTTAATAGCATGGATTAATACCCTTATTCACAAAGAGAAGAGGTAGGTTCCTATTTCTTTCTTGCCTTGAATTTTTTCTTGATTTTTATGAACTTAATTGTTGATTTATTGCAAAATATTTGTTGTATATACTTGTTTTATTATTGTTGAGGGCTTTGGCCTATTCGCCTCTTCCCTGAGTAGTCCTGTCAACAATGGAGGCAGAGGGGTTGAGCACCTCCTAGAAGGTGCCCTTTTGGCTTCTGTCTTGGAATTCTACACTGACATATTCCCCAGCCGGAGATGAAATTCGGTTGGCCACTTCCTCGTGCGGTTGACTCACCTTGTGTCTGGCCGATCATTCCCCTCTCAAAACAAAATAGACAGTTTCTGGGGAATGCTCCCCTATGCTGTTCTGGAGCTCTTGGACTGTTTCCTTTCTTTATTCATTGTGATTTGTTAGATTCAGCAATAGTTAGGTTGAATTGGTTTATTATTGCGATAATCTCTCTCCCTTTCTTTTTTCTTATTCAAATTGTTGTAATAATCGTTCAACCCCTGCCTTTCTAACCCTTTTATTTATTTACTTTCAGTATTGCATCATTTTTCTTTATCACGCTTGTATATTGCATCCATTTTTCATGGATTTGGGTCTGGTTCATGTACATTTGTGGGATTTACTATCTTCAAAGATGAATACATGAATAAATCAATGTCTTGAGATGATGCTCATGTCCCGTATTAGTATCTGGATTCCTAGATGCATGTTATGTATGTACTGTATTAGTAATTTTGTATATAGGATCATGCATATTTGCCAATCTGTATATATGTCTTAGGACTCACCTTGGAGTACTAGGTGAGCATTTTGAGCTTTAGTATATTGCATATGTGTGTGTTCCTTATCATATTTGCTGCTGTAGATGAGGCTAAGTGCTGAAGCGAGATATCTACTTGAATGCCGGTAGATGAAGGTTGTGTTGTTTATTTTGGAATGTAGATGATTCTTATGTTGTATATTTTGTTAAAGAAAACTCATTTTTTCAAAACATATGAAATCAGAGCATAACCAAAATTAATGACACAATCTATATTTTCATGTTTCAGATAGTAATGGTAGCATTATTAATAATCAAAATATGGATATACGTTCATTATAAACAACATTATGATTTAGTAGAGGCCGATCTTTGATCAGGTGAGTGAGGTGCTCAATTAATGACCTTCCTCTCTCAAACCTAAGTTCCCGAGCCAAGACACTTTGGTTATGATCGACGGTGACCTTTGTCACGAGTTATGAGTTTTTTAATTTCCTTGAAAGATTAGGTGGCGACTCCAAAATCTGATGATGCAGTCTATTTCTGGCAATATTTTGCAATAAAATGGATTTTCTATAAAAGTTGTTGGATTTGGGCTCTCATTCTCTATTTCACATTGTGCTAGTGATATTAGATCAGAGATTGGAAGTTTGAATTGTATGGCGCGTTTGGTAAACTATAGGATGCCTTTTTGGGGTTACCACGCGCACCTTACAGTTCAGACTCTCGATCTCTGATATGATATCACTAGTACAATGTGAAACAGAGAATGAGAGTCCAAATATGGTAACCTTTTCTTATAGAAAATTCATTTTATTGCAAAATATTGCAAGAAATGAACTACATCACCAGATTTCAGAGTCGCCACCTAATCTTTTGGGAAAATTAGAAAACCCGTAGCTCGTGCCAAAAGCCACTGTCTGTCATAATGAAAGTGTCTCAGCTCAGGAACTTAGGTATGAGAGGGGAAGGTCATGAATTGAGCACCCCACTCACCCGATCAATGATCGGCCTCAACTAGGTCATAATGTAGTTTATAATCAACGTATATCCATATTCTGATTATTAATAATGCTATCATTGCTATCTGAAACATGGACATATAGATTGTGTCATTAATTTTGGTTATGTTTTGATTTCATATGTTTTGAAAAAAGGAGTTTCCTTGAAGAAAATACACAACATAAGAATCATCTACATTCCAAAATAAACAACCTAACCTTCATCCATCGGCATTCAAGTAGATATCTCACTTAAGCACTTAGCCTCATGATATAGCAATAGATATGATAAGGAATACTCACATGCAATATGCTAAAGCTCAAAATGCTCACCTAGTACTCCAAAGCGAGTCCCCAGACATATATAGATTAACAAATATGCATAACTCTATATACAAATATACTAATGCAGCATATACATAACATGCATCTAGGAGTCTGGATAGTAAGATGTGACATGAGCATCATCTCAAGACATGGATTTATGCATGTATTCATCTTTGAAGATAGTAAATCCCACAAATGCATATGAACCGAACCTAAATGCATGAAAAATGGATACAATATACAGGCATGATAAAGAAAACATGATGCAATACCGAAAGCAGATAAATTAAAGCGTTAGAAAGACATGGGGTTGGAAGATTATTACAATAATTCGAATAAGAAAAATGGGGGGAGAGAGATTATTACAATAATGAACTGATTCAGCCTGACTACTGCTAAAGATAACAAATCATAATGAATAAAGAAAGGAAACAGTTCAGGAGCTCCAGAACTGCCTAGGGGAGCATTGCTTAGAAATTGTATGTTTTGTTCTAAGAGGGGGATGACCGGCTAGACATAAAGTGAGCCGGCCACAGAAGGAAGTGGCCAACCAAAATTCTTCTCTAGCTGGGTGGGATATAGGTTAGTGCGAAATTCCAAGACTGAAGCCAAAAAGGCTCCTTTTATGGAGTGCTCAACTCCTCTGCCTCCTCTGTTAACAGGGATCACTCGGGGAAGAGGCGAATATGCCAAAGCCCTCAACAATAATAAAACAAGTACATACAACATATATTTTGCAATAAATCAACAATTAAGTTAATCAAAATCAAGAACAAATTCAAGCATAAGAAAGGAATAGAAACCTACATCTTCTCTTTGTAAATAAGGGTAAATTAATACCCAAATCCATGCTATTAAGTGGGGAGCGTAGTGTAATGCAAATCATTTCTTGGTAGAAGCTTTGCTTATCAAGACAAGAGATTCATTAAACTCCTTGAGAAACTCCTCATCTAGTCATATAGAGCAAGGATGATAACATCTCTTTCTATGTTCACAAATGATTGAGAAAGGAGGTTTCAACTTCATTTGACCCAAAATCTCTTGTTTTACTTTCAAAAAGCTTATTGAAAAGGGGGATACACCACTTGTCCACATCAAATCCCATGGACCACCCAAGAAATCCCATGGAACAACCCCTAGCACTCATGGTAAAGGAGTAAGGAGTTGAACCATATGGATTAACACACTTGAGAGATAGGATAAGTGAGGATAAGGAGTGTAATAATATGAAAAACTATCATACTTATTGAACTTGTGGATGGATGGCTAAAACTACTCCCAATCTCATCCAAAAGGATCTAAAATTCATATGAACTAGATAGTTAAAGCTAAGAAAAGCTAGGAAACAAAGAAAAGGTTATCAACTCAATGGACAAGTGGCTAAGGCTACTCCCTCCACATCCATGAGGACTTACAACAATCGTATAATTCAAAATAGAGTTAGAACTAAAGAAAAAGTAGGGAGAAGATGATCAAGGAAGCAAAAAATTCACCTCATTATGAAGATTAGTTCTTTTTGTTCACAAACTTTCTTTAAGGCCCCTCAAGAACTTTTAGGTGCACTCTTTAATTTCCAAAGTCCTTTGTCTAGAGCTTAGGATCAAGCTTTAATAGTGGATTTAGTGTTAAAAGATGAAGGTGATAAGTATGAAGCAAGGGGGAGAGGCAGAGAGAGCTCTCAAACCTTACTATGCTTTGGGCAAGTTTTTTCAACCCTTTGAAATGAGCTAGCGAGCTCTATATATAGAGCTTAAGTCATAAATATTTGAGATATTTGTCGTAGGTAAGCCAAACAAGCTGAAATTCTCAAAAATACTTTGTACGCGGAACATTCAGGTGGCCAAGCTTTTTGGTGATCGGCCGAGTGCTTTTGTAGCCAGCCATCATATGGTGTCTGACCATCTAGTGAGCACATCGTCTGATCAACAAGAGCAAGTTAGCTTGAATTGAAAGGAGAAATAGGTATTTCAAAGGATTTTATCCTTCCCATTCAATTCCAATATATTCTTCGCTTTGTTTGTTTAAAAGAATACTACAGTTTGAAAAAATATGATCCTCAGAATATTGTGGTAACGTCTGGAGTTGTACCACTAAAACTCGTTTTGAAAGAAGTTTTCATTTTGATTGAAAAACATTTTGTCCAAAACTGGCATTGGATGGTTTAAAGCTTGATCCTTAGGTTTTTGCTGTGGAACTTCCAAAGATTAACACCTTTCGCTTTCATCATTAGGAACTCAAAAGGGAGGGCTCAAGTCTCAAGGCTAGTAAACAATAGGGTGTCTACAGTCGGGAGAAGGAGTAACCATTGATTTCTCTAAAATAAATGTCGTGCAACATTTGGAACAACCTAAGAACGCCTTTGAGATTTCAAGTTTATTGGGGTTAGCCATGTATTATCGTCATTTTGTAAGGGACTTCTACAGACTAGCTCCACCATTGACTAGGTTGAATAGAAAGGGTGTCAAGTTTGTATGGAACGAGGCTTGTGAAAATTCATTCTAAGAAATTAAGACTAGATTAATTATCGCACCAGTTTTGATAATTCCAAAATGGGGTTTAGGTTATACTGTGTGAGTGATGCGTCCCAGGATGAGCTTGGTTGTGTGTTAATGCAAGAAAGGAAGGTTGTGGCTTACGGTTCATGACAATTGAAAACCCAAGAGAAAGACTACCATACCCATGACTTAGAATTAGTAGTGGTAATTTTTTTCTTGAAAATTTGGAGGCCCTACTTGTATGGTGAGAAGTTTGGTGTCTATTTTGACCACAAAAGCCTAAAATACTTATTCTTCCAGAAAGATTTGAATTTATGCCAACGTAGGCAGATGGAATTTATAGAAGACTAGGATTTTGAGTTGCACTATCATCCGAGGAAGGCCAATGTTGTGGCTGATGCCCTTAATCGAAAATCCGTGAGTATTATGGCGAGTGTGGCCATTTGGGAATGGGTTTTGTTAGGTGATGTCGGCAAGTATGACTTGCATCTTGGCAAGTCTGGCGAGGTTGCTACCATGTTTACTTTGATTGGACAACCCACCTTGATTAGCAAAGTCATAGAAGCACAACATGGTAACTATGATGTGGAGACAATTAGTGAAAGGATCTCTGACAAGAAAGAAAAGAAGGGTTTGAACATCCACTCGGATTTGAATGTAAGATATTTAGACCATTTGTTTGTGCCAAAATCTTGTAGAGAGGAGGTATTTCGAGAGTTTCATCATTACCTTGCGGTACATTCGGAGGCACAAAAATGCACCATGACCTCAGTCGTCAGTTTTGGTAGATGGGTATGAAGCGAGATGTCATTTCTTTTGTTTCAAAATGCCTTATTTTTCAATAAGTGAAGGTCGAGCACTAAAAACCAGCAAGTTTGTTGTAACCTTTATCTATAGCCGAGTGGAAATGGGAGCATGTGACCATGGATTTCGTAGTTGGACTTTCGAGAACACAATGGGGTAACAATGCCGTTTGGGTGGTTGTTGATAGGTTGACTAAGTCTATACACTTCATTCCTATGTGCACAGGTGACTCAGTTAATTATTAGGCTGAGTTGTACATTATAGATATAGTTCGACTTCATGGGGTCCCAGTGACCATCATTTCAGATAGAGATCCTCATTTCACCACCCGATTGTGGCAAAGCCTTTAAGAGGTGTTGGGAATCAAGTTGACCTTTAGATTCTCCTATCATCCTCAGATCGATGGGACAATCTGAGCGTACTATTTAAATTTTAGAGGATATGCTTAGAGTTTGTGTCCTAGATTTCAAAGGGTCTTCGGAGAGACACCTACCATAAATTGAGTTTGCCTACAATAATAATTATCAAGTGAGTATTAGGATGGTACCGTGTATGGCCGATCTTGTAGATCACTGGTTTGTTGGGGCAAGATGGGTGATGCATCGATGTTGGGCCTAGAGCTAGTTCGAGAGACAACCGAGAAAGTTGCTTTCATTCGAAAAAGATTGGTTATGGCTCAAAGCCGACAAAAGAGTTATGCTGATAAGAGGAGACAACCTCTATCCTTTGAGATTTGTGACCATATTTTCCTTAAAATCTCTCCAAGACAGGGTTTGAAGAGGTTTGGGAAGAGTGGGAAGCTATCCCCAAGATTTATTGGACCTTTGGAGATCTTTGAACGGATTGGAGAGGTGGTATACTGTTTGGCCTTACCGCCATAACTTTTCGAGGTTCATGATGTGTTTCGTGTTTCTATGCATAGGAAGTATGAGCCCAACTCTTCATATGTGCTTGACTAGGTTAACTTAGAGGCAGATGAGAATGCTCATATGAAGAGTGACCGGTTCAAATTTTAGATGCCTGAGAACAAGTGTTGTGGGGTAAGACCATACCCTTGGTGAAGGTGTTGTTGAGGCACCACAGAGTTGAGGAGTCAACTTGGGAATGAGAAGTGGAAATCCGCTCCAAATACCCAAATTTGTTTAGTAGTATTTAGCTAATTTGAGAAGTATGGTATCTTTTGATGTTGATTTGAGGAAATGAGGTAGCATTATGATAATTACTTGTTATGGAATTGTTGTGATTTTAAACATGAAGATTGCTTTGAAATATCAAAAATTTTGATTTAATTTCATGATTATGAATATTGTATCGATTGTTGTTGAGGCCATGATTATGACCCTATTGATAAATTATGATCATTTCGGGATATTATTGATGTTGTGGCCTTTGGGTTAAAAATTGAATTGTTGTTATTGTGGGTGTTGTGAAAGTTTTGGTATTATTATTATCATTTGGAAGTTAGCTTTGTGATTAGAAACTGGCTATAATTGTTGGACTTGAGAGTTATTTCTTTTTGAGAGTAATGGTTTAATTTCAGGGACGAAATTTCCTAAGGTGGGGAGGTTGTGATGTCCCAAGTTCTTTTTAAAACAAATTAAGTGTTTCAATCTAGAATTTCTAATTCTTTTGATCATCCATGCTACTTTGAAATTTTATGAGTCTCATATTGTTGTCTGTTCTTTCTGTAGAGTTATTTGAGTACATCCTAGTGTGCTCCGACGTGTTGTTTTGCATTTGTGGGTGTTGGAGTGAGTCCATAATTAATGAGAGTGTATTAAGATAGCTTATGACTCTATTCTGAGTTGGGACCGCTCGAGCGATATTGAAACCGGTTTCTCGTGCTCCTGTAGCTGACTTTTCGTGCTCATCGGAGAAGTTTAGTCTCCTCAGATACGATAGCCCCACAGTTCAGACTCCCGTGGTTCTGAATCTGGTTTCACAATTGAAATGTGAAACAAAAAAACAAAAATGACAGTCCAAATTTGGGAAATCTTTGAAAAATTGATTTATAATCAGAAATGCCAAAAATGGATTGCATTGCTAGATTTCAGAGTTGCCACCTAAATATTTTTGAGAAATTTAAGAAACCCGTGACTCGTTCCAAAGGCCACTTGTCTATTGTAACCAAAGTGTCTTGGCTCGAGAACTTATGTATGAGAAGAGAAGGTCATGAATTGAGCACCTAACTCACCCGATCAAAGATTGGCCTCTGCTAATCATGATGTGATTTTTATATACATTATATGCTCTTCTTCTGATTATTAATGCTAACTTACTATGTGAGGCACACAAGTATAGACTAGGTCACCCACTTTGGAATGCTTTGATTTCATGTTTGTTTGCAAAGCGTTTTAGATATGTGCCACTTGAAAAAGTAAACCTAGATGTCCATTAATCAAAGTCATCCGAATTTGAGCAAAATAGCCTTCATCCACTGGCATTCAAAGAGATATATCAAATAAGTATTTAACCTTATGGTAAACATGCTTGATATGGAAACACAGACATACATGCAATATGTTAAAGCAAGAAATGCTCACCTATTACTCAACCGAGGCAAGCCAAAATAGAAGATAATAGTTAGAAAAATGCGTTGCCTAATATGCAAGTGACTAATGCAACACATACAAAATGAAACTACTAGGTTCAGTTTATTAACATGACATATGACTCAACTCAAAGCATGCAATAGCGCACATATTCAAGAAAGTAGGAAATGACAATAATGTTAGAATGATGAACCGAACTCAACGCATGCAAAAATGGATATTTACACATGGTAATGATATATGAAACCAAAATATGATACTACATGCAACCATCATAAGCAAGTAAATGAAAGGGAGAAAGAATGGGAGTTAGAAGACATACACAATATTACAAGTGTACCCTCATACAAGAGGGTCCGAATAAATATCCTAATTAAACTAAATATTACAACACCAAAATTAACTAAACTAACTAATTATTACAAATTCGAATGGAGCCAACTAGTTAATTACAACACATTGATATTAAAGCACTAAATTAATGAGATGGGAGGCGAGGAGCCACAAACGCACACTTGAGAACATCCTCCCAGAAACCTCTATGTTTGCTACCAGATTCTCTTCTGTTCACAGCCAGAAAATTATTCTGTTTTGGCCTTAGTTTTTGCTCTGCTTTGCCACAAAAATGCCACTACCTTTATAGAAAAATGTAGCCGGCCGACCATTGTTTTTGGGGATTACCTTGCTACAATAGATTTGAAACAAAGCAAAAACAGAGTGTTTCCGATAGATGTTTATCCTCTCTACCCTTCCCTATGATGATGATGATTAAGGGAGGAGTAGATTTGGTTCACAAATCATCAATATTCGCACGTTTGTAGCGTGATGATCTTAGAACCGATAGGACAAAAGCTTAAGAAAAAGAAATAAAAGACCAACAACATCTCTTTCCTATCATGGAGTTACCTCAAGGAAAGGGTTGGACATTGCTTCTTGAATCACTAAACATCACTAAAAAGTATGTAATGATTCAAGACACAATGGGTTCAATATAATGTCCGATTGAATCCAACTTAATTTTATTACCTTTTTTTACCTCTTTATCCCCAAGTTTGTTAGCCTCTTTTACATTACCTAGCCATGTTCTTATCTTTTCTCCATTTTGTCCAAGAGTGATAATCACATCCACTAAGTGCAAAAAGCGATAAAGGGAAGTGTCAAACAAAAGGTTGTGCTTAGCATGAGAGAGATGTAATGCCTTGGCAATGAATCTCCGAAGAGATTAAACCATTAAGCATGGAAAGTTTCTTTCTCATGCTTTGAACAACAACCAAGTGATTGTGACAACTCTTAATCAAAGAAAAAAAAAGAAAGAAAGAAAAAAGGGAGGTTGCAGAGATGATTATATGAAGGTGATGATTAAAGTGAGACTCTTTAAATGAAAAATAAGGAATGAAAAGCAATCAACTCAATTCAATTGGTATCTATGGCCTAAACCCCCCAAATCCATGAGGACTTACAATAACACAAGCATAGTATTCAAAGCATAAATTAAATAAACATATAAAACAACTCCAAAAGTTTGAGAAAAAAAAAAAAAAGTGCTGGAAATTAGTTTGAAAAACTAGAAAAAGTAAGCAAAAAAAAAAAAAAAAAAAGAGAACAAAGCTAGTAAGCAAGCCTAATGAAGGGTGGCTAATCTCTCCATTTTTTGGACCTTAAAATCACATGTTTTGGCCTCTGAAAACTCTGAAAATGAGTAGCTAAAAGTTGATAAACAAGTGAAAAAAATCAAGAATTCAAGCTATGGGATAAGGTTCAAGAAAAGATGGTTAACCCCTCCATCTTTGGTAGCTTTTTAATCACAAGTTTTAGCACTTTTTTCCAATCCAAAACAGAGTATAAATACCAAGAAAAAATTTGAGAGAAGAGCAGTTTAAACAAGGCAAAAGTTATACCTATGAAGAGAAGATACTCTTTGGTTCACAAACCACAAAGTGTTCACCCTTAAGAGCTGAAATTTTCGCTCAATAATCTCAACAAGAATCTCCAAATTTTCTGTTTAGGAAGTGTATGTATAGTGTATGTATATTTCAAGATAGAAAGGGAGAGTGTTTGGCAAGTTTTTGACTCTTGGCAAATTTTTCTAACCTAAAACCATGAGGGATGGTCATCTATTTATAAAAAAACAAGTTCCTCTATCAGAAATATCTGTATTGAGCTAGCTAGTGCAAGGCATGCACATGGAGGGGACAACTGGCAGCAAATATCTACCTACTGCCAAACATGGCTGGCCAGCTACGAAGGAGATGGCTGGCCAACAAAATTTGGCTTGTCGGCCACCTTTTGGCCAGCAGGCCTCTGAGTGGTTAGGTTTAGAAAGAAAATTAGGTTTTGGTTCAAAGAGGTGCAAGGTTTGGGATCTGAAGCTTGAAAACCAAAGCCTTTTGTTGAAGAAATTGAACGATTGTACAGTGTAACAATTCATCATTGAGTGTTCATCATGAGGCGCCCAAGTCTTAAAGGTGGTCAAAAATGAGGTCTATAGTTTCCCCTATTTGACAAAGCTGGAAGTCTTGAAATGACATGATCAAGATGCTGTTAGTTGAACTTGAGAGTTGCCTACGTATCTCCTTTGCAAGGAATCAAACGAGTGTAGTTCAAGGACAGGATGCAAATGATACACAATGCAATAAAATAATCAAACCACAAGCAGTGTTTACCACACAAATATCATAAAGCATTGGAGATGCAAATCAAACTGTGTTTAACACTAGAAAAAGGTGCTGACACCATCAAACCACAATTCTTATAGAACAGGTATGTACACATGCAGAACTTTGCCTTTCATAGAAAGAGTACAAGTGATTGGGTGGTATGATATAAGTGAGGAATGATCTGTGGGGAAAAGATAACGATCATAAATGCTAAATGCAACAGGACAAAGTACGATGCAATGAATGAAGTGAATAAGAGGTGCAGGCCGAACTACATCTTACCTAGAAAAGGCATGAACACAAGACAAACCATGTCTGCCACAAAAAAGGTGCTAGAACCCTTAGACCACAATTCTTGCAGAATAGGTGCGTACACATGCAGAGCTATGTTTTAATGTGAAAAGTATAAGCATATGCCAAACTAAGCTTAACATGGAGAGGATGTAAGCAATGAATCGGTATGATGTAATTGGTGTAATGGATAGTGTGGATAATGTAGTAGATGCATGCGATAGATGTTATATGTAATGTGATAGAAGTATTAGATAAAAATAGATATGATGATGCAGCTAGGAAGCGGTGCCTTAGAAAGCACCTGGCAGTCGGCGATGACTCAGCTTATGCTGCTGGGGATCTTCCTATTCTTTTTGGTTTTATCTTTATGCGCTTCCAAACCATGGGTACTACTTTTCTCCCTGGCTATGTTTGCAAGTTTCTTTATTCTCCAACAGGGTGATAGACTAGGTTAGATTAGTATCCATAATTGAGGCGCATACAAGCTACCTCAACCTATGGGGCTGCCATATAGATTTCAAGCCGAGAATGTTTTGAAATAATCTCTACACCTCTGGGTATTCGAACTAGTCTTTAGTCTCAGAAATTCCATTCCTTTGCATTCTAGGCTAGTTTCTACCGTCTCAATTGGTCTCCTAGGAACTCACTATAAACTCAGTCAGGTGGCTATACAAAACCGCTTGAAGTCATTCGACACAACAAACACCAAAGGAATTGCACCTTTAAAGGATTTAAGTTCTCCTAGACCCTATGAGTGCACAAGACAGTGTGGGTGAGATGCACAAAATAGTGCGATGCAGGTGAACAAGATAGTGCTATGCAGGGGAATGCACAAAACAGTGCGATGCAAGTTGCACAAGACAGTGTGATGCAGGGGAATGCACAAAACAGTGTGATGCAAGTTTGTACAAGACAGTGAGATATAGGTGCACAAGACAATGCGATATGGGTCAACAAGATAGTGCGATGTAGGTGCACAAGACAGTGCTGTGCAGGGTGCACAAGATAGTGCGATGTAAGTGAATGCATAAGACAGTGCGATGTAAGTGCACAAGACTATGCGATATGGATGCAAAAAATAGTACGATGTGGGAAACAATACGATGCAATGAATGCACAAAATAGTGCTGTGTAGGTGCACAAGACAGTGCGATGCAGATGCACAAGACAGTGCGATATGATGAATACAGAAAACAGTGCGATGCAGGGTGAATGCACAAAACAATGCTATATGGAACGAATGCACAAAACAGTGCTATAGGGGTGCACAAAACAGTGTTATGTGGGACAAATGCACAAAATAGTGCGATGCAAGTTGCACAAGACAGTGCGATACAAGGTGTGCAAGACAGTGCTTTTCAAGTTGAATGCACAAAACAGTGCGATACAGGGTGCACAAGACAGTGCTGTGGAAGGTGCACAAAACAGTGCTATAGAAGATGCAATATAAGGTGAATGCACAAAATAGTGCTATATGGGTGCACAAAATAGTGCGGTGCAAGGGTAATGAGCAGTACGTAAAGTAGCGCATCATGTACCTTATGAAATATAGGGCAACTAGCCACAATTTATTGAAAATGTAACTGAAAAACACTAAGGGAGGTAACCCAACAAAATTTTGTTATTATAAGTATAGACAAAGTCAAGAGCAAGAGTAACCAATCATGCAGTTCAAATAAACCAGAGTGTATGAGCATGCATGCATAATCCAAAGCACATGTATTAATCAGAGGGAATATGACAATCCCAAGAGTGTTTTGAAATGGTCGTAGACAACTTTTGAAAGTTGAATCATATCAGAATCATCATGGGGGTGAACTTACCCTAACCTAGGGAAAGTGCTCGACAAATGGCTTTGAGCGGACTGAGAGAAAGGTTGGGTTCATGCCCCTTGTTCAATTGATGACTCGATTAGATGTATTGAAAATTGCCCCCAGTGTTCACTGGCCATCAATTGGGTTCATGCCCCTTGTTCAATTGATGACCCAATCAGATGTACTGAAAAGTGCCCCCTAGTGTCTAGTCACTGGCCACCTTTTTAAACATTATGCAGGCGCGTGTGATGGGGATCATCAGATCCTAGAGCAGTTGTGAACCAATTAGACTCATGCTTCTCTTCTTTCCTGACATGTTGAGAACTTACTCCAGTCCCCTCAAAAGCAGTGACGGATTCCTCATATACACTTTGCAATGATCATGAATGCGTGCTGCCCCTTATATGGGCACTTTCAATTTGTTTATGAATTCCATACATGGACTTGTTTTTGAGTTTAGAGCAAACATTCATGCACAGAATTTTGGCAATGCCACTCTGTTGAACTTTGAGCGACAAACTCGCTAGGGTGACTTGTTGAAGAGTGTAGACCGAGACAAATATTGGGTACGACACAACTGAATTCACAATTGACCCAAAAGCAAAAAGGACTCAAGATGACTGATTCATAGTGCCCCTAGTATTACTTATGCTCTTTTTAAAACTCAATTTCAATTCCTTTTTGTTGCTCAAGTTAGAGGTTCTACTGATAAGTTCAACTATTGAAAATTTCTCCACTGGTTGATTCAAGCTAATTCTTTCTTAGCCAATGCAAATATGTGATATGCACAGCGGTTGGTGTAGCTCATGGATTGATTCGAAGTTGATGATGTGAATTGGGCAAGGTTATTGGCTCGAGGTATAGACACCCCATCTTTGACCGTCCTTAAGACTTGGATGCCATCATTTGTGCACTTGATGATTATGATTGCATTTGCTTGCCAAGTGCTCGAAGTACTCAGCGGAATGCCACAACTTTGAGCCTTGCATCCCTGTCACCTTGTTTTTGGACCAAAACCTTGGTGTTTCAAGCCTGAACCTTCTGGTGGCCTGTTGGCCACCACCATAGGGTGTCGGCCCTGGCCTCTTGTAGTCGGCCATTGGTACGGCTGATCGGCCATCAGTGGTGGCCGGTCGGCTACCAATAGTGGCCGATTGCCACCAGTTGCTTTTGTAGATATTTTATGCCAGCTATGCTAGCTGTTTGTACAGATGCATGCATATACACCCACGTGTAGGGCTGGATCTCCTTGTCTGGAATTCATGTTTTCTATATATAGGGGGTCTTCTCCACTACTTTTGGGGGTTGGAATTTTTGGAGCAAAAAATCTCTCTTTTCTCTTGCAAGTTTGTGCATATTAGCCTATATACACCACACTTTTGCCTACACCTCCTTAACCAAAGTTGATCATCTTTGAGCTAAGGTTCCTTGAGGCCTTCTTGGAGCTCTAGAAGGTGGTTTTGGCTTGAATTGTTGCCTAAAGTTGATCTTTGCTTCAAGAGGTATAATACTTGCTTTTTAAACTTGTTTTGCATACTTGTTTTTCTATCTTTTTTCCATTGTTTTTGAGTTGTTTTTGGGCTATAAAAACTCTATTTTTGTGGGCTGAAATTGGTGGTTTTAGGCCATTTAAGGTTAGGGGGTAGTTCACCCCTCTTTATTCCTTGTTTGTAAGGCCTTTCCACCTTTGTTTCCTACTTTCAAACTATCTTTTTTTGGGCTTTTGAACACTGAATTTCAGAGTGTTTTCAGTGGTAAAAATCATGATTTGAAATCCAAATTTGGAGGGGTTAGCCTCTCCTCATTGTGTCTTATTTGTTAGCCTAGTTAGCTATGTGTTAGCTTATTTTTCTAGCCCTTTGTAGCTTAGTTCCAGCATGTTTTAGGCTCTATTTTAGACTATTTTGCCTCTATTTTTGGCTGTTTAGTGCATTTGAGTCTTGTTTTGCATGCTTGTAGTATAATTGTCCTCACAAGCTTGGTGTTTTAGGCCTTTAGACACCACTTGTTTGAGTTGATTGTCATGTTTTAGTGCTTTTCTCACCTAATTTCTGCAACCTCCCTCATTTCTTGGCTTTTTCATTCGCTTTGAGGGTTGTCCCAACCTTGGGATTGTGTAAGCTTGAGGTTGAGGTCCATGCCTAATTGTTCAATCCTCTTTTGGGGGTTCATTACCAATGACATGACACCTTTTTCTTGCCTTAAACCACCCCTTGTTTGGCACTTCCTTCTCTTTTAGAGGACTTCTCACCAATGGACTTAATTGGTTAAAGAATGGTTGGTAATCTAAAATGAATAACTAAAAAGTTGCAACTAAAATGGTGCAAGATAAGAAATTGGTTGTGTTTCAAATTGGACGTTAATTTGAACACAAGGCACATTGGGACATTTCATACTCAAAGTGATAAAATGTGCAAAGTTTCCAAGGTCTCCATTGCCCTTGATCATGCATGATAGAGTGAAGGCTTTTGGTCTTGTTTGTGCATTTATTGAACTTGTACATCTTAGTTCTTTGGCCATCATGAAATAAAATTGCTTGATTGATGGTTTAAGAGCTAAGTGTGTCACTCCTTTGAGATGTTTTGATGATAAGGAGGAATACACAGTACAAACAACCCTTGAGAAATGCACTGTCCTGCTCTGTTTGCTCTCTGTTGAAGCAAGGAAGTCCAAATCAGCAGTGGCCGACCGGCCCCCCGTCGGCCACCAATGCAAATTCAGTAGTATACTCCTGAGGCAGAGCAGAATTGGACTGGAGAAGGAAATTAGTGTAAGTGTCCTACTAAGCAACAGAGGCATGCAGCAGCAAAACAGTGGCTTTTCGGGTGGAAACCGCATTCATGCATGAGTTCCTTATCTAGCCTTGGGATCCGTATTGTAATAAATTAGTGCTATGCTTAATTAATGGCTTTTGTAATTGGTTAGAATAGCTAGTTCGTATTGTGTTATAATTATAATTAGTTAGCTAATTAGCTAATTAGTTCAATTTGTAATAATTAGTTAATTACTTTAACTAATTTAATTTTGTGTTGTAATAATTAGCTTAGCTTAATTAGTTAGCTAATTAGTTCATTTGGACTGTCCTTTGTGAGAGCACAAATGTAATAATGTGTATGTCTTCCAACCCCACGTCTTTCTCCCTTTTATTTACCAGCTTTTGATGGTTAGATTAGGGACATCACATTTCAATTAGCATATCACATGTTTGCATTCATTCATTTGTATTGCATGCACCGAAGCTCGGTTTATCATTCTAATTGCATTGTTGTTTCAATACATTCTTTGAATACGTGTTCAGTCACATGTTATCAAAATCAATTCATATGTCATATTAGTAGCGGAGCCTATTAATTTCATATTGCATGCATTGCATTAGACATTTGGCATAGTTAGGAACATGCATTTTTCAAACTCTTTTGTTTTATCTTAGCTTGAAGTACTAGGTGAGTTTTAATGCTTTAGCATACTTGTATGAGTGTGAGTGACTGCCATGACTAGCATGCTTGCCATGAGGCTAAGTGCTTACTTGTTAAAATGTTTGTGTGCTTGTGGATGAAGGCTTATTGTTTGAATTGGAATGATTCAATGAGATGTACGTTTAAGCCCACTTTGTCCAGTGGCAAATTCACAAACTTTAAGCCCACTTTGTTAAGTGGCAAAATCAAACCCTTTCTGAAAAACAAACATGAAATTGAATTGTTTCAATTCTTGCAAACTAGTCTATACTTTCTTGTGCGCATTACATAGTAATGCTAGCCTAATAATCAGAACAAGAGCATATAATGTTGATAAAAATCATATCATGATTAGTAGAGGCCGATCTTTGATCGGGCGAGCGGGGGTGCTCAATTCATGACCTTCCCCTCTCGTACCTAAGTTCCCGAGCCGAGGCAACTTTGGTGATGACGGACATGTGGCCTTTTGGCATGAGTCATGGGTTTCCTAAATTTTCCCAAAATAAAATATTAGGTGGCGAATTTGTATCTGGAAAAGCAGTCCATTTTTGGCATTTTGATTCAAAATCGATTTTCCAAAAAGATTTGCCGGATTTGGACTCTTTGGTGTTTATCAATTTCACATTGCACTTGTGAGATTAGATTCAGAACCGCGGGAGTCCAAACTGTAGGGCTTCTTTCGAACCTTCTGAAAGGGGGCGCAAAAAAGTCGAGCTACACGAGGTAGATGAAATGGATATGGTTGAGACCAAACTTTAAGATGAAGCTGCCTACGTATCCCAAGAATCCGAATCAGGTCAACGTAGTTCATGGTGGAGGTTCACTTGGGTGTTGACACTCTCCTTTTGCGCTCTAACTTTTGCCAAAGTCGCTCCTTTGGGCTTTTTAACCTTGCGAGCTATATTTGTTTGATTTCTCACTTTTCATGCTCTAACTTTTGCCTAGGTCGCCCTTTTGGATTTTTAGCCTAGCCAGCCTCTCAAGGATAGCGTTACAACTTTTGCGGTGAATTTGTCAATAGTCATCCTTGCCCTAACACTAGAACTAGCTTCACCTTGATTTGAACTTGGTTCTCTATTCTCTTATGCATGTCTTTGTCCTGTTTTTTTGCGCCATTTTTAGAGTTAGTTCTTCTCGTAATGTGGTACCTCCTCGCATTGGCTTCTCCGAATTCAGAAAAAGTTCATTTCCTCACAATTGATTGGATTTCATTTCAATGAATACCCCTGGATTGGCGGTTGAGTTCTTTCTTTTTTCTTTTTCTTTTTTTCTTTTTTTCTTCTTCTCTTTTTCCTCTTTTCTTTTCATCTCTCTTTTTTCTTTTGGTTTCGCTTATCCATTGCTTTTTGAAGTAATGAAAACACCAGGAGGACAAATTCTATGATTGTGAGGTTTGAAAGTCGTCTTCTGCTTGCCAAAATGATCACCTAAAGGTGAAGAAAAATTCCTAGGACAGTGTAAAATACCACGCACAACTCTGAACCTATTTTCACTAGTTTGCAAAAGAAACAACTGTAAACTTTTTGAAATCATGAAGGACTTTGCATCAATAAGTCAGAATCCACTCAAACAATTTAGGGGATCCTTCTCAACACTTGAGCTTATTAATAGAATCTCATTCAAAAAAAAAAAAAAAAAGATGGAAAATTCAAATCTTTTTCTGTTTTTTAAAGGTCACACACAAATTACTATAGGCACAACAAAATGATCAAAAACTAGACTCCTGCTTTCTTATTTAGAAAAACGAAGACCTGAGGGTACACGAGAGCGAGTCAAAGGAAGAGACTCAACTGACACGACAACGCCAGAAAAGACAAACAAAATAAAACTCACAACTCGATACGCAACTCAACTATTTCCAGGACACGACTTAAAACAAAATTAGTACCAGGAGACAAAAGAGGTTTTCATTCTCCAAGTCTATCAGCCGAATTCACGAAAAAAAACTTCAAGTAGCCGACAAGAGGGTCCAGACCTACCTTCAATTTAGCAATACTAACATCCACACCCAGTAGGATTGATTTCAGACTTTCAAATCGGGTCTCACAGATTGAACCTCACAATCACCCTAGTTGTCCCCACATATCTCATTGGCCATGCTTGCTAGGGTCAAGGTTGGTTATTGGCAAACCATGAATGGGATTTATGTTATGGGATGACAATCTATTATAGTTAGGGAGAGGTTTATTGACAGCTTTGGGATTTTTAGGTGGGGTGATGACCTTTTTGTCAATCAGGTCTTGAATTTCATGGTGCAGAAGAAAGCAACAGTCATTATGGTGACCGTACTACTAATGGAATATGAAATATTGGGTAGGGTCATGTCTAGGTGTGAGAGGGTTAGGGAGAGGTTGAGGATTGAGTGGTTTGAGATAGCCTTTCTCCGTCAGTACCTTCAATACACAGGTTGGGCTCATATGGAAAAGAGTGAAGGCTCATTTTTGGGAGGAGGAAACATCAATGTTAGAAACATCGGGAAACAGATTGGCGAGTATTGGCTGGGTATTCATGGGCTTAGGATTGGAATCAGGATGGGTGTTTATGGTAAAGTGTCCCTTTTTATTTTTTGACATTCCCTTGTTTGCCAGCTTGTGATTCAACGTACCCGCAACCTGGCTTTTCTCATTGAATTCATCCATAGTAACCCCCACTTGAGCATTGGTGTGTTGAGTAGCGAAAGTTCATCCATAACCCTTTCAACAATTGGAAGGACTTGCCATTTATTCAGGTCTTTAGTCCTCAGAGCTTCGACAACCCATCGGAGATATGCATGAGGATCAATAGTCACCCTAGACTCGTTCTTGCTACTTGCTTCAACCTTATTTGCTTTTGATTAGCCCATTCCACTTTTAGTTTGTCTTAAGATTGGAGAATTCTTTGGTACAAAATCCCCATCATAAGGTGAGGTAAAGGATGGGGTCAGAACCCCAAAGGTTAAATCTGCCACCATTCCTTAAAGGTATTCGATCATTCCCAACATCTCAGCAGTAGAGGGTTCGGCCATTTGGCACTCTTGGTGCATTCGAACTGGATTGGGTGTATCTATCATGCATAAATCAGTATTTTCGAAAATGAATACCTCTAGCCTAGGCAAATGGAATGGAGTGATATATATACTGGGGTCGAAAGTAGGAGGTAGTGTACAGATGAGGTTAAGGTAAGGAGGAGGTGCTTGGTCACGGATGGGAAAATGGGTTAGTGACAGCATTGGGTTCTTGAGGTGGAGCTATTGTCTGTTTGTCGATGGGATTCTGAACCTCATGACGAAGGCGATAGCAACGATCGGTGCCATGACCACGCTACTGATGGTATACACAGTATTTGGTGGGGTTATGTCTATCAGAGAGTGGGTTAGGAAGAGGCTAGGGATCAAGGGGTTCGAGATGCCCTGTTTTCATCAGGACTTTTAGTGGGCTGGTTAGGCTCATATAAAAGGGGGGTGAAAGTTCTGCCTTGAGCTCAAGTTGGGCCAGCTGTTTGTAGGTTGGTATTGGCAAAATGGTTGGCAGTTTTGGGATCGACGACGATGGCATAGATTTCAGTGGGTTTGGGAATAGTGTTACTGCTAGCATTGGTACTTTCGGAAAACACCCTCCTTGTTGGTTCGCTTATTCTAGGAATAATCTCTTTGTTAAATGCGCTCTCAATCTGAACCCCTAATTCATGCAATTTTTTGAAAGTGAACAGTGGAGCGACTATTAACTTTTGTAACATATCAGACTCAAGGTTCTGCACCACCATCCGCACTTGGTCTCTATCAGAAGGTCGATCTATAATTTGTGCTTCCTTTGCTCTCCACCTTGTAACAAATTCCACAAAAGGTTCTTTAGGATTCTGGTGGGTTACTTTAAGCTCTTGGGTTGTCATTTCAATTTGGGTATTGTAAGAATACTGATTGATAAATGCCTCAACCAAATCTTCCCAGTTTTGCTTCGCTTTATCCTTTAACTTGGCGTACCAAGTGGCTTCTATACCTGATAGGGTTCTTCTATACAAAGAGAGTTTCTGAGGCTTAGTCAGACCCATCGGTTTCAGGACGTCTGAGAAAAGCAGAATATGTACCATAGGATCTGTAGACTCGTCAAAACGGTCAATGTGTGGCATTTTGAATCTGTCTGGGAGCCTTACGGCAGCCTCAGTGTACCCATCCTCAATGTCGGGAATGGGGTTAATTCCTTGTGCCTTTTTTAATTACTTCTCAAGGTCAGAAATTTTTAACAAGGTCTGGTCAAGATTATTAATATCAAGGGAAAAAGCCCTTCATTAGGTTGCACCCGGGGTCTGAAAACTTGAGCTTGAGGCAACTTTTCTCAAGGATCTGGACCTTGCAAATCTTCAGCTGGCAGAGGTAGGTCAGAGTTCGGCTGGGGGCCCGGGACTGGATGAGTGGTAAATGCCCCAGATGGGCGTTGCATTTTAGCAATGGTCTCGTCCAGCATGGCAATTCTCTGGTTTAGTGTATCTATGGTTTTTTGAAAGGACATTATCATGGCCACAACTTCTTCTGGACTCTGTGCCATCACGGGTGGATGGGTGTAACCTGAGAGCTGACTAACAAGGATTTCGACCCAGTTATACTTGATGTATCTGAACTGGATTAGTCTAGACATGTTTGACTGGATTGGGCTTTTTAGACTCGGTCTTTTGGCATTAAATGGATCTTTTCTGAGTTGACCTTTAGGGATTAGATAGATTGAACCTTTGCTAAGTTGGTTTTTTTTTTTTTCTGGGATTGGATGGACTATGATGGGTTAAGTTTTTCGAGGTCAAATTGGGCTTGGACTTTGCTAGGTTGGGTGCTGCCCCTTCTTTGGCTCAGACAAACCTAGCATTAAAAACAAATGTCCCATCAGATCGGGGTACTGGGTATGCTGATCAAAACAGAGCAAGATACAATTTTTGGCCTTGGTTCTGGTTCTGATATTTTTCCACCATATCAAACACAAACCCCCTGGATTTTGACCCAAATTCTGATTCTGATATGACTCTCAAGTTGTGAAAGGAATCGCCTCAAGATTAAGACTCTCCCAGGATTGCATCACACATTTCCAAACATTTCACACTTTGCACAAAAGCATTCAAAACACCCCTATGAGAGGTTAACGTTTCCCTGTCTTAGCTTGACATGATCTGGGGTTTTACTACTTCAAGCAAGCAGTTTCACAAAATCCTGCATACGGGTGAGCATCCTGTCCTATGTTGGAACTGTCACTATGGCTTTATGATATGCAACTAGGTCGATTGGTCAAAAGGGGTACCTCGACAAGATTACTTAATATATCTCTCACACCTAACACCAAGAAGCGAAAGGAGGATCAAGCAGTACAACGATAATCCAGGTTCGAGGGTTGTGTTTCCAACATGGCAAAGCCCACGACTGGCCAACCATTTGGCAAACCTTTTAGGCAAGCCTCCGGCAAGCCATCCAAGAATAGTAGATAGAAAACACAGTTACTTAAGAGCACCAATGCAAATGCAATGCAAGGAACATATATGTGTAGATAAAATTTCACATCATGAATTTCATGTCAAGTTCTCTAACTCCCTAGTAGAGTCGTCAGAAACTATAGCCAGTTTCTCGTGCTCCTGCAGTTGGCTTTTCGTGCTCCTCGGAGGGGTTTACTCTCCTCGGATATGATAGCCCCACAATTTGGACTCCCGTGGTTCTGAATGTGGTTTCACAAGTGTAATGTGAAATAGAAAAACACAAATAAGAGTCCAAATCTGGCAAATCTTTGGAAAATTGATTTATAATCAGAAATGCCAAAAATGGACTGCATTGCCAAATTTCGAAGCCGCCACCTAAATATTTTTGAAAAATTTAGGAAACCCGTGACTCGTGCCAAAGTGTAGACACCCCATTTTTTACGGCCCTTAGGACATGGGCGCCACTAATTGATCACTCAATGATGAATGTGTACGCTTGTCACATGCTTGATTTCCTCAGCAGGAAACCTCAGTTTTGAACGTACAGCCCTTGCGCCTTGTTTTTGGACCAAAATGGCAGTTTTTTAAGCCTGACTATTTGGGTGCCTGTAGACCCAATAGTGACTCCAACCGCCCACTATTAGTGGTCGGCCACTCCATTTTAGTGGCCTGTCGGCCACTTATGCCTGCAAATCCACTTGTTACTCTAGCCGCCCACTAATGTGGCCGGCCGCCCACTATTAGTGGCCTGCTGGCCACTTGTGTAAATTTTCAGATCTTTTTGCCAACTGTGACAACTGTCTCCACAGGTGCATGCACGATACCAGCTATGTCTGTACAAATATTTCTAAGGTGGTCTCATATATTTCTATATATTTATGACTCCCTCTTATTTTTTTTAGGGTTAGAAAATTTTGGAGAGAAAAAGTTTTGGGAAATATTTCTCTCTCTCTCTCTCTTGCAACTTACATAACCTTTGCCTAGACACTCCAAACTAAACCTTGAGAGATCTTTGCTAAGGTGTTTAAGCTTGCATTTTAGCACTTGAGAGTGTAAAATTAGTGGTGTGGGAATTCAAGGGATCATTCCTCTTCAAAAGGTATACATTCTAGTTGTTTTATATCATCTCTTTTTCATCCTTTCTTGCTGTTTTTGAGTTATTTATCACCTGTATTTTTGGGCTGAAAGTTGTGGTTTAAAGCCATTAAAGGTAGATGGGTGGATCACCCTTCTTTGAACCTTGTTTCATAGGCTTTTACCCTTGTGTTTCCCACCTTTTTATCAACCTTTTTTGGAATTTTTACCACTGGTTTTCAGAGTTTTCTAGAGGCTAAAAATCATATTTTGAAGTCCCAAAAATGGAGGGGGTAGCCTCCCTCTTTGTGCTTGTTTATTAGCTTAATTGCTCCATGTTTTTATCTTACTCTTTTAGTTGTTTTTACTTTAATTCTAGCATTGCTTTGAGCTAATTTAGGACTATTTTTATGTGTTAGTTTCATTTATGCTTCGTATTGCTTGGTGGTTTAGGCCTTAGCCACTAACCTATTTGAGTTGATAGCATTTATTTCTTGCTTTCCATACTTGTGTTCACCTCCAAGCATCTCTGCAATCTCCCTCCTTTCTTAGCCCTTTCCCTTTGTTTTGAGAGTTGCTTCAAAAGGAGTGTTGTTTAAGCTTGGAGGGTGATATTGTGCTTAATGGTTTAATCCCTTTTGGGGTTCATTACCAACAGCATGATTTTCCTCTCATGCCTAAAACAACATTTGGTTTGACACTTCTCTCTAATAGTGGAATTAAAGGTCATTATTGGACTTAATTGACTAATGAATGGAAGGTAATTAAAATGGAGTAATAAAATTGGGGTTAAAATGAAGGAAGACAATAAAATGGCTTGGGTTCAATCGGACGTCAATTGAACCTATAGAGTCTTGAGATGTTTCATACTTTAGTGATGAAAACGGTTCAAGAGTCAATGTTAACCCCTTCCCTTGATCAATTTATGATAGGGAGGAGGTGTTGTTGGTCTGTCCTTTCCATTTATTGAAATTGTATCCCTTGGTTCATAAGTCATCATGAAATGAAATTCCGTCGATTGATGGCTCGCGAATCAAGCCTACCCGTCCTTTGAGCTGTTTGATGATAAGGAGAGGCAGGGTGGACAAACATCCCTTGAGAATGCTCTGTTTGTGCTCTGTCTATTTTCTATTATAGCAGGGGAAATCCAACATTAGTGGCAGGCATGCCACTTTTACTGGGCGGCAGGCCACTATTAGTGGCCAGCTAGCCACTTCTTCTGGCCTGCCGACCACTTTTTTCCAACAAGGCAGTGTACTGTTTCCTACAAAACAGAGCAGAAACTGAGGTGAAAAAACCAGTGCAATCTCCTGACTGTGCAATAGAAGCGTTCCGGTAGCAAAATGGAGAGCATTTTCGGGTGGAAATCCACATCCATGCGTGAACCATCCCTTGATTCTCGAGATCCTGTTAAAATAATGTTGTAATATTAGTATGTTGTACTTAAAGTAGTGGACTTGTAACTAATTAGTTAGAAAAGCTAGTTAGCTTTGTGTTGTACTTAATTAATTAGCTAAAGTAGTTAGTTAATTTGTGGTGTTGTAATAGATTAGTTAAGTAGTAATTAGCTAGTTCTTTCATTTGGACCTCCTGTGCAAGGGCAAATATGTAATAATACGTGTATGTCTTCCAACCCCACGTCTTTCTCCTCTTTTTTTTTTTTTTTACTTGCTTATAATGGGTTGTTTAGAACATCATGTTTCTTTTAGCATTCCCCATTTTTGCGTCCATTTGTCTTGCATGGATCGAGGCTCAATTCATCATTCTAACAAGCATTGTTGTTTATTACTTCGTTGAAAAAGTATTTAAAACGCATGCTATCAAATTGATTCATGTAGTATATTAGTAGCTGAGCCTATTAATTGCATCTCGCATGTGATGCATTAGTCATATTGCATTAATTAGGGGCACACATGTTTCTAATTATTTTGCTTGTTTTGGCTCGCCTTGGAGTACTAGGTGAGAATTTCATTGCTTTAGCATATTTGCATGAGTGTGATTGTTTCCATGTCTAGCATGGTTGCAATGAGGCTGATTACTTAAAGTGTTATATTTGCTTGAATGCCTGTGGATGGAGGCTAATTGCTTGAATTGGAATAATTTGAGTAATGTACATCAGAGATCACTTTTTCAGGTGGTACATATTCGAAATAATTATCAAAAATAAAACTTAAAATCAAAGTGTTCTAATTTTCGAAAATTAGTCTATACTTATGTGCATCACATAGCAATGTTAGTCTAATAATAAGAACAAGAGCATATAATGTAAATAAGATTCACATCATGATTAGTAGAGGCCGATCTTTGATCAGGCGAGTGGGGTGTGCAATTCATGACCTTCCTCTCTCGTACCTTAGTTCCCGAGCCGAGACAATCTTGGTGATGACGGACATGTGGCCTTTGGCATGAGTCTCGGGTTTCCTAAATTTCCCAAAAACATTTAGGTGGCGACTCTGTATCTAGCAAAGCAGTCCATTTTTGGCATTTTGATTCAAAATTGATTTTCCAAAAGAATTACCAGATTTGGACTCATTTGTGTTTATCTATTTCACATTGCATTTGTGGAATCAGATTCAGAACCACGGGAGTCCGAACTGTAGGGCTAATCATATCCAAAAGGAGCACGAAAAGTCAAGCTATAGTTTCTGGCGACTCTGTTGAGAAAATTAAAGAACTTGACTCAAACTTCATGATGTGAAATTTTATCTACACTTATATGTTCTTTGCATTGCATTTGCATTGGTGCGTTTAAGTCACTGTGTTTGCTATCTGCTATTTTTGGACGATTTGCCGGAGGCTTGCCCAAAATCTTGCCAAAAGGCTAACTAGTTATGGGCTCTGCCATGATGGGAGCACAAACCTTGGATCTGGACTACCGCTGTACTGTTTGATCCTTCTTTCACTTCTTGGTGTTAGGTGTGAGAGGTATATTAGGTAGTTTTGCTGAGGTACCTCATTTGATCATTCAGCCTAGCTGCATGTAGTAAAGCCCTAGTGACTATTCCAAACTAGGATAGGATGCTCACTCAAATGCAAGATTGCATGAAACTGCTTGATTGAAATAGTGAAACCTAGTTCATGACAAAACTAGGACAGGGTCACCCTACCTCCTCATAGGGGTGTTTTGGCTCTCTCTTAACTGGTATGTGCTTTACAGTGAAACTCTGCATGAGTGTGCATATTAGTTGCAAAATTGGTATTTGTTTTGGGGCAAGATTCAGTGTGGAGTATAGTCTTATAGCTTTGATCATGTCTGTGTTGATAACATCTTAGCTGAGGTGCTGTGCAGTTTCTGATTACTGCTCTTTGGCTTTATTTCCTTTTGATAGGTAGTTTAAAACCATAGCTTTAGAAGGTTTTGATATCCCCCAAGTACTCTGGACCCGAGTCGGAAGATTGTGCAAGGCCGGGGATCTTGTTCGGGGACAACCTGTGTTTACCTCACTACCACCGGTTACAAGGCAAAGGAGAATCAAACAGAGTTCACTAGTTCATTTCTTACAACAGTCACCCCTCAGCTCACTTGGGTTTAGTCCAGGTCAAGAACAGCTGTCTACTTCCAGCTCAGCTCAAAGACAATCACCCATTCCCATGGCACAGTATCCCCCAACCGATATGGAGGACTTAATACTTCAGTTGTAGGAAATAGTTGAGACACTACAACGCGATGCGGTCTGTCAAGCTGAGGTAATGGCCCGTCAGCCTGAGTTTATAACTAAATTACAACAACAGCAACCACATCCGGTTGCGGCCTTTGCATCCCATGTACCTACCACGGCTATTCTAGCACCTGGAGCCACCGCTCATACTGCCAATGTTCAAGAAAACAAGGGCAATCCAGCAGAGCCAATCCTAGTACAAGCGTCCAAAGCCCTAGTTTATTAGACCGAGGCTCCGTTCGAGTTCGAGGTTGATCCAACTGTACTCAAGGTCAATAAACTGGAAAAGTTGTTCAAAAGAGCGTAAGGGGTCAACTCCATCCTAGACATAGAGGATGGGTACATCGATTTTGCAGTTACATTATTAGATCGGTTTAAGATTCCGCACATTGATCCGTTTGACGGTTCTAGGGATCTGATGGTTCTGTTACGACTGTTTTCGGATATCTTGCGGCCGATGAGCTTAACTAGACTACAGAATCTGTCTTTCTTTGGTCGCACCATGTTAGGTATATCGGCCATTTGGTATGCTAAGTTGGAAGATTCCGTCAAAGAGAATTGGGAGGAGATGGCCGAGGCTTTCATTGCTCAATACTTTTATGATACACAAATCGAGGTCACAACTCGTGATCTCGAAGCAACATGCCAAGAGCCGAAGGAGGGTTTCTCAGAATTTGTGACAAGATGGAGAGCTAAAGCCTCGATGATGACCACGAGTCCTTCCAAGAAGGACCAGATCAAAATGGTTGTTCGAAATCTACATGGCAAGTTGCTATAAAAGATGAATGCGCTACCTCTATTTACATTCGTAGAGCTCCATGAAATGGGGGTGCAAATTGAGGATGCTATGAAATAGGGACTTATTACTAAGGAGAAGAAGTCGGCCAAGAGGCCATTGGATGTAAGTGTTGTCACCACAACCAAGACTGCTGACCCCTTCACCAACACAGGCTAACAAATATCAACCGACCCTACCCGACCCTAGAGGACTTTTAACCAACTTTACATGACCCTGTCCCAAGCCATGAAGGTGCTAGTCAAGAAAGGGCACCTAAAACCCTTAGAACCTCGCCCGTTGCCTGACCCTTTTCCACTCAAACACAACCCCGCAAAATACTGTGCGTTTCATCAACATCATGGTCATGACACCGACCAGTGCTTCCGATTGCGTCACGAGATTTAGGATCTCATTGACAACAAGGTGATCGCTCCATCTTAGAAACTGAACGTAACCACAAATCCACTCCCAACCCATAATCAAGTCCCCCCACCTCGAAATCTTAAACTGATCCATACACTGAACACCTCTTTTGACCCCAGCGTTTACATTACCCCCTCCCACCTTCCAAAATCGGCGCTGTTCATTCCTGAGGGCATGGACCTGTGCATGATGGACATGTTTGACCTATAACCTGAGCTTTCTAGATCAGTGGTGACAACACCCACCATAGAGGAGGTTCTGACCTCGGAGGAAGGTACTAGTCTGTTGCTGGAGTGTCCTGGGGACTTAGCTGAGAGGGTGTATGACCTGAGTTGCTATATTGTACCAACTAGTCAGGCCAAGCCTGAACTGGTGCTACCAAGCTCAGCGAACGTCAATGTGGTCAGGAAAGATGGCACGGGCCAAGGGTTGGATGATTTAGCAAACCTTGAAGACGATTTGGAAAACTTACAATTCTTTGATGAGCATGATTAGGGAGATGTGCAGATTGGGTGGCTCAACTTGCATGGATCGACGCATAACACTGGATGACTGAGTGATGAGCCAGATAAGGAAGAATAAACTAGAATGAAACTAGAGGGAAAGGAAGCAGAGGTAGTTGTAGTAGTTGGAAAGGCTGATGAGAGAGGAAAGTTGTTGGAGAACGCTAGTATGGGAAACCCATCCCAGGATATGGGAGTTGTGAACACCACAGACACTGAACAGGAAGTTGCACTGAGGCAGTTTGAACGAGAAAGAATTGAAGACAACCGCAAAACCATAATTTCACGGCACCTTATGGGGGACACCTATGATGTGAAGATAATACAAGTAGAGCCAGGCAACTATTTGTCGGCCGCTGACGGCGAATGGTGGGATGATAACGATTTGCATCTAGCCCATACCGATGAAGACTGTGGCAACTACGCCCTGGATAATACATGGTACACTGAGGAGATAGACCATATGACAAGAAGTGGGCAGTATTTTAAGCCGCCACACTTGGATTAAGAAGAGGCATCTGGAAAAGATAAAGAGGCTAAAAAACAGAAGGAGAAACAACTAGAAGAAGAGTCAGTATTGAAACAGCTTAAGAAATTCTAAGCTGACATGTCCATCTGGGGTCTTCTCATGGCTTCACGAGTGCACCGACTAGTAGTATTGTTTGCAATGGATATGGTTAAATTGTCCATTGACACCACGCCCGAGCAGCTTATGGGTTTGGTTTTTCTAGGTGGTGCCAGCCAATGCTTACTTTTTCTGACAAAGAACTACCGCCGAAAGGGTTGGCTCATAACAAATCATTGTACATATCTTTGGAATGTAGGGAGAAGTGGGTACCGGTGGTGTTGGTAGATACCAGTTCGGCCATCAATGTCTGTCCGTCTCGTACTGCCTACGTAATTGGCCTCAAACCTGTGGACTTTGTTGCCATAACCCAGGTGATATGGGCGTATGATAACACAAGTAGAGAGGTTATGGGTACTGTGCAAGTGAGAGTTCAGGTGGGCCCATCAAAGTGAGAGATTGAGTTTCATGTCTTGGATGTGCAGAATATCTTCAATTTGCTGTTAGAGAGGCCTTGGTTGCACCATGTGAAGGCTGTCTCCTCCACTCTCCATCAGATGTTGAAGTACCCTCATGGCGGAGGAATGACAATTATTTTTGGGAACTCATCCATCCATCCGTTGCTAGAGGTGACTACGCCAGTGTTAGAGATCAAACATGGCGAGGAGGATGTGTTCCTCTTGAGATTCACTCTGGCTGAATCCCAGGTAGTACAAACCATTCTGGCCACAGACAAAGGCATGTACGTCAATGGCCAAGCCATCTACTTCATGAACAAACTGCGGCATGTCCCAGGAATGGGGTTCGGTAAAAGTGGTCAGGGTGTTGCAGCGTCGACAGATGTGGCACACAACCCACATGCCTTTGGACTGGGCTATGTGCCCACCAAAGAGGATTGGGTAGGGAAGAGAGAAGAGATGAGAGGTAGAGCCAAGGCCAAGCAAGCTGAAAAACACTATGAACTCATCCACAGGCCAATCCGGCGGGCATTAAATGGCCGTTTTGTTCGAGAAGGAGAGTATTTCCCTTTTTGTGGCTTTCCAGAGCCTTGGGTAAATTCCTCGAATGAGCGTGTCCCCGAGTTCGAGATCTTCTTTGACCATTAGCTGCAGGACAGTGATGATGATGAAAGGGTTGAACCAAGCATCAAAGTTGAACAAAGCACGAAAGGTGACTCAGATGACAACGAGCCTGGAGTAGGAGTAGCACTGGCTTGTCTCCTGACAGATCCTGCGGCCGACCTAGAGAACTTCGGGGATAACTTTATTGTCTCCATGATTGAGGAAGAACTGGGTGTGGACCCAACCAGTGGTATTTTGGATGCATATAAGGCACCACATCTTACTTGGCAGTTGGAGAAAGGCTATCTTTCCAGTTCTAAATCGGGTGATGAGCCAGAATCTGATTCCATTCAGTTTGTGGGGTCGGGATCAGATTTAAGTTCTTCTAAGTCTGACTCTGGTATTTTTGGGAGTGGCAACCCGGATACCAAAGTCCTGTCTAGGTCTTCATTTAGCTTTTCTTTTGAGTCTGTAATCGAAGATTTGGACCTTTTGAATAAAGACTCTACAGATTCTGTGTACTTTTCTGGTCGTTGGTTTATTGTATTAACCAAGATTTTCAAAATTTTAATGAAAACGAAGGGGAAGAAATTCTTTGGCTTTGAAAAACTTGATTAATCGAGAGGAGGAAAGGTTTGCTAAACCCTGTATTGATGAAATCATTGCCATTAATGTGGGTACTGAGAAAGATCCGTGCCTGGTTCAGATCGGGTCCACGTTGTCTACGGAGGAACGCGAGCATTTAATCACTTTATTAAAAGATTGCAAAGATGTTTTTGCGTGGTCCTATGAAGACATTCCTTGGATCATTCCTAAGATTGTACAGCACCGGATCCCTTTTGAACTTGAGGTTCGACTAGTCAAGCAGAAGCTGCGTAGAATTCATTCGAATTGGGCACTGAAAATCAAGGAAGAGGTCAAAGCAGATTGATGCAGGATTTTGTTATTATTCGAGTATCTGACTTGGTTGGTCAATATCGTCCCGGTGTCGAAGAAGGATGGTAGAATTCGGGTTTGAGTCGACTTTCGGGACTTGAACAGAGCTAGTCCAAAGGTTGACTTTCCTCTGCATATTAATAAGTTGGTAGACTTCACTGTGGGCCATGCATTGCAATCATTTATGGATGGGTTTTCTGGGTATAACTAGATTTTGAAGGCTCCTGAGAATAGAGAAAAGACTGCATTTACCACTCCGTGGAGTACTTACTGCTACCGGGTTATGCCATTTGGGTTGAAAAATGCTGGAGCTACCTATTAGAGGGTTGCGACTACTATTTTGCACGACATGATCCACAAAGAGGTTGAGGTGTATATGGACGACATGATTGTTAAGTCTAAAGAACGAGAAGGCCACTACACCACACTTGAAAAATTCTTTCAACGGATCAGGGAATACAGATTGAGGTTAAACTCACAGAAATGCACCTTCAGCGTAACAGTAGGAAAAATGCTGGGCTTTCTGATCACACAGAGGGAAATTGTAGTAGATCCTTCCAAAATCAAGGCCATCTTAGAAATACCACCACCAAGGACTAAAAATGAGGTGCGTGGCTTTTTGGGTAAAGTGTAATTCATAAGACGGTTCATCTCCATATTAACTGACTTGTGAACCACTATTTGGTCTTCTGAAGAGAGGAAAGAAATTTCAATGGGATGATCGATGTCAGTTTACCTTTGAATAGGTTAAGCAGTATCTCTGGAATCCACCTGTGTTGTCATCACCGGAGCCAAGGAAGCCTCTGATTCTATATTTGTCAGTGATAAATACGACCATGGGATGCATGCTTGCACAGGAACCTGATGATAGGGTGGAGAAGGCCATCTACTATTTGAGTAAGAAGATGCTAGACTATAAGACCCGCTACACTCCCTTGGAGAAAGCTTGCCTAGCCTTGGTATAGGCTACCAGGAAGTTGAGGCACTACTGTAGACACCCCATTTTTGACCGTCCTTGAGACTTGGACGTCGTCGTTTGAGCACTCAATGATTTGTATGCTCGTGTTTGTGTTGAGTGCCCGAAGATCTTGGCTGAGAGCCTCGTTTTTTAGCTTTCGAACCTGATCTGTTTTGTGCTGGCCGACGCCTAGTTTTTGAGCCTTCAAACCTTATCTGTTTTGTGCTTGGTTGTGGACCAAAAGCTTGTTGTTTCAAGTCTGGAGGAGAGGGTGGCCTGCCAGCCAGCCCCATAGCGTATCGGCCATGGCTTGTGCCTGCCGGCCATCAGTGGTGGCCGACGACCATTTTTCTTCTTTTTCAGATATTTGTTTGCCAGCTGCGCGAGATGTTGTTCACTGAAGTGCATCTCCATACATGTGCATGGTAGGATGATTTCAAGCCTTAATCTTGTTTTTCTATATATAGGGGGTGCTCTCCCCCATTTGGAGGGGTTAGAAAATTTGGATCAAATTTCTCTCTCTCCCTCTTCTTGTTTTGTGCCTTAAACTCTAGTTTCTCTACACCTTTGCACATAGAGCCTTAACCAAACTTGACCACCTTGGAGCTGAGGTCCCTTGGAGCCTAGTTTGAGCTTTGGAAGGAGGTTTGAGCCTGAAATTGTGGCTGTTTTGTGCTGTGCTTCAAAGGTAGAGAACTTATCTCATTTAAGCTTATTGTGCACACTTGTTTTGCCATCCTTTTATACTGTTTTTAAGCTGGTTTTCAACTACAAAAAACTCTGGTTTTTGAGGCTTAACATGATGGTTTGAGGCTATTTTGTGTTAAGGGGTGAGCCACCCTTCTTGTTGCTTAATTATGTGAGCTTTTGTGCCATCTTTCAAGGCTTTCAAGTCAAACTTTTTGGGCCTTTAAACCACTGAAATTCAGAGTTATTTTAGTGGTAAAAACCTCATTTTGAAGTCCAAAATTGGAGGGGGTAGCCTCCCCTCCTTGTGTCTTGTTTGCATGCCTAGATAGCTTAACATGTGAGCATGTTGTTCTAGCATTTTGTACCTTAATCTTAGCATGTTTTTGCTACTGTTTTGACTAGTTTCAGCTCTTTTTTGAGCCGGTTTGGTCCTTTGAGCGTGAATTGCATGAGTTGCTTACATGTTTTAGTGTCACTTTGCACTCCATTTCAGGACTGAAATCTCTGTAATCTCCCTCTATTCTTCACTCTTTCATTTATTTTGAAAGTGGCTTTGAACCCCTTGTTGGCTTGAGTGTGAAATTGAGACACTCGTGCTTAATGGTTTCAATCCTCTTTTGAGGGTTTCTACTAATCAACGGCATGAGGTCTCTTTCATGCTCAAGACACTTGTGGTTTAAGCCTACTTTCAATTACAGGACATTCACATTGGACTTAATCAATTAAAGAATGGATTGGTAAGCTAAAATGAGTAAACAAAAATGGACAAGCAAAAGAGGCAAGATAAAGCATCTTTCGTGTTGCATTACATGTGTTCGGATCGGACGTTAATTCAAACATGAGGCAAATGGGACATTTCATACTCAAAAGTGATGAAATGTACCATTTTCCTTGGTCCCTTGATCATGCATGATAGGGTGATGGATTTGTTGAGTCTTGTTTTGCACTCATTAAGCTTGTACAAGCTTGGTTCTTTGGCCATCATGCTTGACAATTGCTTGGTTGATGGCTTGAGAGCCAAGAGCTACACTTCTTTGAGCTTATGTGATGATAAGGATGGTAGCAGTACATACACTCCTTGAGAATACACTGCTTTGCCTCTGTTTCCTCTCTGTTGCAGCAAAAAAAAGAAGTTCAGGCAAGCGCTGGCCGACAGGCCACCAACAGTGGCCGACCGACCACCAATGATAGCCGACAGCCACCATTGGTAGCCGACCGGCCATCCATGAAGGAAGTTGTTCAGTGTGCTCCTAAAGGGGATCAGAAGTGTTCCGGAAGTTGGTGCAATTTTTAGTGTTCAAACAAGCACAAATAGAGGTGCCGATGGCAAGGCGGTGGATTTTCAGGAGGAAGACAACCGAGCATGCATGCGTCCCTTGCCCTCGAGGCCATTTAATTGCTTTATTTAGTTAGTGTAGCTAATTATTCAATTCAAGTGCTGTACTTAATTAGTTAGTGTAACTAGTTATTCAATTCCAATTTGTTGTAATTAATTAGCTTAGAATAAGTTAGTTAATTAGTTTCAATTGTGTTGTAATAGTTAGCTTAATTAGCGTAGCTAGTTAGTTAGCTTTATTCATTTGGACCCTCCTTCGCGAGGGCATAATGTTGTAATAAGTGTGCGTGTGTGTGTATGTCTTCCAACCTCACGCCTTTCTCCCTTTTATTTAACTGCTTTTGATGGTTAGATTAGGGACATATTTCGATTAGCATATCTTATGCTTGCATGTTTGCATCCATTCATTTGTCTTTCATGCACCGAGGTTCGACGCATCATTCAAACTGCATTGCAATTTCAATACTTCCTTGAATACGTGTTTCAAAGCATGCTATCAAAGTGTTGCAAATACCATGATTAAGTAGTCGAGCCTATTTAGTTACATCATTGCATACGTTGCATTAGTCATTTAACATAGTTAGGATCATGCATCTTTCTAACTAGCTTTTGTTTTGGCTTGGAGTACTCGGTGAGTTTTATGCTTTAGCATACTTGCATGAGTGCGATTGCCATATTGCCATGATTCGCATGCTTGTCATGAGGCTATGTGCTTAAATGCTTAACTGCATGAATGCCTGTGGATGAAGGCTTTGCTGTTTGAATTGGAATGATTCAACAAATGTAAGTTTTAAGCCCACTTTGCGAAGTGGCAAAATCATGTTTTAAGCCCACTTGAGGTGGCAAATCCGCATCTTTAAGCCCACTTGAGGATGGCAAATTCAAACCATTTTCGAAAACAAACATGAGTTGAATTGTTCCAAGTCTTGCAACTAGTCTATACTTGCTTGTGTGCGTCACATAGTAATGCTAGTTTAATAACCGAAATAAGAACACATAAGGTTTATAAAAAAACATATCATGATTAGTAGAGGCCGATCATTGATTGGGCGAGTGGGGTGCTCAATTCATGACCTTCCCCCTTCGTACCTAAGCTCCCGAGCCAAGGCAACTTTGGTAATGACGGACACGTGGCCTTTGGCACGAGTCAGGGTTTCCTAAATTTCGCCAAAATAAAATATTTAGGTGGTTACTTTATATCCGGCAAAGTAGTCCAATTTTGGCATTATTTGATTTAAAATCGATTTTCCAAAAAGGTTTGCCGGATTTGAACTCTTTGATGATTATCAGTTTCACATTACACTTTGTGAGATTAGATTCAGAACCGCGAGAGTCCGAATTGTGAGACCTTCTTTTCAAACCCTTTCCGAAAGGCAGGGGCGCAGAAAAAGGCGAGCCCACAGTTTTTAGCAACTCTGCTGCGGATTTAGAGAACTTGACTCGAACTCATGATATGTTGTTTTATCTACATTTATGTATTTCTTTGCATTGCATTTGTATTGGTGCGCCTAAGTCACAGTGTTTGCCATTTGCTATTCCTAAGCTGTTTGTTGGAGGCTTGCTTGGAAAAGCGGGCCGTAAGGCTAACCGGTTGCAGGCTCTGCCACGATGGGAACACAAGCCTTGGATCTGGACTACCGCTATACTGTTTGATCCTCCTTTCACTTCTCGGTGTTAGGAGCAAGAGGTATATTAGGCGGTTTTACTGAGTTACCCTTTTTGACCAATCGGCCTAGTTGCATATTGGAAGCTATAGGGACTGTTCCAAACTAGGACAGGTTGCTCACCTGAATGCAGGAATTGTTTGAAACCGCTTGTTTGCATAGTGAACCCTTAGCTCCTGACGAGATTAGGACAGGGTAACCCTACCCCATCATAGGGGTGTTTTGGCTCTCGCTTGCTTGATACATGCTTTTAGAGTGAAACTCTGCAGGAATGTATGTATCAGTTGCAGGTTTGGGTATCAGTTTGAGGATATCAGTTTTGAGGTAGAGATTTGGGGTAGAAATCAGTGTTTGAGTACAGTCATCCGGCTTATGATTTCAACTGTGTGTTGTTTCTGTCTGAGCCGAGGTACTGTGTGTTTTTTGGTTTTTGTTTCTTTTGCTTTATTTTTCTTTTTGCAAGGTAATGTTTCACAATTGCTTCAGACAAGGCTATTACCCCTCGAGCACTTTGGACTCGAGTTAGGAGGATTTACCGATTTGAGGATCTTATTGGAGGATAGCCAGTGTTTACTTCACTACCCCCGGTTACAAGACAGAGGAGAGTCGGGCCTAGCTCACCGGTTCAGCAGTCGCCAATTCAGCAGTTACTGACTACTTCATCTGTGCTCAGTTGAACCCAGTTATCTACTTCTACTTCAGAAATGGAGTACACAGCAGTTCCGATAGATCAGCATCCTGTGGTCAACATGGAGGATATGTTGCGTTAACTCCAACAAACTGTTGAGGCAATGCAGCTATACGCTGCTCGCCAAGCAGAGGTCACTACCCGCCAAGCGAAAATTGCAACCCAACAGGCCGAATTGATCGCTAGTCTTCAACAACAACAACAATAACAACCACAACAAGCAGTAGTTTCTGCTTCGCATTCACCCCCAGTCAGGGTTCCAATACCCAGGGTTACAACTAATGTCCAGGAAAATGCGGACATTCCGGCAGAGCCAGTTCCACTTCAGACTTCCAAAGCACCAGTTTACCCAATAGAGGCACCATTTTGAGTTTGAGGTCGACCCTACCGTATTGAAAGTGAGCATGCTTGAGAAGCTCTTCAAAAGAGCTCAGTGTGTCAATTCAATCCCGGATATAGAGGATGGCTATACCGATGCAGTGGTGACCTTGCCGGATAGGTTTAAAATGCCACATATAGATGGAGGGCCAAGGCCTCCATGATGACCACCTGGCCAGCTAAAAAGGACCAGATCAGAATGGTCGTCCATAATCTACAACCGAGGCTGCTACAGAAGATAATAGTCTTACCTCTGCCTACATTTGCTTACCTCCATGAAATATGGTGCAGATAGAGGATGCAATGAAACAGGGTCTGATAGACCATGAGAAAGAGCAGCCCAAGAGGACTTTTACGCACAGTTCCAATGCGGCTACGAGTAGTAATGCAGCTACAAGGACCTTTGCTGTTGGTATGGTCACCACCACACCGAAAACTGCCACCCTCTTTACCGGTACATCCGAAACCACCTCACAACCTGCAAAGCACCAACCCTGAGGCCAGAGGGTCTTTACCCCACTCTACATGTCTCTATCGGCGGCCTTGAGGGTCCTGATTAAAAAAGGGCATCTGAAGCCCCTAGAGCCGTGCCCATTGCCTAATCCCCTCTCTCCTACACATAACCCGGCCAAGTACTGCGCCTTCCATCTATAACATGGTCATGACACCAACCTATGCTTCAGATTATGTCATGAGATTCAGGATCTCATTGACAACAAAGTGATAGTGCCTCCTTAAAAGCCTAACGTCACTACAAATCCCCTCTCACCACATAACCAAGCCCCTCCACCCCGGCAAATAAACCTTATCCAAACACTGGCTGTCTCTTACGATCCCAATATATACATCACCCCCTCCCACCTACCTAAGCCGGTGCTATTCATCCCGGAAAGCACAGACTTGTGCATGATGAGCACGTCTATATCCCAACCCGAACTTGTGGTGGTAGCTGTGGTAGAAGAAGGCATGCCTAAGGGCTCCGTGAGCTTAACTGAAGAGGAATACAACCCGTGCTGCTACATTGTGCCAACCAGTCACGCCAGACCAGGGGTGGAATTGTCGACAGGAATAGAGGTTAATGTAGTCTGGGAGGATAGACCAAGTGAGGGACTGGATGACTTAGCTGATCTCGAGGAGGACATCAGTAACTTGCAGTTCTTCGATGAACAAGATCTGGGGAGTGTACAATTGACTAGTTTAATATGAACGGATCAACGGATAATACAGGGTGGCTCAGTGATGAACTGGATGTTGATGAGGGGTCTTAACCAAAATAGGAACATCTAGAAACAGGGACTGCTGCAACGGCCAGAACGGTCGATGACAAGGGAAAGTTTTCAGAGAGCACTGGCACTAAGAATTGTGCTTAGGAATTGAGTAGCGTTAGCACAACTGATACAGAGCAGGAGGCCGCATTGAAGCGGTTTGAACATGAAAGTGATGAGAATGCTCAGAAGGCTAGAAAGGCCAAAGGCCCTATGGGGATTGACTGTGACGTGGATGCAGGAATGCTTACAACGGAATCGGACAGTTGCTTGTCGGTTGCCGGGGGAATGTGGTGGGAAGATGATGATTTGCATCTTGTCCATACGGATGAAGATTGGGGACAGAATCTGCCAGATGATACATGGTATTCCAAGGAAGTCGATCACATGACTCGGAGCGGAAAGTATTTTAAGCCCCCACACCTGGACCAACTAGAAGCATCTGGAAAAGATAAGGAGGCCGAAAGAGAAATTGTTAGAAGAAGAAGCTGTACTGAAGCAGCTGAAGAAGATTCAAGCGGACATATCCATCTGGGGATTGCTCATGGCTTCACGGGTATACAAGCAAGCCGTCCTATCGGCAATGGATAAGGCTAAGCTCTCTATCGAGACAACTCCTAAGCAATTAGTGGGACTGGTTTTCCCATGAGGCGCTTCACCGACTTTGACCTTCATAGATAAGGAATTGTCGCCTGAGGGTTCTAAGCATAACAAACCACTATATATCTCTGTTGAATGTAAAGAGAAGTGGATTCCGGTTGTCTTGGTTGATACTGGGTCTGCAATTAATGTGTGTCCATCGCGCACGGCCTATGCTATTGTCTTGAAGCCAGCAGACTTTGTACCAACGGCCCAGGTGATTCAGGCTTATGACAATACAAGTTAGGAAGTGATGGGGACAATTATAATCAGAACGCAGGTTGGCCCAGCATAACAGGATATTGAGTTTCACGTCCTGGATGTTCCAGCTACCTTTGACTTGCTACTTGGGCGACCGTGGCTGCACCAAGTAAAAGTTGTTTCTTTCACCTTACATCAGATGCTGAAGTATCCTCTTGGAAAAGGGGTGGGCACTATTTTTAGGAATTCTTCTATACATCCCCCATCGGAGGTCATTACACCAGTACTGGAGATTGTACATGGCGACGAGGATGTTTTCCTATCTGGATTTACCTTGGTTGAGGCTTGGATGGTGCAAGATATTTTAGCTATTGATGAGGGGTTGTACATTAGTGCTCAATCAGTCTACCTCATGAATAAGCTACAACATGTACCCGGAATGGGATTGGGAAGGAGCGGCCGGAAGGGCGTTGCTGCATTGGCCGAAGTGCCACAGAACCCTCATACCTTTGGTCTAGGTTACACGCTACCAAAGAAGACTGGGTAAGAAAAGGGAAGGAAATGGCAGGAAGAGCCAAAGCTAAGCAAAGTGGGAAGCACTATGAGCTAGTTTATAGACCCATTCAAGGAACCCTGAACGGCCATTTTGTCTAGGAGGGGCAAGATTTCTCATTTTGTGGCTTTCCTGAGCCATGGTTGAACTTTGAGAAGTGGCGTTTGCCCGGCTTCGAGATTTTTTTCGATCTACAACTGCAAGAGGATGAATCCATAGAGGAACAGACTGACCTACCAGCTGTGGCTGAATACAGAGGATAAGTCCAATGGCAGTGAACTTGAGATTGGAGCAACGTTGGCTTGTTTCCTTTCGAATCCTCATATCAAACTAGAGAGCTTGGGGGATGACTTCACTCTTTCCATGATTAGAGATCAATCAGGTGTGGACCCTTTCGGTGGTATTCTGGATGCATCTATCGCACCCTCCCTCGTTTGGTAGTTCGAGGAGGGCTTTTTGTCCAGCAGTTCTGAATCAGGTAGTGAATTGGAATCTGATTCCACAGAGTTTGTGGAGTCAGAATCAGATTCCAGTTCTTTTGAGTCGGAGTCCGGTATTCCTGGGGGTGATAACCCGGATGCTGTTGTTTTGTCCAGGTCGTCTTTTTCCTTTTCTTTTGAGTCGGTTGTAATTGAGGAATTGGACGAGCTGGAAGCTTTGAATGAGAATGGTACCACTGCTGTTTCTGAGTACTTTTCTGTGCCATTTGTATATTGCATTGATCATGACTTTCAAAATTTTGATAAAAATGACGGTGAAGGAATTTCTCTGGTTTTGAAACATTTGATTGATCAAGAGGAGGAGAGGTTTGTAAAACCCCTTGTTGATGAGATCGTTGCAATTAATGTGGGTACTGGGAAGGATTTGTGTCTGGTCCAGATCGAGTCCACGTTGTCTTTAGAGGAACGCGAGCGCTTAGTCGCCTTATTAAAAGATTTCAAAGATGTTTTCGCGTGGTCCTACGAAGACATGCCTGGAATCGATCTCGAGATTGTACAACATCAGATCCCTCTTGACCCTGAGGCTTGACTCGTCAAGCAGAAGCTTCAGAGAATACGCCCAAATTGGGCTTTGAAAATCAAGGAGAAGGTCACCAAGCAGATAGATGCAAGGTTTTTGCTAGCATCTGAGTATCCTACTTGGTTGGCCAATATTGTTCCGGTGCTGAAGAAAGATGGCAGAATTCGGGTGTGTGTGGATTTCAGAGATCTGAACAAAGCCAGTCTGAAGGATGACTTTCCTCGACCGCACATCGACGAATTGGTGGACTTCACTACAGGCCACGCGTTGTTATCCTTCATGGATGGGTTTTCTGGGTATAACCCGATTTTGATGGCACCCAAGGATAGGGAGAAGACTGCCTTCACCACGCCATGGGGAACCTACTGCTACAGGGTGATGTTGTTCGGTTTGAAAAATGCTGGGCCTACTTATCAACGGGCTGTAACCACGATCTTTCATGATTTGATCCACAAAGAGGTTAAGGTTTACGTAGACGACATGATTGTCAAGTCCAAAGAAAGAGAGGGCCACTACACTGCCTTGAAGAAATTCTTCCAATGGATCAGAGAATATCGGTTAAGGCTGAATCCACAAAAATGCACTTTTGGTGTCATAGCGGGGAAAATGCTGGGTTTCTTGATCACACAGAGGGGCATTGAGGTTGATCATTCAAAAATCAAGGCCATCTTTGAAATGCCATCACCAAGGACTGAAAAGGAGGTGCGCGGCTTTCTGGGTAAAGTGCAATTCATAAGACGGTTTATTGCAAAATTGACCTTGACTTGTGAACCACTATTTGGTCTCTTGAAGAAAGGAAAGAAATTCCAATGGGATGACCGATGCCAGGTTGCTTTTGAGCAGATCAAACAGTATCTTCAGAACCCGCTCAGGTTGTTACCGCCAGAGCCAAGGAAGCCGTTGATTTTTTACCTGTCAGTAACCGACACTACAATGGGCTGCATGCTTGCGTAGGAATCTGAGGACAGAGTGGAGAAGGCCATCTATTACCTAAGCAAGAAGATGCTGGAATATGAGACTCGTTACACCCCGCTAGAGAAGGCTTGCTTGGCCCTGGTATGGGCTACCAAGAAGCTGAGGCACTACCTGTTAGCTGACGCCGTAATTATGGTTTCGAGGTTAGATCCCATCAAATATCTCTTCGAGAAACCAGCACTTACGGGTAGGCCAGCCTGTTGGTTGCTTCTTCTCTCTAAATTTGATTCGAAATATGTGATATGCAAGTCTGTCAAGGGGAGAGTAGTAGCTGAGTTCTTGGTAGATCACCTAGTGGAAGGGGACGAGGCAGTAGAATACTTATTCCCAAATGAAGCAATTCTACAGGTTGAGGAAGAGATTTGGACAATGTACTTTGACAGAGCGTCCAATCAGTACGGCTATGGGATAGGGGTGTTGCTGATAGCACCTGACAATTCCCATATACCTTTAGTTTTCAAACTCCGGTTCAAAGTATCCAACAATGAAGCAGAATACGAAGCGTGTATCGCTAGATTGGAAGCTGCCCTGGAACTAGGGGCAAAAAGGTTGGATGTCATTGGGGACTTGAACCTCGTTGTATCTCAAGTGAAAGGAGACTGGAACGTTAAAGAAGAAAGGATGAAAATCTATCACCAGACCTTGGATGTTCTGATTCCTAGGTTTGAGAAGCAAACCTTCATGCATCTGTTAAGAGAGAACAATAGGTTTGCTGACGCTTTATCAACTCTATCTTCTATGATAGACATTCTTTTGGGAGTCCGGATACGTCCGATCATTATTGAATAGAGATATGTGCCGGCCTACGAGTTGATTGCCGTGATAGATAAAGTGCAAGATCAAAACCCCTGGTATCATGATATCTGGAACTTCTTAGAAAAGGAGTCTTATCCACTAGGGGCAAATGCCAAAAATAAAAGGGAAATACGGCGAATTGTACAAACGAGGCCATCTGGGAATGCACAAGCTGTGTGTTGATGTAGAAGAGCCGAAGCGCCTAATGGAGGCCATCCATGGAGGAGAGTGCGGATTGCGTATGAGTGGAGTAACGCTAGCCCGGAAGATTCTCAGGTAGGGTTATTACTGGTCAACCATGGAGGAGGATTGTATCGGTTTTGTTTGTCGATGCCACAAATGCCAAATTCATGCAAATCAAATGAATATCCTACCGTCAAAGCTGTACAACATGACTTCACCATGGCCTTTTTCAGTCTGGGAAATTGATGTTATTGGAGAAGTTACGCCAAAAGGTTCGAATGGGCATGAGTATATCCTGGTGGCAATAGACTATTTTACAAAGTAGGTCGAGGCCCAATCCTATGCAGTGCTGAAAGCGTCGCATGTAGCCAAGTTCATCAGGAATAACATTATTTGTCGTTATGGAGTCCCGAATGAGATTATTTCAGACAATTGCTCCCACTTCAAGAAAGAAGTGATCGACTTCTTAGAGAAGTACAATGTGGCTTTTCATAAGTCATCCACATATCGGCTACAAACCAACGGAGCTGTTGAGGCCACCAACAAGAACATCAAGCACATTCTACAGAAGATGGTGGAAACTTACAAGGACTGGCCAGACAAACTGCCATTTGCTCTCTGGGGCTATAGAACATCAATTCCGACATCTACTGGGGTAACTCCATATTCTCTGGTTTATAGGATGGAAGCTATTCGGCCGATTGAAGTTGAGGTCCCGTCGTTGCGGGTTATGGCTGAGTGGCAGATAGCAAAAGCGGATTGGCAGCAGAGTAGGTTCGAGGAACTTATGTTGTTCGATGAGAGGAGGCTGAAAGCACTGTACCATGTCCAAGGTTATCAACGCAGGATTGCTAGGGCTTTCAACAAGAAAGTTAAGTCCAAGAATATGAAAGAAGGGGATTTGGTGCTAAAAGACAATTGAGCTCCTATCCATGACCCTAGGGGCAAGTTCAGACCGAATTGGACTGGTCCTTGCATCATCATTTCAATTTGGTTTGGTGGAGCTATCATTCTTATAGACCTTGGTGGCCTCGAATTCTCCCAACCAATCAACATGGACACGTTGAAGAAATACTATCCTTGAGTGGCTCGCTAGGCCGAAAACCCGCAAAGGCGACCTAGGCAAAAGTTAGAGCACAAAAAATTAGAAAAAATAAAAACTGAGCTCGCAAGGTTGAAAACCCAGAAATGACGGCCTTGACAAAAGTTAGAGCGCAAAAGGAGAATGTTAATAGCCGAGTGAACCTGAACCGAACTACGTAAGGCTTGATTCCCATCTTCGGGATACGTAGGTGTAGACACTCCATTTTTGACCAACCTTAAGACTCAGACGTCATCGTTTGCGCACTCGATGATCGTGCATGTTTGTGCTCGTTTTGAGTGCCCAAAGTTCTCGGCTGAGTGCCTTGTCTTTGAGACTATAAACCCTCTGTGTTTTGGCCTTGTTTTTGGGCCAAACCTTGGTGCCGCTTGCCTGGAGGGGGGAAAGGACTTGTTGGCAACTGTTGGCTATTGTCGTCACTTTTCCTCTTTGTCAGCCACTTGAAGTGGTCGGTCGGCTAGGGGAGGTGGCCGGCCGGCCACCTGAAGTGACCGACGGCCAATTTTCTCCTTTTTCAGATATTTTATGTGCTAGCTGTCCCAGCTGTTGATCACTGAAAGCCTCATCCATACACGTGTATGGAGGGATGGAAGCAAGCTTTTGGCTTGCATTTCTATATAAGGAGAGGTCTCTCCACCATTTTGAGGGTTACAAAATTTTGTGAGCAAAATTTCTGCCTCTCTCTCTAGAATTCTCTCTCTCTTCCTATTTAGTGCTTCAAAGTGAGTTTTCTCTACATATTTGCATACAACCCCTTAACCAAATTAGACTACCTTGTAGCTGAGGTTCTTAGAGGTTTTATTTGAGCTCTCAAAGCTGGTTTTGGCTTAGAAAGTGGCTGTTTGTTGCTGTGCTTCAAAGGTATAGGCTTCACCCATTTTAAGCGTATTTTTGCACACTTGTTTGGCCACCTTTGCATGCTTTTTTTGGCCTAATTTTCAACTAAAAAAACCTCTGTTTTTAAGGTTTAAAAATGGTAGCTTAAGGCCTTTTTGGAGTTAGGGGTGGTTCACCCTCTTTTGTAGCTTGTTTGCTAAGTGTTGAGCGATCTTTTAAAGCTTTTCAAACAACTCTTTTTTGGCCTTTTAACCACTAAATTCCAGGGGAATTTCAGTGGCAAAAAGTATGTTTTGAGGTCCAAAATAGGAGGGGGTGGCCTCCCCTCCTTGTGTCTTGTTTGCATGTGTAGAAGGCCTAGCATGTGAGCATGCTTTTCTATCATTTTATGACTTGATCTCATCATGTTTTGGCTACTGTTTTAGCATGCTTTAGCTCTGTTTTGGGCTTCTTTGGTCATATGAGGCTTGGTTTGTATAGCTATAGTGTAATATGCCTTCACTAGCTTTGTGTTTCACGGCCCCTAACATGTTGTGCATGTGTTGATTGCATAATGTAGCATCATTTTATATATGATTTCAGTGTGCATAGCTCTGTCACACTCTCACATACATCACTCTTTCAGTGCTTTTGAGAGTTGTGCTTTGTGCCTTGTTTGTAGCCTAACATGTGAGCATGTTTTTCTTGCCTTTTGTACAACTATCTCAACATGTTTTTGCCGCTCTTTTGGCATGATTAAGCTCTATCCAGAGCTGGTTTAATCATTTGAGTTTGATATGGCACGCCTCTAGTGTAGTGCTCTTCACTAGCTTTAATGCTTTTAGCTTTTGAACATGTCTTGCATGTGTTGCTTGCATGATTTAAGGTTTTTAGCATGCCATTTCAGCATCAAAAAGTCTACAACCTCCCTCATTTCTTCATTTTTCTATTTGTTTTGAGGGTTGATTAACCTTATGATTGTGTTTAAGCTTGAGATAGAGCTTGTGCTCAATGGCTTTAACCCTCTTATGAGGGTTCCTCCTAGCCAAAGGCATGATCTCTCTCATGTCTTAAATCATCCTTTGGTTGACCCCTCTCTCATTAGAGGACAATCACATTGGACTTAACCGGTTAAAGAATGGCTTGGTAATGCTAAAATGTGTAAACAAAATGAGCAAAGTAAAACATGAACAAGAAAAGCATTTGTGTTGCATTGCATGTGTTTGGATCGGATGTTAATCCAAACACAAGAAATGGGGGATGTTTCATACTCAAAGTGATGAAATGTGTCACGTTTCTTGGTCGCCGTCACCCTTGATCATGCATGATAGGGTGGTGGTCCGTTGAGTCTTATTTGTGCATTCATTAAGCTTGTACAAGCTTGGTTCTTTTGCCATCATGCATGAAAATGCTTGATTGGTGGCTTGAGAGCCAAGTGCCACACTCCTTTAAGCTTGAGAAATGATAAGGAGTGTGGTAGTACACACATTCCTTAAAAAATGCATTGCTTTGCCTCTGTTGTTCTCCACTGCAGCAAAGCTAGAAGCCTGGAAAAAGGGGTGGCCGACCGGCCACTTGCAGTAGCCGACCGACCAGTGTGTGTGGCCGACCGGCCACCAGTTCATTTTTGTGTAAAAATGATCCTATGTTGGAGCAAAAGCAGTCTGGAATATTGGTGCGTTGTTCAGAGATCAAGGCGAGTGCAAACAGAGGCAATAGAGATCATGGCGATGGATTTTCGGGAGGACGCAACTGAGCATGCATGTCTCCCTTGCTTATGAGGCCATTTACTCGCTTTATTTAAACTGTTTTAAATAGCTTAGCGTAGCTAGTTATTTAATTCGTTTTCTAATATGATAATTAGTTTGTGTAACTAGTTATTCAATTTCATTTGTTGTAATTAATTAGCTTAGAATATGTTAGTTAATTAGATTCAAATTGGTTTGTAATAATTAATTAGCTTAGCATAGTTAATTTGTTGGTTTGTAATAATTAGCTTAGCTTAGAGTAGCTTAGCTTATTTATTTGGACCCTCCTTCGCGATGGCACAATGTTGTAATAAGCGTGCGTGTGTGTGTGCATGTCTTCCAACCCCACGTCTTTCTCCCTTTTACTTAACTGCTTTCGATGGTTAGTTTTAGGGCACATTTTGATTAGCATACCTTATGCCTTGCATGTTTGCATCATTTATTTGTATTGCATGCATCGGGCTCGGCGCATCATTCAAACTGCATCGTATTTCAATACTTATTTGAATATGTGTATCAAATTGTTGCATTCATATGCCATCTTAGATAGTCGAACCTATTAATTGCATATTGCATGTGTTGCATTAGACATCTAGCATAGTTAGGATCATGCATATTTCTAACTAGTTTTTGTTTTGGCTCGGAGTATACTATAAGTGTTACGCTTTAGCATACTTGCATGAGTGCGAGTGCTACCATGATAGCATGCTTGCCATGAGGCTATTTGCTTGTATGATAAACTGCATGAATACTTGTGGATGAAGGCTTTGTTTCCTGAATTGGAACAATTCGATGATTGTGAGTTTTAAGCCCACTTTGCGAAATGGCAAATCATGTTTTTAAGCCCACTTGAGGGTGGCAAATCCGCGCTTTAGCCCACTTGTGAGTGGCACTTTCAAACCATTTTCAAAAACAAACTTGAGTTGATTTGTTCCAATTCTTGCGATTTAGTTTGTACTTGCTTGTGTGCGTCACGTACTAAAGTTAGTTAATAATCCGGATAAGAACACATAAGGTTTATAAAACAACATATCATGTTTAGTAGAGGCCGATCTTTGATAGGGCGAGCGGGGATGCTCATTTCAGGACCTTCCCCTCTCGTACCCAAGTTTCCGAGCCGAGGCAACGTTGGTGATAACGGACACGTGGCCTTTGGCACGGGTCAGGGTTTCCTAAATTTTCCAAATATAAAATATTTAGGTGACGACTCTGTAATCTGGCAAAGTAGTCCAGTTTGACATTATTTGATTTAAAATCTGATTTTCCAAAATGATTTGCTGGATTGGACTCTTTGGTGGTTATCAGTCTCACATTGCACTTTGTGAGATTAGATTAAGAACCATGACAGGAGTCCGAACTGTAGAGGACCAATTCACGCCTCTCCGAAAGGGGGGCGTGTGAAGAAAGTCGGGTCTACAGTTTCTGGCGACTCTGCTGGGGATTTAGAGAACTTGACTCGAATGCATGACATGTTGTTTTATCTACATTTGTGTGTTTCTTTGCATTGCATTTGCATAGGTGCACCTAAATCATAGTGTTTTCCATCTGCTATTCTCGAACGGCTTGCTGGAGGCTCGCTTAGAAAAGCGTGCCATAAGGTTGACCGGTTACGGGCTCTGCTACGATGGGAACACAAACCTTGGATCTAGACTACCGCTGTACCGTTTGATCCCCCTTTCACTTCTTGATGATAGGGGCAAGAGGTATATTAGGTGCTCTTGCTGAGGCACCCTTTTTGACCAATTGACCTAGTTGCATATCGGAAGCCGTAGAGACTGTTCCAAACAAGGACAGGTTACTCACCTGAATGCAGGATTGTTTGAAACTGCATGCATGCGTAGTAAAACCCTAGCTCCTGACGAAACTAGGACAGGGAAACCCTACCCCACCATAGGGGTGTTTTGGCTCTCACTTACTTGATATGTGCTGTTAGGGTGTGTCTCTACAGAAATGTATGTATCAGTTGCAAGTCTGGGTATCAGTCTGAGGACATCAGTGTTTGAGGGTATCAGTATTGAGGCAGAAAATTTGGGGGCAGAAATCAGTGTTTGAGTAGAGATTGTCCAGCTTATGATTTCAACTGTGTGTTGTCTCTATCTAAGCCGAGATGCTGTGCGTTTACTGATTGTTGTTTCCTTTTTTGCTTTGTTTTTTCTTTTTGCAAGATAACATTTCATCATTGCTTCCGACGAGGTAGTTACCCCCCAAGCACTCTGGACCAGTGTAAGGAGGCTTTATCGATCTGGGGATCTTGTGAGAGGAGAACCGGTGTTTGCTTCGCTACCCCCGGTTACAAGACGGAGGAGAGTTCGGCATAATTCACCAGTTCGTCAGTTATCTGTGCTTAGTGACGTCCAGTTTTCTGTTTCTACCTTGGAGAGGGAATATATACCGGTTCTGTCAGATCAATACCCCTCAGTCAATATAGAGGATATGCTGCGTCAACTCCAGCAAACCATCGAGGCCATGCAGCGAGACGCTGCTCGCCAAGTGGAGGCTACCTCTCGCCAAATAGAGGTTGTAGCCCAGCAGCATGAGCTGATTTCTAGGGTTCAACAACAACAACAACCACAACAAGTAGCAGCATCTGCTTCGCACCCGCCGCACCTAGGGTTCCAATACCCAGGGAAGCCGCTAATGTCCAAGAGAATACAGACATTCCAGTAGGGCCAGTCCCATCTTAGACTTCCAAAGCACCGGCTTACCCAACGGATACACCGTTCGAGTTTGAGGTTGATCCAACTGCTTTAAAAGTAAGCAAGCTTGAGAAGTTGTTCAAGCGAGGTCAGGGAGTTAACTCGATCCCATACATAGAGAATGGCTACACAAATTTGGCAGTGACATTGTCGGATAGATTTAAAATGCCTCACATAGACCGCTTCAACAGCTTGGGCGATCCTATGGTCCACTTGAGGTTGTTTTTAGATATTCTGCGGCGGAAGGGCCTGACTAGACTGCAAAAGCTATCCCTTTTTGGTCGGACCCTGTCGGGTATTGCGGTCATCTAGTATGCTAAACTGGAGGATTCAGTGAAGAGGAGTTGGGAAGAGATGGCCGAGGCCTTTGTCGCCTAGTATTCTTACAATACTCAAATAAAGGTCACAACTCGTGATCTCGAGGCCACTAGACAAGAGCCGAAGGAGGGCTTCTCTGACTTCGTCACCCGATGGAGGGCCAAGGCCTCCATGATGACCACTAGGCCAGCTGAGAAAGACCAAATAAGAATGGTCGTGCGCAATCTGCAACTGAAGCTGCTGTAGAAGATGATTGTCTTACCTCTCCCTACCTTTGCTGATCTTAATGAGATTGGGGTACAGATAGAAGACGCAATGAAATAGGGTCTGATTGACCAGGAGAAAGAACAACCCAAGAGGGCCTTTACACGCAGTTCGAATGCAGCTACGAGTAGCAATGCAGCTGCGAGAACTTCTGACGTTGGTATGGTCACCACCACACCAAAAACAGGCACACCCTTTACCGGCACATCTGGAGCCACCTCATGACCTGCAAAGTACCCACCCCGGGGCCAGAGGGTTTTCACCCTACTTTACATGTCTCTATCTTCGGCCTTGAGGGTCTTGATTAGAAAAGGGCATCTGAAGCCCTTGGAACCACGCCTGTTGCCAAATCCCCTCCCTCCTACACACAACCCAGCCAAGTATTGTGCCTTCCATCAGCAGCATGGGCATGATACTGATTTATGCTTTAGACTTCGTCATGAGATTCAAGATCTCATTGACAACAAAGTGATAGTGCCTCCTGAGAAGCCAAATGTCACTACAAATCCCCTCCCACCACATAACCAACCCCCTCCTCCACCAAGGCAAGTAAACCTGATCCAAACAATGGCCGTCCCGTACGACCCCAGCATATATATCACTCCCCCCCACCTGCCTAAGCCAGCGTTGCTCATCCCAGAAAGCACAAACTTGTGCATGATGAGCACATCCATATCCCAACCTGAACCCGTGGTGGTGGCTGTGATAGAACATGGCATGCCTAAGGGCTTTGCGAGCTTAATTGAGGAAGCACACAACCCTTGCCGCTTTATTACGCCAGCTAATCAGGCCAAGCCGAGGGTGGAATTACCGAAGGGAACTGAGGTTAATGTAGATTAGGAGGACGGGCCAAGCCAGGGGCTGGATGATTTAGCAGAGCTTGAGGAGGACATCACTAATCTGTAATTTTTCGACGAGCAGGATCTGGGGGATGTGCACATCAATTGGTTTGACTTGAATGGATCAACAGATAATGTAGGATGGCTTAGTGATGAGCCAGATATTGATGAGGGGTCTCAACCGAAACAGGGACCGTTAGAAACAGGAACGCCTGTAATGGTCGAAACGCTCGATGACAAAGAGAAGTTGCCGGAGAGCACCGGTACGAAGAATTTTGCTCGGGAATTGAGCAGCATTTGTACATCAGATACATAACAAGAGGCCGCGCTGAAGCGGTTCGAACAAGAAAGGATCAAGACTGATCAGAGGGCTAGAAAAGCCAAAGCCCCTGCGGGGACAGAATATGTTGTGAACACGGGAACAACTACGGCAGAACCGGACAGTTGTTTGTCGGTTGCTGAGGGAATGTGGTGGGAAGACGATGATTTGCGTCTGGCCCATACTGATGAGGACTGGGGACAGAATCTCCTGGATGATACGTGGTATACCGAAGAAGTCGACCACATGACTCGGAGTGGGCGGTACTTTAAGTCCCCACACCTGGACCAACTGGAAGCATCAGGGAAAGACAAGGAAGTAGAGAAGCAGAAAGGCAAACTGTTGGAGGAGGAAACTGTAGTAAAGCACCTGAAAAAGATTTAAGCAGACATCTCCATTTGGGGATTGCTCATGGCCTCGCGGGTGCATAGACAAGTCGTTCTATTAGCAATGGATAAGGCTAAGCGCTCTATTGACACAACCCCCGAGCAGTTAGTGGGACTGGTGTTCCCAGATGGCGCTTCACCAACTTTGACTTTCACAGATAAAGAATTACCACCTGAGGGCTCCGAGCACAACAAATCGTTATACATCTCTGTGGAGTGTAAAGAGAAGTGGATACCGGTTGTCTTAGTTGATACGGGATCTTCAATAAATGTGTGTCTGTCGCGCACGGCGTATACTATCGGGTTGAAGCCCGCAGATTTCATTCCAATAGCCCAGGTGATTCGGGCTTATGACAATACCAGTCGGGAAGTGATGGGACAGTGTGGATCAGAACTGAGGTTGGCCCGGCCCAACAGGACATCGAGTTCCATGTTCTGGATGGTCCAACCACCTTCAACTTACTCCTTGGACGGCCATGGCTGCACCAAGTAAGAGTTGTCTCTTCCACTTTACATCAGATGCTGAAATACCCCCATAGGAAGGGGGTAGCAATTGTTTTTGGGAACTCTTCCATACATCCGCCATCGGAGGTTACTTTGCCAATCTTGGAAATTGCACACGGCGAGGGGGATGTCTTCTTGTCTGGGTTTACCTTGGCCGAGGCTTGGGTAGTGCGAGATATTCTAGCTGTTGATGAGGGACTATATGTCAGTGCACAATCTGTTTACCTCATGAATAAGCTTCAACATGTACCCGGGATGGGATTGGAAAGGAGCAGCCAGAAAGGCGTCGCTGCATTGGCCGAAGTGCCACACAACCCTCATATCTTTAGTGTAGGTTACACGCCTTCCAAAGAGGATTGGGTAAGAAAGGGAAAGGAGATGGCTGGAAGAGCCAAGGCTAAACAAGCTAGGAAGCACTATGAGTTGGTGCATAGACCTATCCAAGGAACCTAGAATGGTCGCTTTGTCCGGGAGGGGAAAGATTTCCCGTTTTGCGGGTTTCTGGAGCCATGGCTGAATTTAGAGAAGCGGCGTTTGTCCGGCTTTGAGATCTTTTTTGACTTAGAGTTGTAAGGGGATGAAGTTGCAGAAGAGCATACTGATCTACCAGCTGAGGCTGAACAGTGTACAGAGGATGAGTCCGATGGCACAAAATTTGAGCTAGGAGTAGCGCTGGCTTGTCTCCTCTTAGATCCTCAGATCACACCAGAGTGCTCGGGGGATGACTTCTCTGTTTCTATGATTGGAGATCAAACGGCTGTGGGCCCTTCTTCTGGCATTCTAGATGCATCTATCACACCCTTCTTTGTTTGGCAGTACGAGGAAGGCTTTTTGTCTAGCAGTTCTGAGTCAGGTAGTGAACCAAAATTCGATTCCACAGAGTCTGTGGAGTCGAAATCAGATTCTAGTTCTTCTTAGTTAGAGTCTGGTATTCCTAGGGTTGATAACCCGAATGCCGTTGTTTTGTCCAGGTCGTCTTTTTCTTTTTCTTTTGAGTTGGTTGTAACCGAAGAATCAGACGAACTAGAAATTGTTAATGAGAATGGTACCGCTGCTGCTTTTGAGTACTTTTCTGTGCCTTTAGTATATTGCATTAATCAGGACTTTCAAAACTTTGATAAAATCGACGAGGAAAAAATTCCTCCAGTTTTGAAACATTTGATTGATCAAGAGGAACAGTGGTTTGTAAAACCTTTGGTTGATGAAATCACTTTAATTAATGTTGGTACTGAGAAGGATTTGCGTCTGGTCCAGATCGGGTCCACGTTGTCTTCGGAGGAACGCGAGCGCTTAGTCACTTTATTAAAAGATTTCAAAGATGTTTTCGCATGGTCCTACGAAGACATGCCTGGAATCGATCTTGAGATTGTACAGCACCGGATCCCTCTTGACCCTGAGGCCCGACCCGCCAAGCAGAAGCTTTGGAGAATACACCCGAATTAGGCTTTGAAAATCAAGAAAGAGGTCACCAAGTAGATTGATGCAAGTTCCTGTTAGTATCTCAGTATCCTAATTGGTTGGCCAACATTGTTCGGGTGACAAAGAAAGATGGAAAAATTCGAGTGTGTGTGGATTTCAGAGATCTGAACAAAGCCAGTCCGAAGGATGACTTTCCTCTACTGCACATCGACGAATTGGTGGACTTAATACGGGGCATGCGTTGCTCTCCTTTATGGACGGGTTTTCCGGGTACAACCAGATCTTGATGGCACCCGAGGATATGGAGAAGACTGCCTTCACCACGTCGTGGGGAACCTACTGTTACAGGGTGATGCCGTTCGGTCTGAAGAATGCTGGGGCTACTTATCAATGGGCTGCAACTACGATCTTACATGATATGATCCAGAAAGAGGTAGAGGTGTACATGGACGACATAGTTGTCAAGTCCAAGGAAAGAGAGGGCCACTACACCGCCTTGAAGAAGTTTTTCCAACGGATCAGAGAGTATCGGTTGCGACTGAATCCTTAGAAATGTACTTTTGGTGTCACAGCAGGGAAAATACTGGGTTCTTGATTACACAAAGGGACATTGAGGTCGATCCTTCCAAGATTAAGGCCATCTTAGAAATGCCACCACCAAGGACTGAATAGGAGGTGCGAGGCTTTCTGGGTAAAGTGTAATTCATAAGACGGTTTATTGCAAAATTAACCTTGACTTGTGAACCACTATTTGGTCTCCTGAAGAAAGGAAACAAATTCCAATGGGATGGCCGATACTAAGTTGCTTTTGAGCAGATCAAGTAGTATCTACAGAACCTATCCGTGTTGTCACCGCCAGAGCCGAGGAAGCTGTTGATTTTGTATCTGTCAGTAACCAACACGACGACGGGCTGCATGTTTGCACAGGAATCTGAGGATAATGTGGAGAAGGCCATCTATTACTTGAGCAAGAAGATGCTGGAATATGAGACCCGTCACACTCTGCTCGAGAAGGCTTGTTTGGCCTTGGTATGGGCTACCAGGAAGTTGAGGCACTACCTGTTAGCTCACTCTGTAATTCTGGTTTCAAGATTAGATCCCATCAAATATCTCTTCGAGAAACCAGCACTTACGGGTAGGCTAGCCCGTTGGTTGCTTCTTCTCTCGGAATTTGATTTGAAGTACATGACTCACAAGTCTGTGAAATGGAGAGTGGTAGCGGAGTTCCTAGCCGATCACCCAGAGGAGGGAGACGAAGCAGTAAACTACCTGTTCCCATATGAGGCCATTCTGCAGGTTGAAGAAGAGATTTGGAGTATGTACTTTGACGGAGCGTCAAACCAGTACGGGTATGGGATAGGAGTGTTGCTGATAGCTCCCGACAATTCCCATATACCTTTAGCTTTCAAACTCCGGTTCAAGGTATCAAACAACGAAGCAGAGTACGAGGCATGTATCGCTGGCTTGGAAGCTGCCTTGGAACTAGGGGCAAAAAGGTTGGACGTCATTGGGGACTCGAACCTAGTTATGTCTCAAGCGAGAGGAGACTGGAAGGTTAAAGAAGAAAGGATGAAAATCTCTCACCAAACCCTGGACATTCTGATTCCCAGGTTTGAGAAGCTAACCTTCACACATCTGTTAAGAGAGAGCAACAGGTTCGCTGACGCTTTATCAACTCTATCTTCCATGATAGACATCCCTTTGGGAGTCCAGATGCGTTCGATCATTACGGAACCGAGGTATGTACTAGGTTACGAACTGATTACCGCATTAGATGAAGTACAAGATCAGAACCCCTGGTATCATGACATTTGGAACTTCTTGGAAAATGAGGCTTATCCACCAGGGGCAAATGCAAAAGATAAAAGGGCGATACGATGAATGGCTGCTCAGTTTATCATCTACGGAGCTAAATTGTACAAACGGGGCCATCTGGGAATGCATAAACTGTGTGTTGATGCTGAAGAGTCGAAGAGCTTAATGGAGGCCATCCATGGAGGAGAGTGCGAATCACACATGAGCGGGGTGATACTAGCTTGGAAGATTCTCAGACAGGGTTACTGCTGGTCAACCATGGAGGAGGATTTTATTGGTTTTGTTCGGCGATGCCACAAATGCCAGATCCATGCCAATCGCATGAATATCCCGCCGTCGAAGCTGTACTACATGACTTCACCGTGACCATTTTCAGTTTGGGGAATTGATGTTATTGGGGCAGTTACTCCGAAGGGGTTAAACGGGCATGAGTACATCCTGGTGGCGATAGACTACTTTACAAAGTGGGTTGAGGCCCAATCCTACGCAGTGTTGAAAGTGTCGCATGTAGCTAAGTTCATCAGGAATAACATCATCTGTCGTTATGGGGTCCCGAATAAGATCATCTCAGACAATGGTTCCTACTTCAAGAAGGAAGTGATCGACTTGTTGGAAAAGTACAACGTGGCTTTTCATAAGTCATCCACATATCAGCCGCAAACCAACGGAGCTGTTGAGGCTGCCAACAAAAACATCAAGCACATTCTACAGAAGATGGAGGAAACCTATGGGGATTGGCCAGATAAGCTGCCATTTGCTCTTTGGGGCTATAGAACATCAATTCAAACATTTACTAGGGCAACTCCGTATTCTCTGGCTTATGGGATGGAGGCTGTTCTGCCGATTGAAGTTGAGGTTCCGTCGATGCAGGTTATGGCTGAGTGCTAGATAGCAGAAGCGGATTGGTAGCAGAGCAGGTTTGAGGAACTTATGTTGTTCGATGAGAGGAGGCTGAAAGCACTGTACCATGTCTAAGGATATCAACGCAGAATTGTCAGGGCTTTCAACAAGAAAGTTAAGTCTAGGAATCTCAAAAAAGGGGATTTGGTGCTCAAAGACAACCGAGCTCCCACCTATGACCCTAGGGGCAAGTTTAGACCTAATTGGACTAGTCCTTACATCATCAAGTCTATTTGGTCGGGTGGAGCTGTCATTCTAATGGACGTAGATGGCCTTGAGTTCTCCCAACCAATCAACGTAGACAAGTTGAAGAAATACTACACCTGAGTGGCTCGCTAGGCCGAAAACCCGAAAGGGCGACCTAGGCAATAGTCAGAGCACAAAAAATTTGAAAAAAGAAAAACTGAGCTCGCAAGGTTGAAAACCCAGAAAGGGTGGCCTTGGCAAAAGTTAGAGCGCAAAAGGAGAGTGTTAAAACCTGAGTGAACCCGCACTGAACTACGTAAGGCTTGATTCCTATCTTTAGGATACGTAGGCAACTTCATTTTGAAGTCCAGCCATAAACACTTCCAAATCAACTGTGTCCATGTAATTGTTTTGGTCATCTTTGTCTTTTCTGCATCTAAGAGTTCGGTTGTGATCTACAGTTCAGTGCTATTTAGACAAGGGGCAACTTTACAGTTATTGGATTTGGGGTTGTACATCTCAGCGATAGATCCCGGGTGTGTCCAATTGTGATCCTTATCGGAAATGGTTTTGAAAAGTTTTAATAAAAGTTGATTTTGCTCAAATTAATCTTTTTACAACTTAGACCATTTTTGGACCAAAAGGAAAATTTTCAGTACCCACAACCTTCAATTTCATTGATTTCAATATAGAGTTCTCTGACTCTTGATACAAATTGAAGTTGGTTTTTATTACATTCAAAAGAAAACTTGAAAGTATAGATTAAAGCAATAAACTTGGGGCATAGTTGAGTTAGGTGTTCTTGCACCCCTCCCAGAGCTTGTGGAAGCTTCAGGTGCCAAAGTAGGCCCGACTTGTGCCTCATCTTCAAGCCAAGCTATGCATTCGCCAGAAAGGGCACAACTAAAATTGGAAACGGGGGCCAAAAGTTCTCTTGTCCTCCATGTAGTGGTATACCGAGTTAGCTGTGAGCCTCAGATCGAAAATGAAGCTGGGTACTCTATCCCCTGTTCTGGGCAAGTCTGGTCGTGACCGAACTGATGCCTGAGCCGGAATGGAAAATAGAAGACACAGTGTGTCAAGCCAATCAACTGAATGCCAGGCTGTCGGGACATGCTATAGCTCATCTCAGGCAGATCAAACTAGGGGCAACGCCAGGCAATGTCAACTGCAGACCTGGTGCACGTCCATTGGCACCCCCATCCTTCGTTCAGGAAATCAACTAGCCGTGGGCAAAAGAATTAGCTGCGTGCTGAATATGCAGGGCAAGCGTCCACTACTTTCAACTTCTCCATGAGCCAAACCTGGGGAGGGATGAAAAATAAGAGAGATTAAAGAATAGAGAGGTGTACGCGGAGAGAAAAAGTGAGAAAGGGTTTTGAGAGAAAAATAGAGCCTGAGGGCCGAGTGATATGAGAAATACATGTGAGAAGGGTGGGAAAATTACCTGCAAGAGTAGTGGACTTCCTGCGAACCTAGTCATCTCCCGACGACGGAAAGCATCCAAGCCCATCAAAGTCTCGACTAGTGTTAAGCCAAGGAAGCTTTTTCCCTTTTTCAAGCCTTGAGCAACTTCAATCAAGCAAATGCTAGACCCTTTGTAGACACCCCATTTTCGACCGCCCTTAAGACTTGGGCGCCATTATTGATGGTTTACTTGGTGTTGAAAGTTGTGCAGTGCAAAGGTTCGATTCCTTCGACAAGAGGAGAGTCAAATCCTAACCTCACAACCCGTTTTGGACCAAAGCTATTTTGAATGGTTTTTAAACCTTAAAACCCTTTCTTTCAAGATATTTTTGAAACAAAGTTCCTATGATGTTCCGACGCTCGCATTTTGTTAAATGTTGCGCCTTTTGGTAAACCGAGCGAGGACAAAGTGGAAATGAATGAAAGAGAGATGAAATCTTTGAAAAATCTTTCAAAACACCTTGTTTAGGGGTTTGGATTTGAAGAAAATGAGAAAGGAGAGAAGAAAACTAGTTTGGGAGAAGTTTGGCATGAATCCGAGAAGGATCGAAACTAAGCGGCTTCACCAAAATAAGCATAACTTTTTGCATAGTTGGAATTTTGATGCAAGACTGCCACCATTGGAAAGCTTACTTCCGGGGCTTCAATTTGGAGACAAGAATGACCTGAAAAAGAGTACAGATGAATGGGTTATGCCCATTTGAAGTTGGACCTGGAAAGCAGAAAAGTGGTCGGCCGACCAGAAAAGTGGTTGGTAGGTCCTAAACTCAGATTTTTTTGAAGATATTTTCCCTCCAGCTGTCTTCTACAACCTCCAGTTGTTCCATAAACAGATATTTCGAACCAACTCTTGGTTTTTGCTATATATGAGCCATATCTCCCATTTTGCAAAGAGAGAACTTCTTGAGCAAGTTTGGGAGCCTCTCTCTCTAAAAACTCCTCTCTCTCTAGAATTTTCATACCTAAATCTCTGCCTCTCTTTCTATAGTTCACTCTCTCTTCCCTTTTTGTGCATAGAAGGGCATAAAAATAGAGAAATATAACTAGTTGGCCTAGGCATCCTTCATCAAAGTTGCATATCCATGGGCTGAGGTCTCTTGGAACTGATTTTTGAGCTGATTGAAGGTTGTTTGGCTCAGAAAAGTGGTTGTTTTGCAGCTGTGCTTCAAGGGTAAGCATCTCCCTCTTTTAAGCTCAATTTTGTACACTATCTTGGCCATTCTTGCATGCTTGTTTTGCCACCCTTTTAAACTATTTTTGGCTTGGTTTTGAACTGAAGAAATCTCTGTTTTTCAGTCCTCAAAGTGTTGGTTTGTGCCTTGTTTGGCTAGGAGGTGTTTCCTCCCTTTTGCTCCTTGACTTGTATAGCTTTTGAGCCATCTTCCAAGGCCTTTCAAAACAACTTTTTGTGGCCTTAGAAGCACTGAAATCCAAAGGATTTTCAGTGGTAAAAAGCTTGTTTTGAGGTCCCAAATGGGAGGGGATAGCCTCCCCTCCTTGTCTCTCCATGCCATGCCTTGTTAGTTCTATAAAGTAGCATCTTTTTGTGGCTTATGTTAGCTCTGTTCAAGCATGTTTTTGTGACTTTCCAACCTTCCATAACTCTGTTTTGGTCTTTCTTGGTCACCTCTTGCATGCTTCTTATACTTGTAGTGTAAACCTACTTGTAGCCTTGCAAAGTAGCATGTCTTTCTAGCATGTATTGGCTCCATTTTAGTAGGTTTTTGGCCATCATTTGACATGTCATAACTCTGATTTTTGTTGGTGAGGTCATCACACACTTGGCTTTGGTAGGTGTAGTGTAAACCTCCTTATTGGCCTTACATACTCCATGTTTTGACCTTTCATGCTAGCTTGTTTTGGCTTTGCTCCATGCATGATTTGTCATTGTTTTGGCATGATCTAGGACTATTTTGGGTTGTATTGGCCATATGCTTCATGCATTGCATAGCTATAGTGCAAATGCGTTGACTAGTCTTGAGTTTTGAAGCCTCTACCATGCTATACTTGTGATGTTTGCATGCCTTGGCATCATTTTAAATGATATTTCAGAGCTTATATATTTTCCATACTCTCATGTTTATCACTCCTTCAATGTGTTTGAGAGTTGCCCCCTTTATGCCTTGTTTGTGAGCCATTGCATGAGCCTCATTTTCTTGCCTTTCAAGCCATCATCTCAGTCCATTTTGGCTACTGTTTTGGCCTGCATAAGGTCTGTTTGGGACTGGTTTTTCCATTTGAGCATTGTCTTGCATGCCTCTAGTGTAATACATTTCACTAGCTTTGATGCTTAAGCCTTGCAACATGCATCACGTGAGTTGTTTACATTATTTGAAGTCATTTAGCATGACATTTCAGTGCTAGAACATATGCCATTGTACACCATGTTTCATCCTTTCAATGCCTTTTGAGAGTTGTGTTCTTATGCCTAATTGGTGAGCCAATACACGTGCATGCATTTCTCTTACTTCCATGCCTTTATTTTATCACCAATGGCCTCTATTTGGGCATGGTTGAGGTCTGTCCACTTTAATTTCAGTCCATTGAACATGATTGATTGCATGTTGTTTGCATGCTATGTTGTCCATTGCATTGCGTATGCCATATACTTTGCATTGTGTATGCTTAGGTCATATTGCATCAAGTATGCCACCTTACCTTGCATTGAGTATGCTAGGTTTTCATTCGCATTGTGTATGCCCTTTTGTTGCTTAGCATTAAGTGTGCATGTTCCTTGCATTGAGTATGCTATGTTCCATGCCACTTGTTGCATTGTGTTTGGAATAGGTGTTTAGTCCAAACACGAGAAGTGAGGGACGTTTCATACTTGAAGTGATGAAACGTGCCTCAATTCTCGGTCACCGACGCTCTTGATCTTACATGATAAGATTTAGGCCTTATGTGTTTACTTGTGCATTCATTTTCATATTGAATTGTGCAACTTCACCTCTTGGCCATCATGCATCGAGATGCGTGATTGGTGGCCCGAGGGTCGAGAACCACACTCTCTTGAGCTTATGAAATGATAGGGAGGGTGGTTGTGCACACATATCTTGCAAATACATTGCCATGCCCTTTCTTGCTCTCTGTTGCAGCAAACTAGAAGAAGTGCAGCAAAACTGGTCGGCCGACCAGTATTACTAGCTGGCTGATCACTTTTTCTGGTTTTTCAATAAGAAAAGTGGTCGGCAAGTGGTCTCCCTCCCCAACAACTGGTCGGCAGCATCCCTAGAGGTCTCCTAGGTGGAGTTGAAGCTTTGTGGAGCTTGGTGAAGTGTTCTGAAAACAGTTGCAAACAGAGGCAAGTTGGGGCATCGCGATGGATTTCCGAGCGAGGCGATTCGAGCATGCATGCATCCCTCGTCATGAGGCCATTTCAGTGCTTTGTTAACTTAGAATAGTTATTTGTTTCAACTTGTTTTGTAATAATTAATTAGCTAGAATAGTTAGTTAATTAGTCGGTTCTGTATTATTTATTCGGACCCTCCGTCGAAAGGGCACATTTGTTGTAATAAGTGTGCGTGTGTGTGATGCATGTCTTCTAACACGTCTTTCTCCCTTTTATTTACTAGCTTACGATGGTTAGTATTAGGACATATTTTGCTTAGCATACCTTATGCTTGCATGCATGCATTCATTCATCTGTATTGCATGCACCGGGCTCGACGCATCATACTAACTGCATTGTATTTCAATCCCAATTTGAATACATGTATCAAGTGTTGCATTTCACATGACATCTTAGGATAGCTGAGCCTATTTCTAGTTGCATTTTGCATGTATTGTATTAGCCATCTTAACATAACTAGGATCATGCATTGATTACTAACTAGTTTCTGTTTTGGCTCGGAGTACTCGGTGAGTGTTTATGCTTTAGCATCTTGCATGAGTGTGAGTGTTGCCATGATAGCATACTTGTCATGAGGCTAACTGCTTAAGTGATATAATTGCCTGAATGCCTGTGGGTGAAGGTTGGATTACTTGAATTGGAACAATTCATTGAAACACGAGTTTTAAGCCCACTTGAGGTGGCAAAATCCTGTTTTCTTAAGCCCACTTGAGGGTGGAAAAATCCACGTCTTAGACTACTTGTGAGTAGCACATTCAAACCCTTATGCGATGCTTTGTTCCAAATTAGGCGATCTAGTCTATACTTGTGTGTTGTGTGCATCACATAGTAATTCTAGCTAATTAACCGGAATAAGAACACATGTGTTTTCAAAAACAAGATATCATGCTTAGTATAGGCCGATCTTTGATCGGGCGAGTGGGGGTGCTCATAGATGACCTTCCCCTCTCGTACCCAAGTTCCCGAGCTTAGGCAACTTTGGTGATGACAGACACGTGGCCTTAGGCAACGAGTCAGGGTTTCCTAAATTCCCCAAAATAAATATTTAGGTGGCGACTCTGTATCTGGCAAAGCAGTCCATGTTTGGCACTTCTTTCTAAAAATCAGTTTTTCAAAATGATTTGCCGGATTGGACTATTTGGTGATTTATCGGTCTTGCATTGCACTTTACGAGATTAGATTCAGAACCGTGACATTTGAGTCCGAACTGTAGTGAGCCTAATGAACAAAACGTGATTTTCTCGGGACGTTCCGGCGCGTCTACACCCTCCGAAGCCAGAGGCAAGCAGGAAATGAGCCAACATGCACAAGCAAAGCGTATGCTGTCGAAAACCTTGCCGAAGACGGTCGCTGCGGTCACCGGTATCAGAAAACCGATGAATCAAGCTGGGGATATCCAACTCCCCATTGTGAACCAAAGATCGAGCATCGTGTAAAGTGAGCCCACACATCCGTCCTAAAGCTTGGATGTGGCCAAAACGGGATTGGGGCAAGATTTCCTTGTTGCGCCGGTATTTCATTAAAGCTTGGAATTCTTCCATTGTGGGGCATATCACTTCTCCCCCAAAGCTGAAAACATGTGTAATCGGATTCCAACATCTAGCCGCGGCATGGAGGAACGGAAAACACAATGGAGTGCGGCTCAGCGAGAATAGTGCATTTATCCCGAAATCCCTGAAATTCAGCTTTTTCGTACCCTCTAAAGTTGCAATCCAATCAGAGAGTTTTTCGGGGAAGAATGGTTCCGTTTGGAGCAAAAATAGAGTAGGAATGAAAAAACCACGAAGCTGGAGCTTTTGTAGAAGAGAAGGTGCTGAGTGGAAGACAAGTGGCAGCAATCTAGAGATTCTCAGAATTACTGGCCGACTGGCTAGTTCAGGTAGCCGATCGGCCACCTTTTCTGGCCAACCGGCCACTTTAGTGGCCTACAATGGTTATAAGTGGCTGACAACCTCTTTTTGTCCCCAACAGAGTGTCTTTGGTCTTCCTGTGTGATGAGGATGCTGAAAACCTGTGTTCTGTTCTACTCTGGATGCGTCCTGCTCTTTTGTTTAGTAGTTTTGTTGAGTTGTTTTCAAGTTTGTTCCAATTCGATTTGTAGCAATTTGTTTACCGAGTTGTTGCAATTTGTTTATCGAGTTGTATTTGTTTTGTTTATCAAGTTGTTGTTTTGTTTATCGAGTTGTTGCATTAGTTGTTCTTTGAATTATCTTATTTTGTTTGTTTCGATTGGTTCACTACCTGACTAAGCAATTGTCAAGACAATGTACAAATGTTCAATTTTCATTAGTCCCATTTTTGTGTAAAATGGTGCAATGCGATGTTCAGAATATAAAATGCAACACTCTTTAATCAAAAAGTTGTTTTCATTCCAATCATGGTTTCTTTTTACAAAGAGTACAAGTTTTAAAGAAAATAAAACTGCCTAAGGCTGTATAATGTGCTAACACTACAAGCAAAAAGAGAAACAAAGGAAAAACATCTAAATCGGTGCCACTGATCTCAAGATCGAAAGGCTCGCTTCGTCCTCTTCCTCGGCTGAGCAGACTCAGAGCTGTCGCCATCGGCACCGCTGTCTGAATCTGAGCCGGAGCCTGAACCAGAGCTGCCTCCACTCGCATCATCGGAGCCCTCCTCAGCGTCGTCACCACCTTCAGAACCTGAGCCGGTGCCGTCGTCCCTGCCCTCAGATGACTCTGACTACGGACTCGCTGGCTCTTCGTCCTCACTTAACTCGTCATCGTCATCGCACATGACAGGCTCTTGACGTCTCCCTCGACCGTGCGCCGGAATCTCTCTCTCTGTTGCTGGAGAAGGCTCTGAGGGCCCTGCCTGCAAGGGTGTGACCTGAAAAGGCAGTTTGAATATATCAGCCATAGTATGTGTATCAGATGCAAGTGTGGTGTGCAGAGTGAGTACATGCGGAAGTCAGATACAGTATGTGAATGCAACATGTCAGATATGATCTATGCATGCAGTGTATCAGTGCAATGTGGAAAATGTTCAGTTGAGATGTCAGTTTCAATATGTCGGCAGAAATATGATAATCGAAATGCAAGAAAACTGAAAATTACTTGAATGCCATGGGAGCTAAGCATCGTCCCTCTCCTCAAAATCATGCCATCAAAGGAGGCCAACACCTCGAGTAAACCCTCGATGTATCCGGTGGAGGGCTGCAAATGCAAGTTGAAACAGTGAATGAATGTCTAAGTATCTGAGTGATAAATGAAAGTTGTAATGCATACCGGTGGTGAGTCAGGTGTCTTGATGTATCTGTGAACAGGCAATGGGGGCTCAAGCGGAATCTGATAAGGCACTCCGGAGTATCGCCAACCTGTTAGCTCGGTCAGAAGATCTGGCCATCCAATACTGTGCTTGGTAGGAGCCATCCCTCTAGCCTCACCCCTCGGTGCCCGGCCCTGCTCGTCTAAGGGGCATCTGCTGCCCGAGCCCTGCTCGACAAAGCAATATCAGCTGCCCTACCTGTGTGAGCATGAACACCTGTCAACGGAGGCATGAGGTATGTCTAGAGATAAGCCGTATAGTCTCCCTCCTCGATGAACAGATTTGCATCTACACCCCGCATGAAGTCAGTGATCTTCTGAGGGGAGAGACTCTCTGTGGCTCGCATAGAAGGCAGTGGGAGTAATGCAATTGACTGTAAGGGCAGGCCCAGCGTCTGGCGCGTGAAGCGCTCGCCAAGAAACCAGGCTCGTCCTATCGGCTCCTCAAGCAGGAGCCGATATCGAGAGGTGCCCCAAGCTCTGGTATAATGAAATCTGGCACCCTCTGGCATCGTCACCCAGGGCTACCATGTGATCTGGAGACAGCAAGTGCATAGACGGATAAGTTGCCATTAAATATGCAAAATGAATTGAAGCTGAAAGCAGCAAGAACTGTGGGTTTTGAATTACTTCTACTGTCCTCACTGTGTCGAAGTACTGGCGCAGGTATGAGAGGGTCTCTGGGGCTCTCGGCTGTCACCGATCGTCGTATCGATGCGAATAGGGCACCTCGAGAGGTGTCTCGACCTCTGGCTCGGGAGCAAGCGCTGGGAAATAGGCGTATACCCATAGTTGTGAAAAGCAAGATAGCGGTAGTGAGAATACAGATAAACACAGATAATGCAGAAAGTAGAGTACGTGTGCGATGTCTAGAAAATGCAAAATGCAGAAAGTCCAGAATACAGAAAATGCAGGAAGCAAAGTGTGGCATGGTGTATAGAAAGTACAAGTGCAGAGCAAAGATTAGACTATGTGTGTGAAGTGTGCAGTGTACATAAAGTGCAAAGTAGAAAGCATGGCAGAAAATGTAAAGCTGAAAGTAAAGCATACCTCCCCAGTTCTTCAATAGCCGCCCACTCTCTTCCCGCTCCTGCGGGAGGTCGAACTCATGTAGCAGTAGAGGGTAGCGAGGCCGGCGCCTCCCCAGTCGTAGTGCCGAACCTGAGAAAGGTCCACTAAGGCGCTTAGAAGATACAGCCCGACTGTGTTCGCCTTGCCGGTGAATAAGGTAGTGCCGAATAGGAACATCAAGAAACCTCGGGCGTACTGCTCTGTAGCCTCAATTGTCGTGGGCTCAGTCCCTTTGAAGTGGTCTGAAAACCAGGTGTATCAGACCAAGCCTGATCGGAAGATAGGCGGGTGTGCTCCCAGTAGAAAGGTCTAAACAGCCTCCCACTCACCCATGTCGGAGTCGTATGGGATCGGGCGGTCTCCCACCTCAAGGCCTGTCAGCATGGCGAAGTCATACGGGGTCATGGTCATATCCCCTGTGGTAGAGAAATGGAAAGAGTTGGTGGTGTCCCACCATCTCTCTACCAATGCGCCTAAAAGGGTCCTGCTCGCCATGAGATGCGAGAGCCCCATGCAGAACAAGCCAAACCCCGCCTCATCAATAATCTGTCGGACGCCATTAGGGAGGTCTATATACCACTCCCTCGCCATGGTGGACCCATATCCGTGGGTGAAACAGGAGTCATCCTGTGTGGACGAGAAAAAATACAGTGTATGAATGCGTTCAGAATGAGCAGAAATACAGTGTGTGAATGCGTTCAGAATGAGCAGATGAAATACAGTGCAAAAGTGCGAGCTATGCAAGAAACGTAAAGTACATCGCAGAAAATGTAAGAGTGCAGTGTGTACCTCAGAGGCGTCGTGGGATAGATGAGACACTGGCTCCCGTCGTAGCAGATCCGCAGGTGCGCGTCGTGCAAAACTACTAAAGTGGTGGACTGTGCTAGGTGGTAATGCATATGCCTGGAGACAGTACCTCTCTGGGTCAAAGGGTCAGACTATCGGCGGCAACGAAATGTACTCGGGCTCCCCCTCCATCCCTGGAGAACCCCCGTCATGTGGAGCATCGTCTGCCATCTGGAAAGAAGGTGAAAAGTAGGCGAAAACGAGCAAGATGGGCAAAAAGTGCCAAAAGTCAACAAAAGTCAACTCTCGGAGAGCGAAAATGACAGAAAAAGTCAAAGCCCGGGAAAAGTTGTCAAACCCAAGACAAACTTGAGGGAAACAAACCTCAAATGGTGAAAATGAAGAATAAAGCTCCGAAAACAAATTTTGATTAGTTCAAAACGAAGGAAACCGAAAGGTTTTAGCGAACAACTTCGCGAGGGGTGTTGGAAAACGCGTGTGGAGTACGGATCTAAGAGGAAAAAGGGTCTAGGGACAAAGAGGAAGAGATTTTGGCACTGTATGTGTAAGGAAATGTGTTTATGGATGGTGTTTTTAAAGTTCTCCATTCAAAAAGACCAAACTATCCTGAATCTGCCACAACTAGCCGACCGGCCAGTTTTTGTGGCCAACCGCCCACTTAGGTGGCCGACAGCTTTGGCAAGTAGCCGACATGCCTCCAAGGTGGCCGACAGGTGTCCAGTGTTCTCCCTGTGTGTTTTTAGACTGTTTTGAGTCCCTGGCTCTCGAGAAAGTGCAAGAAAAGTCCACTTTTCAGCTCAAAGTATTTCTGCGGAAGTTTCAACACATGTCTTCGAGGCATGACTCATCGTCAACCGGCATGAACAAGGTGTATCCTTTTGAAATATATGGTAATTCCTCCGAGAGGTAAATCAGAGGTTACAACTGAATCAGTCTTGTTAAGACGCGCATTTTTTTATTCGGTGTTGTGCATTGAACCTACTATTGATGTTGCATTGAATAATGCATTGTTATCATTGTGCATAGAATGTCTATGCTATATTGCATTGTATTGAACATGCTCTCACGTTTGTATAGAATATGCATGTTGCATTGTATTGCATTGTGCATGCCCTTACATTTGCATAGAATATGTGCTTTTCATTCGCATAGAACATGCTGCCAATCTTGCATAGAACATGCATTCCTATTGTATTGTATTTGTCAAAATTTATGTCTTGTGTAGGCACGATATTATATGTATGGTTCATTGAAAGCTCGTGCAACCAGACGATATTGTATGTATGGTTCATTTAGAGGAATCCCGGGTAAGATCATTCCTGTCCTTTGAATCCCTTTGGTTAGAAACAGTCGGGTATGCCCGGTGTTTACACTACTCCTTCATCTCGTTGGTTAGAAACACTTGGGTACGCCTGGTGTTTACATTGACACCTCATTGGTTAGAAGTATTTGGGTAAGCCCGATACTTATACCACTCCGTTGTTTAGAAACATTTGGGTACGTCCGGGGTTTACGCCACACCCTTGTTGGTTAGAAACATTTGGGTACGCCCGGTGTTTACACCGACACCCCTTTGGTTAGAAGCGTTTGAGTTGTGTATCCGGCGCTTATACCACCATGTTGGTTAGAAGCATTAGGTTGTGTGCCTGATGTTTATACCACTTCCTTTGGTTAGAAACACTTGGGACGTGTGCCCGATGTTTATACCACCCCTTCGGTTAGAAGTGTTTGGGACGTGTGTCTGGTGCTTATACCACCCTTCCGGTTAAAAGCGTTTGGATCTTGTGTCCAACGCTTATACCACCCTTCCGGTTAGAAGCATTTGGATCGTGTGTCTGACGCTTATACCACCCTTCCGGTTAGAAGCGTTTCGAACGTGTTTCGATGCTTATACCACCTTGTCTTGGTTAGAAACATTGGAACGTGCTCTGTTGTTTATACCACCCTCCGGTGTTTGCACTGCTCCCTTTTCCCTCTCGCGTGTGGCGCGTTAGGATGCTTTGGTTAAATACATCTGGACAAATTCCGATGCTAATACTGCTCGTTGGTTCAATTGCATAATAGTTGGATGTGTTTCAATTGTTATTGTTCTCTATGGTTCGGAACCTTAGGGTGTGTCCTTAGGTTCGCACCACTTCTCTCCTCGTGTGTGCCATGCGTTGGGATCTTGTTTGCCGCCTTGGGTGCGCTTGATGTCGGTTGTCGCTCTTTATCTTTTCTACATGAGGTGCAGTTAAGATTGCATAACTTTTCTTACATCCTTTCTGCATGGGATGTGGTTTGGTTAGTGTTTACTTGCTTATGTACGAGTTTACTGTAGCATTTCTTTGCACAACATTTGCATCTAGATGTTTCATTGCAACCTTCATTGCATGATCATAAGTTATGTTCTGCACTATGCATGTCATTTGCATTTTGCCCCTGCCTACGGGCGCATCTATATTGCTATCTTGCTTGTTTGTCTAAGTCTTCAGCCTTGTCAAAAATGGGTCGTCTCTGGGCTTTGACTTTCACTCCCGTCATTTCATGACTTCCGAGTTCTGTCAAAGAGGGGTAACTGTAGACACCCCCTTTTTGACCGACCTTAAGCCTCAGACGTTATCATTGGCGCACTCGATGATCGTGCATGTTTGTGCTCGTTTTGAGTGCCCGAAGTTCTCGGCTGAGTGCCTTGTCTTTGAGCCTCTAAACCCTATGTGTTTTGGCCTTGTTTTTGGGCCAAACCTTGGTGCCTCTTGCCTGGAGGGGGGAAAGGACTTGTCGGCCACTTTTGGCTATTGTCGGCCACTTGAAGTGGTCGGTCGGCTAGGGGAGGTGGCCGGTCGGCCACCTGAAGTGCCGACGGCCAATTTTCTCATTTTTTAGATATTTTATGTACCAGTTGTGCCAGCTGTTGATCACTGAAAGCCTTGTCCATACACGTATATGAAGGGATGGAAGCAAGCTTTTGGCTTGCATTTCTATATAAGGGGAGGTCTCTCCCCCATTTTGAGGGTTACAAAATTTTGTGAGCAAAATTTTTGCCTCTCTCTCTAGAATTCTCTCTCTCTCTTCCTATTTAGTGCTTGAAAGTGAGTTTTCTCTACGTATTTGCATACAACCCCTTAACCAAATTAGACTACCTTGTAGCTGAGGTTCTTGGAGGTTTTATTTGAGCTCTCAAAGCTGGTTTTGGCTCAGAAAGTGGCTGTTTGTTGTTGTGCTTCAAAGGTATAGGCTTAACCCCTTTTAAGCTTATTTTTGCACACTTGTTTGGCCACCTTTGCATGCTGTTTTTGGCCTAGTTTTCAACTACAAAAACCTCTGTTTTTAAGGTTTAAAATTGGTAGTTTAAGGCCTTTTTGGAGTTAGGGGTGGTTCACTCTTTGTTGTAGCTTGTTTGCTAAGTGTTGAGCCATCTTTTAAAGCTTTTCAAAAAACTCTTTTTCGGCCTTTGAACCACTGAATTCTAGGGGAATTTTAGTGGCAAAAAGTATGTTTTGAGGTCCAAAATAGGAGGGGGTGGCCTCTCCTCCTTGTGTCTTGTTTGCATGTGTAGATGACTTAGCATGTGAGCATGCTTTTCTATCATTTTATGAGTTGATCTCAGCATGTTTTTGCTACTATTTTAGCATGCTTTAACTCTATTTTGGGTTGCTTTGGTCATATGAGGCTTGGTTTGTATAGCTATAGAGTAATATGCCTTCACTAGCTTTGTGTTTCAAGGCCCCTAACATGTTGTGCATGTGTTGATTGCATAATATAGCATCATTTTATATACGATCTTAGTGTGCATAGCTCTGTCACACTCTCACATATATCACTCTTTCATTGCTTTTGAGAGTTGTGCTTTGTGCCTTGTTTGTAGCCTAACTTGTGAGCATGTTTTTCTTGCCTTTTGTACAACTATCTCAACATGTTTTTTCCACTGTTTTGGCATGATTAAGCTCTGTCTAGAGCTACTTTAATCATTTGAGTTTGATATGGCATGCCTCTAGTGTGGTGCTCTTCATTAGCTTTAATGCTTTTAGCTTTTTAGCATGTCTTGCATGTGTTGCTTGCATGATTTAAGATCTTTATCATGCCATTTCAGCATCAAAAAGTCTGCAACCTCCCTCATTTCTTCATTTTTCTATTTGTTTTGAGGGTTGGTTAACCTTATGATTGTGTTTAAGCTTGAGATAGAGCTTGTGCTCAATGGCTTTAACCCTCTTATGAGGGTTCCTCCTAGCCAAAGGCATGATCTCTCTCATGTCTTAAATCATCCTTTGGTTGACCTCTCTCTCATTAGAGGACAATCACATTGGACTTAGCCGGTTAAAGAATGGCTTGGGAATGCTAAAATGTAAAAACAAAATAAGCAAAGTAAAACATGAACATGATAAGCATTTGTGTTGCATTACATGTGTTTGGATCGGACGTTAATCCAAACATAAGAAATGGGGGATGTTTCATACTCAAAGTGATGAAACGTGTCACGTTTCTTGGTCGCCGTCACCCTTGATCATGCATGATAGGGTGGTGGCCCGTTGAGTCTTATTTGTGCATTCATTAAGTTTGTACAAGCTTGGTTCTTTGGCCATCATGCATGAAAATGCTTGATTGGTGGTTTGAGAGCCAAGTGCCACACTCCTTTGAGCTTGAGAAATGATAAGGAGTGTGGCAGTACACACATTCCTTGAAAACTGCATTGCTTTGCCTCTGTTGTTTTGTGCTGCAGCAAAGCCAGAAGCCTGGAAAAAGGGGTGGCTGACCGGCCACTTGTAGTAGCCAACCGACCAGTGTGTGTGGCCGACCGCCCACCAATCCATTTTTGTGTAAAAATGATCCTATGTTGAAGCAAAACCAGTTTGGAAGATTGGTGCGTTGTTCAGAGATCAAGGCGAGTGCAAACAGAGGCAACAGAGATCATGGCGATGGATTTTCGGGATGCATGTCTCCCTCGCCAGTGAGGCCATTTACTCACTTTATTTAAACTGTTTTAAATAGCTTAGCGTAGCTAGTTATTTAATTCGTTTTCTAATATCATAATTAGTTTGTGTAACTAGTTATTCAATTTCATTTGTTGTAATTAATTAGCTTAGAATAAGTTAGTTAATTAGATTCAAATTGGTTTGTAATAATTAGTTAGCATAGCATAGTTAATTAGTTGGTTTGTAATAATTAGCTTAGCTTAGAGTAGCTTAGCTTATTTATTCGGACCCTCCTTCGCGAGAGCACAATGTTGTAATAAGCGTGCGTACGTGTGTGCATGTCTTCCAACCCTACGTCTTTCTCCCTTTTACTTAACCGCTTTCGATGGTTATTTTTAGGGCACGTTTTGATTAGCATACCTTATGCGTTGCATGTTTGCATCATTCATTTGTATTGCATGCACCGGGCTCGACGCATCATTCAAACTGCATCGTATTTCAATACTTATTTGACTACGTGTATCAAATTGTTGCATTCATATGCCATCTTAGATAGTTGAGCCTATTAATTGCATATTGCATGTGTTGCATTAGGCATCTAGCATAGTTAGGATCATGCATATTTCTAACTAGTTTTTGTTTTGGCTTGGAGTACACTGTAAGTGTTACGCTTTAGCATACTTGCATGAGTTTGAGTGCTGCCATGATAGCATGCTTGCCATGAGGCTATTTGCTTATATGATAAACTGCATGAATGCCTGTGGATGAAGGCTTTGTTGCCTGAATTGGAACAATTCAATGATTGTGAGTTTTAAGCCCACTTTGCGAAATGGAAAATCATGTTTTTAAGCCCACTTGAGGGTAGCAAATCCGCGCTTTAGCCCACTTGTGAGTGGCATTTTCAAACCATTTTCGAAAACAAACATGAGTCAATTTGTTCCAATTCTTGCGATTTAGTCTATACTTGCTTGTGTGCATCACGTAGTAAAGTTAGCTAATAATCCGGATAAGAACACATGAGGTTTATAAAACAACATATCATGTTTAGTAGAGGTCGATCTTTGATCGGGCGAGCGGGGGTGCTCATTTCAGGACCTTCCCCTCTCGTACCCAAGTTCTTGAGCCGAGGCAATTTTGGTGATGACGGACACGTGGCCTTTGGCACGAGTCAGGGTTTCCTAAATTTCCAAAAATAAAATATTTAAGTGGCGACTCTGTAATCTGGCAAAGCAGTCCAATTTGGCATTATTTGATTTAAAATTTGATTTTCCAAAATGATTTGCCGGATTGGACTCGTTGGTGGTTATCAGTCTCACATTGCACTTTGTGAGATTAGACTCAGAAGCATGACCGGAGTCCGAACTGTAGAGGACCAATTCGCGCCTCTCTGAAAGGGGGGCACACGAAGAAAGTTAGGTCTATAGTGGGCAACTTCATTCTGAAGTCGATCCATAAACACTTCCAAATCAACAGTGTCCATGAGATTATTCTGGTCATCTTTGTCTTCTCTGTATCCAAGAGTTCGGTTGTGATCTTCACTATGAGAGTTGGTTACAGAACAGTGCAGTGTTATTCAGACAAGGGGCAACTTTTCATTTGCGAGATTCGGGGTTGTACATCTCGAGGATAGGCTCCGGGTGTGTCCAGTTGTGATCCTTATCGAACATGGTTTTGGAAAGTTTTAATAAAAGTTGATTTTATTCAAATTAATCTTTTACAACTTAGACCATTTTTGGACCAAAAGGAAAAATTTTCAGTGCCCACAACTTCAATTTCATTGATTTCAATACAAAATTCTCCAACTCTTGATTCAGATGAAAGTTGCTTTTATTACATTCAAAAAGAAAACTTGAAAGTACAGATCAAAGCAACAAACTTGGGGCATTGGTGAGTCAGGTGTTCCTACGTCCCCTTCCAGAGCTTGTGGAAGCCTTACATGCTAAGGTAGGCCCGATTTGCACCTCATCTTCAAGCTAAGCTGTGCATTTTCCAGAAAGGGCGCAATTGAAATTGGGAGCAAGAGCCAGAAGTTCTCTTGTCCTCCATGCAGTGGGATATCGAGCTAATTGTGAACCTCAGATTAGAAATGGAGCCGGGTACTCTACCCCCTCTCCTGGGCAAGTCTAGTTGTGTCTGAACTGACGCCTGAACTGAAATGGAAAATAGAAGACACAATGTGTCAAGCCAATCAACTGAATGCCAGGTTGTCGAGACATGTTGTAGCTCATCTCGGCCAAATCAAACTAGGGGCAACGCCAAGCAATGTCGATAGCAGACCTGTTGGACATCCAGTGGCACCACCTCCTGTCATTCAGGAAATCAACTAGCCGTTGGCGAAAGGAATAGCCTCGTGCTGAATATGCAGGGCAAGAGTCTATTACCTTCAACCTGTCCATGAGCCATATATGGGAAGGGATGAAAAATAAGAGAGATTAAAGAATAGAGTGGTGTATGCGGAGAGAAAAAGTGAGAAAGGGTTTTGAGTGAAAAACAGAACATGAGTGTCGAGTGATGTGAGAAACACATGTGAGATAGGGTGGGAAACATTACCTGCAAGAGTAGTGGACTCCATGCCAATTTGGTTGTCTCTTGCCGATGGAAACAATCCAAGCCTATCAAAGTCTCGGCTAATGTCAAGCCAATGCAACTTTTTGCCTCTTTCAAGCCTTGGGCCACTTCGATTAGTCGAACGCTAGACCCTCCGAAACCAGGGGTAAGCAGAAAATGAGCCAACATACCCAAGCAAAGGGCATGTTTCCAAAAAGCTTGCCAAAGACGACCACCGCGATCATCGGTGTCAGAAAATCGATGAATCAACCTGGGGATATCCAGCTCCCCCTTGTGAACCAAGGAGCAAGCCTCATGTAAATTGAGCCCACACATCCTTCCTAAAGCTTGGATGTGACCAAACTAGGATTGAGTCAAGATTTCCTCGTCACGTCGGGATTCCATCAAAACTTGGAATTCTTCAATTGTAGGACATATCTCTTATCCCCCAAAGCTGAAAACATGTGTAACCGGGTTCCAACATCTAGCCGCGGCATGGAGGAACGGAAAACACAGTGGGGTACGACTTATCGTGAATAGTGCATTTATCCCCAAACCCCAGAAATTCACTTTTTCCGAGCCATCTAAAGTTACAATCCAATTTGAGAGTTTTTCGGCGAAGAATGACTCCATTTGTGGCAAAAACAGAGTTGGAATGAAGAAACTACGAAGTCTCAACTTTTGTAGAAGATAAGGTACTGAGTGGAAGACAGGTGGCAGCAATCTGGAGGTCCCCTACATTGATGGCCGACCGGCCACCTTTTGTAGCCGACCGACCACTTTTGGTGGCCGACAGCCACTTTTGGTGGCCGACAACCTCTGCCTATAGCTGACGTAATTCCTCTGGTTTTCTTGTGTGTTGAGAGTGCTGAGAACCTGCATTTTGTTCTACTCTTGGTGCATTTTGCCGCCTTGTTTTAAAAGTTTTGTTGAGTCGCTTTTGATGTTGTTTCACTTTGTTTATCGGGTTGTTTTGTTGTTGCTTATGGAATTGTATTGATGTTGTTTTGCTTATCGAGTTGTTGTTTTGTTTATCGAGTTGTTATTAGTTGTTCATTGAGTTGTTTTACTATGTTTGTTATGTGTTGGTCGGTTCATTACCTGATTAAGAAATTGCCAATACAAAGTACAATATTCATTTTCCATCAATCTCGTTTTTGTGTAAAATGATGTTATGCGATGCTCAGAATGCAAAATACAACACTTTTCATCAAAAAGCTAATTTTCATTCCAATCATGGTTTCTTTTTACAAATGGGTTCAAGTTTTTAAGAAAATAGAAACTATCTGGAAACTGTACAATGTGCTAACACTAGCTAAAAAAAGAAAAAAGCAAAAAGAAACTAAGCAAGAACATGTGAACCGGCGCCCAGTAACCTCAGGATCGAGGCCCTCTTCGTCCTCTTCCTGGGCATGGACTCAAAACTATCTCCATCGGCGCCACTGTCAGAGGCCCCCGTATCTGAGCTAGCTGCTGAATGTACCTGAGCATCATCTCCTCCCTCAGAATCTGAGTCAACATTGTCCTCTTCATCCTTAGATGACTTTGACTATGGACTCGCTGCCTCCTCGTCCTCACTCGTCTTATCATAATCATCGTCTGAAACGGGCTCTGAAGGGCCACTCTTGTCACGGGTGCCCCTAGCTCTGCCTCGGCTATGAGCCGGAGCTTCTCGTCTCTCTCTCCCTGCTGCCGAAGGAGGTACTGATGGTCCTGCTACAGCTCTCGCTTGAGCATCCGATGTGGCTGGGATCGGAAAAGGACAGTTTGTTAAATACATCAGTCGCGGTGTATACCAGATGCAAAAAAAAAAAGAAAAAAAAAGAATGAAAATGATGTGCAACATGCAGTGTTGGAATGCAGTGATTGAATGCGGTGTTGGAATGCAGTGAATGAATGCAGTGTATGAATGCAATGTTTGAGTGAAGTGTATCAGATCAGTGCAGTGTGGAATAGATTATAGTTGAAACGCATATGTATCAGTAGAAAGTTTGATGGCATGAAATGCAAACTGAAGAAAATTATCGGAATCTTGTAGAGGTTGAGCAGGGTTATGCTCCTCTGCACCATCTCTGTCAGGGAAGGCACTAGCTCGAGGGCCTGTCCGGTGCACTCTACAGGTGCCTGCAAGTGCGTTGAGAGGATCAATGTTCTATAAAGCATAACTGAAATGAATTGAACATGCAAAGTGTAAAGTGTGGTACATACTGGAGTTGGGGCTCGAACCCCGACAAGCTCATGCCCGGCTGGTGCAGGCTCAATGGGGATCTGGTAGCCTCCCCGGTGTGTCACCAGTAGGTGAGTGTGGTAGGCAGCTCTGGCCACCCAGTCCTCTGTCTCGTCCCAGAACCTCTCCTACGATGGGTCCTGGTCACCCAGGGCCCTTTGCCTCTCTCTCCCGCAGCTGGAGCCCTCGCTCTCTCACCTCCACGGGCGTAAGTCAGAGGTGGCATAAGGTATGTTTGGATGAAGGCTGTGTAATCACCCTCGACTTGGAAGAAGTCGGCGTCCCAGGGACGCCTCTAGTGAAATCAATTATCTCCTGGAAAGTGTATTTCTTTGTGGTTCTCATATATGTCAGAGGTGGCATGGGAACAACCGACTCAGGTAAGCCAATGGTCGGGCATAAGAGTCGCTCCCCTAAGAATAATGCTCGACAAACTGGGGCCTCAAGCAGGAGCTGGAAGCGAAAAGCCTCTTGCGGCCCAGCAAACTGGTCCCTGACTCCCTCAGGCATCGTCGCCCAAGGCTGTCAAGTGATCTATAATTAGAGAATGTGTAGATTGTTAGTTGTCATCAGATATTGCAATACGAATCGAAAGCAAAGGAAAATGGAAATAATAGAGAAGATTGAGTTACCTCAGTCGTGGTCACAGTGTCGAAGTATCGACGGAAAAAGGGAAGGACTCCCGCGACCTTCGCTGGCATTTCCCCCCGTACCGGTGAGAGTATGGCACGACAGGCGGCATCTCCACCTCCGGCTCTGGGCAAGTCTCAGAAAGTAGGTGTATACCCATAGCTGCAGAAAGCGAAATGGCAATAGTGAGTATACAATAGATAAATACAGAGTATGTTAAGCAGAAGGCAGACTGTGTGTGTGCGAGATATAGAGTATGTAAAGCAGAAGGTAGACTGTGTGTGTGCGGGATACAGAGTAAGCATAAGGCAAACTGTGTGTGTGCGGGATACAGAGTATGTAAAGCAGAAAGCGGATCGTGTGTGTATAGTATATAGTGTGTGCAGTGTACAGAGAATGCTAAGCATAAAGTACGATAGGAAATGCAAAACAGAAAAGTAAAGCATACCTCCCAGGCCTCCAGTAGCCTCCTATCAGATGCCGCTCCTGCGGGAGGTCGAGCTCATGTGCCCATATAAGGTGGCTAAGCCAGCGCCGCCCCAATCGTAGAGTCGGACACAGGACAGGTCCTCCAAGGCGCTCATGATGTATAGCCTGACGGTGTTCGCTCGGTCGGTGAACAATATAGTGCCAAACAAGAACATTAGGAAACCTCGGGCATATTGCTCGGTCTCCTCTTGGGTCGCTGGTGCTGTCCATCTGAAATGGTCGGCAAAGTAGGTGTATCGGACCATCCTTGATCGGGAGATAGGCGGGCATGCCCCCAGTAGATAAATCTGGGCGGCCTCCCACTCGCCCATATCCGTGTCGTAAGGAATCGGATGACCCCCCACCTCTATGCCAGTGAGCATAGAGAAGTCGAAGGGAGTCATCATCATCTCCCTTACGGTAGAGAAATTAAAGGAGTCGGTGGTATCCCGCCACCTCTCTACCAGGGCACCCAGTAAAGGTCTACTCGCTATGAGGCGTGAGAGTCCCATGCAGAATGAGCCGAAGCCGGCCTCGTCAATGATATAGCGAACACCGTCGGGGAGCTCCATGTACCACTCTCTCGCCGATGTGGTCTCGTATCCTCTGATGGCACGTGAATCCCCCTGTGATCAGGACAAGCAGATATAATGTCATGTAAGTAATACAGTACAAGAGTGTGGTTTATGCAACCAATGCAAGATATATTGGGAAAATGCAAGAATACAGTGTATACCTCGGAGGCGCTATGAGATAAATGAGACTTCGACTCACCCAGCAAGAGGTCCTCGGTGCGTCTCGTGCAAACCCTCTGAACTGACAAATGCCATCGGGCGGTAGCACATGTATCTCAGGATGGTACGCCGTCGGGTCAAAAGGTCGAGCGCTAAGTGGCCGTGGCTCAAGCTATGGATCCACCTCCATCTCCGAAGAAGCTCCATCGTGTGGGATGTCGTCCGCCATCTTGAGGGAAGATGAGAAAATGGTCCAAAATGGGGAAAATGGGTGAAGAATGCCAAGAGTCAATGAAAGTCAACTCGAAGAGAGGAAAAATGGGGACAAAGGGTGAAGTCCGGGAAAAAGCATTGAATCCAAGAGAAACTTGGGGGAAACAAACCCCAAGTTGTGAAACCAAGAAGGAAATCCCGAAATCAACTTTCGATCAGTTCAAAGCAGAGTAGACCAAGAGGGTTTAGCGAAGAATGTGTTTACGAGGCGTTGGAAAACGCATTTGAGGCTCGGATCTAAAGAGCAAGAAGGTCTAGAGGAGGAGGAGAGTGATTTTCGGACTTGAGTTTGTGAAGAAATGAGGTTTGAGGGTGTAAATATAAAGACCACAGGTGAAAAACCCATTCTGCATCGAATCTGCCATCGGTGGCCGACCAGCCACAACTGGTGGCCGACAAGGCCAATTTGTGGCCGACAGTGCCTAGGGATGGCCGATGGGTGGCTGGTACCCCTCCCTAGTGGTCTATTAGTTCCCAATGCTCCTATTTTGGTGTTTTTCATACTGTGTTGGTCCCTGTTCCTCAAGAGGTGCAAGGAAGAATTGCTGTCGAGCTCAAATCCTCTTTGTGGAGGCTTGAAACTGTGTTCTCGGTGATCATTGTTTCCCTTTCATTGGACGAGGTGTATCATTTTTGTGTATTACAACTCTTCTAAGAGGTAGATAGAAGAGTTGCTTTTGAACTTGTCACATTGGAAGGCTTTTTCATCCTTGTGTTGCTACGTCTTCCTTTATTACATATGTGAGACGTGTGTCATGCATTTGGTACTTTAACATAGAGTGTGTTTTTTTTTTTTTTAATTATCACGCGTTCCGTACTCTAGTGTGGAACATGATTTTCCATAAGTTATGCTGTCGTCACATTTGCATAGAAAATGTTCACATAGTGCGTTGTATTGCATAAGTTATGCTGTCGTCACATTTGCATAGGAAATGTTCACATAGTGCGTTGTATTGTGTTGTGCATGTTGTCGTCACATTTGCATAGAAAATGTTCACATATTGCATTGTGTATGCCTTCACGTGCTCTCACGTTTACATTAAAAAATGTTCGTGTCTGTTGCATAGAACATGCGTTCGCTAGTATGGCATAAAATATGCATTTTGGTGTTGCATGGAGCATGCCTCAATTTTTGTTGAATAGAATATGCTTCAGCTTTGTTCCTTGCATGTTGTGCATGTAACATCTCCCTAACATTGTGTTATGGTTATTCATCTCACATAGAGTATGTGCCTTTATCACGCTATATCTATTAAGTCTCTTTCTTATGTAGGCATGATATTGTATGTGCGGTTCATTCAAAGCTGGTGCAACCAGACGATATTGTATGTATGGTTCATTCAGAGGAGTTCCAGGTGAGACCGCTCCTGTCCTTTGATCCGACCCCTTGTTGGTTAGAAGCATTCGGGTATGCCCCGTGTTTACACCACTCCTTGTTGGTTAGAAACATTCGGGTACGCTCGGTGTTTACACCACTCCTTGTTGGTTAGAAACATTCGGGTACGCCAGGTGTTTACACCACTCCTTGTTGGTTAGAAGCATTTGGGTACACCTGATGCTTACACCACCCCCTTGTTGGTTAGAAACATTTGGGTACGCCTGGTGTTTAAACCACTCCTTGTTGGTTAGAAACATTCGGGTACGCCCGGTGTTTACACCACTCCTTGTTGGTTAGAAACATTCGGCTATGCCCGGTGTTTACACCACTCCTTGTTGGTTAGAAGCATTCGGGTACACTTGATGCTTACACCACCTCTTGTTGGTTAGAAACATTCAGGTACGCCCGGTGTTTACACCACTCCTTGTTGGTTAGAACATTCGGGTACGCCCAGTGTTTACACCACCGCTTGTTGGTTAGAAACATTCGGGTACGCCCGGCGGTTACACCACTCCTTGTTTTGGTTAGAAGCATTCGGACGAGTTCCAGTGTTTATACCACTCTATTTCCCCTCTCGCGTGTGACGCGTTAGGATGCTTCGGTTAGAGACATTTGGGTGCGCCCCGGTGTTCTCGTTCCCCTTTTTCCTTTCGTGTGTGACGTGTTAGGACGCTTTCGTTAGAAGCATTTGGACGTGTTCCCGATGCATGTACCATACCTTGCTTTGGTTAGAAGCATTTGGACGTGTTCCCGATGCTTATACCACACCTTGCTTTGGTTAGAAGCATTTGGACATGTTCCCGATGCATGTACCATACCTTGCTTTGGTTAGAAGCATTTGGACGTGTTCCCGATGCTTATACCACACCTTGCTTTGGTTAGAAGCATTTGGACGTGTTCCTGATACTTATTACCCCAGATCCCCCCGCTTTGGTTAGAGGCATTTGGGTGCGTCTCGGTGTTCTCACTGATTCTTCTCCTTCTGCGTGTGACGCGCTGGGATGTTTAAGTTTAAAACTTTCAGGTGTGTCCCTGATTCACACCATCTTTGTCCTCGCGTGCGCAACGCGTTGGAATCTTGTTTGATATCTTGGGTGTGCCCGATGGTTGTGTTATTCTTTGCCTTTCCTTTGTGATGTGTAGTTAAGATTGCATAATTTTCTTACATCCTTTCTGCATGAAATGTGGTTTGGTTCTTGTTTGGTTATTTCTTTTCACATACGAGATTGCTGTAGCATTTCTTTGCATAACATTGGCATCTAGATGTTCCATTAAAGCCTCATTGCATAATCATAAGTTATGTAGTCGCATCTTGCCCTAGAACTACGCTGGTTTGATTCCTTGCAAAGGGATACGTAGGTGTAGACACCCCATTTTTGACCGACCTTAAGACTCAGACGTCACCAACTAAGCGCTCGGTGATGATGCATATTGTGCTCGTTTTGAGGTTGCAGAGTCTCGGCTGAGAGCCTTGCCTCCGGACTTCGGGACTCCTCTTTTGTGCTTTGCCTCGGTTTGCGAACCATGTCCTGTTTTCTCTATTTTCTCTTCCCAAAGGGAGGGAGAGGTCTCGTAGTCCATCTCTCAGTGGCCGTAGGCTACGTTTCGTGGTCCTAGGCCATTTTTCCCGTTTGGAGACCAGTTTCCAATTTTCAGAGCCGTCGGTCGTGCGCCTCGGTTCGGGACCGCTTAACTACCTCCATTTGCTCTGGTTTTTGGCACATACCTTGTTTCCTCTCTCTTGCCGGACACTGTGGCCCGACGAACACTGTGGCCCGGGAGACCACCTTTGTGGTCGTACGCCACCTCCAGTGCTTAATAGTCAGTTTTCGGGGCCCCCGACTGCGCGGTTTGGCCCCCGAACCCTCATTTTGCATCGGTGTGGGTTCATTTTTGGCATGGACCCTACTTTCATTGTTAGGAAGGTGGTAGTATGGTGGGAGACCACCTTTCTCTTCGCCGCCTGGTTTTCTTGTTAGAGAGCTGGTCTCCCTCACTTTTGAGCCACAATTTTGGGTCTTCCATACCACCATTGTGTTGCATTCATCTGGGAGGCCACCAATATGGGTAGGCCGACCACGTTTTCTTCCTGACCCTTTTGACCCCTTGGTCTCCTCACTTTTGAGCCACAATTTCGGGTCTCCCATACCATCACTGAGTTGCATTCACCTGGGAGACCACCAATCTGGGCTGGCTGACCAGCTTTTCTTCCTGAACCTTTTGACCCCTGGTCGGCCGACCAGGGGGAGTGGCCGGCCGACCACCTTAACTGGTCGGCCTGCTTTATGTTTTTTTGTCTCTTTGGGCTGAAGCCAGCTGTGCCAGCTGGAAGCCTCAGAATGCATCCTCCATACACGTGTATGGAGGATGTTTAAGCTTGGTTTTAAGCTTCTTGAAGAAGCTTTAGCCCCTCTCCTCTATAAAGGAGAGGCCCCTCTTCACTTGCAAGGGTTGACAATTTTGTTTAAGGCATACATACACTTCCCTCCATATCTCTCTATTCCAAGCTTCAAGACTCCATTATTCTTGGCCATTTACGCTACACCTCCAAGCACAACACCTCCATTGCCATCCTAAGTACCTTGGAGCTGTATTTCAGAGGGTGAGAGCTCACTTTCTTGGTCCAGAGCTTGCTGCATGGCTATGCTACAAGGGTAAGTCACCTATTCCCTCTTTTGGTCCTTATTTTGCTTCATATTTTAGCCTTATTTGAAAGCATTTTTGAGCTTTATCATAAACTGAAAAAAGTCTTATTTTGAGCCCCTCTTCAATTTTGATTCAGGTCATTTTTCTTTTGGGGGTCATCTACCCCCTTGCATGCTTCATTTCCTCATGTTTTGAGCTATGCATTAGAGCATTTGTGTTGGCCTTGGTTTGGCCTTTTAGCCACTGAAATCCAGCAGATTTTCAGTGGCTAACATGTGTGTTTGAGCCTCAAAATCAGAGAGGGGTGACCCTCTCAACCCTTATTCTCTTTACTAGCTTTGTTGGCCTCACAAAGGAGCCCCTATTTGCATGTATTGAAGCCATGTTTCAGGCCATTATTTGTGAGTTTTATGACCTGCATAAGCTCTGTCTAGAGCCCTTTTGGCCATTTTGAATGTCTATTATGCATGTGTAGAGCAATCCCATTCAAGGCCTTTCAAAGGGGCTTTTACTTGCATGCTTCCTAGCTTCATTTCAGGCCATTTTTGATGAGTTTTAGGACCCTCATAACCTCTGTCTAGAGGTGGTTTTTCCATTTTGTATGTCTATCTTGCATGTGTAGAACAACCCCTTGCATGGCCCTCCAAAGGAGCCTATCATTCTTGCATGCATTGACTGAGTTTCAGTGGGTTTTTGGGCATATTTTGGCATGGCATACTTCTATTTTTGGCTGGTTTGGTGAGCTCTCATATGCTTCATATAGTTGTAGTACAACTCATGGTTCACTAGCTTTCTCTGCATGCTTTGTTGACCCTTGATTCTAGCACATTTTTTACTATGCCTTGAACTGATTTTGTGCATATTTTGGACTGCCCTAGCTCTATTTTTGGGTCTCATGGTCGAATGATGTTTGTCTTGCATGCTTGTAGTTCAATACACTTGCCTAGCTTTGAGATTTGAGGTCTATTGCATGCATATACAGAGGTGTTTTCATGCTTTGGGGTCATTTTGCATCATATTTCAGAGCTTATGTGAATGCCATAGTCCCATGTTTTATACTCTTTAAATGCGTTTGAGAGTCGTGCTTGTATGCCTCATTTACCGACCATTGAATGAGCTCCATTTCTTTGCATTCCGAGCCATCATTTTAGGCCATTTCCCCACTGTTTCAGACCTGCCTAGGGTCTGTTTGGGGTTGGTTTTGCCACTGGTGCATTGCTTTGTGTACCTCTAGTGTGACGCACTTCACTAGTTTCGGTATTCGGGCCATCTAGCTTGCATTAGGTGACATGCTTGCATGTTTCGGGACCATCTTTTATGCCATTTCAGAACTGTATCATGTGCCATCCTATGCCATATTTCATTCCTTGCCATGCCTTGTTAGAGTGGCATTTGATGCCTTAGGTTCAGTCCTTTGCATTCGTGCATGTTTGCATGTATTTTGGTTGTCTCATTCTCATCATATGGCCACTAATGTGAGTGTGGCTGAGGTCCACTCATAGGCCCTGTTTGGTAGCTTAGCTGCTTATAGCTTATAGCTTATACTATGAACATAAGCTGATTTCTGACTTATAAATTAAGCATCTCCTGCCTTACTTAAAGAATAAGCTGATTTCTGACTTCCAAAAGTTAAAGCTATAAGCTATAAGCTAAACCAAACACATCAAAATAACTTAAATTAAGCTGAAAGCTGAAATAAGCAGTTTTTAAGCTGCACCAAACAGGCACATATTGGTGTAAGTCCCTCATGCATTGTGTATGCCATTTTAGTCCATAGCATTGCGTATGCTAGGTTGCATGTTAGAGCATTGTGTATGACATGTTATGCCACGTGCATTGTGTATGCCATTTTAGTCCATAGCATTGCGTATGCTAGGTTGCATGTTAGTCGCATTGTGTATGCCATCTCATTTGCATTGTGTTTGGGATAGGAGTTAGTCCAAACACGGGAAATGAGGGACGTTTCGTACTCCAAGTGACGAAACGTGTCTCAATTCCCAGTCGCCGACACTCCGGATTACCCATGATGGAGTTTAGGCCTTGTTGTGTTTTCATGTGCATTCATTTCATATTGAGTCGTGCAATTCGACTCCTCGGCCATCATGCATCGAGATGCATGATTGGTGGCACGAGGATCGAGGTGTGCATACATATGTGAAAATACTTTGCTATGCCTCTTTCTTGCTCTCTGTTGCAGCAAACCAGAAATCAGCAGCCTTCTAGAGCTTTGCACAGCATTCCGGGATTAATTGCAAACAGAGGCAAATCGGGGCATCGCGAGGAATTTTTCGACGAGGCGACTCGAGCATGCATGCATCTTTCATCATTCGGAACAGAGCTGAGGCGGTCCATAGATTCGCATGCTAATTTACTTGCTTTCCTAGTTAATCTGTTAATTAGGGTTTTGTAATATTTAATCATTCGGACTGTAAATATTTATTCGAACTGTATTATTTATTCGGACCCTCCGAGCGAGGGCACAATTGTAATAAGTGTGCGTGCGTGTGTGATGTATGTCTTCCAACCCCACGTCTTTCTTCCTTTTATTTATCAGCTTATGATGGTTAGTTTAGGGCATGTTTCAATTAGCATACTTATGCTCGCATATTTGCATTCATTCTGTCTTGCATGCACCGGACTCGGCGCACCATACTAACTGCATTGTATTTCAATTCCAAGTTGAATACGTGTTAGCTGTAGCATCATCATATGCCATCTTAGAATAGCCGAGCCTATCTTAGTTGCATTTTGCATGTGTTGCATTAGCCATCTTAACATGAACTAGGATCATGCATTGATTACTAACTAGTTTCTGTTTTGGCTTGGAGTACTAGGTAAGCTTTTATGCTTTAGCATCCTTGCATATGTGTGAGTGACTGCCATGATAGCATGCTTACCATGAGGCTAACTGCTTATGTGATATATCTGCCTAAATGCCTGTGGGTGAAGGTTGGATTATCTGAATTGGAACAATTCATTGATTGCGAGTTTTAAGCCCACTTGAGAGTGGCAAATCACCATGTTTTCTAAGCCCACCTGAGGGTGGCAAATCCGCATTTTAGCCTACTTGCGAGTATCAAACCGCTTTCAAAAACAAACATGAATGTTTTGTTCCAATTCAGGCGATCCAGTCTATACTTGTATGCTGTGCGCATCACATAGTAATTCTAGGCTAATAACCGGAATAAGAGAACATAATGTTTTCAAAACTTGATATCATGGTTAGTAGAAGCCGATCTTTGATAGGGCGAGCGGGGTTGCTCACGAAGTGACCTTCCCCAATCGTACCCAAGTTCCCGAGCCGAGGTAACTTTGGTGATGACGGACACGTGGCCTTAGGCAACGAGTCAGGGTTTCCTAAATTCCCCCAAAATAAATATTTAGGTGGCGACTCTGTATCTGGCAAAGCAGTCCATGTTTGGCACTTCTTTTAAAAAAATCTGTTTTCAAAAACGATTTGCCGGATTTGGACTCTTTGATGATTCATCGGTCTTGCATTGCACTCTGTGAAATTAGATACAGGACCGTGACATTGAGTCCTGAACTGTAGTGAGCCCAAATGAACAAAACGGGATTCCCTCCCGGGACGTTCGGGGACGTCAACAATTTCTGGCGACTCTGCTGGGGAATTAGAGAACTTCACTTGAACTTATGATATCTGGTTTTGACTACACTTATGTGTTTCTTTGCATTGCATTTGCATTGGTGCGCCTAGGACACCGTGTTTGCCGTATGCTATTCCTGAACGGTTTGCCGGAGGCTCGCTTCGAGAAGCGTGCCATAAAGCTGACCGGTTGCTGGCTCTGCCACGACGGGAACACAAACCCCGGTTTTACCGGGGCACCCTTTTTGACCATTCGACCTAGTGCATATTCGGAATCCATAGTGACCATTCCAAGTTAGGACAGGTTGCTTACTCGATTATAGGTTGTTTGAAACCACTGCGTGTGTAGTGAAACCCTAGCTCCTGACAAAATAGGGGCAGGGAAACCTTGCCCCAACATAGGGGTGTTTTGGCTCTCACTTGTTTGCTATGTGCTTTTAGAGTGCGTCTCTACAGGAATGCATGTATCAGTTTACAAGTTTGGGTATCAGGCCTGTGAGCACCAGTTCAGTATTTTGGGAATCAGTTATCTGCGGGTATCAGATTCAGTTTTGGGGGCAGTGATTTGGGAACAATGATCAGTACTTGAGAACAGTGTATTTCAGCTTATCAACTGTGTGTTGTGTGTTTATTTAAGCTATTATGTTGTCCGTTTGTCTGGTTGTTTATTTCCTTATTATTACTTTATTTATCTTTTTGCTAGGTAGTTTAGCACAATTGCTTCAGACCAAGCAGATATTCCCCAAGCACTCTGGACAAGAGGTCGCCGACTCAATCGATCTGAGGATCTGGTCGACGGACAACCAGTGTATCATTCTCTACCCCCGGTTATCAGACGGACGTCAAGAAGACGCAGTGTATCCGAGCCAAGGTTACCAGAGCAGTGGTTTACCCCATCAGTGGACAGTCGGGCTGAGGTCTCAATTGTTGCCATAGAGATAGACCTACCGGTAGATCAGGGCAGTATGGCAGGAACGACAGGAGTTGAGGAAATGATGCGTCAGATGCAAGAGACCATGAGAGCCATGCAGCAGGACGCTGTTCGTCGAGATGAATTCGCTAAACAACAGGCCAAGATCATGGCCCAACAGGCAGAGTTAATTGCCAGGTTGCAACAACAAACCGGGGCATCTGCTTCACACCAAGCTCCTCTCCCACCAGGAGTTCCGGCACCCGGGGAGGCACCAAATGTCCAGGGAGATACGGATATCCCGACAGGGCCGGCTCCGCCCCCGATTCTACCTTAACTATCTAAGGCACCTACGCCTGTCAATCAACCGGACTCTCCCTTTGAGTTCCAGGTGGACCATACAGCGTTAAAGTTGAGCAAGCTTGAGAAGTTGTTCAAGAAATCCCAGGGGGTAAAGTCCATCCCAGACATTGAGGACGGATATACTGACGTGGCTGTGACGCTGCCAGATAGGTTCAAAATGCCACAAATCGACCGCTTTGACGGATCTGGGGATCCCATGGTGCATCTCCGGTTATTCTCAGATATACTACGGCCGATGGGCCTCACCAGACCGCAGAAGCTTTCACTATTCGGCCGGACCTTGTCGGGTGTGGCCGCTATCTGGTACGCAAAATTAGAAGACGATGTTAAGCGGAACTGGGATGAGATGGCCGAGGCTTTCATTGCACAGTACTCCTATAACACTCAAATCGAGATTACAACCCGTGATCTTGAGACGACAAGACAGGAGCCTAAGGAGAGCTTTTCGGAATTTGTAGCCAGGTGGAGGGCGAAGGCCTCAATGATGACCCTAAGGCCTACTGATAAAGATCAAATCCGGATGATTGTGCGCAATCTCCAGCCTAAGCTGATGCAGAAAATGATCGTGCTCCCCTTCCCTACCTTTTCAGATTTGCACGAGATGGGGGTACAAATTGAGGATGCTATGAAACAAGGTCTACTTGACCAAGACAGAGAGCAACCCAGAAGAACCTTCAATCGTAACAACAATACAGGCACCAGCAATGCCGCAAATGCTAGAGCTTCGGAAGTAAGCATGGTCACCACCATTCCCCCTCCAAGACCCATGGCAGCTACACCTTTCTCCGGCGCGTCCGGAAGCAACACACAACCACCAAATACCAACCTCGAGGCCAAAAAACCTTCACGCCTTTATATATGCCCCTGTCCAAGGCTCTGGGGGTATTAATCAGGAAAGGGCACTTAAAGCCCCTGGAGCCGAGGCCATTGCCAAATCCATTCCCTCCCTCTCACAACCCAGCAAAATACTGCGCATATCACCAACAACATGGTCACAACACTGACCAATGTTTTAGATTGCATCATGAGATTCAAGATCTCGTTGACAAGCAGGTGATTGTGCCTCCAGAAAAACCCAATGTCACAACAAACCCTCTCCCACCGCACAACCAAGCTCCACCCCCCAAACGTATCAACTTTATCCAGACTGGGGTCGTGTCTTACGATCCTAGCATCTATATCACTCCTTCTCACCTACCCAAGCCGGAGGTGCTCCTTCCTGACTGCACTGACTTGTGCATGTTGGACATCTCCAGAACCCAACCCGAACCAATGGTGGTGACTGTCGAAGACAGAACATGGGAGATTTCAGGGGAGAATGGGATTGTTGAGTCAGAATCTGAGGAATCTGGGAGTTTTGCTGAGGAGGTATACAGTCCGAGTGACTACATTCTATCAGTAGGCCAGGTTGGGCCAAATGTGGAATTGCCGGCAGGGGCAGAGCTTTGTGTGATACAGGGGGATGAATCTGGTCAGAGGATAGATGACTTGGCAGCTGTGGAAGGGGACTTTGCTAACCTCCAATTTTTCAATGAACAAGATCCAGAGGGCATGGTAGTCAACTGGTCAGATTTTGAGGAGTCAGCAGAGGTCACCGGGTGGCTTGATGACCTACCAGATGTTGTCGACGAAACTCAGTTGGAACGGGGCCCGGCAGGGGCAAGAACATCAGTTGTGGCCGGAAGGGCCGGAAATCAGAATGCATCGCCGGAGAGCGCCGGTGCTAAGAATTTCGCTCAGGACTTGGGCATTGTGAATGCGGGAAGTGTTGAACAGCCAGCTGTACTGACGCAGTTGGAACAAGAAAGGTTTGGGGATTCTGAGAGAATCAGGAAAGCTAAGGCCCCTGAGGGGACTGAAAGTGCTGTGTGCACGAGGATAGAGAATGCTGCGAGCATGTGGACGGAAAGTACTGCGAGTACAATTGTACCGGAGCCGGACAGGTGTCTGTTGGCTGCCGACGGAATGTGGTGGGAAGACGATGATCTATGTCTTGCCCACACGGATGAGGATTGGGGAGCAACCAGCCAGACGATACCTGGTACATCGGCGAAGTCGATCATATGACTAGAAGCGGGCGGTATTTCAAGCCCCCACATCTAGATCAGCCAGAGGCGTCTGGGAAAGATAAGGAGGCGAAGAAACAGAAAGAGAAGCAACTCGAAGAAGAGGCTGTACTGAAGCAGTTGAAAAAGATACAGGCAGACATCTCCATCTGGGGACTGCTTATGGCATCGCGAGTGCATCGACAAGCTGTCTTATCGGCCATGGACAAGGCCAAGCTCTCAATAGACACCACGCCCGAACAGCTGGTGGGCTTAGTTTTTCCGGGAGGGGCTACCCCGATGTTGACTTTCTCCGACAAAGAATTGCCACCTGAGGGTGCGAACCATAACAAGCCACTCTACATCTCTGTGGAGTGCAGAAACAAATGGATACCCGTGGTGCTTGTCGACACAGGGTCCGCCATCAATGTGTGCCCGGCAAGGACTGCATATGCAATCGGTTTAAAGACCGCGGACTTTGTGCCGACAGCCCAGGTGATTCGGGCATATGATAACACAAGCAGAGAAGTAATGGGGACAGTGAAAATTCAGACCAAGGTTGGGCCGGGACAGCATGAGGTAGACTTTCACGTCTTAGAAGTTCCTGCGACCTTAATCTACTTTGGGGCGGCCGTGGTTGCACCAAGTAAAGGCAGTTTCGTCCACCTTGCATCAGATGGTGAAATACCCCCATGGAAAGGGAGTAGCCATCGTTTTTGGAAATTCGTCAATCCATCCATCGCCAGAAGTATCTACGCCAGTTTTGGAAATTGAGCACGATATGGAGGATGTGTTCATGTCGGGTTTTACCCTGGCTGAGGCCCGGGTCGTGCAGAACATCTTAGCTGTTAATGAGGGGGTGTATGTTAGCGCACAATCAGTATACCTCATGAACAAGCTTCAACACATCCCCGGGATGGGATTGGGAAGAGCGGCCGGAAGGGCGTTGCAGTATTGGCCGAAGTGCCACACAACCCACATACCTTTGGCTTGGGTTATCTGCCCACCAAAGAGGATTGGTAAGGAAAGGTAAGGAGATGGCTGGAGAGCCAGAGCAAAGCAGGCGGGGAAGCCTTTTGAGCTAATGCACCGACCCATCCAGGGTACCCTAAACGGACGCTTCGTCCGGGAGGGGGAGGACTTTCCATTTTGTGGCTTCCCAGAGCCGTGGCTGAATGCGGAGAGGAAGCGCGTGCCAGGTTTTGAGATCTTCTTTGACCTGCAGTTATCCGGGGATGACGTTGCCGAAGAGCAGACAGACCCATTAGCTGAGGCTGAGCAGAGCAAGAAAGTGGAGTCTGAGGACGCCGAAAGTGAAATGGGGGTAGCGCTGGCATGTCTACTTTCAGATCCTCCGATCGAACAGAAGTGCTTGGGGGATAACTTCTCGGTATGCATGATCGGGAATGAAACGGCTGCGGGCCTACCAGCAAACATTTTGGATGCATCTATCGCACCCTCTCTCATTTGGCAGTATGAAGAGGGATTTTTGTCAAGCAGCACCGGGTCAGGTAGTGAGCCGGAATCTGATTCCACCGAATCTGTTGAGTCGGAATCAGGTTCCAGCTCGACTGAGTCTGAGTCCGGTATTCCTGGGGGTGATAACCCGGATACCACAGTCCTGTCCAGGTCGTCTTTTTCTTTCTCTTTTGAGTCTGTTGTAACCGAAGAATCGGACGATTTGGATGTGCTTAATGAGAATGATGTGGCTGTGGTTTCTGAGTACTTTTCTGTGCCCTTGATTTATTGCATTAACTCAGACTTTCAAAATTTTGATGAAAACGACGAGGAAGAAATTCCTCCGGTTTTGCAACGCTTAATTGAACAAGAGCAGGAAAGATTTGTTAAACCCTTAATGGATGAAATCACTACTGTGAATATTGGTACTGAGGAGGACCCGCGGCTGGTCCAGATCGGGTCCACGTTGTCTTCGGAGGAACGCGAGCGCTTAGTCGCTTTATTAAAAGATTTCAAAGATGTTTTCGCGTGGTCCTACGAAGACATGCCTGGAATCGATCCTGAGATTGTACAGCACCGGATCCCTCTTGACCCCGAGGCCCGACCCGTTAAACAGAAACTCAGAAAGATCCGCCCGGACTGGGCCCTCAAGATTAAAGAAGAGGTCACCAAGCAAATTGACGCAGGGTTCCTGCTGGTATCCGAATACCCGACTTGGTTGGCCAACATTGTTCTAGTGCCGAAGAAGGATGGCAGGATCCGGGTATGCGTGGATTTCAGGGATTTGAACAGAGCCAGTCCGAAGGACGACTTTCCCTTGCCGCATATTGATGAGTTAGTGGACTTCACAGCGGGGCATGCTTTGCTTTCGTTCATGGATGGTTTCTCAGGCTATAATCAGATAGTGATGGCACCGAAGACCGGGAGAAGACTGCTTTCACCACCCCGTGGGGGACCTACTGCTACAGAGTGATGCCGTTTGGGTTGAAGAATGCTGGAGCTACATATCAACGGGCCGCGACCACGATATTGCACGACATGATCCACAAAGAGGTAGAGGTGTACGTGGACGACATGATTGTCAAGTCCAAAGAAAAGAGGGCCACTACACCGCCTTGCAAAAGTTCTTTCAAAGGATCAGAGAATTTCGGTTGCGGCTGAATCCTCAGAAGTGTACGTTTGGTGTTACAGCAGGGAAAATGCTGGGGTTTCTGATTACACAGAGAGGTATCGAAGTCGACCCTTCCAAAATCAAGGCCATCTTAGAAATGCCACCACCAAGGACTGAAAAGGAGGTGCGAGGCTTTCTGGGTAAAGTGCAATTCATAAGACGGTTTATCTCAAAATTAACCTTGACTTGTGAACCACTTTTTGGCCTCCTGAAGAAAGGAAAGAAATTCCAATGGGACGGCCGATGCCAAGCTGCTTTTGAACAGATCAAGGAATACTTACAGAACCCGCCTGTGTTGTCACCGCCAGAGCCGGGGAGACCGTTGATTTTGTATCTTTCAGTAACTGAGACTACAATGGGCTGCATGCTCGCGCAAGAATCAGAGGACAAAGTGGAGAGAGCCATCTACTACCTGAGCAAGAAGATGCTGGAGTATGAGACTCGCTACACACCGTTGGAAAAGGCTTGCTTAGCCTTGGTATGGGCTACCAGGAAGCTGCGGCACTACCTGTTAGCTCACTCTGTAATGTTGGTTTCAAGATTAGATCCCATCAAATATCTATTCGAGAAACCGGCACTTACGGGTAGGCTAGCTCGTTGGTTGCTGTTGCTTTCCGAATTCGATCTGAAATATGTGACGCGCAAGTCAGTCAAGGGAAGAGCGGTAGCAGAGTTCTTAGCCGATCATCCAGTGGAAGGAGGTGAAGCAGTTGAGTACTTATTCCCAGATGAGGCCATTCTTCATATCGACGACGAGTTTTGGACGATGTACTTTGACGGAGCGTCAAACCAGTACGGGTATGGGATAGGAGTGTTGCTGATAGCACCCGACAACTCCCGTATCCCTCTAGCATTCAAACTCCGGTTCAAAGTCTCGAACAACGAAGCAGAATATGAGGCATGCATTGCCGGTCTAGAAGCAGCCCTGGAATTAGGGGCAAAACGGTTGGACGTCATCGGGGACTCGAACCTTGTTGTATCTCAAGCGAAAGGAGATTGGAAAGTCAAAGAAGAAAAGATGATTATGTATCACCAGACCTTGGACTTGTTAATTCCTCGGTTTGAGAAGTTAAACTTTGCTCATCTGTTAAGAGAGAACAACAGGTTCGCAGATTCACTAGCAACTCTATCTTCCATGATAGACATCCCGTTTGGAGTCCGGATGCGTCCAGTCATTATCGACCAAAATTTGTGCCGGCTTACGAGTCGATTGCTGCTATAGATGAGGTTCAAGATGAGAACCCCTGGTATTACGATATTTGGAATTTCTTGGAGAAGGAAGCATATCCACCAGGGGTAAATGCCAAGGATAAAAGGGCAATCAGAAGAATGGCCGTTCAGTTCATCATCTGCGGAGGTAAATTGTATAAGAGAGGTCATCTGGGAATGCATAAGCTGTGCGTTGAAGCTGAAGAATCAAAACGCCTGATGGAGGCCATCCATGGAGGGGAATGCGGTGCGCATATGAACGGGGTAATGCTAGCGCGGAAGATCCTCAGACAAGGTTATTACTGGTCCACCATGGAGGAGGATTGTATCGGCTTTGTTCGGCGATGCCACAAATGTCAGATCCATGCAAATCGCATGAACATTCCGCCGTCGAAGCTATACAATATGACTTCGCCATGGCCATTTTCAGTTTGGGGAATCGATGTGATCGGGGCTGTCACTCCGAAGGGGTCGAATGGGCATGAGTTCATTCTGGTCGCGATAGATTATTTCACAAAGTGGGTTGAGGCCAAATCCTATGCGGTGTTGAAGGCCTCACATGTTGTGAAGTTCATCAGAAACAACATCATCTGTCGCTATGGGGTCCCGAACATTTCAGATAACGGTTCCCACTTCAAGAAGGAAGTGATTGACTTGTTGGAAAAATACAACGTGGCTTTTCATAAGTCATCCACCTATCGGTCGCAGACCAATGGAGCGTCAAGGCCGCCAACAAGAATATCAAACACATATTGCAGAAGATGGTGGAAACCTATCGGGATTGGCCAAATAAGCTGCCGTTTGCTCTGTGGGGCTACCGGACCTCAATTAGGACTTCTACTGGGGCGACTCCGTATTCATTAGTTTATGGGATGGAGGCCGTTCTACCGATCGAGATTGAGGTTCCGTCTTTACGAGTGTTGGCTGAGTGTCAAATAGCCGAAGCAAATTGGCAGCAGAGCAGATTTGAAGAACTCATGTTCTTTGATGAGAGAAGACTGAAGGCACTGTACCATGTTCAAGGTTATCAGCGCAGAATTGCCAGGGCTTTGAACAAGAAAGTTAAGTCCAGGAATCTAAAGGAAGGAGATTTGGTGCTCAAAGACAACCGAGCTCCCATCCACGACCCTAGGGGCAAGTTCAGACCCAATTGGACTGGTCCCTACATCATTAAGTCTATCTGGTCAGGTGGAGCTGTGGTTCTGATGGACCTAGATGGCCTAGAGTTCTCCCAACCGATCAACATGGACAAGTTGAAGAAATATTACCCCTGAGAGGCTCGCTAGGCCGAAAACCCGAAAGGGCGACCTAGGCAAAAGTTAGAGCATGAAAAATTTGAAATTATAAAAACTGAGCTCGCAAGGTTGAAAACCCGCAAAGGGCGGCCTTGGCAAAAGTTAGAGCGTAAAAGGAGAGTGAAAATACTCGAGTGAACCTGAGCCTGAACTACGTAAGGCTTGATTCCCATCTTTGGGATACGTAGGCAACTTCATCCTGAAGTTCAGCCATAAACCTTCCCCGATCAACTTTGTCCATTTGATCATCTCGGCCATCTTTGTCTATTCAGCATTCAAGAGTTCGGTTATGATCTCCGGTGCAGTGCTTTTCAGACTAGGGGCAACTTTCCGTTGCTGTGCAGTGCCGCGGTACTATTCAGACTAGGGGCAACTTTCCAGTTGCTGGGATCCGGGTTGTGCATCTCAGTGACAGATTTCAGGCGTGTCCAGTTCTGATCCATATCGAAAATGGTTTTGAAAAGTTTTAATAAAAGTTGACTTTGTTCAAAATTAATCTTTTTACAACTTAGACCATTTTTGGACCAAAGCGGAAAATTTTCAGTACCCACAACCTTCAATTTCATTGATTTCAATACAGAGTTCTCCTGCTCTTGCATACAAATTGAAGTTGCTTTTTATTACATTCATAAAGAAAACTTGAAAGTACTAATAAAGCAATAAATCCGGGCATAGATAAGTCAGGTGTTCCTGCGCCCCCTCCCAGAGCTGGTCGAAGCCTCTGATGCCAAAGTGGGCCCTTCCTGTGCCTCTTCATTGAGCCAATCCAAGCACTCATCAGACAAAGTGCAGCTGAAAGTGGGAGCGGGGGCCAGGAGCTCTCTAGTCCTCCATGCTGTGGCATACCAGGCAAGCTGTGTGCCTCGGGCTGGGAATGCAGCAGGGTACTCTATCCCCTCTGGCGGGCAAGTCTAATCATGTCCGAACTGGCGCCGGAACCAAAACGGAAAATAGAAGACACAGTGTGTCATACCAATCAATTAAATCCCAGATTGACGGGTCATGTTGTAACTCGTTGCCGGCAGATTGAGCCAAGGGCAGCGCCAAGTGATGCAGTTTGCAGACAAACTGTACATCCAGTTGTACCACCACCCCTCATCCAGGGCATCGACCAAGCGTTGTCGAAAAAGTAGCCGTGGGCTGAGTATGCTGGGCAAGACTCCACGATCTGTAACTTGTCCATTAACCACACTTGAGGAGGGATGAAAAATGAGAGAATAAAGAATAGAGAGATGTACGATGAGAGAAAAGTAATAAAAGGGTTTTGTGAGAAAAACCGAACCTGAGGGCCGAGTGATGTGAGCAATACATATGTGAGATTGGGTGGGAAACATTACCTGCAACAGTAGTGGGCTCCCCGCAAGCCTAGCCGTCTCCCGGCGATGAAAAGCGTCTAAGCCCATCAATGTCTCAGCCAATGTCATGGCAATGCAGCTCTTGCCCTCCTTCAAACCTTGGGCAACCTCGATCAACCGGACACTGAATCCATCGGAGCCCGGGGCAAGCAAGAAATGAGATAGCAAGCATAGGCAAAGCGCGTGTCGCCGATAGCCCTGCCAATGATGGTCGCCGCGGTCACCAGCATCAGAAAACCGGCAAACCAAGCTTGGGATGTCCAGCTCCCCGTCGCGAATCAATGATCGAGCGTCATGCAAAGTGAGGCCGCACATTTGTCCTAGGGCTTGGACGTGGCCAAATCGGAGTTGAGGCAAGATTTCCTCATTGCGCTCGGACTCCATCAAAGCTTGGAAATCCTCGAAAGTAGGACACATCTCTTGCCCGCTAAAGCTAAAGACGTGTGTTACCGGATTCCAAAACCTTGCCGCGGCATGGAGGAAAGGAAGATGCAGCGGAGTACGGCCCAGCGTGAATAGTGCATTCAAGCCGAAGCCCCGGAAGTTCAACTTTTCCGAGCCATCCAGAGAAGCAATCCAAGCTGTGAGATTTTGGATGAGAAACGCCTCCATTTTGATGCAAAACTGAGATGAAATGAATGAACCACGAGGCTGGAACTTTTAAAGAGGATAAGGCACTGTTCGGGGGACACGTGTCGAAAAACTGGTGGTTGCCAAACCAGGTGGTCGGCCGACCACCTTTTCTGGTAGGCCGACCACCCCTTGGTCTCCAATGGAAAAAGCTGGTCGGCCAGCTTCCTTAGGTGGTCGGCCATGGAGAGAAGTGTGGCTTTGGTCTTATCCTAGTCTCTAGAAGAAAGTTCCTAGCATTTCCATGCATTGGGAGTGTTGAAGGTGCGAGTTTTCCTCTGTTTCAGATGCATTCCGTCACTCCGATCGTCTGAAATACGTCTGTTTATCGAGTTGTTGTTGAGTTTTGTTTATTGAGTTGTTGTTGAGTTTTGTTTATTGAGTTGTTGTTGAGTTTTGATTATCGAGTTGTTGTTGAGTTTTGTTTATCAAGTTGTTGTTGAGTTTTGCTTATCAAGTCGAGTTGTTAAGTTTATCGAGTTGTTAAGTTTTATCGAGTTGTCGAGTTTTGTCCGTTGAAATTGTTGTTCTTTGTTTATCAACATTTCCGGGATTTGCTTATCGAGTTGTAAGCTTGCTAAGGTCTCGTTGTTTCTTAATAAGATAAGTTGTTTTGTTTGTTGTGTCGTTTCACTACCTGACTTGGCAAATTTTCGATGCTCAATTTCCATTCAATCTCATTTTTGTGCAAAATGGTGCGATGTGATGCTAAGAACATAAAATACAACACTTTTTGAACAAAAGTTGTTTCATTCCATCACGCTTCCTTTGTTACAACATTTTACAACAAGGGTACAAGTTTTACAGAAAATAAATCTGCCTAATAATGTACAATGTGCTACAACTACTAGTAAAAAAGGCAAATAAAGCATAAACATCTGCATCAGTGCTCTCAAGTGCAAGAATAAGAGGCCTACTTCATCCTCTTCGGCTGAAAAGTCCCTGCACCATCTCCATCGACACCACCATCTGAATAGGAGCTGATGTCCTCGGAACCCTCCTTGGCATCACCTCCGCCCTCAGAACCAGACTCAGAGTCATCCTCTTTGCCTGCAGATGTCTCTGACTGAGGATGCGCAGACTCCTCCTCCTCGCTGGACTCCTCCTCTATGACATGTGCTCTGCGCCTGCCTCGTCTGCAAGATGGGTCCCCTCTCCCAGCTCCCCGAGAAGGCCTAGATGGCCCGGCCTGTGGCCCCGTATGTAGCGGAGGCATCTGAAAAGGAAGAGGACAATTTGAGTACATTAGCCAGTATGTACATCAGATGCAGATGCAAGAAAACTACATAGAGTGGGTGTATGCAGATACAGTACATGAATGTGGTGTGTGTCAGATGTGCTCTGCACATACAGTCAATCAATGCAGTGAGATGTTCAAGTTCAGCATGTCATCAGAAGTATGATAAATGCGAGAAAACTGAAGAATACCGGGACACCGACGATGGACAACTGCGTCTCTCTCCGCAGGACCATGCCCTCGAGTGAGGCCACCAACCCGAGCAACCCCTCAGTGTACTCCGTGGTAGGCTGCAGATGCAAGTGCAAGTCATCAGTAAATGAATGAATGTCCAAGTATCTGAGTGATAAATCAAAGCTGTAAAGCATACCGGTGGCGAATCAGGGTCTCTGACGTATGGGTGACTAGGCATAGGAGGCTCTATCGGAATCGGGTAGGAAGTCCCGTACCGCCATCCTGTCAACTCAGTCGGAATATCTGGCCATCCGGCGTGATGATAAGTCGGGGGAATCGGGGGGACCAGTCCAGCCCCACCTCTCGATGGGCCGACCCTGCTAGTCGAAGGGACACTTGCAGCCCGAGCCCGACTCGATGACGGCATGCCGGCTGACCTCCTCGTGGGAGTATGGACACCTGTCAATGGAGGCATCAAGTATGTATGACGGTAAGTCGCATACTCCCCCTCCTCCAAATGTAGAAATACGTCGGTACCCAACATGGCGTTGTTGACATCCTGGGGAGTGAGCCCCTCAGTGGATCGCATATCATCCGGAGGTGCTACGGGGACACTCTGCTCGGGGAAGCCCATAGTCTGGCGCATGAAGCGGTCCCCCAGAAACCAGGCCCTACCAGCTGTCCCCTCAAACAGGATCCTGTACCGAGAAGTGGCCCATCCTCCAGCAAACTGAAATCGGGTGTCTCCACCCAAGGGCGCCCAAGGCTGCTACGTGATCTGCGGATAACCAATGTATAAGCCGATTAGAAATCGCAAATGTGCAAGATGAATCAAATATGAAAGCATGAAGAACTGAGAGTTCTGAATTACCTCGGTCAGCCGCACTGTATCGAAAAACTGCCGCAGGTAGGGGAGAGTCTCCCGAGCTCTCGGCCGGTACTGGCCCTAAAAAATGAGTGAATAAGGAATCATGAGAGGCACCTCCACCTCAAGCTCCGGGGCTAGCGTCGGGAAGTACGCAAAAACCCATAGTTGTAGAAAACAGGGCAATAGCCATCAGAATACAGAATGCTGAGTGCAGAATGTGAATACAAAATGTACAGAGAATGCAGAATGCTGAGAGCAGAATGCAAAGTACAGAATGTAAAGTGTGTCGTGTGTGCAGTGTACAGATAACGAAAAGCAGAAATGTAAATCAAGAGGGCAGAGAGTACCTCCCAGGCTCTCCAATAACCACCAACTATGTTCCCCCGTCCGCGGGAGGTCACACTCATGTAGCAGTAGAGGGTAGCTAAGCCGGCGCCACCCCAATCATACTGGCTGACCTGTGAGAGGTCTACCAGAGCACTCAGCAGATAAAGTCCAGCGGTGTTCCCCCTATTGGAGAACAGAGTGGTCCCGAAGAGGAACATCAAAAACCCTCGAGTGTACTGCGCTATCTCCTCGGGAGTCTCGAGCACCCTCTCTCTGAAATGTGAGGAAAACCAAGTGTACCGGACTCTGCCCGAAGATCTGTCAACTGGTGGGCGAGCTCCCAATAGATAAATCCAGGCAACCTCCCACTCGCCCATGTCCTCGTCGTAGGGGATTGGCCAGCCTCCCATGTCAAGGCCTGTCAGCACGGCAAATCGAACTGGGTCAAAGTCATGTCCCCGGTAGCTGAGAAATGAAAGGAGTTGGTGGTGTCCCACCATCTCTCTACAAGGGTGCCCATCAGGGTCCTGCTCGCTGGATAACGTGATATCCTCGTGCAGAAGAGTCTGAACCCTGTCTGGTCCACCAGATCGCGAACAGCCTCGGGGAGCTCCGCATACCACTCCCTGGCAATGATCAATCCGTAGCCTCGGGTGATGCGGGAAGATACCTGCATTTAGATTGAACACATGTATTCAATTTCAAAATAAAGTATATGAGCTGTGTGCAAATCAAGTCAGATACAATGCTGTGGACTGCGTGTTCAGTATGAGCTGCGTGCAAATGCAAAGTGTGTGTTGTGTGTTCATCTTAAAGTTCGAGTTGTGTGTTCAGGCTTCAAAAATATGGGCTGTGCGTTCATCATCAAAGTGCGAACTGTATGTTCAACATCAAGTGTTTGAGCTGTGTGTTCAGATTTCAAAAACAGTGGGCTGTGTGTTCATCTCGAAGTTCGAGCTTTGTGTTCATCTCAAAGTTCGGGTTGCGTGTTCAACTTTAAAAAACAGTGGGCTGCGTGTTCACAATCACAAGTTTGGGCTGTGTGTTCAGATTTTAGAAATAGTGTGTGCTGCGTGTTCACAATCAAAATATGGGTTGCGTGTTCAGAAATTCAAAGTTTGGGCTGTGTGTTCAACTCTCAACAAGTGTGTGCTGCGTGTTCACAATCAAATATGGGCTGCGGGTTCAAAAATTCAAGTGATTGGGCTGTGTGTTCAAGAGGCAAATAGAATACTGTGTTATAGACTAAGTATGCAGAACAAGCTGTGTGCTAGAATGAGCAGAAGTATGGTGTGTAAGTGTGTTCAGAACGAGCAGATAAGCATGCATAGCGAAAGCGTGAAATGCACGAAAAATGCAGAATGCATTGCAGAAAATGTAAAAGTGAAGTACATACCTCTCGTGCCTGAGAAGAGAGGTGGGACTCTGGCTCCCGCAATAATAGATCTACAGGTGCTCGCTCGTCAAAGTCGGTGAAGTGGTAGAAAACGGCCCGAGAAAGGATGTGCGCCGGAGGGTCATACCTCTCAGGAACAAATGGCCGAATCCTCAAAGGTAAAGGCATAATGTCTGGCTCACCTCCGGCACCTGGAGGACCCCCGCCCTGAGGAAAATGACCTGCCATTTCAAGAAATCTGCAAAAAGGAGCAAAATGAGCCAAAATTGGAAAAAGTCAACAAAAGTCAACTCTCGGGAAATGAAAAAGTCAACAAAAGTCAACTCCCGAGAAAATGTTCCAAATATTGAGACAAACTTACCTCAAGTGGTAAAAATGAGAAAAGAAGCTCCGAAATCAAATTTTAATCGGTCCAAAGTGAAGAAAACCGAAAGATTTCGCAAAACAACTTCGCGTGGGGCGTTGGAAAATGCATATAGAGCGCAGATCTGAGGGAGAAAATGGCCTAGGAAGCAAGGGGAGATGATTTCGGATCTGAAGGTGTGAGCAAAAAGTGTTTTGGCCAAGTGCATTTAAAGATCCGAGGGTGAAAAGACTAAACTGCCCCTGTTTTTGGCTAGGTGGTCAGCCGACCACCTTTTCTGGTAGGCCGACCACCCCCCTCCACCAAACCTGGTTGGTGGCCTCCTTACCTGGTCGATGGCCCTCCTAGGTGGTCTCCCATGCCTCTTTGAGCTCCCTGCAAATTTTGGTGGTGATCAGAGTCCCCGGCACTCGAGAAAGTACAAGGAAAGTGCACTTTCCGGCGCGAAATCCCTCCGCGGGAACTTCAACTCCAACTTTCGATGCGTGTTTCGTCGTCACTCGCCGAGAGCGAGGTGTATCCTTTTTGAATATGTTGTGACCCCTCTGGGAGGTAAACCGGAGGTCGCGATTGAGTTGTCCTCATCAAAGCTTGCATTTCTTTGCTCGATGTTTTGTTTTAAACATGCTCGTAAAGTTGCACTTATCCAGCATTGTTATGCATGCCACTCGCATTGTTATGAACATCGCTTACATTGTGGTGAACGTTTCACCAGTATTGTCATACCTCCATGTTTAACTTGCGTTGTCACGCGCGCTTCTCTCGCATTGCGATGCACTTTCTCCTCGGCACCATGTTTGTCTGCATTCGATGTAGTGTTGAACATGTGTTGCTAACTATGTTGTGTTTGTTAAGTTTCTCTCTTTTGCAGGCACGATATTGTATGTACGATTCATTTGAAGCTAGTGCGACCAGACGAGCCGCACAGGTATCGTATCTTCTCCGTGTGAGACGTGCCGGAATTGAATAATTCTCCACATTCTTACTGCATGAAATGCAGTTGCTGCTTTGCATTCTTGCTTAAAACTGTTGCATCTATTGTGAATATTTGCTTCATTACAGCTTGCTGCTTTGCATGATCATGAGTTACGTCCGGCTTGGTGCATATCGTTTTGCATTTTGCCCCCGCCTGCGGGCATGCCTGCGGGCACATCTCTTTGTTTATCTTGCCTGTTTGTCTAAGTCTTCGGCCTTGTCAAAAATGGGTCGTCTCTAGGCTTTGACATTCACTCCCGTCAATTACGACTTCCGAGTTCTGTCAAAGAGGGGCAACTGTAGACACCCCATTTTTGACTGACCTTAAGACTCAGACGTCACCAACTGAGCGCTCGGTGATGATGCATATTGTGCTCGTTTTGAGGTCGCAGAGTCACGGCTAAGAGCCTTGTTTCCGGACTTCGGGACTCCTCTTTTGTGCTTTACCTCGGTTTGCGAACCAGGTCCTGTTTTCTCTATTTTCTCTTCCCAAAGGGAGGGAGAGGTCTCGTAGACCATCTCTCAGTGGCCATAGGCTACGTTTCGTGGTCGTAGGCCATTTTTCCCGTTTGGAGACCAGTTTTCGGTTTTTGGAGCCGTTGGCCGTGCGCCTCGGTTCGGGACCGCTTAACTACCTCCGTTTGCTCCTGATTTTTGGCACACACCTTGTTTCCTCTCTCTTGAGGGACACTGTGGCCTAGGAGACCACCTTTGTGGTCGCACGCCACCTCCAGTGCTTAATAGTCAGTTTTCGGGGCCCCCGGCTGCGCGTTTTGGCCCCCGAACCCTCGTTTTGCATCGGCATGGGTTCATTTTTGGCATGGACCCTAGTTTCATTGTTAGGAAGGTGGTAGTATGGTGGGAGACCACCTTTCTCTTCGCTGCCTAGTTTTCTTGTTAGAGAGATGGTCTCCCTCACTTTTGAGCCACAATTTTGGGTCTCCCATACCACCATTGTGTTGCATTCATCTGGGAGGCCACCAATATGGGTAGGCTGACCACCTTTTCTTCCTGACCCTTTTGACCCCTTGGTCTCCCTCACTTTTGAGCCACAATTTCGGGTCTCCCATACGATCACTGAGTTGCATTCACCTGGGAGACCACCAATCTGGGCTGGCCGACCAACTTTTCCTCTTGAACCTTTTGACCCCTGGTCGGCTGACCAGGGGGAGTGGCCGGCCGACCACCTTAACTGGTCGGCCTGCTTTCTGCTTTTTTGTCCTTTTGGGCTGAAGCCAGCTGTGCTAGCTGGAAGCCTCAGAATGCATCCTCCATACACGTGTATAGAGGATGCTTAAGCTTGGTTTTAAGCTTCTTGAAGAAGCTTTAGCCCCTCTCCTCTATAAAGGAGAGGCCCCTCTTCACTTGCAAGGGTTGACAATTTTGTTTAAGGCATACATACACTTCCCTCCATATCTCTCTATTCCAAGCTTCAAAACTCCATTATTCTTGGCCATTTACACTACACCTCCAAGCACAACACCTCCACTACCATCCTAAGTACCTTGGAGCTGTATTTCAGAGGGTGAGAGCTCACTTTCTTGGTCCAGAGCTTGCTGCATGGCAGTGCTACAAGGGTAAGTCACCTATTCCCTCTTTTGGTCCTTATTTTGCTTCATATTTTAGCCTTACTTGCAGGCATTTTCGAGCTTTGTCATAAACAGAAAAAGTCTTATTTTGAGCCCCTTTTCAAGTTTCATTCAGGTCATTTTTCTTTTGGGGGTCATCTACCCCCTTGCATGCTTCATTTCCTCATGTTTTGAGCTATGCATTAGAGCATTTGTGTTGGCCTTGGTTTGGACTTTTAGCCACTAAAATCCAGCAGATTTTCAGTGGCTAACATGTGTGTTTGAGCCTCAAAATCAGAGAGGGGTGACCCTCTCACCCCTTATTCTCTTTACTAGCTTTGTTGGCCTTACAAAGGAGCCCCTATTTGCATGTTTTGAAGCCATGTTTCAGGCTATTATTTGTGAGTTTTATGACCTGCATAAGCTCTGTCCAGAGCCCTTTTGGCCATTTTGAATGTCTATTATACATGTGTAGAGTAATCCCGTTCAAGGCCTTTCAAAGGGGCTTTTACTTGCATGCTTCCTAGCTTCATTTCAGGCCATTTTTGATGAGTTTTAGGACCCTCATAACCTCTTTCCAGAGGTGGTTTTGCCATTTTGTATGTCTATCTTGCATGTGTAGAACAACCCCTTGCATGGCCCTCTAAAGGAGCCTATCATTCTTGCATGCATTGACTGAGTTTCAGTGGGTTTTTGGGCATATTTTGGCATGGCATACTTCTGTTTTTGGCTGGTTTGGTGAGCTCTCATATGTTTCATATAGTTGTAGTACAACTCATGGTTCACTAGCTTTCTTTGCATGCTTTGTTGACCCTAGATTCTAGTGCATTTTGACTATTCCTTGAACTGATTTTGTGCATATTTTGGACTGCCCTAGCTCTGTTTTTGGGTCTCATGGTCGAATGATGTTTGTCTTGCATGCTTGTAGTTCAATACACTTGCCTAGCTTTGAGATTTGAGGTCTATTGCATGCATATACTGAGGTGTTTTCATGCTTTGGGGTCATTTTGCATCATATTTCAGAGCTTATGTGAATGCCATAGTCCCATGTTTTATACTCTTTAAATGCATTTGAGAGTCGTCCTTATATGCCTCATTTACCGACCATTGAATGAGCTCCATTTCTTTGCATTCCGAGCCATCATTTTAGGCCATTTCCCCACTGTTTCAGACCTGCCTAGGGTCTTTTTGGGGTTGGTTTTGCCACTGGTGCATTGCTTTGTGTACCTCTAGTGTGACGCACTTCACTAGTTTCGGTATTCGGGCCATCTAGCTTGCATTGTGTGACATGCTTGCATGTTTCGGGACCATCTTTTATGCCATTTCAGAACTGTATCATGTGCCATCCTATGCCATATTTCATTCCTTGCCATGCCTTGTTAGAGTGGCATTTGATGCCTTAGGTTCAGTCCTTTGCATTCGTGCATGTTTGCATGTATTTTGGTTGTCTCATTCTCATCATATGGCCACTAATGTGAGTGTGGCTGAGGTCCACTCATATTGGTGTAAGTCCCTCGTGCATTGTGTATGCCATTTTAGTCCATAGCATTGCGTATGCTAGGTTGCATGTTAGAGCATTGTGTATGACATGTTATGCCACGTGCATTGTGTATGCCATTTTAGTCCATAGCATTGCGTATGCTAGGTTGCATGTTAGTCGCATTGTGTATGCCATCTCATTTGCATTGTGTTTGGGATAGGAGTTAGTCCAAACACGGGAAACGAGGGACGTTTCGTACTCCAAGTGACGAAACGTGTCTCAATTCCCAGTCGCCGACACTCCGGATTACCCATGATGGAGTTTAGGCCTTGTTGTGTTTTCATGTGCATTCATTTCATATTGAGTCGTGCAATTCGACTCCTCGGCCATCATGCATCGAGATGCGTGATTGGTGGCACGAGGATCGAGGTGTGCATACATATGTGAAAATACTTTGCTATGCCCCTTTCTTGCTCTCTGTTGCAGCAAACCAGAAATCAGCAGCCTTCTAGAGCTTTGCACAGCATTCCGGGATTAATTGCAAACAGAGGCAAATCGGGGCATCGCGAGGAATTTTCCAATGAGGCGACTCGAGCATGCATGCATCTTTCATCATTCGGAACAAAGCTGAGGCGGTCCATAGATTCGCATGCTAATTTACTTGCTTTCCTAGTTAATCTGTTAATTAGGGTTTTGTAATATTTAATCATTCGGACTGTAAATATTTATTCGAACTGTATTATTTATTCGGACCCTCCGAGCGAGGGCACAATTGTAATAAGTGTGCGTGCGTGTGATGCATGTCTTCCAACCCCACGTCTTTCTTCCTTTTATTTATCAGCTTATGATGGTTAGTTTAGGGCGTGTTTCAATTAGCATACTTATGCTCGCATATTTGCATTCATTCTGTCTTGCATGCACCGGGCTCGGCGCATCATACTAACTGCATTGTATTTCAATTCCAAGTTGAATACGTGTTAGCTGTAGCATCATCATATGCCATCTTAGAATAGCCGAGCCTATCTTAGTTGCATTTTGCATGTGTTGCATTAGCCATCTTAACATGAACTAGGATCATGCATTGATTACTAACTAGTTTCTGTTTTGGCTTGGAGTACTAGGTAAGCTTTTATGCTTTAGCATCCTTGCATATGTGTGAGTGACTGCCATGATAGCATGCTTACCATGAGGCTAACTGCTTATGTGATATATCTACCTGAATGCCTGTGGGTGAAGGTTGGATTATCTGAATTGGAACAATTCATTGATTGCGAGTTTTAAGCCCACTAGATAGTGGCAAATCACCATGCTTTCTAAGCCCACTTGAGGGTGGCAAAATCCGCATTTTAGCCTACTTGCGAGTATCAAACCGCTTTCAAAAACAAACATGAAATCTTTTGTACCAACTCAGGCGATCCAGTCTATACTTGTATGCTGTGCGCATCACATAGTAATTCTAGGCTAATAACCGGAATAAGAGCACATAATGTTTTCAAAACTTGATATCATGGTTAGTAGAGGCCGATCTTTGATCGAGCGAGCGGGGGTGCTCACGAAGTGACCTTTCCCAATCGTACCCAAGTTCCCGAGCTGAGGCAACTTTGGTGATGACGGACACGTGGCCTTAGGCAACGAGTCAGGGTTTCCTAAATTCCCCCAAAATAAATATTTAGGTGGCAACACTGTATCTGGCAAAGCAGTTCATGTTTGGCACTTCTTTTAAAAAAATCTGTTTTCAAAAATGATTTGCCAGATTTGGACTCTTTGATGATTCATCGGTCTTGTATTGCACTTTGCGAGATTAGATACAGGACCGTGACATTGAGTCCTGAACTGTAGTGAGCCTAAATGAACAAAACGAGATTCCCTCCCGGGACGTTCGGGGACGTCAACAGTAGGCAGCCTATGGGCGCAACCGTTCTTTGTTTTGCTTGTCTGTTTGACCAAGTCATTGGCCTTGTCAAAAATGGGTCGTCTCTAGGCTTTGACATTCACTGCCGTCATTTCATGACTCCCAAGTTCTGTCAAAGAGGGGCAACTGTAGACACCCCATTTTTGACCGTCCTCGAGACTTGGACGTCGTCGTTTGAATACTAGATGATTTTGTATGCTCGTGTTTGTGTTGAGTGCCTGAAGATCTTGGCTGAGTGCCTCGTTTTTGAGCCTTCGAACCTCATCTGTTTTGTGCTTGGTTGTGGACCAAGAGCTTGTTGTTTCAAGTCTAGAGCAGAGGGTGGCCTGTCGGCCAGCCCCACAGCCTATCGGCTATGGCTTGTGCCTACTGGCCATTAGTGGTGGCCGACGGCCATTTTTTTCCTTTTTCAAATATTTGTTTGCCAGCTGTTGTTCACTAAAGTGCATCTCCATACACGTGTATGGTAGGATGATTTCAAGCCTAAATCTTGTTTTTCTATGTATAGGGGGTGCTCTCCCCCATTTAGAGGGGTTCGAAAATTTGGATCAAATTTCTCTCTCTCTCTCTCTCTAGAATTCTCTCTCTCTCTCTCTCTTCTTGTTTTGTGCCTTAAACTCTAGTTTCTCTACACCTTTGCACATAGAGCCTTAACCAAACTTGACCACCTTGGAGCTGAGGTCCCTTGGAGCCTAGTTTGAGCTTTGGAAGGATGTTTGAGCCTGAAATTGTGGTTGTTTTGTGCTGTGCTTCAAAGGTAGAGAACTTATCTCATTTAAGCTTATTGTGCACACTTGTATTGCCATCCTTTTATTCTATTTTTAAGCTAGTTTTCTACTATAAAAAAAAACTATGGTTTTTGAGGCTTAACATGATGGTTTGAGGCTATTTTGTGTTAAGGCGTGAGCCACCCTTCTTGGTGCTTAATTATGTGAGCTTTTGTGCCATCTTTCAAGGCTTTCAAGTCAAAATTTTTGGGCCTTTAAACCACTGAAATTTAGAGTTATTTCAGCGGTAAAAACCTCATTTTGAAGTCCAAACCTGGAGGGGGTAGCCTTCCTTCCTTGTGTCTTGTTTGCATACCTTGATAGCTTAACATGTGAGCATGTTTTTCTAGCATTTTGTACCTTAATCTCAGCATGTTTTTGCTACTGTTTTGACTAGTTTCAGCTCTGTTTTGAGCCGGTTTGGTCCTTTGAGGCTTGTATTGTGTGGTTGTAGTGTAGAAAGACTTCACTAGCTTAATGTTTTAGGCTTTTTAGCATGAATTGCATGAGTTGCTTACATGTTTTAGTGTCACTTTGCACTCCATTTCAGGACTGAAATCTCTGTAATCTCCCTCTATTCTTCACTCTTTCATTTATTTTGAAAGTGACTTTGAACCCCTTGTTGGCTTGAGTGTGAAATTGAGACACTCGTGCTTAATGGTTTCAATCCTCTTTTGAGGGTTTCTACTAATCAACGGCATGAGGTCTCTTTCATGCTCAAGACACTTGTGGTTTAAGCCTCCTTTCAATTAGAGGACACTCACATTGGACTTAATCAACTAAAGAATGGATTGGTAAGCTAAAATGAGTAAAGAAAAATGGACAAGGAAAAAAGGCAAGATAAAGCATCTTTCATGTTGCATTACATATGTTCGGATCGGACGTTAATTCAAACATGAGGCAAATGGGACATTTCATACTCAAAAGTGATGAAATGTGCCATTTTCCTTGGTCACCATTACCCTTGATCATGGACGATAGGGTGATGGTTTTGTTGAGTCTTGTTTTGCACTCATTAAGCTTGTACAAGCTTGGTTCTTTGGCCATCATGCTTGACAATTACTTGGTTGATGGCTTGAGATCCAAGAGCTACACTTCTTTGAGCTTATGTGATGATAAGGAGGGTAGCAGTACATACACTCCTTGAGAATAGAATGCGTTGCCTCTGTTTCCTCTCTGTTGCAGCAAAAAAAAGAAGTTCTGGAAAGCGGTGGCCGGCTGGCCACCAGCAGTGGCCGACCGACCACCAATGATAGCCGATAGCCACCATTGTTAGCCGACCGGCCATCCATGAAGGAAGTTGTTCAGTGTGCTCCTAAAGGGGATCAGAAGTGTTCCGGAAGTTAGTGCAATTTTCAGTGTTCAAACAAGTACAAACAGAGGTGTCCGATGGCAAGGCGGTGGATTTTCGGGAGGAACCCAATCGAGCATGCATGCGTCCCTTGCCCTCGTGGCCATTTAATTGCTTTATTTAGTTAGCGTAGCTAATTATTCAATTCAAGTGTTGTACTTAATTAGTTAGTGTAACTAGTTATTCAATTCCGATTTGTTGTAATTAATTAGCTTAGAATAAGTTAGTTAATTAGTTTCAATTGTGTTGTAATAGTTAGCTTAATTAGCGTAGCTAGTTAGTTAGCTTTATTCATTCGGACCCTCCTTCGCAAGGGCATAATGTTGTAATAAGTGTGCGTGCGTGTATGTATGCCTTCCAACCCCACGCCTTTCTCCATTTTATTTAACTGCTTTTGATGTTTAGATTAGGGACATATTTCGATTAGCAGACCTTATGCTTGCATGTTTGCATCCATTCATTTGTCTTGCATGTACTGAGGCTCGGCGCATCATTCAAACTACATTGCAATTTCAATACTTCCTTGAATACGTGTTTGAAAGCATGCTATCAAAGTGTTGCAACTACCATGATTAAGTAGCCGAGCCTATTTAGTTACATCATTGCATGCGTTGCATTAGTCATTTAACATAGTTAGGATCGTGCATCTTTCCAACTAGCTTTTGTTTTGGCTTGGATTACTCGGTGAGTTTTGTACTTTAGCATACTTGCATGAGTGCGATTGCCATATTGCCATGATTCACATGCTTGCCATGAGGCTATGTGTTTAAATGCTTAACTACATGAATGCGTGTGGATGAATGTTTTGTTGTTTGAATTGGAACGATTCAACAAATGTAAGTTTTAAGCCCACTTTGCGAAGTGGCAAAATCATGTTTTACGCCCACTTGAGGTGGCAAATCCGCATCTTTAAGACCACTTGAGGGTGGCAAATTCAAACCATTTTCGAAACCAAACATGAGTTCAATTGTTGCAAGTCTTGCAACTAGTCTATACTTGCTTGTGTGCATCACATAGTAAATGTAGTTTAATAACCGGAATAAGAACACATAAGGTTTATAAAAAAGCATATCACGATTAGTAGAGGCCGATCTTTGATTGGGCGAGCGGGGGTACTCAATTCATGACCTTCCCCCTTCGTACTATGTTCTCGAGCTGAGGCGACTTTGGTGATGATGGACACGTGGCCTTTGGCATGAGTCAGGATTTCCTAAATTTCCCCAAAATAAAATATTTAGGTGGCGACTCTGTATCTGGCAAAGCAGTCCAATTTTGGCATTATTTGATTTAAAATTGATTTTCCAAAAAGGTTTGTCGGATTTGGACTCTTTTGTGATTATTAGTTTCACATTGCACTTTGTAAGATTAGATTCAGAACCGCGGGATTCCGAACTGTGAGGCCGTCTTTTCAAAGGCGAGGGTGCAGAAAAAGGCGAGCCCACAATTACTTGTTAGCTCACTCCGTAATCTTAGTTTTGAGATTAGATCTCATTAAATATCTCTTTGAGAAACCAGTGCTTACGGGTAAGCCAGCTCGTTGGTTGCTTCTTCTCTCTAAATTTGATCTCAAGTATGTCACCCGCAAATTGGTCAAGGGAAGAGCTATAGCAGAATTCCTAGCAAACCACCTGGTAGAAGGAGATGAGGCAGTGGAATACTTGTTCCCAAATGACAACATTCTATATGTGGAAGAGGAAACATGGATGATGTATTTTCACGGAACGTCTAATCAATACGATTATGGGATTGGTGTGTTGCTGATAGCACCCGACAACTCCCATATACCTTTAGCCTTTAAACTCCGGCTCAAGGTGTCCAACAATGAAGCAGAATATGAAGCGTGTATTGCTGGTTTAGAAGCTGCCCTAGAACTAGGGCAATAAGGTTGGACGTTAAAGGGGACTTGAACTTGGTTATTTCTGAAGCAAGCGGGAACTGGAGAGTCAAAGAGGAGAAAATGAAGGTTTACCATCAGACCCTGCATATTCTGATTCCTACGTTTGAAAAACTAATGTTTACACATCCGCTAAGGGAGAACAACTGGTTCGCTGATGCTTTAGCAACTCTATCTTCTATGGTAGACATCCCACTTGGAGTCCGGATGCGTCCATCGAACAGAAATACATGCCGGCTTATGAGACCATTGCCGCGATAGATGAAGTGCAAGACAAAAACCCCTGGTATTATGATATTTGGAACTTTCTGAACAAAGAAATATATCCACCCGGGCAAATGCCAAGGGCAAATGGGGAATACGGCGTATGGACATCCAATTTATCATCTACGAGGGTAAGCTGTATAAAAGAGGTCATCTGGGAATGGAGCTGTAGAGGCTGATAATAAGAATATCAAGAACGTCTTGCGGAAGATGGTGGAAACATATAGGGACTCGCCGGATAACTTGCTATTTGCGCTTTGGGCCTACCGGACATCAATCCGAACATCCAAAGGGCAACTCTTTATTCTCTAGTATATGGGATGGAGACAATTCTGCCAATTGAAATTGAAGTGTCGTCACTGCGAGTTATGGCCGAGTGTCAGATAGCGAAGGCAGACTGGCAACAGAGCAGGTCTGAGGAGTTAATGCTATTTGATGAGAGGAGGCTAAGGGCATTGTATCATGTCCAGGGCTACCAGCGCAGAATTGCTAGGGCTTTTAACAAGAAGGTTAAGTCTAGAAATCTCAAGGAAGGAGATATAGTACTGAAAGACAACCGAGCTCCCATCCACGACCCTAGGGGCAAGTTCAGACCCAATTGGACTGGTCCTTGCATCAGCAAATCTTTTTGGTCGGGTGGAGCAATTATTCTTATGGACCTAGATGCCCTAGAATTTTTACAGCCAATCAATACGGACAAGTTGAAGAAATATTACCCTTGAGAGGCTAGCTAGGTCGAAAACCCGAAAGGGCGACCTAGGCAAAAATTAGAACATGAAAAATTAGAAACAAAAAAAAAACTGAGCCCACAAGGTTGAAATTCCTAAAGGGCGACTTTGGCAAAAGTTAGAGCGCAAAAGGAGAGAGTTAATACTTGAGTGAACTTGAACCGAACTACGTAAGGCCTGATTCCCATCTTTAGGATACGTAGGCAACTTCATCCTGAAGTTTGGCGGTAACCATCTCCAACTCAACTGTCCTGTTCGTTTGTCTGATCAGGTCATCTTTGTTCATCGTCTGTTAGTTTGGTTGTGATCTTCATTTTGGGAAGAAAAGCTGGTTACAATGCAGAGCAGTAGTGGAATGCAATCAGGGGCAGTTATGATCTTTTGATTCGAGGCTGTACATCTTGAGGGTTTGATTCTGTGCGTGTCAGGCATTTATTATTTTCGAAAATGGTTTTGGAAAGTTTTAATAAAAGTTGATTTTTCTCAAAATTTTACCTTTTACAACTTAGACCATTTTGGGACCAAAAGGAAAAATTTTAGTGCTTACTACTTTAATTCCATTGATTTCAACACAAGTACATCCTCCAGCTCTCTGAGCTAAATCAAAGTTTCTTTTACATCATAAAACTTATCAAGAAAGGTCAAAGTAATAAGCTAGGGGCTGTAGACGTCCCCCGAACGCCCCGGGAGGGTTAAGTCCCGTTCCGTTCATGTTGGGGGCTACTACAGTTCGGACTCAAATTGTCGCGGTTCTAAATCTGAACCAAAGAGTCCAACTCTGGCAAATCGTTTTGAAGAAAAAAACAGATTTTTTGAAAAGTAGTGCCAAACATGGACTGCTTTGCCAGATTACAGAGTCGCCACCTAAATATTTTAAAATGGGGGAATTTAGGAAACCCTGACTCGGTGCCGAAGGCCACACGTCCGTCATCACCAAATGTCTCGGCTCGGGAGCTTGGGTACGATCGGGGAAGGTCAGCTATGAGCACCCCCTTTCGCCCGGTCCGAAGACCGGCCTCTACTAACCGTGATATCCGATTTTGAAAACATTATATGCTCTTATTAGCCTAGAATTACTATGTTATGCGCACAGCAAACAAGTATAGACTAGATTGCCTAACTTGGAAATAAACATTGCATATCCGTTGGTTTGAAAAATACTTTGGAATTTGCTACTCGCAAGTAGGCTAAAACACGGATTTCAATGAGTTATCCCAACTCAAGCAATCCAACCTCCACCCACAGGCATTCAAACAGTTTAACTCACATAAGCACTTAGCCGCATGGTAAGCATACTGTTATGGCAACATTCACACGCATGTGGTATGCTAAAGCGTAAAAACTTACATCGTACTCCGTGCCAAAACAATAAACTAGTTAGCAAACATGCATGCCCTAGTTCATGTTAAGTGACTAATGCAACACATACAGCATGTAATTAGGATAGGCTCGGCTAACTCTAAAAATGGCATGTGAAGTGCACTTTATTTTGATACACGTATTCAAGTTGGAATTGAAAATACGATGCAGTTGGTATGATGTACCGAGCCCGGTGCATGTTTAGACAAATGCATGGATGCACGCATGCGTTGCATAAGGTATGCTAATTTCAAATATGCCCTAATCTACCATCGTAAGCAGGTAAATAAAAGGGAAGAAAGAAATGGGGGTTGGAAGACATACACACACTCACCCACACTTATTACAGATTTGCCCTCGCTCGGAGGGATCGAAAGAATAATACAAATAAATTAACTACGCAAGCTAATTAAATTACAAATCCATTAAATTAATTAAGCAGATTAATTAATCTAATTAAAGCAGTAAACCCCTCGGGGAGAAGGCCGGATGCGGCGCGTGTTCGGGACTTGCTCGGAATCGCGCTACCATGCAAAGTCTGCCTCTGTTTTCCCTGCTTCCCTCCTCTGAGGACTGCCAAAGTCTCAGGACTGCTTCCTTGAATCATGGGATCACCACCGGCTGAGGGGAAACACCACCGGCTGAAGTATGTGGCCACCGGCACTGAATTGATCCATCGGCTGCAAATTGACTGCCGGTCGGCACTAAACACTGCCGGCCGGCACAAAATACCTGCAGAACCTGCAACTCACAGCAGCAGAGGGCAAAACTTGCATGGCAATGCAATTCAAGCAATTTATGCACCAAACACAATCCTTATCATGTTTATGACTCAAAGGAGGATGTGCCTCGATTCTCGGGCCACCAATCACGCATTTCCATGCATGATGGCCCAAAGAACCAAGTATGCAACTTTCAATTTCAAATGCATGCAAACCATATAAACAAACAAGGGTGCCAAACCTCTATCATGTTTATCTCAAGAGGCCTAGCATGCAACATGGACAATGTAATGTAAGGATGTTAATATGCAAACATGCCTACAAGACAAACATGTAAACCAAACAATGGGGTGGACTTAAACATGATCTAGGCAACTCAAACTAGGCCTAAAATCAGTAGCCAAAATGCTAAGTATGAGAGCTAAACACACATGCACATGCACACATGTTAAGGCACACAACTTAGGCATTAAACAAACTACTCTCAAGCACACTTGAAAGGAGATAACATGGATGATTAGCACGCAACATGAGCTCTAAAATCATGTCAAAGCGTGGTGCTAAACCAACTCAAGGTAGGCCAAACAAAGCATGCAAATGGCCCAAGACTTAAAGCAAGTCAATGAGGCATTGAACTATACTTATGCAAGACAATTATGGCACGCATTAAACAACTAAAAAACAGGTTTTTAGCATGTTAAAACAAAGCCAAAAGGCTACTTAGATGACATCTAAGAGGCTTGAAACCAAAGACATGCACAATGACCAAAACATGGAGCATTCAATACATGCTTTTAAAGCATTAAAGAGGCAACTAAGGCAAGCATACAAGCGCACCAAAGGGACTGAAATGACAAACCATCAAAATGAGGTAAGCAACACGTGCTACATATACATGCTCAAAGGCTAGCAAGCCTAAAATGCAAAGGGGCCATATAATGCATGCCAAGATCAACCCAAATGACTATGGACAGAGCTAAAACATGTCAAAATAAGCACAAAACATTCATGAGTCTAAGCCTAAAGCATGCTCAAATTAGGGCTAACAACCTAAGGCATGTTAAGGCAATACAAGGCATTACATGGCAACTATGCTAAGCATGCATAAGGGACCAAAACCAACTTAAAATCATGTTATATCATGGTATAATAAGCATGAAAAACAGTCATGACATGATCAACACACACTTGAACATAGGCTTCCTCAAGAGGCCAAAACTTGTCCTTTTCAAGAACAATAAGGAGAGGGGGTGACCCTCTCCTTCTTAGGACTTCAAGGCATTATCTTCACCACTGAAATCCCTCAAGATTTCAGTGGTGAAGAGACCCCAACACCAACATCTTCATCTTCACCAATGAGGCCTTTTCAAAGCCTAAGGGTGGTCAAACCTACCCAAACCACCAAGCACTCTTAATAGACAATAAAGAGGACTAAAAAAGAGAACTTTTATGTGTTGATTACCAAGCACAAAAACAATTCTAAACTAGGTAAAAACAAGGTGCAAGAACGGGGTAAAAATGACTAGTTTCTTACCCTTGAAGCTTTTCTTCAACAATGGTGACCTTGATGTCTCCTTAAGCCTCAAACCAGTCAAGAACACCAAGAATAAGCTCTTAGAACCTCAGCTCCAAGGGGAAGGTGAAACACTAGGTGCTTGTGTGCAATAGTATGAACTAAAGCACCTAGTGTACAAAATGAGCAAGGAAAAGAGAGATAGGATAGATATAGGATTTCTAACCTAAAACCAGAGCTTCTTCTCTGTATTTTCTTTCTAACTCTCCAAATTTTCTAACCCTTGAGCCAAGAGAAGAGAGTCTTCTCTTATAGGAATCAAAGCTTATAAGCTAAGCAAAACAAGGGCTCATCCCTCCATACACGTGTATGGAGGGGAAACAAATGCGAGACAGCTGCCTTAAAATATCTCATAAAGCAACTGAACAGTAGTCGGCAGGGCAAAATTGTCATTTTGACAAAATTGACTGCCGACCGGCACAAAAGAATGCCGACCGGCACAATATAGTGCCGATGGCAACACCAAACAGCCGGTGGCCTCTAGCCACTGCCGGTGGTGTGTGGGGATGTCTCCCAAGGCATCCTCTGCCCCTCCAAGGCAAAGCACAAGTGTTTGGTGCAAAACCAGACACAAAACGGTCAAGTTCGGAGGTCCTGAGGCAAGGCGCGTAGCCGAGAACTCCGGGAACTCCAAACGAACACGAACATGGATAATCACCGAGTGTTCAAGCGGTGACGTCCAGGTCTTGAGGACGGTCAAAAATGGGGTGTCTACAGTTGCCCCTCTTTGACAGAACTCGAAAGTCATAACAATGACGGGAGTGAATGTCAAAGCCCAGAGACGACCCATTTTTGACAAGGCCGAAGACTTGGACAAACATACAAAGCGCAAATGGTTGAACTCGCAAGCTGCCTACGTATCCCTTTAGGAATCAAACCAGCGTAGTTCAGACACAGGCATACAAGCCGCAGATAAGGTATGCGCCCGTAGGCGGGGGCAAGATGCAACTGATGATGCAAAAGGCCGAGCATAACTTATGATCATGCAAAGAAAGCTGTAATGAAGCACACATGCGACAGTTTTAAGCTAGCATGCACCAATCTACACTACGATGCAGAAAGGATGTAAGAGAATTATGCAATTCTCAATACGTCTCACTCGGAGATTACAATACCTGTGCGGCTCTCCCGGTTGCACCGGCCTCAAATGAGCCGTACATACAATATCGTGCCTGAAAAGAAAACAAACTTAACAGGTACAAAGTTGTTAGCAATATGCATGACAATGCGAAATGAATGCAAAATGATATGCAATATATACAAAACTATGTATAAACAATGCAAATGATATGCAATGCAATTGAAACTATGAAAACTACATGCAGGGCAATTGAATCATGATTCAATCGTAAGCGGTTCGAAACCACACAAATGTCAAATAGATTGATGGAAGTAACAAGTCCGTCTACCATAGAAAAGGTGCCGCAACCCCAAACCAACATACCAGCATGGAGTAGGCGCGATACACATGCAGAACTATGAGTAATGTAGACGGACACAAGGACAAGTATTGAGTGGATTGACATAAGTGGGGAAACGACCCGCTGGGAGGGAATAATGGCCCTAATGCCGGACGCAATAATTACACTACAATGCAATGGAAATGGATACAATGGATATGGCACGCGGGCCAAACCGAATCTTGCCTAGGAAAGGCATGTACGCATACGAACCGCGTCTAACACAGAAAATGTGCCGCAACCCTCAAACCAAGCTCATCAAGGAATAGGCGCGTACACAAAAACCGTGCTTCGACGTGAAAAGTAGGGGCACATACCAGACCAAGATCAACCTGGAAAGGCGCAAGCCATAGATGGAAGTGATGCAATGGATGCATGCAAATTACGATGCAATATGCACTGGATGTTTTACAGAAAATGCATGACATATACACTATATTACAATGAAATGCATGACATATGCATGTGTTTTTTTTTTGTTGTTTTTTGAAATGCATGACATATGCAGTATTTACAATGATGCATGACAATGCATTATGATGCAACGACTACGATTGCAGCTTTCCCTATCTTACCAACAGGGCGATACACTAGGTTGGTTCAGTATCCAGAATTGAGGCGCAGGCATGCCACCTCAACCTATGGGGCTTCCATACAGATTTCAAGCCGAGGGTACACCCCCTGGGTATTTAAACCAGACTTTAGTCTCGGAAATCCCGAACCTTTACGTTCTAGGCATAAGCCGTTCGAACTCTAGTTTTCACCATCCCAGTTGGCCTTCTAGGAACTCACCGCAAGCACAGGCAGGTGGCTTTACCAGACCACCGAAAGTCGTTCGGGCACGACAAACGCTAAAGGAATTGCACCTTCAGAGGATTTAAGGTCTCCTAGACCAGGATGCAAAGAACAATGCGATATGCAAAAAGGTGCAATTGAATGCATGCAAAATGCAATGAGACGCGCAGAATAGTGCGACGCGTTCGACAACGCGGATGAAGGTCTTGCACCTCCCAAGGATTTAAGGTCTCTTGGACCGTGCGTGTTTAAGGTCTCGCCGGACCGGTGTGGGGCAATGCAAAGTGTGCGCGTTACAACGCGTGCAGTCATGCCAAACGATGCAAGTGATGACGTATACTACACCACATGCGGTCATGCGTAACAATAAAGGTTTTGCACCTCCGAAGGATTTAAGGTCTCCTAGACCGTGCGTAACAATAAAGGTTTTGCACCTCCAAAGGATTTAAGGTCTCCTAGACCGTGCGTGTATAAGGTCTCGTCAGACCGGTGTGGGCTAAACGGTGCACAACGCACGTGAGACACGCATGCCAATGTAAATGAGGCATGCACGTCGATGCGAATGAGAAATGAAGTGTGATGAGGTACGCGTGCCCCAAAAGATGGAAAATGGAGTGCAATGAGGTACGCGTGCCTCAAGGGATGGAAAATGGAGTGTAATGAGGTACGCGTGCCTCAAGGGATGGAAAAATGGAGTGCAATGAGGTACGCGTGCCTCAAGGAATGGAAAATGGAGTGCAATGAGGTACGCGTTCCTCAAAAGATGCAAGACAATGCAAAGGGGGTGCGCCAAACGGCGCGATGCGCAAAATAGCGCGAATGAGATGTAATGCACAAGATAGTGCGCTGCGCAAAATAGCGCGATGCGACGTATCGGACAATGTGATGGATGTATGCAACGCACACGGGGCAACTTTTGAATCTTGTAAAAGACAAAAGGATACAAAAGGATACAATCTTTGCTTGAATTTGAGTGCCACGCACAGAAGACACGGTCCGAGGTCAAAACGGAGGCCGGTTGGGCATCGGGGATGCACTTTCTTGCATTTTCTTGAGCTATGAAGACCAGAAACTTACCACATGGCCTAAACAAGGCTGTAGGAACATCACCGGCTGGACTAGGTGGCCACCGGCTGGCCACCGGCTGCATAAAAATTCCACCGGCACAATATTGTGCCGACCGGCACAAAATAGTGCCGACCGGCCAAAAATGCTTGATCGGGGGCAGTTCTGCCATTTCACCACGAGTCTTTTAAAAATAGGGTTTCTAACCCTATTTTTTCACTTCTTGAGCGCCGAAATTTCCTCCTCCTTCTTTCTAGAATATTTTCAACCCTCGATCCTCGCATTTTCTCGCGTTTTAGGCTCGATTTTGTCGTTCGATTCGCGAATACCTTCGCGTTTCGCACATTTTCGACCGAACAAATCTTTGTTTCGGTGCCTCTTTTGCTATTTCCGCTTTTTCGGGGCTTGTTCCCTTCGATTTCCTCTTCATTTCCGTGCCTTTCCATCTTCCGACCTTTTCGGCCATTTTCGGCCCGCTCGGGCTTGACTTTTGAGTTGACTTTTCACATTCCGGCTTTTCCGGCCATTTTCTCACTGCCATTGCCATGGCTGACGATGTTCCACACGTCGGGACTCCCCCGGATCACGAGATGGATCCCGGGGTCGAGCTTCTCCCGCTGAGCGAGCGTCCGTTCGATCCGGCGACCTACCGGCCGGCGATCCACGTTCTACCACCCGACGGACTACGCCAGTTTCGCAGCTTTGACCGAGCACTGGACCCGGAGCTCCTCCTACGCGAGCCGACCTCTCACCTATCCTTCGGCGCTTCCGAGGTAACACTCTTCTCTGTTTCACTTTCTGCAATGTAGAACTGTTAACTGTCAACTACCATAGCTGATTCGGTTCTTTGACTGCTTAGTTCTTTAACTGCCTAGTTCCAATATACTGATACACTGTATATCGTAGTTGATTGCAAATGCACTCGCAACTGATTATCCGTTTAAGACTCACACGTGCACACACACTGCGCTAGCCTTGAACCACTCAAACCACGGCACACACCGTATTTCACTGCAAACACCATTGCCCGGTATCTGTTTGAATCTGAAAAACTTGCACGCATGCCACATTTGCACCGAGCCACACAAACACGCTGACGCATCACACGTTGTAGTTTACTGTAAACACACCGGCACCCGGTATCTGTTTGAATCTGACAAACTTGCACGCATGCCAATATTTGCACTGATTTACTGTTTCCTCAAAACTGTACATTTTATATTGCTTCGCAATTACTTGTTTGAAAACAGGGAGATTCCCATACCATCCGCGGGTATGGGAATACCGTTGCTCGTGCGTGGTACACTGAGCTTCCTGACGCAGTTCGCCACATTGTAGACCAGGCTGGCTTTGGCGCGTTCTGCAGGGGACTTTCCCAGCTCACGGCATGCAGACCTCTCTCGCCGCTCTGGTGGAGAGGTGGTGGGACACCACCGATTCATTTCACTTGTCGGCGACCGGGGACATGACGATGACCCCTTATGATTTTTCGGTGCTCACAGGCATCGGGGTAGGGGGTGATCCGATCCCCTTCGATATTGACATGGATGAGTGGACTGCGGCTCAGGTCTACTTGCTTGGCGCGGCACCGCCTCTTGCGCGTCCTGGCTTTGTCCGGTACTCCTGGTTCGAGGTGCAGTTCAGGGTTCAGCCCCTCCTTGTCAATGCAGCTCCGATGACCCCAGAGGCCGTAGAGAGATATGCACGCGGCTTTCTCATGTTCTTGTTCGGGACGACCCTTTTCGCCGACCGGGCGAACACAGTGCCTCTCTGCCTTCTCAGCGCACTGGTGGATGTCAGAGACATTTTACATTATGACTGGGGTGGCGCCGCTCTGGCCACCCTTTATGGATATATGAGCTCAGCCTCCCGCGGCAGTGGACAGCTGCTCGGGGGTTACTGGCGTGCTTGGGAGGTACATTTCTTTTCCTGCCTTTCATTTCAGTTCTATACTTTCTATACTATGTACACTGCACACACTGTAGTCTGCTTTACATTTGTTGTATACTGTACACACGGCACACACATACTCTGCTTTACACTTGCACAACACACGGCTCTGCTATTTCTGCTTTCTATTCTGTATTCTGCTTTATCTGATAAATGCACTGGTATTTATCTTGCAGTTGTGGGTTTACGCCTACTTTCCTAGGCTCGCTCCTGTACCCGATGCAGAGACCCCTCTGGTCGTCCCTTTCTCACGCCGCTTCGACGGGAGGTGCGTGCGGAGGCCCCGGGAGACCTTCAGCTTCTTCCGCCGCTACTTTGACACCATCACCCCTGCCGAGGTATGTTTTACTTGCAGTTCATTTAAGCTTCGTCTTTTCACTGTATATTAGCAATAACAGTAGGTAACAAACTGTATTGCATTTTCAGATCACCTGGCAGCCTTGGGCTCCACTGCCAGCCGTGGCGCGGGATCGGTTTGCCGGCGCCGTCGATACCTCACGTTACGGATTCTGCTTGAGGGCCCGGTCTGTCGGGCTTGGTACCTGGGCGAGCGTTTCTTGCGTCAGACCCTAGGCTTGCCTGAGCAGATAGTCCCGGTGCATCCTCCCGAGCACATGCGGGATACTGAGCGCTTTACTGCCGAGCAGATGGCAGACTATACTATCGGCTGGGAGGCAGACGGTTTCAGAGGCGAGGGCGACTACTCAGAGTACGTCCGGACCTTCATCATGCGACCTCTGAGTGGCGGCCGCCGAGTAGAGAGAGGGGGACCAGCAGCGCCAGCGGCTGGAGCAGGAGTTGGAGGGGGAGCGCCGAGGAGGGCTCGAGTCCGCGGCAGGGGCGGAGTGCAGCGGGGGCGGGGGTCCGGTTGGCCTGCTCTGCCCGCTGCATTGACTTTCAGGGGGCAGGGTGGGGCGACCTATCAGATCCCCTTTGCTCCTCCACCAGCTGACCACGAGTTTGTCGGTGTCCCCGACTTGCCTCCGGTATGTATTACTGCATGCTTCATCTTGCACTGTTATTTCATTTCAAATTGTTTGATATTCCACAGAATATTGATGCATCTGATACTTTTGCAGGCGTCTTCTGAGTACACCCGGCAGTCATTGGAGATGAATGCCTCCATGATGGGGATGCTACAGCGGACATTCGACCTCCTGGCCCTCTACAGCATTCCGGTATGTTCTTTCTGACCACGGCCTCAAGCCATACACAAACTGCTTTACATAATCTGATGCACAACTCAACATCTGATAAACTGTTCACGGCATGTGATACACTGTACTCATACACTGCATTCTGCACTGATTCACTGCTCACGACATCCACATACACTGTACTCATACACTGCATTCTGCACTGATTCACTGCTCACGGCATTCACATACACTGCACTCATACACTGCATTCTGCACTGATTCACTGCTCAATATATACTGATGCATTTGTCTTTCATGCTTTTTCAGCCTCCCTTCCAGATTCCCCCGGTGGGTGGCGCTCCAGCTGGACCTCCCATTTCTACTCGGGATGGCAGAGCATATCCTCGTACCAGAGGGGGGCGCGTTCATGTCGGGAGCAGCTCGCGGGCTCCGGTTCCGGATGATGAGTCCGAGGCAGAGACAGAGGCAGAGGAGACTGATGATGGCTCGGACTCGAGCTCAGATGGTGATGCCCCTAGTGGTGCCCCTGTTGATGACGCTCCTGGACCTTCGTCCAGGAAGAGGACCAGGACAGATTGATGACCCCGGAGGCATTTTTGACATTTGATACAGATTTTTGCTGTTTTTCTTCCTTTTTTGCATTTTCCCCTTTTGTTAGTAGTTAGGGTACTTTGTACTGCCGCAGGCAGATTTTGTTTCCAAAACTTATGTACTTGAAAAGATGATATGAAATGAAACAAACTTTTTGTCTGAAAAAGTGTTTACATTTGTGTATATTTCATACCTTGCATTGCATTGCATCATATTACACCTCCAATGTAAATGATATTGATCTGTTGTCTGAAAATTGAGCATTTGCACTATGATAATCAGATAACCAACCAACTAACAGCAAACAACTCACACAAACCACTGCTTGAACAAACAACAGCCTATACTCTACTGGGGATTGATCTGCATACAGCTCATAACACAGCTCTCGGCTCATTCTGCACACAGCAAACCCTGAACAAATAACCCAATCTGACAAGACGGATCAGAAAACTGAAGCGGTTGAAGTTGAAACACACTCGGATGTCCCAAATTTCCTTTTCTTCTCTTGCTTCGCACGAATGTAGAGAATGGCACAGCATCTTGAGCACAAACGATTTTTTTGAAATAAAGAAGGGTTTTCAACCGGGGTATCGAGCCTACCACAGAACACAGCGAGACAGACTCAAACGGAGAAAGAAAAGGCACACGACCTAACACAACGAGACACGCTCGGAGAAGACTCAAAGCTAAAGCCGAAACCGACAAATCAAAAGACACGACACACAGACATGTTTACACAAGGAGAGACCTCGAATCTCGGGGAGCCAGTTCCTCCGGGTATTATATCCCACCCTTTCTGATTTGTGATACTCACATCACTCGACCCTCAGGCTCGGTTTTTCTCTCAAAACCCTTTTCTTACTTTTCTCTCAACTTACTCCTCTCTATTCTTTATTCTCTCATTTTTCATCCCTCCCCAGGGTGATTAATGGCTGAATAGGAAGTCACAGGTGCACGCCCAACACTGTTAGCTCGCGGCTATTTCTCACAGCGGATAAAGTGCTTTTCTGGCAGGTATGTTGACGGGGGAAAGACAGAGGACCTGACTCAACTGTGCCCCTAGTCCGTCACTTTGACCATTTTTTGTTTTCTTCCTAAAACAGTTTTGATCAAAATGAGAGTTGGATTAACACACTTATCGATTTTTGATTTGAAAATCATGCGAATCAGGCTGTGAGCACTGAAAATTATCCTTTTCGGTCCAAACATGGTCCAATTTTGAAAAAAGAAATAGTTTTCGGGAAAATAAGTCAACCTTAGTGAAAATTTTCAAAAACTATTTTCGCAAACAGTCAACGCTCAACGAGCGCGGAACTTACCCTCGAGATATGCAACCTCGGATCGGAGGTAATGGCAAATTGCCCCTGGCTTAAGGGGGGGCAAGGCAACGGAAAGTTGCCCCTGGTTTGGACGGTAACTCAGGGCAACTTATGGCAATGCATGGCAACGGAAAGTTGCCCCTTGTTTGGATGATGCCGCGGCACATTGTAAGCCAGTCCTTGTTGACGACGATCGGACCCTCGGACGCGGAGGAGACGAAGACGGTTTGAATCAATATATGGACGCAGTCACCTGGAAGGTGTTGGTGGTTGGACGTCAAGAGGAAGTTGATCACGTAGTTCCCGGTTGCTGCAATCGAGACGTTGGATTCAGAGGAGGCGAAAGTGATCAAAACCATGACATGGACTAAGACGCTATGGAAGCGTTGGGGGCTAGACTTCAGGATGAAGTTGCCTACGTATCCCAAACATGGGAATCAAGCCTTACATAGTTCTGGGCTTAGGTTCGCTCGGGTATTTTAACCTTCACTGTTTAGGCTCTAACTTTTGCCAAGGCGCCCAATGCGGGTTTTCGACCTTGCGAGCTTTGTTGTTCTTCTTCTTCTTCTTTTTTTTTTTTTTTCTTTCGTATTGTTTTTTTTTTGTTCCTTTTTTCTCTTCTTTTTTTTTGCTTCTTTTTGTATTTTTCTCTTTTCTTTTTTTTGTCTTTTCTTTTCTTTGCTCTAACTTTTGCCTGGACCGCCCTTCCGGGTTTTCGGCCCAGCGAGCCTCTCAAAGGGGTAAAAGTGTAGCAAGCCCATGCCAAATGGTTTTGAGATTGAGGTCCTCTGTATCCAAGAGGGTGACTGTGGTGTTGATTTGCAGAAGAATCCATCATGGTTGCTTCATGAGCATTGCCCGGTGGGATGTGATCTCCTTGATCTGGCTTTGGTGCCTCTTGCTCGAGGGCTGCTCCAAAATGGGCCACACAGGCGTTTCATGGCACCATTGAATGTTTTGAACGGATTCCAGTTTGCAACAGATAAATTGAATCTTGAGGCCGAGAACGATCCTGGGCTACATAATCTCAAGAGCGATTCCACACAGGTCTTCGCAGGACCGCGCAAAACATTTCGTTTTTGAAAGTTTTTTTAAGAAAGCGACAAATCGCTCGCGCTGAAGATAGTGTGGAACTAGTCTGAATCGGACCAAGATCCTTCTCAGTACTCACGCCGACAAGCATGATTTCATTCATTAAAATCTTAGCATGCCTCTCTTTCTCTCAAAATGATCAAAATTTTATAAAAACCCGAGGAATTACTTCCCCTTCGTTTTCATTACCGCAGTGTTCGAAAAGGGTTTTTATGAAAAACTCAGGTCATCACAACGATGTTCAAGGCACAAGAGAGCAGGCGGTATGTACTGTCGTTCCATTCACACCTTTTGGCACGGCTAATTCAAATAGCAACAAATACGGCGCATGATAGCCACGGCTGTTTCATTCAGATTTGTTGGCATAACTGGCTCCCCGACAGAAACAGACTCAAAAAGCAAAAACAACTGTTTATAAGACAAAACGGTGTTTGAGGCAACAACCCCGAAATCACCTGGTATTCTATACAAGAGGGATTGACTCATTACAATTAGACAGACCCTTAAGCAAAAGGACTGACTCAAAACAATGAGACAGGCTCAAGACAAAACAGAAGACTGACTCGACACCCAAGTCAGAATTTACGAAAATTAACATTTAGCAGGTGCCCAAAAATGCGTGCCAAACGCTACATCCAAAAATGCGCCGAGCTTTGCCCGCAGGCGGTTCACCTTCTGATTACATACTCGCAGTATCTGTGTCTTCAAAATCCAAGAACTCTGTAGTGACTGACTTGGCCGAGGTGGGTGGGAGGATAACCTCGTTGTCAATCAGATCCTGCACCTCGTGACGGAGGCGAAAACAATTGTCAGTGGCATGGCCGGTCTGCTGGTGGTACGCACAGTACAGGGAAGCATCATGTGTGGCAGGGAGATTCTTCGGTAGGGGTCGGGGCTCCAAGGGTTTGAGATGCCCCTTTTTGGCCAAAATCAAAAGTGCCCTAGACAGAGGCATGTAGAGAGGGTGGAAGACCCTGTGCCCTCGGGGCAGATACTTCGGGGCCTGAGCACTCTTGCTAGATGCACTAGCGAACGGATCGGCGGGGGCGGCCTTGGATTTTTGATCTTTTCCGGATGCAAGGTTGGGAGCGAGAAGAACTGTTTTGGCATGACGGGGCCTATCCCGATTCTCTGATTGACTGGAACTGCCCTCAGGCGGAGTGGGGAAAGCACCCTCCACAGCTTTTGTCACAACTGCAGATATCTGTTGCTTGTTCATCCCCCTGACTTTCAAAGCCTCTACTGCCTACAGCAGTTGTTCGATAGGGTCGGCATCTGCCTTCATTTTACTTTTGTCTCGGACCTCAGCCTGATCCAGGATTTGAGTTGGTGTTGACATGTCGTTGTTATAACTGGAGGCCATCTCCGGTTGGCTGAGTTCAATTACAATTCGTCCCAACAGTGGGGGTTCTTGGGGTACAAAGCCTCCGACATATGGTGCGGCTGGTGGTGAAACTGACATTCCGTAGGCGAGATCCGTCACGGATCTTTGAAGATCACCTATCATTCCCATCAGTTCAAATGTAGTAGGCTCACGAGCCTGATATAGCTGGGGGGCCCAAACTGGGTGCGCAGCCGGCGACCTAGGTGGATGCGGCATATCAACAGTAGTCTCATCGTGTAGGGTGATTCCTTGATCCAACGCGGCCGTCATGACCACGATTTCTTCTGAATTCTGCGTCATGCTAAGTCCTGCCGTAGCAAGGAGAAGACACTAACTGTTCTGGATCAGCTCTCTGAATCTCTGAACTGAAACGGAAAACAAGCAGCATTTCAGCCCCAAACAGATCAAGTACGGATGTAGCCGGACAACTGTACTCTACTACTGATCACTGTTCCCCAGAATCACTGTTCAAAACTGAACTCATATCCGCAGACACAACTGATTCTCAACAATACTGACGCTAGTGCCCTCAGGCTTGATGCTCAGACTTTGCAAACTGATATATGCGTTCCCCCTTGCAGAGATACACTCTAAAAAGCACATAGCAGATAAATGAAAGCCAATACACCCCTATGTTGGGGTAGGGTTTCCCTGTCCTATTTTGTCAAGAGCTAGGGTTTCACTATGCACGCAGCGGTTTCAAACAACCTATATCGGGTAAGCAACCTGTCCTAGTTTGGAATGGTCACTACGGATTCCGAATATGCACTAGGTCGAATGGTCGAAAAGGGTGCCCCGGTAAAACCGGGGTTTGTGTTCCCATACTGGCAGAGCCCGCAACCGGTCAGCCTTATGGACATGCCTTGACAAGACAAGCCTCCGGCAAACCGCTCAGGAATAGCAGATGGCCAACACGGTGTCCTAGGCGCACCAATGCAAATGCAATGCAAAGAGACACATAAATGAAATCAAAACAGGATATCACGAGTTCGAGTCAAGCTCTCTAAACTCCCCAGCAGAGTCGCCAGAAACTGTAGACGTCCCCGAACGCCCCGGGAGGGTTAAGTCCCGTTCCGTTCATGTTGGGGGCTACTACAGTTCGGACTCAAATTGTCGCGGTTCTAAATCTGAACCAAAGAGTCCAACTCTGGCAAATCGTTTTGAAGAAAAAACAGATTTTTTGAAAAGTAGTGCCAAACATGGACTGCTTTGCCAGATTACAGAGTCGCCACCTAAATATTTTAAAATGGGGGAATTTAGGAAACCCTGACTCGGTGCCGAAGGCCACACGTCCGTCATCACCAAATGTCTCGGCTCGGGAGCTTGGGTACGATCGGGGAAGGTCAGCTATGAGCACCCCCTTTCGCCCGGTCCGAAGACCGGCCTCTACTAACCGTGATATCCGATTTTGAAAACATTATATGCTCTTATTCCAATTATTAGCCTAGAATTACTATGTTATGCGCACAGCAAACAAGTATAGACTAGATTGCCTAACTTGGAAATAAACATTGCATATCCGTTGGTTTGAAAAATACTTTGGAATTTGCTACTCGCAAGTAGGCTAAAACACGGATTTCAATGAGTTATCCCAACTCAAGCAATCCAACCTCCACCCACAGGCATTCAAACAGTTTAACTCACATAAGCACTTAGCCGCATGGTAAGCATACTGTTATGGCAACATTCACACGCATGTGGTATGCTAAAGCGTAAAAACTTACATCGTACTCCGTGCCAAAACAATAAACTAGTTAGCAAACATGCATGCCCTAGTTCATGTTAAGTGACTAATGCAACACATACAGCATGTAATTAGGATAGGCTCGGCTAACCCTAAAAATGGCATGTGAAGTGCACTTTATTTTGATACACGTATTCAAGTTGGAATTGAAAATACGATGCAGTTGGTATGATGTACCGAGCCCGGTGCATGTTTAGACAAATGCATGGATGCACGCATGCGTTGCATAAGGTATGCTAATTTCAAATATGCCCTAATCTACCATCGTAAGCAGGTAAATAAAAGGGAAGAAAGAAATGGGGGTTGGAAGACATACACACACTCACCCACACTTATTACAGATTTGCCCTCGCTCGGAGGGATCGAAAGAATAATACAAATAAATTAACTACGCAAGCTAATTAAATTACAAATCCATTAAATTAATTAAGCAGATTAATTAATCTAATTAAAGCAGTAAACCCCTCGGGGAGAAGGCCGGATGCGGCGCGTGTTCGGGACTTGCTCGGAATCGCGCTACCATGCAAAGTCTGCCTCTGTTTTCCCTGCTTCCCTCCTCTGAGGACTGCCAAAGTCTCAGGACTGCTTCCTTGAATCATGGTGATCACCACCGGCTGAGGGGAAACACCACCGGCTGAAGTATGTGGCCACCGGCACTGAATTGATCCATCGGCTGCAAATTGACTGCCGGTCGGCACTAAACACTGCCGGCCGGCACAAAATACCTGCAGAACCTGCAACTCACAGCAGCAGAGGGCAAAACTTGCATGGCAATGCAATTCAAGCAATTTATGCACCAAACACAATCCTTATCATGTTTATGACTCAAAGGAGGATGTGCCTCGATTCTCGGGCCACCAATCACGCATTTCCATGCATGATGGCCCAAAGAACCAAGTATGCAACTTTCAATTTCAAATGCATGCAAACCATATAAACAAACAAGGGTGCCAAACCTCTATCATGTTTATCTCAAGAGGCCTAGCATGCAACATGGACAATGTAATGTAAGGATGTTAATATGCAAACATGCCTACAAGACAAACATGTAAACCAAACAATGGGGTGGACTTAAACATGATCTAGGCAACTCAAACTAGGCCTAAAATCAGTAGCCAAAATGCTAAGTATGAGAGCTAAACACACATGCACATGCACACATGTTAAGGCACACAACTTAGGCATTAAACAAACTACTCTCAAGCACACTTGAAAGGAGATAACATGGATGATTAGCACGCAACATGAGCTCTAAAATCATGTCAAAGCGTGGTGCTAAACCAACTCAAGGTAGGCCAAACAAAGCATGCAAATGGCCCAAGACTTAAAGCAAGTCAATGAGGCATTGAACTATACTTATGCAAGACAATTATGGCACGCATTAAACAACTAAAAAACAGGTTTTTAGCATGTTAAAACAAAGCCAAAAGGCTACTTAGATGACATCTAAGAGGCTTGAAACCAAAGACATGCACAATGACCAAAACATGGAGCATTCAATACATGCTTTTAAAGCATTAAAGAGGCAACTAAGGCAAGCATACAAGCGCACCAAAGGGACTGAAATGACATGATGGTTCCAAACCATCAAAATGAGGTAAGCAACACGTGCTACATATACATGCTCAAAGGCTAGCAAGCCTAAAATGCAAAGGGGCCATATAATGCATGCCAAGATCAACCCAAATGACTATGGACAGAGCTAAAACATGTCAAAATAAGCACAAAACATTCATGAGTCTAAGCCTAAAGCATGCTCAAATTAGGGCTAACAACCTAAGGCATGTTAAGGCAATACAAGGCATTACATGGCAACTATGCTAAGCATGCATAAGGGACCAAAACCAACTTAAAATCATGTTATATCATGGTATAATAAGCATGAAAAACAGTCATGACATGCTCAACACACACTTGAACATAGGCTTCCTCAAGAGGCCAAAACTTGTCCTTTTCAAGAACAATAAGGAGAGGGGGTGACCCTCTCCTTCTTAGGACTTCAAGGCATCATCTTCACCACTGAAATCCCTCAAGATTTCAGTGGTGAAGAGACCCCAACACCAAAATCCCGGATCTTAACAAAATAGCACAAAATGAGGCCTTTTCAAAGCCTAAGGGTGGTCAAACCTACCCAAACCACCAAGCACTCTTAATAGACAATAAAAAGGACTAAAAAACAGAACTTTTATGTGTTGATTACCAAGCACAAAAACAATTCTAAACTAGGTAAAAACAAGGTGCAAGAACGGGGTAAAAATGACTAGTTTCTTACCCTTGAAGCTTTTCTTCAACAATGGTGACCTTGATGTCTCCTTAAGCCTCAAACCAGTCAAGAACACCAAGAATAAGCTCTTAGAACCTCAGCTCCAAGGGGAAGGTGAAACACTAGGTGCTTGTGTGCAATAGTATGAACTAAAGCACCTAGTGTACAAAATGAGCAAGGAAAAGAGAGATAGGATAGATATAGGATTTCTAACCTAAAACCAGAGCTTCTTCTCTGTATTTTCTTTCTAACTCTCCAAATTTTCTAACCCTTGAGCCAAGAGAAGAGAGTCTTCTCTTATAGGAATCAAAGCTTATAAGCTAAGCAAAACAAGGGCTCATCCCTCCATACACGTGTATGGAGGGGAAACAAATGCGAGACAGCTGCCTTAAAATATCTCATAAAGCAACTGAACAGTAGTCGGCAGGGCAAAATTGTCATTTTGACAAAATTGACTGCCGACCGGCACAAAAGAATGCCGACCGGCACAATATAGTGCCGATGGCAACACCAAACAGCCGGTGGCCTCTAGCCACTGCCGGTGGTGTGTGGGGATGTCTCCCAAGGCATCCTCTGCCCCTCCAAGGCAAAGCACAAGTGTTTGGTGCAAAACCAGACACAAAACGGTCAAGTTCGGAGGTCCTGAGGCAAGGCGCGTAGCCGAGAACTCCGGGAACTCCAAACGAACACGAACATGGATAATCACCGAGTGTTCAAGCGGTGACGTCCAGGTCTTGAGGACGGTCAAAAATGGGGTGTCTACAGGGGCATAGGTGAGTTAGGTGCTCCTGCGTCCTCTGCTCGTGCTTGCAGAAATCTCTATAGCCAAAGTGGGTCTGACTTGTGCCTCATCCTCAAGCCAAGCCAACCACTTGCCAGAAAGAGCATAACTGAAACTAGGGGCAGGAGCCAGAAGCTCTCCCGTCCTCCAGGTAGCAAGGTACTGAGTTAAATGTGAAGCACGAATCGAAAAGGAAGCCGGGTATTCTACCCCATTGTCTGGACGGGTTTGATCATGCCCGAACTGGTGTTTGAACCGGAAGGGAAAGTTGAACATGCAGTGCGTGAGGCCAATCAACTGTATGCCTGGCTGTCGAGACATGCCGTAGCTCATCTCATTCAAGTTAAGCCAGGGGTAACGCCAAGCTATGTCAGCTGCAAATATGTTACACATCCAGTTGCATCACCATCCCTTATTGGGAAAGTCCCCTAGTCGCTGGCGGAAGAAATAAGGTCGAGCTGAATATTCGGGGCAAGGTCCACCACTTTCAGCTTATCCATGAGCCATACCTGGGAAGAGATGAAAAATAAGAGAGATTAAAGAATAGAGAGATGTGCGTGAAGAGAAAAGTAAAGAAAGGGCTTTGACAGAAAATAGAGAATGAGTGCTGAGTGATGTGTGAGGCATATATCAAAAAGGGTGGGAAACAATACCTGAAGAAGTAGTGGACTCCCCGCAAATCTGGTGGTCTCTCCCTGATGAAAAGCATCTAAACCCATCAGGGTCTCGGCCAGTGCTAAACCAATGCAACTTTTACCCTCTTTCAAATCTTGGGCTACTTCAATCAGCTTAATGCTGGCTCCACAGCTACTAGGGGCAAGAAGAAAATGTACGAGCATACATAAACAAAGGGCATGTTGCCGAAAGTCTCGCCAGAGAGGGTCGCCTCTGTCACCGATGTCAGAAAATCGATGAATCAAGTTGGGTATATCTAACTCTCCGTCAGGGGCCAAAGATCAAGCTTCATGCAAAGTGAGCCCACATATTCGTCCCAAAGCCTGGGCATGGCCAAAACGGGGTTGAAGCATGATTTCCTCATCACGTCGGGTTTCCATCGATGCTCAAAATTCTTCAAGAGTCAGGCACATTTCTTGTGCGCCGAAGTGAAACACATGTGTAACCAGGTCCCAACATCGAACCACGACATGGAGGAACGGAAGACAAATTGGAGTACGGCTTAACGGAAGAAGGGCGTTTATGCTAAAACCTCAAAAATTTACCTTTTGCGTGCCGTCCAAAGTGGCCATCAATCTGTGAGCTTCTCGGCAAAAATATCTCCATTTGTGGAAGAAACAGCAGCAAAAATGAGGTTCTGGTGAAGAAATCACGAAGAAAGACCTTTTGTAGAAGATAGGGCTGTGAGTGGAGGCCAGCTCTTAGCCATTTGGTGGATCTATCATAAGTGGTCAGCCGCCCACTTTTTGTGGTCTGCCGCCCACTTTTTGTGGCCTACCACCCACTTGTGTGGCTTGTCGTCCACTTGTGGGCCTGGTGTAGCTTGACTTTTTTGTTGTCCTTCCAAAAGATGATAAGCCCTACAGTATCGAACTCCCGCGGTTCTGAATCTGATCTCACAAGTGCAATATGAAATAGATAAACACCAAAGAGTCCAAACTCGGCAAATCGTTTGAAAAATCTATTTTGAATCAAAATGCCAAAAATGGACTGCTTTGCCAATTACAGAGTCACCACCTAAATATTTTTGGGAAATTTAGGAAACCCATGACTTGTGCCAAAGGCCACGTGTCCGTCATCACCAAGATTGTCTCGGCTTGGGAACTTAGGTACGAGAGAGGAAGGTCATAAATTGAGCACCCCTGCTTGCCTGATCAAAAGATCGGCCTCTATTAGTCATGATGTGAATTTTATTTACATTATATTCCGATTTATTAGGCTAACATTACTATGTGATACGCACACAAGTATAGACTAATTTTTAAAAATTGGAACATTTGATTTCATGTTTGTTTGAAACGGTGTTTGAATATGTACCACTTGAAAAAGTGATCTCATATGTACATTCATCAATTTATCCAAATTCAAGCAACTAGCCTTCATTCACAAGCATTTAAGAGATATTTCACTTAAGCATTTAACCTCATGGAATCATGCTAGATATGAAAACAATCACACTCATGCGAGATTCTAAAACAAAAATGCTCACCTAGTACTCCCAGGCAAGCCAAAAAGAAATAAAAGAGTTAGAAAAAATGCATGATCCTACGGATGCAAAAATGACTAATGCAACACATGCAATTAATAGGCTCGACTACTAACATGATATATGAATCAATTTGATAACATGCGGTCTAAGCACGTATTCAAAGAAGTATTAACTAACAATGCAAGTTAGAATGATGTGCCAAGCCCAATGCATGCAAGACAATGGATGCAAGGCATGAGAGATGCTAAACAAAACATGATGCCCTAAACTAACCATCACAAGCAGGTAAACAAAAGGGAGAAAGACATGGGGTTGGAAGATATACACATTATTACATATTATGCCCTTATGCAAGAGGGTCCGAATAAACTAACTAACTAACTAATTAGTACGAATTAACTAACTATTACAAACCAAATGAAAATAAAATAAACTAACTATGCTAGCTAATTTACAACACCACAATTAATTAATTAACTATTCTATGGAACTAACTAATTAATTACACAAATTAATTAATTACAAATTAGAATTAACTAATTAATTACAACATGAATACAACATTAAAGAAGTAATTAAGCTAACTAGTCAGGCCCAGAAAGCGAGGAATGATCATGCATGTGTGGATTTCCACTGGAAAAACCCACTGTTCTGCTGCCAAAATGCTTCTGTTACATAGTAGAATATCTTTTCACCTAAGCCTCTACTCTATTCTATTCCAAAAAGTTGCTGCTTAATTTGACAAAAGTGGCCGGCAGGCCAGAAGTAGTGGCCGGCTGGCCACAAATGGTGGCCTACCGTCCAACAAAAGTGGTCTGCCGGCCGCTGGAGTGTGGTTCTCCCTGCTGCAACAGAAAGCATGCAGAGCGCAAAACAAGGTAGTCTCAAGGTATGTTTGTACACCTTACCCCTCCTTATTATCAAACAGCTCAAAGGAGTGGCAAGTTCAATTCGCAAACCATCAATCGATGCAATTTCATTTCTTGATGGCCTATGAACCAAGGTGTACAATTTAATTAAATGCAACATAAATGACTCTCAAACCTCCTCCTTATCATGGCTTGATCAAGGGAAGTGGTTGACATTGACTCTTGAACCGTTTACATCACTAACAAGTGTGAAATGACTTAAGACTCAATGGGTTGAATTAACGTCCGATTGAACCCAAGTTTTTTTTTATTATCTAGCATCACTTTTAGTCCCAATTTTATTGAGTCATTTTAATTACCAACCATTCTTTAACCAAATGAGTCAAAAAGTGAGCTTTAAGTCCTCTAATGGAAAGGAGCGCCAAACCAAGAGTTGTTTTAGGCATGAGAGAAGTGTCATGCCATTGGTAATGAACCCCCAAAGGGATTAAATCATTAAGCACAATACCTCAATCTCATGCTTAAATAAACAACTAGTTTGATACAACTTTCAAAGCAAATAAAAAGCCAAGAAATGAAGGAGGTTGTAGAGGTGATTAGATATGAAAATAAGTATGGAAAGCTTGAAATAAACATTATCAACTAAAATAGGTTGGTGGCTATGGCCTAAACCACCAAACCCATGAGGACTATTACACTACATGCATGCTATACAAAGCTCAAATGTAATGAACAACTAAGAATAGTCAGAAAATAGTTCTAAAATAGTCCTGAAACATGTTGGAATTAAGCTAACAATAGCTAGAACAATAAGCTAAAACATGGAGCAAGTTAGGCTAGTAAACAAGCACAAGGAAGGGAGGCTACCCCCCTCCATTTTTGGGACTTCAAAACATGGTTTTGTCCACTGAAAAAGCTTTGAAATTCTGTAAAAAAAGTTGACAAAGAGGTGGGAAACACAAGGGCAAAGGCCTAAGAAATGAGGTACAAAGAAGGGTGATCCACCCCTAATGGCCTTAAGCCACAGGTTTCAGCCAAAAAATACAAAATATAAATAGCCTAAAAATAGTCCAACAAATAGTAAGCAAAATAGAAAATAAAGCAAAGAAATAAGCCAAGGCTTGTACCTCTTGAAGAGGAGAACCTTTTCTAAGTCACAAATCAAGACTTACACACCCTTAAGAGCTCAAAGTAAGCTCAAAAGTACATCAGCTTCAATCCCACAAGGTTTGGTTTAGAATGTATAGGCGAAGGCTTAAGAATTTGCAAGAGAGAGAAGGAATTGTAGAGAGAAAGAATTAATTTTGCTAAAAAATTTCCAACCTTTTAAAATGGAAGGAGAGGTCTTCTATATATAGAAAAACAATTAATTTTGCTAAAAAATTTCCAACCTTTTAAAATGGAAGGAGATGTCTTCTATATATAGAAAAACATGAAAATGCCTCAGAAATATCAATACATACACGTGTAGGCAGGTGCATGCATCTATGAAAACAGCTCTCAGAGCTAGCCAAAATATCTGCAAAAACACACAAGTGGCCGACAGACCACTAATGTTGGCCGGCAGGCCACACAAATGGCTGGCAGCCTACATTGGTGGCCGGTACGTCCCAGGGTCTTTAGGCTTAAAAAAAAAAACTTTTTTGGTCCAAAAACAAGTCATAAGGTGTGTATGGTTTGAAGGCTCAAAGTTGTGGCATTCTACTGAGGACTTCGAACACTTGACAAGCATATACAAATTCATCATTGGGTGTGCAAGCGATGGCACCCAAGTCGTAAGGGTGGTGAAAAATGAGGTATCTGCAGTTGCCCCTCTTTGATAGAACTTGAAGCCATGAAATGATGTGAGTGAATGTTAAAGCCCGAAGACGACCCATTTTGACAAGGCCATAAGACTTGGGCAAACAATCAAGACATAAATTAAATGGTTGCGATCGCAAGCTACCTATGTATCCCTTTGCAAGGAATCAAACCAGCGTAGTTCTGGGGCGAGGTGCAAATGATATGCACAAAGATACTTTGAAGTTGGACTCACACACTTCGCGAAGCCGGCTATTTTGAATACTCATGATCTTACAAGATGATGCAATAAGCAATAACAAATGCAATAAGCAAAATAACAACGTATGAATGAGTAGTTTCAGTCTTAAAACCAACACAGGTTCCTTGCAAAAAGATCAAAAACACACTCTAACCACACCAAAATGTGAGATGAGGAAAGAAAACACCGCTCAGGGTCGCGTTTCACGTGTCCTGAGAAACTGAAAAACGAAAATCACTCGGGGTCGCGTTTCACGTGTCCCAACATGAAAACTACTCAAGGTCACGCTTCACAAGTCCTCAGATTCTCTAATCATGCTAAAATCATGAGAAGAGGAGAAAAATCGCTTGGGGTTGCGTTTCATGCGTCCCGAGATAAAACCCGTCCAAGATCGCGCTTCACGCGTCTTGAGATACTCTAATCACGCTGAAATCATGAGAAGAGGAGAAAAATCGCTCAGGGTCACATTTCACACGTCCCAAGATAAAACCCGCCTAGGACCGCGCTTTACATGTCCTAAGATACTTTAATCACGCTAAAATATTCAAAAGATGAGAAGGTCACGTTTCATGCGTCCTGAGATGAAACCTGCCCTAGTCGGCGCTTCACGCGTCCTGAGATACTCTAATCACACTGAAATCGTAACAAGAGAAAAACCGCTCGGGGTCGCGTTACACGCGTCCTGAGATGAAACCCGCCCAGGGTTGCGCTTCACGCGTCCCGAGATAAAACAAAAAGGTACGAGAATGTACCAACAAATACACAATGCAGTGAAAGTCTATGATGGATGCACGAGGCGAACAAGTGCGATAGATGCACAAAATGAACAAGTGCGATAGATGCACAAAGTGAACAAGTGCGATAGATGCACAAAGTGAACAAGTGCGATAGATGTACAAAGTGAATAAGTGTGATAGATGCACAAAGTGAACAAATGCGATAGATGCACAAAGTGAACAAGTGTGATAGATGCACGAAGTGAATAAGTGTAATAGATGCACAAAGTGAACAAGTGTGATAGATGCACAAATTGAATAAGATTCAAATCAACACAGTGACAACGCATGGTCTATGCAAGATAGACAACCGATGTATGATGTTAATTAAAAGCATGTTCTATGCAAGAAACAACATGCACATTCTATGCAAAACTAAAAGCATATTCTATTCATGAGTCATGAAAGATGCAGGACACATGTGCAACATAAGTGTATGTGAACGCACTTTCTATGCAATAAAAGAGAACAAATATGCAATTTGACAGAATGAATAAAATGATATTTGGTGACAACCTCTGATTTACCTCTCGGAGACTTTGTAACATGCTTAAAAGGATACACTTCATTCATATTGGCAAGTGGGGCATGTTCACGCACCGGAACGTAGTTCTGAGCTCCCTAAGAATTAATCTGGACCCAAAAGAGAACCACCCATACACTGTAGGGGCAAAGGAGGCACAGAACAACACTAGGCCACAGATGAGGACAATCGGCCACATGCTGGTCACAAGTGAAGGCTGCAGCCACCTGTTGGACACCAGTAAGGCCTATCGGCCACCATTAGTGGTTTGCCGGCCACCTGTGCAACTTTGGGTGCCATTTTGTTGTGGGTCTTCATAAGCACACATCCACACCTCACTTTTCACACACCCACACATCTGAAATCACCTCCTCTTTCTCTCTAGGTGCTTCCTCTCTCTAGATCCGTGCTTTATACGCGTTTTCCTATGCCCCACGTAAAATTTATTCGTGAAACCCTCTTGATTCTCTACACTTTGAACTGATCAGATTTTGATTTCTTCAGTTGTCTTGAGTTTTCACCACTTTAGGCTTGTTCTCCTCGTGTTTCTCTTGGGTTTTGTGAATTTTCCCGAATTTTGACTTTTTATTCTCTTTTCTCTCTCCAAGGATTTACTTTTTCCAAGTTTTCCTTCTTTTCTTTATTTTGCTTCATTTTCACCCACTTTTCGTCCACTTTCTAGATGGTAGATGATATTCCACGTGACGGTGCTCCTTCCGAGGTTCTTCCTCCATTATTATCCCCTGTTGAGCTTGAGGAGCCGGTGATCACCGAGGTCGATGAGGCGGTGGAGGGCATCGCAGCTGATCTTGAGGCGGAGTTCGTTCCAGAGCTCGAGCCTGAACCACTACCACTGGGGCTACGACCCTTTGATCTGTTGACTTATCATCCTCGCACACACATACTGTAGCCTGGAGGCATCAGGCGCTTCAGCAATTTCATTGGTGGCATACCAGAGGATCTTCTGCTGTGGGAGACGTACTCCTATCTCTCCTTCAGTGCTACCCAGGTATGAACTCTATTTTCATGTTTTGCTACCTTTCCTTTAACTGTATTTCTTACACTGCCTTTTATCTTAATGCTCTTTTATCACTGTCTTTCATCTGCTTCACTTTTTCTCTGCTACAGGGGGACTCCCGTCCTTACAGCGACAACAGCGAGAGACTGGTATGATGAGCTCTCTCCCGAGGTCTGCGACCTTGTCGACGAGGCCGACTTTGTCCTCTTCTCAGAGAATTGATGGAGAGGTGGTGAGACACCACCAACTCTTTCCACCTTTCTTCTGCTGGGGAGATGACGATGACTCCCTACGACTTTGCCATGATCACAGAGTTGGAGAAAAAGCAACTTTAATTTATTGCTTTGACCTTTCTTTTCAAGTTTATGATGTAAAAGCAACTTTAATTTGTATCAAAAAGTTGGAGAACTTTATATTGAAATCAATGGAATTAAAGTTGTGAGTACTGAAAATTTTTCTTTTGGCCCAAAAATGGTCTAAGTTGTAAACATCAAAATTTTGAACAAAATCAACTTTTATTAAAACTTTCCAAAACCATTTTCGAAAATGATCACTGTCTGACACGCATAGAATCAATCCTCAAGATGTACAACCCCAAATCAAAAGATCATAACTGCCCCTGATTGCATACCACTGTTGCTCGGCAATGTAATCACCTCTTCTTCCCACAATGAAGATCACAACTGAACTCTTAGATAATGGACAATGATGACCTGATCAAAAAAATGGACAGGACAGTTGAGTTAGAGATAATTACGGCTGAACTTCAGGATGAAGTTTCCTACATATCCCAAAGATGGGAATTAGGCCTTACGTAGTTCGGTTTAGGTTCACTCGAGTATTAACTCTCTCCTTTTCCCAAAGTCGCCCTTTAGGTTTTTAACCTTGCAAGCTCAGTTTTTCTTTGTTTCTAATTTTTTGTCCTCTAACTTTTGCCAAAGGTTGCCCTTTCGGTTTTCAGCCTAGTGAGCCTCTCAAGGGTAGTATTTCTTTAACTTGTCCATACTGATTGGCTGTGAAAATTCCAGGCCATCTAAGTCAATGAGAATAACCGCTCCTCCTGAATAGATAGCTTTGATAATGTAAGGACCAGTCCAATTGGGTCTGAACTTACCCCTAGGGTCATGAATGAGAGCTTGGTTGTCTTTCAGCACCATATCTCCCTCTTTTAGATTCTGGGACTTAACTTTCTTGTTAAAAGCCTTGGCAATTCTGTGCTAGTAGACCTAAACATGATACAATGCTTTTAGCCTTCTCTCATCAAACAACATCAACTCCTCAAATCTGCTCTGTTGCCAGTCCGTCTCTGCTATCTAACATTCAGCCATAACTTGCAGTGACGGGACTTCAATTTCAATTGGCAAAATGGCTTCCATCCCGTAAACGAGAGAATAAAGGGTTGCCCCTGTAGATGTCCGGATCGAAGTTCTGTAGCCCTAGAGTGCGAATGGCAATTTACCTAGCTAGTCACCGTAGGTCTCAACTATCTTTTGCAAAATGTTCTTTATATTCTTATTGGCGGCTTCAACAACTCCATTGGTTTGTGGCATGTATGTGGATGACTTATGAAAAGTTCACATTGTACTTGTCCAACAAGTCTATCACCTCTTTCTTGAAGTGGGAGCCATTATCTGAGATGATCTCCTTTGGGACTCTATACCGGCAAATGATGTTGTTTCTGATAAATTTGGCCACATGCGATGCCTTCAACACTGCATAAGACTGAGCTTCCACCTACTTTGTAAAATAATCAATCGCCACCAAGATATATTCTTGTCCATTACACCCTTTTGGCAAGATAGCACCGATAACATCGATTCCTTAGACTGAGAAATGTCATGGCGAAGTCATATTGTAGAGCTTTGACAGCGGAATGTTCATGTGATTGGCATGGATTTGACATTTATGGCATCACTGCACAAAACCAATACAATCCTCCTCCATGGTGGATCAGTAGTAACCTTGCCTGAGAATCTTCTGGGCTAGCATTACACCATTCATATGCGCTCCGCGTTCTTCACCGTGGATAGCCTCCATATGGTGCTTCGTTTGCTCTTCCTCCACACACAGTTTATGCATCCCCAGATCACTTCTTTTATACAACTTACCCCGCAGATGATAAATTGGACGGCTATTTTTCATATTCCCCATTTGTCCTTGGCATTTGCCCTTGGTGGATACATCTCATTTTCCAGGAAGTTTCAAATATCGTAATACCAAGGGTTTTTGTGTTGTACTTCATCTATCGCGGCAATAGTTTCATAAGCCGGCGTGTATTTCTGTTCGATGATAATCGAATGCATCCGGACTCCAAGTGGGATGTCTACCATAGAAAATAGAGTAGCTAAAGCATTAGCGAACCTGTTATTCTCTCTTAATAGATGCGTGAATGTCAGCTTTTCAATCCTAGGAATCAAAACATCCAAGGTCTGATGGTGAACCTTCATCTTTTCTTCTTTGACTTTCCAGTCTCCGTTTGCTTGAGAAACAACTAAGTTTGCGTCCCTGATGACATCTAACCTTATTGTCCCTAGTTCCAGGGCGGCTTCTAAGCCAGCAATACACGCTTCATATTCTGCTTCGTTATTGGACACCTTGAACCGAAGTTTGAAGGCTAAAGGTATATGGGAATCGTCTGGTGCTATTAGCAACACATCTATCCCATAACTGTACTGATTGGATGCTCCGTCAAAGTGCATCGTTCAAGTTTCTTCTTCAACTTGCAGAATGTCTTCATCTAGGAACAAGTATTCCATTGCCTTATCTCCTTCTATCGGGTGGTTTGCCAGGAATTCCGCTACAGCTCTTCCCTTGACCGACTTACGGGTGACATATTTGAGAACAAATTCGGAGAGAAGGAGCAACCAACTGGCCATCCTACCCGTAAGCACTGGTTTCTCAAAGAGATATTTGATGGGATCTAATATCGAAACAAGGATTACAGAGTGAGCTAACAAGTAGTGCCTCAACTTCCTGGTAGCCCATACCAAGGCTAGGCAAGCTTTCTCCAACGAAGTATAGCAGGTCTCGTAATCCAGCATTTTCTTGCTCAAGTAGTAGATGGCTTTCTCCATCCTATCTTTAGATTCCTGAGCGAGCATGCATCCCATAGTCGTGTCTGTTACTAACAAGTACAGAATCAAAGGTTTCCTCGGCTCCGATGGTGACAACACAGGAGGATTCTAGAGGTACTACTTAGCCTGTTCAAAGGCAAATTGACATCGATCATCCTATCGAAATTTCTTCGCTTTCTTCAGGAGACCAAATAGTGGTTCACAAGTCAAGGTTAATTTGGAAATAAACGGTCTTATGAATTGCACTTTACACAGAAGGCCTCGCACCTCCTTTTCAGTCCTCGGTGGTGGCATTTCTAGGATGGCCCTGATTTTGGAAGGATCTACTTCAATGCCCCTCTGTGTGATCAGAAAGCACAGCATTTTTCCTGCCATTATGCCAAAGGTGCATTTCTGCGGGTTTAACCTCAATCTGTGTTTCCTGATCCATGGAAAGAAATTCTTCAGCACGTTGTAGTGGCCCTATCATTCTTTGGACTTGACAATCATGTCGTCCACGTACACCTCGACCTCTTTGTGGAACATTTCATGCAGAATGGTGATCGCAGCCCTCTGATAGGTAGCTCCAGCATTTTTGAAACCGAGCAGCATTACTCGATAGCATTAAGTACCCCATGGTGTAGTGAATGCAGTCTTCTCTTTGTCTTCGGGCACTATCAGAATCATGTTGTACCCGAGAAACCCGTCCATAAATGACAGCAATGCATGGCCCGCAGTGAAATCCACTAATTCATCAATGTGTGCTAGAGGAAAGTCATCATTCAGACTGGCTCTGTTGAAGTCCTGGAAGTCTTCACACACCCAGATTCTACCATCCTTCTTCGGCACTGGGACAATATTGGCCAACCAAGTCGAGTACTCAGATACTAACAAGAAACCTGCCTTGATCTGCTTGGTGACCTCTTTCTTGATTTTCAGCGCCCAATCCCAACGAATTCTATGCAACTTCTGCTTGAGTGGTCAGGCCTCGGGGTCAAGAGGGATCCAATACTGTATAATCTCAGGATCGATTCCAGGCATGTCTTCACAGGACCACGCGAAAACATCTTTGAAATTTTTTAACAAAGCGATTAAATGCTCGCACTCGTCCGAAGACAACGTGGACCTGATCTGGACCAAGCGCAGATCCTTCTCAGTACCCATATTAATGCAATGATTTCATCTGCACAGGGTTTAGCAAACCTCTCCTCCTCTCGATTAATCAAGTTTTTCAAAGCCAGGGGAATTTCTTCCCCTTCATTTTCGTTTAAATTATGAAAATCTTGGTCAATACAATAAACCAACGGCACAGAAAAGTACACATAATTTGCAGAGTTCTCATTCAAAAGGTGCAGATCTTCGGTTACAAACTCAAAAGAAAAGCTGAATGAAGACCTAGACAGGACATTGGTATCTGGGTTACCACCCCCAGAAATACTAGACTCAAACCGAGAAGAACTTGAATCTAATCCCGACCCCACAGACTCAGTGGAATCAGATTATAACTCATCACCCGATTCAGAACTGGACAGATAGCCTTCCACCAAGTGCCAGATAAGAGATGGTGCCCCTGATGCATCCAAAATGTCACTGGTTGGGTTCACACTCTATTCTTCCCCGATCACGGAGACAGTAACGTTATCCCCCAAGCTCTCTAGGTCCACCGCAAGACCTATCAGGAGACTAGCCAGTGTTGTCCCTACTCCAAGTTCTCTGCCATCTGAGTCACCTTCCGTGCTTTGTTCGGCTTTGACGCTTGGCTCAGCCCTTTCCTCATCATCACTATACTGCAGCTGCAGATCAAAGAAGATTTCGAACCTGGGGAAATGCTGCTTCGAAGAATTCACCCACGGCTTGGGGAAAGCCACAAAAAGGGAAATTTTTTCCCTCCTGAACAAAGCGGCCATTCAGTGTCCCCTAGATTGGCCTATGGATGAGCTCATAGTGTTTCCCGACTTGCTTGGCCTTGGCTCTGCCTCTCATTTTTTCTCCCTTCCTTATCCAGTCCTCTTTGGTGGGCACATAGCCCAATCCAAAGGCATATAGGTTATGCGGCACATCTGTCAGTGTAGCGACACCTTTCCAACCACTCCTTCCGAGTCCCATTCCTGGAACATGTTGCAGTTTGTTCATGAAATAAATGGACTAGGCATTGACGTACAAGCCTTCATCTGCAGCAAGAATGGTCTACACTACCCGGGCTTCAGCTAGAGTGAATCCCGAGAGGAATACATCCTTCTTGCCATGGTTGATCTCCAGCACTGGTGTAGTTACCTCTGGCAGCTGATAGATGGATGAATTTCCGAAAACAATCGCCACTCTTCCCCATGAGGGTACTTCAACATCTGGTAGAGAGTGAAGGAGACCGCCTTCACATGGTGTAGCCAAGGCCTTCCTAACAACAAATTGAAGGTAGCCGGCACATCCAAGACATGAAACTCAACCTCTTGCTCAGTTGGGCCCACCTGGACTCTGACTTGCACTGTGCCCATGACCTCTCTGCTCGTATTATCATACGCCCGTATTACTTAGGTTGTGGGAACAAAGTTCGCTGGTTTGAGGCCAATTGCATAGGTAGTGCGAGAAGGATAGACATTAATGGTCGAACCGGTATCTACTAACACCACTGGCACTCATTTCTCTTTGCATTCCACAGATATGTACAACGGTTTGTTATGAGCCAAGCCTTCCGGCGGTAGCTTTTTGTCAGAGAAGGTAAGTGTTGGCGTAGCACCACCTGGGAAGACCAATCCCACAAGGTACTCGGGCGTGGTGTCAATGGACAATTTGGCCTTGTCTGTTGCTGACGACACTGTCTGTCGATGTACCCAGGAGGCCATGAGAAGACCCCAGATGGAGATGTTAGCTTGGATTTTCTTAAGTTGTTTCAGCACTGCCTCTTCTTCTAGCTATTTCTCTTTCTATTTCTTGGCCTCTCTGTCTTTTCCAGATGCCTCTGCCTGATCTAGGTGTGGCGGCTTAAAATACCATTCACTTCTTGCCAAATAGTCTATTTCTTCAGCATACCATGTGTTTTCTGGAAGGCAACTGCCCCAATCTTCGTCGGTATAGGTGAGATGCAGATCATTGTCGTCCTACTATTCACCCTCAGCAGCCGACAAACAGTTGTCCGGCTCTGCTTGCATCACTTTAACATCATAGGTATCCCCTACAGGGTGTTGTAAATTTATAGCTTCCTGGCCATCTTCAACCATTTCTTGTTCAAACTGCCTTAGTGCAGTTTCCTGTTCAGTGTCCACAGTATTCACAGCGCCCACTTCCCGGGCTGGGTTTTCCACACCAGCGCTCTCCAGCAGCTTTCCTTTCTTATCAACCCTTCCGGCTACTATAGTGATCTTTGTTTCTTTTTCTTCTGGTTTCATTCCAGTTTCTTCTTCCTTGTCTGGTTCATCACTCAGCCATCCAGTGTTGTCAGTTGATCAGTTCAGGTCGAACCACCCAATTGTACATCTCCCTGATCTTGTTCGTCAAAGAACTACAGGTTGTCCAAATCCTTCTCGAGTTCTGCCAAATCATCTAACCCCTGGCTTGGGCCATCTTCTCTGACCACATTGATGTCTACCAAGGTTGGTAGCACCAATTTAGGCTTGATGTGACCAGTTGACACAATGTAGCAACTCGTATCATATACCCCATCAGCTGAGTCCTTAGAACACTCCGGTAATGGACTAGTAGCTTTCTCTAAGGTTGACTCCCTTTCCACTGTGAGCATCACCATAGGCTTAGGTTGAGGGTTAGACGTGTCCATCATGCACATATCTGCGCTTTCCAAAATGAACAACGTTGGTTTTGGTAGGTGAGAGGGAGTAATATATAGGCTGGGGTCATTGGGGCTGGTCAGTGTATAGATCAGGTTGAGATTTTGAGGTGGGGGGACTTGGCTATGGGTTGGGAGTGGATTTATGGTCACGTTTGGCTTCTAAAATGGAGCGATCACCTTGCTGTCAATGAGATCCTAAATCTCATGACGCAATTGAAAGCATTAGTCAATGTCATGACCATGCTGTTGGTGAAACGCGTAGTATTTTACGGGGTTGTGTTTGAGTGGAAGAGGATCAGGCAATGAACGGGGCTCTAAGGGTTTGAGGTGCCCCTTTTTGACTAGCACCTTTATGGCTTGAGAGAGAGTCATGTAGAGTTGGTTGAAAGTCCTTTAGGATTGGGTTGGGTTGGACGGTGTTTGTGAGCTTGTGTTGGCAAAGGGGTCGGCAGGTTTGGTTGTGGGGACAACACTTATGTCTGACGGCTTCTCAGCTGTGCTACTACTGGCAGCATTGGAACTGCGAACAAACGGCCTTTTAGTAGGCTCCTTTTCATCTGTAATAAGCTCCTGTTTCATGGCATCTTCGATTTGCACTCCCATTTCATGGAGTTCTGTAAATGTGAACAGTGATAGGACAATCATCTTTTGCAGCAACTTGCCGTGTAGATTCTGGACAACCATCCTAATCTGAACCTTCTCAAAAGGTCGAGTAGTCATCATTGAGGCTTTAGCCCTCTACCTTCTCACAAATTTAGAGAAGCCCTCCTTCAGCTCTTGGCGTGTTGCCTCGAGATCACGAGTTGTGACCTCGATTTGAGTATTATACGAATACTATGCAATGAAGGCCTCGGCCATCTCCTCCAAATTCTATTTAACATAGTCCTCCAATTTAGCATACCATATGGCCGCCATACCTGACATGGTACGGCCAAAAAAAGACAGCTTCTGTAGTCTAGTCAGGCCTATCGGCCGCAAGATATCTAAAAACAACCATAGGTGAACCATCGGATCTTCGGAATAGTCAAAACAGTCGATGTGCAGCATTTTAAACCAATCTGCCAATGTCACTATAGAATCGGTATACCTGTCTTATATATCCGGGATGGAGTTAACACCTTGTACTCTCTTGAATAACTTTTCTCGTGTATTGACCTTGAGTATAGTTAGGTCAACTTCAAACTCAAACGGAGTCTTAGTCTGATAAACAAGGGTTTTGGAGGCTTGTGCTGGGATTGGCTCTACTGGATTGCCCTGATTTTCTTGGACATTGGTTATATGAGCAGTGGCTCCTAGTGCTGGGATACCCGTAGGAGGTGCATAGGATGCAGAGGTCATAGCCGGCTGGGGTTGCTATTGTTTTAGCCTGGTTATAACCTCTAGACACCCCATTTTTGACTGCCCTTAAGACTTGGGGGCCTCTGGTTGATTGTTCGAGGACGAAGGCAGGACGAAGGCTATGCTGTGCAAATGTTCGATTTCTTCGGCAATGAGAGAGCGTCAAATCCCAACCTTACACCCTATTTTTGGACCAAAACTATTTTGACCAAAATGATTTTAGACCTTAAAACCCTCTCTTTCAAAATATTTTTGAAAATTTCTCTACAATGTTTCGAAGCTCGCATTTCGTTAAATGTTGCGCTTTTCGGTAAACTGAGCGAAGACAAAGTTGAAATAAATGAAAGAGAGGTGAACCCTTGAAAAAAATCTTCAAAACATCTTGTTTAGAGGTTTGGAGTTGAAGAAAATCGGAGAGGAGGGAAGAAACCAAGTTGGAGAAGAAGTTGGGCATGAATCCAGTTAGGACTGAAACAGAGCAGTCTTCACTAAAAGAGGCACATCTTTTTTCACACTAGGAATTTTGATATGAGGCTTCCATCATTGGAAAGAAGACTTCTAGAGCTACAATTTAGACTCAAGAATGATTTGCAAAGGAGTCCCGATGAAAGAGATATGCCTACTTGAAGTTGGGGCCAAAAACCAGTTTTTGCTTGTCGAGCACCAGTGGAGCTTGTCGGCCATGTGTTGGCTAGAAGTGCATTTTGTCAACCACCAATGATGGACGACATCCACCAGTGATGGCCGTCGGACACCAATAATGGCCGGTCGGCCACAGGTGTCCTAAAGGTCAGATTTTGTAGATATTTTCCTCCAGTTGTTTGTTTTGTTGATATTTTCGACTAAGGCTCATATATTTCAGTATATAGAGGCCCTTCTCTATTGTTTTCAAGGTTAGAAAGATTTGCAAGCCTCTCTCTATACAATCCTCTCTCTCTCTACGATTCTCTCTCTTTAGATTTCTCTCTCTCTTGCCCTTTTGTGCATACAAGTAGAGATACACTTCTAGTTTGCCTATCAACCCTTAGCCAAAGTTTCTTATCCTTGGGCTGAGGTTACTTGAGGCCCTCTTTGAGCTCTAGAAGGTGATTTTAGCTTGAATTTGGTTTGAATTGTTGCCTAAATTGTGTCTTCCCATCAAGAGGTAGAAACTTCTCTTTGCTAGCTTAATTTCCATACTTGTTTTGACATCTTTTTGAACTTTTTTTGGCCTGGTTTTGAACTAAAAAAACCTCTGTTTTTATGACCTAGAAATGGTGCTTTGAGGCTATTTTGAGTTAGGGGGTGGTCTACCATTCTCATCTCTTTGTTTGTTAAGCTCTTGTACCATCTTTTCATCACTTTCAAACCAAATTTTTTGGGCCTTTTAACCACTGAATTTTAGATGTTTTTCAATGGTAAAAACCTTATTTTGAAGTCCAAAATTGGAGGGGTTAGCCTCCCCTCCTTGCGTCTTGTTTGCATGCCAAGTTAGCCTCATATGTTAGCATGTTTTTCTAGCTTACTTTAGCTTAAGTCCAGCATGTTTTTGCCTCTGTTTTGACATATTTTGGCTCTGTTTTGGGCTAGTTAATTCAGTTGGGGCTTGTATTGCATAGTTGTGGTGCAATTTCCTTCACTAGTTTAGTGTTTTTTGGCTTTGAGCATCATTTGTGTGTCTTGGTTGCATGTTTTAATGCTTTTTCATGCCTAATTCCAGCACATAACATCCCTGCAACCTCCCTCTTTACTTCACTTTTTCATTTGTTTGAGAGTGGTTTCAAACTTGGGATCCTTTAAGCTTAAGATTGAGGTTATGTGTAGTGGTTTAATCCTCTTTGAGGGTTCATTACCAACGGCATGACCTCTCTCATGCCTTAAATTTCCCCTTAGTTGACACTTCTTTCCATTAGAAGACACTCACCAATGGACTTAATCGATTAAAGAATGAATCAGTAATGTAAAATGAGTAAAGAAAATTGGACAAGTAAAAGAAGCAGGATAAGCATCTTTCATGTTGCATTGCATGTGTTTGGATCGGACGTTAATTCGAACACGAGGCAAATGGGCCATTTCATACTCAAAAGTGATGAAATATGTCATTTTCCTTGGTCACCATTACCCTTGATCTTGCATGATAGGGTGGTGGTTTTGTTGAGTCTTGTTTTGCACTCATTAAACTTGTACAAACTTGGTTCTTTTGGCCATCATGCATGGAAAATGCTTGGTTGATGGTTTGAGGGGCAAGAGTTACACTCCTTTGAACTTGTGTGATGATGAGGAGGGTAGCAATACATACACTCCCTGAGAATACACTGTTTTGCCTCTTTTTGCTCTCTGCTGCAGCAAAAAACGAAGTTCATAGTAGGGGTAGCCGACCGGCCACCAGCAGTAGCCGATCGGCCACAAATGGTAGCCGACAGCCACCATTGGTAGCCGACCAGCCATCAATGAAGAAAGTTGCTCAGTGTGTTCCTAAGGTGGAGCAGAGGTGTTCTGGAACTTGGTGCAATTTTCAGTGATAAAAAATGTGCAAACAGAGGCTGCAATGGCAAGGTGGTGGCATTTTCGGGTGGAGAAGTCGAGCATGTTCCCTCGCCCCTCGAGGACATTTACTTGTTTTGCTTAATTAGTTAGTTGTTGCTAATTCATTCATACAAGTGTTGTAACTACTTAGTTAATTAATTAGTTTTGTAATTAATTAGCTTAATTCGGTTTGTAATAATTAGTTAACTAGAATAGTTAATTAGTTTCGAGTTTTGTAATAGTTAGCTTAATCAGTTTAGCTAGCTAGTTCATTCAGACCCTCATTCGCGAGGGCGTAATGTTGTAATAAGTGTGCGTGCGTGTGTGCATATCTTCCAACCCCACGTCTTTCTCCCTTTTACTTATCCGCTTTTGATGGTTAGACTAGGGACATTTTCAATTAACATACCTTATGCTTACATGTTTGCATCCATTCATTTGTCTTGCATACACCGAGGCTCGGCGTATCATTCAAACTGCATTGCAATTTCAATACTTCTTTGAATACGTGTTTCAAAGCAAGCTAGCAAAGTGTTGCAAATACCATAATTAAGTAGCTGAGCCAATTTAGTTACATCATTTCATATATTGCATTAGACATCTTGTATAGTTAGGATCATGCATTTTTCTAACTAGTTTTTTTATTTTGGCTTGGAGTACTCGGTAAGTCTTTATGCTTTAGCACACTTGCATGAGTGTGATTGCCATATTGCCATGTTCAGCATGCTTGCCATGAGGTTATGTGCTTACTTGATACACTACATGAATGCTTATGGATGAAGGCTTGTTGTTTGAATTGGAACAATTCAACAAATGTGCGTCTTAAGCCCACTTTGTTGTGGCAAATCATGTTTTAAGCCCACTATGTTTGGTGGTAAAACCACATCTTTAAGCCCACTTGAGGGTGGCAAATTCAAACCATTTTTTAACAAACATGAGTTGAATTGTTCCAAGTCTTGCAACTAGTCTATACTTGCTTATGTGCGTCACATAGTAAAAGCTAGTTTAATAACCGGAATAAGAGCACATAATGTTTTTAAAAGAACATATCATGATTAGTAGAGGCCGATCTTTGATCGGGCGAGCGGGGTTACTCATTTCAGGACCTTTCCCTCTCCTACTTAAGTTCCCGAGCTGAGGCAACTTTGGTGATGACGGACACGTGGCCTTTGGCATGAGTCAGGGTTTCCTAAATTTCCCCAAAAACAAAATATTTAGGTGGCGACTTTGTATCTGGCAAAGTAGTCCAATTTTGACATTATTTAATTTAAAATTGATTTTCTAAAAAGATTTGTCGGATTTGGACTCTTTGGTGTTTATCAGTTTCACATTGCACTTGTGAGACTAGAATCAGAATCGCGGGAGTCCGAACTGTGAGGCCTTCTTTTCAAACCCTTTCCGAAAGGCCGGGGCACGGAAAAATGTGAGTCCACAGTTTCTGGCGACTCTGTTGGGGATTTAGAGAACTAGACTCGAACTCATGATATGTTATTTTATCTATACGTATGTGTTTCTTTGCATTTGCATTTGTATTGGTGTGTTTAAGTCACAGTGTTTGCCATCTGCTATTCCTGAACGGTTTGCTGGAGGCTCGCTTGGGAAAGTTTGCCAAAAGGCTGACCGATTGCGGGCTCTACCACGATGGGAACACAACCCTTGGATCTAGACTACCGCTGTACCGTTTGATCCTCCTTTTACTTCTCCGTGTTAGGTGTGAGAGGTATATTAGGTAGTCTTGCTGGGGTACCCTTCTTGACCAATTGGTCTAGTTGCATATTGGAAGCCATAGAGACTGTTCCAAACTAGGACAGGTTGCTTACCCAAGGATTGTGTGAAACAGTTTGTTTTGAATAGTGAAAACCCTAGCTCGTAACGAAACTAGGACAGGGTAACCCTACCCCATCATAGGGGTGTTTTGGCTCTCTTTAACTGGTATGTGCTTTGTAGTGAAACTGTACAGGGATGTGCATATCAGTTGCCAAGTTGATATCTGTTTTGGGGTAGAATTCAATATAGAGTACAATCATTCAGCCATGATCATATCTGCTCTAGTGAAATTAGGCTGAGATGTTGTATGTTTTCTGTTTTGCAAGGTAGTCCTGGAACCATAGCTTCGGAAGGCTCCAATATCCCCCAGGTACTCTGGACTTGTGTCGATAACTTTGTCAGGTCGGTAATTGTTCAGAAGCAACCTCTGTTTACCTTACTCCCACCGGTTATAAGACGAAGGAGGTTTAGGCAGAATTCACCTGTACAGTTTCTACAGCAGTCACCCCTCAGTTCACCTGGGTCTAGTCTGGTCTGGGAACAGTTGTCTGCATTCAGCTTAGCACGAGATCAATCACCCATCTCATGGCTCAGTATCCTCCAGCTAGTGTGGAAGAACTAATACAACAACTGCAACAGACAGTCGAGGAACTACAGCAGGACGCAATCCGTCAGGCTAAAGTCACGTCTTGTCAGGCCGAACTGATAACCCATTTACAACAACAACAGCCACAGCCAGCCGCAACTTCTGCATCTCATGCACCTCCCACGGGTAACCCGACACCCGGAGCCACCGCCCATACTACTAATGTCCAAAAGACTTAGGGCAATCCAGCAGAGCCAATCCCAGCACAGGCCTCTAAAGCTCATGTTTATCAAACCGAAGCTCCGTTTGAATTTGAGGTTGAGCTAACTGCACTCGAGGTCAATAAACTGGAGAAGTTATTCAAACGAGCACAAGGAGTGAACTCCATCCCAAATTTAGAGGACGGGTATACTGAATCTACAGTTACCTTACTGAAGCGGTTTAAAATGCCGCATATCAACCGCTTCGACGGCTCTGGAGACCCAATGGTGCACCTCCACTTGTTTTCTAATATCTTGAGGCCAATGGGTTTGACCCCAGCCCAGAAGTTGTCTCTCTTCGGCCGGACTATGTCTGGAATAGCCGCAATCTTTTATGCGAAATTGGAGGACTCTATGAAACAGAACTGGGAAGAGATGGCTGAGGTCTTTATTGCCCAATACTCCTACAACACACAGATCGAGGTCACAACTCGTGATCTCAAAGCCACCCGCCAAGAGCTAAAGGAGGGTTTCTTAGAGTTCGTGACGAGATGGATAACGAAGGCCTCAATGATGACTATAAGGCCTTTTGAAAAAGATCAGATTAGGATGATTGTTCGAAATCTGCATGGCAAGTTGCTGTAGAAGATGATCGTTCTACCTCTATTTACCTTTCCAAAGTTTCATGAAATGGGGGTTCAAATTGAGGATGCCATCAGACAAGGGATCTTTGTGGAAGATTATGAGCATTTGAAAAAGAATGTTGTTTGCAATTCCAATGCTGCTACTAATGGTAGCACAGCTGCGACATGCTCAGATGTAAACACTGTCACCACTCCCCTCAATGGCCAAAAACCAACCACTTCAACTCGGCCCCAAACCCGAAATTTCCATCCTCTTTACATGAGTCTCTCTCAAGCTTTGAAAATGCTGCGAGAAAAAGGGTACCTGGAACTCCTAGAACCCTGACCCCTTCCAATTCCTCTTCCACCAAGGTATGACCCAGCTAAATACTGTGCCTATCATCAGCAGCACGGTCATTATACAAACCGCTGCATCCGCCTCCGTCATAAGATTCAGGATCTTATTGATGAAGAGATCATGGCTCCACCAAAAGGACCTCAGGCTACCCCTAACCTATTACCTCCACATCTCAATCTAATCCATACACTGCCATCCACCTACAACCCCAGCATATATATCCCTCTAGCTCATTTACGCAAGCCTGAGGTGTTCATTCCAGAAAGCACGAACTTATGCCTGATGGATGCATTCGAACCCCAATCATCTCAAACCCATGAACCCACTACTTTTGAACTGATGAGAATGATTGAAGATCTTCAGAGAAAGTGGCAGATCTAGCCTTTGGGATATTGGCTCTGTCATCACCCGTATCACATACCGAGAATTTCATAACAAAAGGCTCCCCAATCTTGGGATAGGCTGCATTGGAAGAAGGCCAATCCCTTGGCAAAATTGAGGCAAATTGCAAGAACAAGGTAGGGGCAGGCATTGGTCCCCATGAACACCTTATGTGGGTTGTTAAGGCTTTGAAAGCCGAAGGATTGAACAAACAGCAAGTGCTCGCAGTTGTTGCAAAGACTGTGGATAGCACTTTTGCTACTCAGGTTCGGGGCATTCTGAATCAAGGGGCAAGCCGGGAGAAGGGATGTTGTACCAGAAACACCCCTTTCAGCTCCAATCCTACACTCAGAAAAGATCATCAAACCCAGTCAATACCTGCCAACCCCTTTGCCAGTATATCCAATACAACCAAACAAACCTCGAGCCATCAATCCCGAGGCCAGAGGGTCTTTACCCCACTCTACATGGCCTTATCCAAAGCTCTCCAAACCCTTATAGGACAAGGCCATCTCAAACCCCTTGAGCCTCGGCCTCTCCCGGATCCCCTTCCGGCCAAGCACAATGATGCCAAGTACTGTGCCTTCCATTAACAAATCAGTCATGACACTGACAGTTGTTTTCATCTTCGCCATGAAATACAAGATCTGATTGACAACAAGGTCATCGCCGCACCAAGTCCTACAAAGTCTATCAGCACCGGATCAATGAACTGGGGGGATAATGTGACTATGTGATCGGGGGATGAACCACCTACCGATGGCGCTCATTTTACTACGGATGTGGGGATGGCACGCACTGTTTTGAGCAATTTGCGAATGCTGTTTATTGTGCTTTCTGACTTGGGTATTGAGTTAGTTCTGTTGCATTGTATTGAGTCAGTCTTGTTGTATTGAGTCAGTCTTGTCATATTGAGTCAGTTTTTTTGTATGGAGTCTATCTTGTTGTGTCAAAGATTGGTGATTTTGGGGGTGTTACCTCGGACATCACTATCTTGTTTTGTGTTTGTCTTTTACACTCTTTCTTTTGCGTCTGTTTCTGCCATTGAGCCAATTGCGCTAGAGGATCTAAATGAAACGACAGTACATTTTCACCTACTTTTCTGTGCCTTGAAATCATTGTATTGACCTAAGTTTTTCAAAACTTTTCTAACACTGTGATGAAAACAAAGTGGAAGGAATTCCTCGAGATTTGCAAAAATTTGATCAATTGAGAAGAATAGAGGCATTCTAAGCCCTTAATGAATGAGATCATGTTTGTTAATGTGAGTACTGAGAACGATCCTGGCTTGATCCAGATTAGTTCTACATTGTCTTCAGAGGAGCTTGAGCGACTAGTCGCTTTATTAAAAGATTTCAAAAAATGTTTTGCGTGATCCCACGAAGACATGCGTAGAATCACTCTCGAGATTGTACATCATAGGATCACTGTTGGCCTCATGACTCGACCCCTTTTGCTTTCAAACCTTGAATTTTGATTCAGAATGTTCAATGATAAACCAAAACATAAGGCTTGTATGGCTAGATCAGAAGTAGCCCTTGAACTAGGGGCAAAAAGGTCAAATGTGCTCGAAAATTCAAAACTTGCCCAATCCTAGAATTTGAAAAAACATAAATTTATTGCTAAAAGGACAATCGAGTTCCTATCCACAACAGTAGGGGCAAATTCAGACCCGATTGGATGGACTCCTACATCATCAGCGAACAACAGCCATTCTCCTTGATTCAGATAACTTCGAGATCTCAAAATCGATCAACATGGACAAGTTAAACTTTTCTATCCTTGAGAGGCTCGCTGGGCCGAAAACCCAGAAGGGTGGCCCAGGAAAAAGTTAAAGCAGAGAAAAGAAAAAGAACAAAAATGAAAAAATGAAAAGAAAAAGAAAAGATGAAAAGAAAAAGGAAAAGAAATGAAAAACAGAGCTCGCAAGGTTGAAAACCGAAAAGGGCGGCCTGGGCAAAAGTTAGACCTTAAAAGGAAAGTGTCAACACCCGAGTGAACCTCAACCCGGAACTACATACGGCCTGATTCCCATCTTTGGGATACATAGGCAACTTCATCCTGAAGTTTGGCCCTAATCATTTTCAACTTGCTTGGCTCATCGATATTGACTGGTTTATCCTTGTTCAAACTCGGCTATCTTATCCATGTGCAAATTAGCTTGTCTTCGTTCAAATTCGGGTGTCCTATTCCGTTACAAGATTCATTTGCAAGACAAATCAAATTCAGATATGAGATTGTGCATCTCGAGAGCAGATTCTGCGTTGGTTGAGCAATGGACATTTGCAAAAATAATTTTTTAGGATTTTTAATGAGGTTGACTAATTTTCTCGAAAATTATTCAGTTTTTCCAAAACTGGACCATATCTTGGACCCAAAAAAGGAAAATTTTCAGTGCTCGCAACCTGACTTTCATGATTTCAAAGCAGAAAGTCGAACAAGCATGTTAATCAAACTCTCATGTTGGTCAAAATTGTTTTACTAGAAAGCCAAAATAAAAAATGGTCAAAATGGTGAACTAGGGGCACAGTTGAGTCAGGTTTTCTGTCTTTTCCCCATTGCCAACATACTTGCTAGAAAGGGCACCATACTTGCTGGAAAAGGCACCATACTCTTTAGAAACGGCATTCTACTTGCCAGAAAAGGCACAACTGAAGTTAGCAGCAGGGAGGCCAAAAATCTTTCATCCTCCAAACAGTCAGGTATTAAGCCAAGTGCGAAGCACGAACTGGAAATAGAGTTGGATATTCGACTCCCTCATCTAGATATTCGACTCCCAAGGGCATCGTCAATCGATGTCAATTACAGATCTACTGCATGTCCAGTCGCACCACAACCCCTTTGCGGGGAAAGTTCACGAGTTATGAGTGAATGAAAGAGAATTTAGCAAAATACTAGGGGCAAGAGCCCATAACTTCTTATTTATCCATCAACCATCCAGGGGAGGGATACAAAAAAGCAGAGAGATTAAAGAATAAAGAGATGTGCATTGAGAAGAAGAGTGAGGAAAGGGCTTTTCAGAGAAAAAGAGATTGAGTGCCATAGTAATGTGAGAATCACAAATGAGAGAGGGTGGGAAGCAATACCCGAAGAAATATGCTCCCCGTGAACCAAGAGGTCTCTCGCCATTGAAACATGTCCAAGTGTTGTGTTTGTTGTTTTTGCTCGTCTCGATTCTTGTTTGGAGTCGTCTCGAGTGTCGATAGATGTGTTTAGGTTGTTTTACCTTTGTTTTCTCTTTGTTAGGTCGTGGTGTACTGTGGTCAGTTGTAGGCTCAATACCCAGTTTAAAACTCATTCTCAATTTCAATTTCAGAACTAAATCATTTTGTGCTCAGAGTGCTGTACTATTCTCCATATTTGTACAAAACAGGATTCCTTTTTTCATAAACCGCAAGGTTCAACCCAGGTCATTGTAAACAAGCCCGCGGGGGACCTCGCTACAGCTCGGACTCGATTCGTGTCACGGTTCTTAATCTCGAACCAAAGAGTCCAAATCCGGCAAATCGTTTTGAAAACAGATTTTTTTTAAAGAAGTGCCAAACATGGACTGCTTTGCCAGATATAGAGTCGCCACCTAAATATTTTATTTTTGGGAAATTTAGGAAACCCTGACTCGGTGCCAAAGGCCACGTGTCCGTCATCACCAAAGTTGCCTCGGCTCGGGAACTTGGGTACGATTGGGGAAGGTCACTTCGTGAGCACCCCCGCTCGCCCGGTCAAAGACCGGCCTCTACTAACCATGATATCTGATTTTGAAAACATTGTGAGTTCTTATTCCGGTTATTAGCCTAGGTTACTATGTGATGCTCGCAGCAAACAAGTATAGACTGGGCCGCCTGAATTGGAACAAAACATTTCATGTTTGTTTGTTTGAAAATGGTTTGATGGTGCTACCCGCAGGTAGGCTAAGACGCGGATTTGCCACCCTCAGGTGGGCTTAGAAAAACATGATTTTGCCACTATCTAGTGGGCTTAAAACAAACATTTGATGAATTGTCCAATCCAAATAACCCAACCTTCACCCATAGGCATTCAAGGCAGTTATATCACATAAGCAGTTAGCCTCATGGTAAGCATGCTATTCATGGCAGTCACTCGCACGCATGCAAGGATGCTAAAGCATAAAACTCACCGAGTACTCCAAGCCAAAAATAGAAGCTTATTAGAAATCATGCATGATCCTATTTATACAGAAATGCCTAATGCAACGCATGCAAAATGCAACTGTAGCAGGCTCGGCTATTCTAAACATGGCATATGGAATGCTACAACTAACACGTATTCAATTTGGAATTGAAATACAAATGCAGTTTGTATGATGCGCCGAGCCCGGTGCGTGCAAAACAGATGAATGATGCAAACATGCTGTCATACTGTATGCTAATTGAAGTATGCCCTATATCTAACCATCATAAGCGGGTAAATAAAAGGGAAGAAAGACGTGGGGTTGGAAGACATACATCACACTCACCCACACTTATTACAATTATGCCCTCGCGCAGAGGGTCCGAATAAATAATAATACAGTCCGAAATGAAAGAGTAATACAGTCCGAAATAATACAGATTCCTAATTAATTAACAAATTAAACTAAGAAAGACTGTAAACTGGCATGCAAGCCAGGGGCTGCCTCGACTCTGACGAATGATGTATGCTGGGCTGCCTTGCGCGGAAATCCACTGGGATGCGCAATTTAGCCTCTGTTTGCACCTTTCCTCGAAATGCGTGCCAGCCTCCGGAAAGTTGCTGATTCTTGATATACTGCAACAGAGAGCAGGAAAGGGGCATAGCAATGTATTTCACAAATATATGCATGCCTCGATCCTCGTGCCACCAATCACGCATATCGATGCATGATGGCCGAGGAGTCGGATTGCACAACTCAATATAGGATGAATGCGGATGAATGCTACAACAAAACCTAACTCCATCATGGGTAATCCGGAGTGTCGGTGACTTGGGAATTGAGACCCGTTCCGTCACTCGGAGTACGAAACGTGCCTCGTTTCCCGTGCCCGGGCTAACTCCTATCCCGAACACGATGCAATATGCATGGTATGCATGAAATGCAACTAAAATACAACCCTAGCATGCACAATGCTACGAAAATGAGATGTCTCGGAATGCGTGCCAGACGGACACGCAAACCGAGGAAATGATCCTAAGGCATAAAATGGCATACACAATGCAATTGGACTTACACTAACATGAGTGGACCTCAGCCACACTCACATAGGAGGCCGTTGGATAAAAAAGAAGTGCCTCGAAATGGGTGCCCATGGACGCGCAAACCGAGGCAATGCATACGGAATGCAAAATGACATGGAAATGATATGTAATGAGGCTAAAATGAGATGTCTCGAAGTGCGTGCCCGCGGGCACGCAAACCGAGAAAATGGCATACGGAATGCAATGATGCGAAAATGGCATACAGAATGTAGAATGGACTTATACCAACATGGGAGGACCTCAGCCACTCTCACACGGGAGGCCGTCGGATAAAAAAGAATTGCCTCGAAATGCGTGCCCACGGGCGCGCAAACCGAGGCAATGCATTTAAGCATGAAATGACATGGAAAATGATATGCAAACATGCAAACAGATTTTGGCACTGACAAATGATGCAAAACAGTCCCGAAAGGTGGGGAAATGATACCAAATGCCCGGAATGGTCCCAAAATGCGATAATAAGCACCCGGAATGGCCTATAGCCATACTAAACATGCATAATTGGTACATGACATGCAAAACAGTAGCAAGGCAGCCCCAAAATAGCATTATTTACAGTACAAAACATGGCGAAATAATGAGCATAGATAGGACAACAATAGCATGCAAAAATACGGGCCAAGAGAGGGGTATTGAAGCAAGTAATGTATGCAACGCTCAAATGGAAAAGTACCCTTCTACAACACTGATGAGGGGATAAAAATATGCACATTTACAGTAGATGAGATCCTCCAACTCAGTATGAAAACATGGTAAAAATGCTATGCAAGATTGAGTATACATAAGGCTATAACATGAGGTACCCCAAACATTCATCAAACCAGAAAATACCCTTAACGAAATATGTCAAGAAGATAAAAATATGACTCTTTCCAGTTCTGATGATCTCCGAAAACAGAAGCTAGATAAGCTTAAAAAAGCATGCAAAATGGGGGTCAAAGAGGGATATAAAGACAAGTATAACATGGAGACCCCAAACAAGATTGATCCCTTCTACAATGTTGTAGAGGGACACAAAATAAGCTCACTCACAATTCATGACATGTTCCAAAACAGACTGCACGTGGGTCAAACAAATCATGCAAGTTTACGGTAAATATGAGAAATTATGAAGTAAGTGCATGATAGAGAGGCCAAACAGGGTTGAACCCTTCTTCAATGTTGAATAGGGACTCAAAATAGGCCCACTCAAAGTTTATATTGTGCTCGAAAACAGATCACTCATAGGCTAGAAAAAGCATGCAAAAACAAGGGTAAAACATGGATTCAAAGCAAGTGACATATGGAGCATGAAAACAAGGTTGAGCCCTTCTTCAATGTTGAAGAGGGCTTCAAAATAAGCACAATATCAGTTCATTATATGCTCCAATTCAGATCACACATAGGCCAAATATTCAATGCAAAATAATGGCATATAAGAGGATATTGAAAGAAGTGCAAGATGGAGGGCTCAAACAAAGTTGAGCCCTTAAACAAACATCAAGAATAGCTCAAAAGAGGACCACTTTCAGTATTGGTCGGAGCTCAAAACAGTGAGCAAGTAGGGTTAAGAAAAGAGGCAAGAAAGTGGTGTAAAAGAGGGAGTTTGAGACTTACCCTTGAAGACCTTTCTTTCCTTGCTTCTTGGCTTGAGAAATGTTGCTTCTAAGCCTTCAAGAACCTCTCCTTGTTGCTGGAAATGGAGTGGTGATGGTAGTGCTTGATGATGATGAACAAAAGGCACCAAAACTTGAAGATTTGAGAGAGATGGATAGAGATATCAATGTGTATGCTCAAGCCAATTTTTCTAACCCCTTCCACCATGTTGTAGCTGCTGTTATATGGACAAAAGGAGGGGTGTCAAGTGGAGGGAAATGAATCCAAGTATTCCCCTCCAAAAATATCCCCCGGATACAGATCTTTCATGGGGGAAACAGCTGTGCAGCTGTAAGGAACACATCCCAAGGAGCATGGCCGGCCAGCTATCTTTATTGGAGGTGGCCGGCCGGCCACCCCCATGGCCGGCCGGCCAAGGGCAAAAATGGAAAGTGACAAATACTGGCCGGCCACCAAAGGTTGGTGTCCTCCCATGTGTGTACAACAAGACCCTATGGTTGGAAATTGGCAACTCTGAAACAGGAGAAACAACAAGCCACTTTTCAAAGAGGGTCAAAAATGAAAGGAAGAATTACTGGCCGGCCATAGCATATTAGGGTCCTCCCATGTGTGTACAACACAAATATGTGGTTTTGGCTTGAAGAAAATGGCCCTAGGGTGTTCAACATTAGCCCGGAAGTGAGAAAAACGGGCGCCGGGGGGCGCCGGAAGAGCATAACAGGTTGCTTGGACAATTACTAGCCTCCCACCCTCCAGTGACCTTCCTTATGATGAAATAGAGGTACCTGCCAAAAATGAACGAAAATCGATGCAAAACGAATGCTCGGGGGCCAAAACACGTAGTTTGAGGTCCCGAAAACCGACCGTTAAGCACCGAAAGTGGTGTTTGGCCACGAAGTGGGTATCTAAGACCCCAGTGTCCCTCGTTATGATAAAACAGAGGTACTTGCCAAAAATGAACAAAAGCCGATGCAAAACGAATGCTTGGGGGCCAAAACACGCAGTTCGAGGTCCCGAAAACCGGCCGTTAAGCACCGAAAGTGGTGTTTGGCCACGAAGTGGGTATCTAAGACCCCAGTGTCCCTTGAAAGGGAGTAAATGAGATGCATGCCAAAAACCGGAGGAATCGGGGATGGTTGGGTGGTCCCGAACCGAGGCACACGACCTGACGGCTCCGAAAACCGGGAACCGGGCTCCGAAATGGGCAAAATGGCCTACGGCCACGAAAAGTAGCCCACGGCCACTGAGAGATGATCTGCTAGACCTCTCCCTCCCCTTAGGAAGAAAAACAGAGAAAACTGAGTCTGGTTCGCAAACCGAGACAAGGTGCAGAAGAGGGTTCGGAAGTCCGGAGGCAGGGCTCGCAGCCACGACTCTGAGACTTCTGAACGAGCACGATATGCAACATCACCGAGCACTCAATCGGTGACGTCTGAGTCTTAAGGTCGGTCAAAAATGGGGTGTCTACAGTCATTATGAGAACAATAGAACAATGACCTATCTGAAGCTACATAGGTTCTAGACTAAAAAAAAAAAAAAAAAAAAAAAAAAAAAAAAAAAAAAAAAAAAAGAAAAAGAAAAAGAAGTAAAATCGGAGCATCTGAGTGTGTTTCAACTTCAACAAATTTTGAGATTGCATTCCGGATGTACTTTTTCAGGCCTTGTCAATGCTCCGAAGTATGAGTGTACCTCTTCCTCAAGCCCAAGCTCAAGCTCAAGCCTGCTTCAAGCCAGAATGGTGATCAGAAGTGCTCTCCCTAAGTACCATTCCCTGCCAGAGGCATCTTGGCCGTGTTTGCAATGAGTTCCTAGGAGACCAACTGTGATAGTGGAAACTAGAGTTCGAATGGCGATGCCTAGAACACAAAGGTTCAAAATTTCCAAGACTAGAGTCTGGTTTGAATACCCAGGGGTGTATCCTCGGCTTGAGATCTATATGGCAGCCCCATAGATTGAGATAGCATGTGTGCGCTTTAATTCTGAATATTGAACCAACATAGTCTGTCACCCCGTTGGAGAATAGATAAAGTTGTGAATATGATCGGGAAGCAAAGCGGCATCCGTGGCTTCTACATACAGAGGTTACGTCTTGTCAGCATTTCAGGAACTTGGTACTGTGAGTTGAAGGTAAGAGTTCAAAGAACACATGGGGGGAACCCCGTCAGAGTAGAACGGTTCATCGCCACTCACTCTATGAGGTGCTTTTTAAAGCGCCGCTTTGTTTGTTTGTTGCATTCTCTAAGCATCGTGCACTACATTGCTTGTAACATGTACCATATCATCGCACGTATTGCATTTATTTGCGTCTTGTGTTATCTTGTATCATTTATCCTTTTACGCTGAGTAGGATTTAGGATCGTTGTCCCCCGAGGCTTTCTCAGAATGCGTGGAACGCGCTCCTGACGACTTTTCGCTCGACCTTTTCTCACGATTTTAGCGTGGTTAGAGTGTTCTTTTCCTCACACGATTTCAGTGTGTTTGGAATTTATCTCGGGATGCATGGAACGTGCCCCTAATTTGTTGTTCTTTGGACCTCTTCTCACGATTTTAGCATGGTTAGAGTGCCCCATTCCTCACACGATTTCAACATATTTGGAATTTATCTCAAATTGCATGGAACGCGTCCCTGAGTAGTTGTTTTCGGACCTCTTCTCACGATTTCAGCTTGGTTAGAGTGTCCATTTCCTCACATGATTTCAGTGTGTTCGGAATCTATCTCAGGTTGCGTGAAACGCGCCCCTGAGTAGTTGTTTTTGGACCTCTTCTCATGATTTTAGCATGGTTAGAGTGTCCCTTTCCTCACATGATTTCAGTGTGTTTGGAATTTATCTCAGGGTGCGTGGAACGCGCTCCTGATTGGTTTTCCTTTGGACCTCTTCTCACAATTTCAACGTGGTTAGAGTGTCCCTTTCCTCACGTGATTTCAGCGTGTTTCGAATTTATCTCAGGCTACGTGGAACTCGCTCCTTATTGGTTTTCCTTTGGACCTCTTGTCATGATTTCAGCATGGTTAGAGTGTCCCTTTCCTCATACGATTTCAGTGTGTTTGGAATTTATCTCAGGATGCGTGGAACGCGCTCCTGAATGGTTTTCTTTCAACCTCTTCTTACAATTTCGGCGTGGTTGGAGTGTCCGTTTCCTCACACGATTTCAGCGTGTTTGGAATTTATCTCAGGCTATGTGGAACGCATCCCTGAGTAGTTGTTTTTGGACCTCTTCTCACGATTTCAGCATGGTTAGATTGTCCCTTTCCTCACACGATATCAGCGTGTTTGGAATTTATATCAGGTTGCTTGGAACGTGTCCCTGAGTAGTTGTTTTCGAACCTCTTCTCATGATTTCAGCGTGGTTAGAGTGTTCTTTTCCTCACACGATTTCAGCGTGTTTGGAATTGATCTCAGGTTACGTGGAACGTGCCCCTTAGTAGTTGTCTTAGGACCTCTTCTCACGATTCCAGCGTGGTCTAAGTGTTCCTTTCCTCACATGATTTCAGCGTGTTTGGGATTTGTTCTTCCTTCTCTCACGATCCCAGCATGGTTGGAGTATGTCACCCTTTTGCATCTACTGCACTATCTGTTACATCCATTACATCATACCATTTTATCACCTGCATCCTTTCCATGTAAAGCTTAGTTTGGCATGTGCCCATACTTTTCACATTAAAGCATGGTTCTGTGATAATGTGTACGCGCCTATTCCACTAAGAGAATTGTGGTCTGAGGATTTCGGCACCTTTTCTGTGTTAGACGTGGTCTAGTTTGTGTCCACACCTTTTCTAGGTAAAATGTGGTTTGGCTTATGCCTTATTCATTGCATCCATTGCATCCATTGCATCATACTTTGTTTTGTTGCATTCAGCATTTAGGATCATGATATTTCCTCAGTAGATCATTCCTTACTTATATCATCCCCCCCAATTACTTGTATTCTTTCTTCCAAACACATAGTTCTGCATGTGCACACGCCTATTCCACTAAGAGATTTGTGGTTTGAGGGTTCCGACACCTTTTATGTGTTAAACGTAGTTTGATGTTGCATTTCCATCGCTTTATGGTATTTGTGTACTTATGGTTTGATGATTCAATTACATTACATATCATTTGCATCGTTTCGTTGCATTGCATATCATTGCATGATTTCATTACAATTGTGTATCATTTTGCATTCTGCCCCTGAACTATGCTGGTTTGATTCCTTGCAAAGGGATATGTAGGCAACCTTTGCGTTCAACCAACTGCATCGGCATTTTGTTTGTTTGCCCAAGTCTTCGGCCTTGTCAAAAATGGGTCATCTCTGGGCTTTCACATTCACGCACATCATTTCATGACTTTCAAGTTCTATCAAAGAGGGTCAACTATAGACATCCCATTTTTGATCGCCCTTAAGACTTGGGGGCCTCAGGCTAATTGTTCGAGGACGAAGGCAAAACGAAGGCTATGTTGTGCAAAGGTTCGATTTCTTCGGCAAGGAGAGCTTCAAATCCCAACCTTACACCCTATTTTTGGACCAAAACAATTTTGACCAAAATAATTTTAGACCTTAAAACCCTCTCTTTCAAAATATTTTTAAAAATTTCTCTACAATGTTCCGAAGCTCGCATTTCGTTAAATGTTGCACTTTTCGGTAAACCGAGCAAGGACAAAGTGGAAATAAATGAAAGAGAGGTGAACTCTTGAAAAAAATCTTCAAAACATCTTCCTTAGAGGTTTGGAGTTGAAAAAAATTGGAGAGGAGAGAAGAAACCAAGTGGGAGAAGAAGTTGGGCATGAATCCGGTTAGGACTGAAACTGAGCAGCCTTCACTAAAAGAGGAATATCTTTTTTCACACTTGGAATTTTGATGTGAGGCTGCCATAATTGGAAAGAAGACTTCTGGGGCTACAATTTAGACTCAAGAATGACCTGCAAAGGAGTACAGATGAAGGAGATATGCCTATTTGAAGTTGGGGCCAGAAACCAGTTTTTACTTGTCGGCCATGTGTCGGCCAGAAGTGCATTTTTTCGACCACCAATGATGGACAACGTCCACCAGTGACGGCCGCCGGCCACAGGTGTCCAAAAGGTCAGATTTTGCAGATATTTTCCTCCAGCTGTCTCCCAAATGCTCCAGTTGTCTGTTTTGTTGATATTTTCGACTAAGGCTCATATATTTCTATATATAGAGGCCCTTCTCTATTGTTTTCAAGGTTATAAAGATTTGGGAGCCTCTCTCTCTCCAATCCTCTCTCTCTCTGCAATTCTCTCTCTTTAGATTTCTCTCTCTCTTGCCCTTTCATGCATACAAGTAGAGATACACTTCTAGTTTGCCTATCAACCCTTAACCAAAGTTGCTTATCCTTGGGCTGAGGTTACTTGAGGCCCTCTTTGAGCTCCATAAGGTGATTTTAGCTTGAATTTGGTTTGAATTGTTTCCTAACTTATGTCTTCCCTTCAAGAGGTAGAAACTTCTCATTGCTATCTTAATTTCCATACTTGTTTTGACATCTCTTTGAACTGTTTTTGGCCTGGTTTTGAACTGAAAAAACCTCTGTTTTTATGACCTAAAAATGGTGGTTTGAGGCTATTTTGAGTTAGGGGGTGGTCCACCCTTCTTGTCCCTTTGTTTGTTAAGCTCTTGTACCATCTTTTCATCACTTTCAAACCAACTTTTTTGGGCCTTTTAACCACTGAATGTCAGAGATTTTTTAGTGGTAAAAACCTTATTTTGAAGTCCAAAGTTGGAGGGGTTAGCCTCCCCTCCTTACGTCTTATTTGCATGCCTAGTTAGCCTCATATGTTAGCATGTTTTTCTCTCTTACTTTAGCTTAAGTCCAGCATGTTTTTGAATCTATTTTGACTTGTTTTGGCTCTATTTTGGGCCGGTTAATTCAGTTAAGGCTTGTATTGCATAGTTGTGGTGCAATTTCTTCGCTAGCTTAGTGTTCTTAGGCTTTGAGCATCATTTGTGTGTCTTGGTTGCATGTTTTAATGCTTTTTCATGCCTAATTCTAGCACTTAACATCTCTGCAACCTCCTTCTTTGCTTCACTTTTTGATTTGTTTGAGAATGGTTTCAAACTTAGGATCCTTTAAGCTTAAGATTGAGGTTATGCTTAATGGTTTAATCCTTCACGAGGGCTTAATGTTGTAATAAGTGTGCGTGCGTGTGTGCATATCTTCCAACCCCACGTCTTTCTCCCTTTTACTTATCCATTTTTGATGGTTAGATTAGGGACATTTTCAATTAACATACCGTATGGTTGCATGTTTGCATCCATTCGTTTGTCTTGCATGCACCGAGGCTCGGCGTATCATTCAAACTGCATTGCAATTTCAATACTTCTTTGAATACGTGTTTCAAAGCATGCTATCAAAGTGTTGCAAATACCATAATTAAGTAGCTGAGCCAATTTAGTTACATCATTTCATATGTTGCATTAGACATCTTGTATAGTTAGGATCAAGCATTTTTCTAACTAGTTTTTTTTATTTTGGCTTGGAGTACTCGGTAAGTCTTTATGCTTTAGCATACTTGCATGAGTGTGATTGCTATATTGCCATGTTCAGCATGCTTGCCATGAGGCTATGTGCTTACTTGATAAACTGCATGAATGCTTGTAGATGAAGGCTTGTTGTTTGAATTGGAACAATTCAACAAATGTGCGTCTTAAGCCCACTTTGTTGTGGCAAATCATGTTTTAAGCCCACTATGTTTGGTGGTAAAACCGCATCTTTAAGCCCACTTGAGGGTGGCAAATTCAAACCATTTTTTAACAAACATGAGTTGAATTGTTCCAAGTCTTGCGACTAGTCTATACTTGTTTATGTGCATCACATAGTAAAAGCTAGTTTAATAACCGGAATAAGAGTACATAATGTTTTTAAAAGAACATATCATGATTAGTAGAGGCCGATCTTTGATCGGGCGAGCGGGGGTACTTATTTCAGGACCTTCCCCTCTCCTACCTAAGTTCCCAAGCTGAGGCAACTTTGGTGATGACGGACACGTGGCCTTTGGCACGAGTCAGGGTTTCCTAAATTTTCCCAAAAACAAAATATTTAGGTGGCGACTTTGTATCTGGCAAGGCAGTCCAATTTTGCCATTATTTAATTTAAAATCGATTTTCTAAAAAGATTTGTCGGATTTGGACTCTTTGGTGTTAATCAGTTTCACATTGCACTTGTGAGACTAGATTCAGAACCACGGGAGTCCAAACTGTGAGGCCTTCTTTTCAAACCCTTTTCGAAAGGCTGGGGCGCGGACAAAGGTGAGTCCACATAACCTCGGCTTGACGGGCCATAACCTCGGACTAGCGGACAGTATCTTGCTGTAGGGTCTCAACTGTCTACTACAGATGATGTATTAATTCTTCCATATTGACTGGGGGATACTATGTCATTGGAATAGGCGATCGATTTCGTGCTAGTCTAGAATAGATGACTGTCCCCGAACTGTAGTGGACACAGGTGAGTTGAGGGGTGATTGTTGTAAAAACTGAACCGGTGAACTCTGTATGATTCTCCTCTGTCTTGTAATCGGTGGGAGTCAGGCAAACACGGGTTGTCCCCGAACAAGATCCCCAGCTTTGCAAAGTCTTCTGACCCGACTCTAGAGTACTTGGGGGATATCCGAACTTTCTGAAGCGAAGGTTTTAAACTACTTAGCAAAATAAATAAAGCAAAAAGAAAACAGTAATCAGAAACTGCACAGCACCTTAGCTAAGACGTTATCAACACAGACGTTATAAAAGCTGTAGGACTATACTCCACACTAATTTCTGCCCCCAAAACGGATAACAAATTTGCAACTGCTATGCACATTCCAGTACAATTTCACTATATAGCACATACCAGTTAAGATAGACAAAACATCCCTATGAGGGGGTAAGGTTACCCTATCCATGTTTCATCAGGAATTAGGGTTTCACTATTTCAAACAAAATGATTTCACGCAATCCTGCATTTCAGGTGAGCATCTTGTCTTAGTTTGGATCAGTCACTGAGGTTTTACTATAGCCAGCTAAGCCAAATGGCCAAAGAGGGTACCTTAGCAAGACTACCTAATATACCTCTCGCACCTAACACCGAGAAGTGAAAGGAGGATCAAACGGTACAGTGGTAGTTCAAATCCAAGGGTTGTGTTCCCATCATGGTAGAGCCCACAACCGGTCAACCTTTTGGCAAGGTTTTAGGCAAGCCTCCAGCAAACCGTCCATGAATAGCAGATGGCAAACACAGTGACTTAAGTGCACCAATGCAAATACAATGCAAAAGAACATCTAAGTGTAGATAAAATTTCATATCATGAAGTTCAAGTCAAGTTGTCTAATTTTCCTAACAAAGTCGCCAGAAACTGTGGGTCGACTTTTTCGCGCTCCTTTCGGAAGACGATAAGCCCTACAGTATCGGACTCCCACGGTTCTGAATCTGATCTCACAAGTGCAATGTGAAATAGATAAACATCAAAGAGTACAAATCTGGAAAATCTTTTGGGAAATCGATTTTGAATCAAAATGCCAAAAATGGACTATTTTGCTAGATACAGAATCGCCACCTAAATATTTTTGAGAAATTTAGGAAACCCATGACTCGTGCCAAGGGTCACATGTCCGTCATCACCAAGATTGTCTCGGCTCAGGAACTTAGGTACGGGAGAGGAAGGTCATGAATTAAGCACCCCTGCTCACCCGATCAAAAGATTGGCCTTTAGTAATCATGAAGTGAATCTTATTTACATTATATGCTCTTGTTCCGATTTATTAAACTAACATTACTATGTGATGCGCACACAAGTATAGACTAATTTGGAAAAATTGGAACATTTGATTTCATGTTTGTTCGAAAAAGTGTTTGAATATGTACCACTTGAAAAAGTGATCTCATATGTACATTCATCAATTTATCCCAATTCAAGCAACTAGCCTTCATTCACAGGCATTCAAGAGATATTTCAATTAAGCATTTAGCCTCATGGAATCATGCTAGATATAGAAACAATCACACTCATGCAATATGGTAAAACAAAAAATGCTCACTTAGTACTCCCGGGCAAGCCAAAAAGAAATAAAAGAGTTATAAAAAATGCATGATCCTACAGATGCAAAAATGACTAGTGCAATGCATGCAATATGCAATTAATAGGCACGACTACTAACATGACATATGAATCCAATTTGATAGCATGCGGTCTAAGCACGTATTCAAAGAAGTATTAACTAACAATGCAAGTTAGAATGATGTGCCAAGCCCAATGCATGCAAGGCAATGGATGCAAGGCATGAGAGATGCTAAACTAACCATCATAAGCAAATAAACAAAAGGGAGAAAGACGTGGGGTTGGAAGATATACACATTATTAGATATTTTTCCCTCACACAGGAGGGTCCAAATAAACTAACTAGCTAACTATTTACTACGAATTTACTAACTATTACAAACCAAATGAAAGTAAAATAAACTAACTATGCTAGCTAATTTAGAACAACACAATTAATTAATTAACTATTCTATGGAACTAACTAATTAATTGCACTAATTAATTAATTACAACATGAATACAACATTAAAGAAGTAATTAAGCTAACTAGTCAGCCCCAAGAAGTGAGAAATGCTCATGCATGCGCGGATTTTCACCCGAAAAACCCACTGTTCTACTGCCAGAATACCTCTGTTGAATAGTAGAATATCTTTTCACCTCATCTTCTATCATGTTCTATTCCAAAAAGTTGCTACTCAATTTGACAAAAGTGGCCGGTAGGCTAGAAGTAGTGGCCGGTAGGCTAGAAGTAGTGGCCGACCGGCCACAAATGGTAGCCTGCCGTCCAACAAAAGTGGCCTGCCGGCCATTGGAGCTTGGTTCTCCCTACTGCAACAACAAGCATATAGAGCACAAAATAGGGTATTCTCAAGGTATGCTTGTACACCTTACCCCTCCTGATCATTAAACAGCTCAAAGGAGTGGCAAGTTCAATTCACAAACCATCAATCGATGCAATTTCATTGCATGATGGCCTATGAACCAAGGTGTACAATTTCAATAAATGCAACATAAAAGACTCTCAAACCTCCTCCCTATCATGGCTTGATCAAGGGAAGTGGTTGACAATGACTCTTTAACCGTTTATATCACTAACAAGTATGAAACGACTCAAGACTCAATGGGTTCAATTAACGTCTGATTGAACCCAAGTTGTTTTTTATTATCTTGCATCACGTTTAGTCCCAATTTTATTGATTCAGCTTAATTACCAACCATTCTTTAACTAATTGATTCTAAAATTGAGCTTTAAGTCCTCTAATGAAAAGGAGCACCAAACTAAGAGTTGTTTTAGGCATGAGAGAAGCGCCATGCCGTTGGTAATGAACCCCCAAAGGGATTAAACCATTAAGCACACAATACCTCAATCTCATGGTTAAATAAACAACTAGTTTGAAACAACTTTCAAAGAAAATAAAAAGCCAAGAAAGGAGGGAGGTTGCTGAGGTGATTGGATATGAAAATAAGTGTGGAAAGCTTGAAATAAATACTATCAATTGAAATAGGTTGGTGGCTAAGGCCTAAACCACCAAACCCATGAGGACTATTACACTACAAGCATGCTAGACAAAGCTCAAATGTAATGAACAGCTAAAAATAGTCCCAAAATAGTCCTAAAACATGCTGGAATTAAGCTAACAATAGCTAGAACAACAAGTTAAAAATGGAGCAAGCTAAGCTAGTAAACAAGCATAAGGAGGAGAGGCTACCTCCTCCATTTTTGGGACTTCAAAACATGGTTTTAGCCACTGAAAAAGCTCTGAAATTCAGTATTTAAAAGCTCAAAAAAGTTGACAAAGAGTTGGAAACACAAGGGCAAAGGCCTAAGAAATGAGGTACAAACAAGAGTGATCCACCCCTCCATCCCTAATGGCTTTAAACCACATGTTTCAGCCCAAAATTACAGAGTGTAAACAACCCAAAAATAGTCCAAAAAATAGTAAGCAAAATAGCAAATAAGGCAAAGAACCTTTTCTAATAGCAAATAGCAAAATAGCAACCCAAGGCTTATACCTCTTGAAGAGGAGAACCTTTTCTAAGTCACAAATCAAGAGCTCAAACTAAGCTCCAAAGTACCTTAGCTCCAATACCACAAGGTTTGGTTTAGAATGTATAGGCACAGGCTTAAGAATTTGCAAGAGAGAGAAGGAATTGTAGAGAGAGAATTAATTTTGCTCCAAAATTTCCAACCTTTTAAAATGGAAGGGGAGGTCTTCTATATATAGAAAAACATGAAACTCCCTCAAAACTATCAATACATACACATGTAGGTAGGTGCACGCATCTGTGAAAACAGCTGGCACAACTGGCCAAAATATCTACGAAAACACACAAGTGGTTGGTAGGCCACTAATGTTGGCCGGCAAGCCACACAAATGGCCGGCAGCCTACATTGGTGGCCGGCAGGTCTCAGGGTTTTTAGGCTTGAAAAACTACTTTTTTGGTCCGAAAACAAGTCACAAGTTGTGTAGGGTTTGAAGGCTCAAAATTGTGGCATTCCACTAAGGATTTCAAGCACTTGACAAGCATATACAAATTCATCATTCGGTGCGCAAGTAATGGCACCCAAGTCGTAAGGGCGGTCAAAAATGGGGTGTCTACTCTTGGCAGTTTTGGCAGTATGGTTTTGTTTTGTTCCTTGTGTTTTAAGGTCTTGTTTTGAGACTTTTGGTTTTAGCAAGTGTATATGGCTATGTTTAGTTGTTTTTACTTTGTTTTCTTTACTTATCGAGTTATATTTTGGTTGCTAGTCGGCTCATTATCCGATCAAGAACATGGTTCCAATACAATCTGTTTTTATTTTATGCAAATATGGTGCTCATGATACGAAAACAATAACCCTTTTTCATAAAACTTTAGGGTTTTTCCCCGATCATAGTTTTTACAAAGATAGTACTAGTTTTCAAAAGCAAAAGTAAAAGCCTAACTGAAGCTATACATGTGCTGAACTATCAAAATAAAAGAAACTAAGCAAAAAAGTACAAAAACCGGCTCCAGTCATCTCAAGCTCAAGAGGCCCTCTTCGTCCTCTTCCTTGGAGGGGACTCAGGGATGCTGTCTCTGTCAACATCGTTATCAGAATCAGACTCTAAGCCAGAGCCGGTATCATCATCTCCACTCCCTACCTCAGAGCCAGCCTCAGCATCATCTCCACTCTCTGACCCCGGGCGAGCATCATCGCCCCGATTTCAGACTCAGAATGTCGGCTCACTGACTCCTCAGAGTCACTGGTCTCAGTGTCATCGCCACTCAAAACTAGCTCCGAAGAGCAACTCTGACCTCGAGCACCCCTGTCCATGCTTCGACCTTGGTGCTTATCTTGGCTGTGTGTTGGGGCATGTCGATCTCTTCTCTCTGCCACTGGAGGAGGTGCTATCATTACTGCTAATGTGCTCGGTACTGATGGAATTTTAAAAACATGTGTCGACATATCAGATACAATGTATGTATTGTTGTTACCAAATGCAGTATGCAGAATGAGTGCCAAAGGTACAGTATGAGTATAGTGTGTTAGTGCAATGAATCAGTGCAGTATAGGGTGGTGTGAATGTAACAGTATGAGTATCAGTGTACCAATGGGAATATGATAGTGTGGTGCACAACAGTGTGAGGTAACAGTGAAATGTATACAGAAAATAGGAGAAAATACATGGATACCATGGAGACCAAGCAACGTCTCTCTCCTCTGCACCATGCCAACTAGAGAAGCAACTAGCTAGAACAGGCTCTCTGTGTACTCAGTGGGTGCCTACAAGTGTATTTGAATGATCAGTATCAGGAATAATCAATATCTGAAAAGGGAAAAGTGTGGTTACAAGCTGTGAAAGTGTGGTCCATACCTGAGGGGCGACCTGGGGTCTAACATATCCGTGCCCTGCCTCGGGTGGCTCTATCGGAATCTGATAGGCTGTTCCAGTCAGCCGCCAAGATGTAAGCACAGTGGGAATCACTGGCCAACTAGCAGCCTGCACAACGGGAGGGCCCTCCCCCTCCATATCGACCTTGGTCTCCTAAGCAACCTCATGCACCAAAGCTGCACCTACTATATCGCCCACGCGAACTCCAGTGAGAGGTGGCATGAGATGAGTCTGATGAAAGTCGCATAATCGCCCTCCGCTCTGAAATAGTCGGCATCTAGCCCCACCATAAACTGAATAATTGCTTGAACTGAAAGGTTATCGGCTGTCATCATGGTTGCTGGGGATGGCATAGGAACGATTGGGATAGGTGAGCCCAGAGTCTGGCACATGAAACGCTCACCTAGAAACCAGGCCCGACAGAATTGGTCGTCCAATAAAATCTAGTATCAAGACATGGCCCAAGCTCCAGGATACTTGTCCCTCACTCCGGCTGGCATCGTCGCCCAGGGCTGTCACGTGATCTACAAATAGAGAATGTACATATCGTTAGTTGCCATCATTTATCAGAGTATGAATTAGAATACAAGTAGAAATGACTGTGAGTTTCAGATTACCTCGCGAGCAACCACCGTATCAAAGTATCGACAGTAGAAGGCGAATGTCATATCGTCGCGGCACTGGCGCCGACACCGGCCGTCATATCATTGCGAGTAAGGCATGGCTGGAGGGATCTCATCCACTGGATCTGGAGCTAGAGCCGGGAAATAAGCATAAACCCATAACTGGAAGAAAAAGGCAGCAGTGTTATCAACAATGTGTCAACAGATATAAAATAGAAAGTACAAAGCAAAAAGCACAATGTGTCAATAGATATAAAATAGAAAGTGCAAAGTAAAAAGAAAAATGTGTCAATAGAAAGTGCAAAGGCAGAAAGGTGTAGTGCATACCTCCCAGGGTCACCAGTAGCCTCTGACCCGCTGTCCCTTCATGCGGGAAGTGGAACTCATATAGCTGTAGAGTGTGGCGAGTCCAGCTCCACCCTAGTCGTAAAATCGGGTCTGGGGTAGGGTCACAAGGGCGCTCAGTAAGTACAAACCCACAATGTTCCACCTGTTCGCGAACAATGTGGTACTGATGAGGAACATCAAGAAGCCCCGAACGTACTGCTTTACCTCATCTTGTGTCTCAGGCTGACTTCTGTGGAAGTGCACGAAGAACCAGTTGTATCTGACCATCGCTGGCCTGTATAGAAGTGGGCTCACTCCAAGCAGGTAGATCCAAGTCGCCTCCCACTCGCTCATATCCATGTCAAAGGGGATTGGATCAGCCCCTACTCCTAAGCATGATATCATCGAGAAGTCGTGGGGGGTCATCGTCATCTCCCCAAGAGAAGTGGAAAGAGTTGGTGGTATCCCACTACCTCTCCACCAATGCCCCAAGTAGGGCCTGGCTAGCCATATGCCATGAGAGCCCAGTGCAGAATAAGCCAAAGCCAACCTCATCAACAAAATCACAAACCTCGAGCGAGAGCTAACGATACCAATCTCTGGCGGTCACTACCTCGTAACCCCTGCAAGAACGGGAGTCCCCCTGTGGCAAAGAAAGGTTGAATCAGATGAAAGACATTGATAAAAGAGCAGTTAGATGAAAGGCAGTGCAAGAAATACAGTCAAATGAAAGCAAAAAAGTATGAAAATAAAGTTTGTACCTCATTAGTGCTATAGGAAAGATGGGAGTCCGGCTCTCTCAACAAGATATCCTCCGGCACACTATCAGCAAAATCGTCAAAGCACATCATTCCTTTAGGCGCCATCATGTGCGTGCGAGGGTGATAAGTGACCGGATCAAAGGGCCTCATCCTCAATGGTAGTGGTTCAGGTTCCAGCCCTAGAGCGAACTCTGCCTCAAAGTCGGCAGCAATGCCCTCCGCCGCCTCGCCGGCCTTAACGACCGCCGGCTCCTCGACCTCTATGGGTGAAAGTGCAGGTGGAACCTTGGGAGGGGCATCATCATGAGGAATGTCATCTTCCATCTGAAAAGTGGGTGAAGACTAGTGAAAAACTGGAGAAAATGAAGAAAAAGAGGAAAAACTTGGAAAAAGTCAACCCTAGGAGAGAGAAAATGGTAGAAAAAGTCAAAACCCGAAAAAGTTCACAAAATCTGAGAGAAACTTGAGGGAAACAAGCCCAAAGTGTTGAAAACGCAAGAAAATCAACGAAAACAAAATCTAATCGGTTCAAAGTGTAGAGGATCAAAGAGGGTTTACGAATAAAGTTTGGGTGGGGCGATGGAAAACGTATAGAAAGCACAAATCTAGAGAGATGAAGCACCTAAAGAGAGAGGGAGAGTGATTTCGGACGTGGGTCTATGAGGAAATAAGGTGTGGTGATGTGTATAAAAAGACCCGTGCCGAAACGACAAATCTACCCCTGATTTTACACTAGTGGCCGGTAGGACACTAAAAGTGAGTGGTCGTCCACTATTAGTGGCCAGCAGGCCTGATTTGTGGTCTGCAGCCCTCTTTTGTGGCCTAGTGCTATTTTTGTTCCTCTTTTGCCCTAATAGTGTATGGGGGGCTTTCTTTTGGGTCCAGATTGATTTTCGAGGAGCTCGAAACTATGTTTCGATTGCGCCATTCCCAATACCAGTTGTGTTCAGGCACGCGAGCGTGCTCCACTTGCCAATATGAACAAGGTGTATCCTTTTTGAGCATTTTGCAAAGTCGGTAAGTCGGAGGTTTTTGCTGAACATCGTTTTTGTTCATTTTGTCAAGTTACATATCTATTACTTTCTTTTGTATAAAACGTGCATTTCCGCATGCTTTTCATCTTGCTTTCGAATCTTGCATAGACCATTCTTTCGTTTTGAACATGCATTTGATTCATACATAGAACATGTTGGCAATCTTACAGAGAACATGCTTTCGATTCTTGCATGGAACAGCTTTTAATTAACGTCATACGTCGGTTGTCTGTCTTACATAGAACATTCATTGTCACTGTATTGTTTTTTAATTTTGTTTACTTTGTGCATCTATCACACCCACTCACTTTGTGTATCTATCGCACTTGTTCACATTGTGCATCTATTGCACTTGTTCACTTTGAGCATCTATCGCACTTGTTCACTTCGTGCATCTATCACACACTTTCATTACATTGTGTATCTATCGTACAATCTCATACTTTTTGCATCTATCTCAGGATGCATGAAACGCAACCCTGAGCAGTTTTTCTACTCTTCTCATGATTTCAGCGTGGTTAGAGTATCTCAGGATGCATAAAACGTGACCCTGGGCGGTTTTTCTCCTCTTCTCACGATTTCAGCGTGATTAGAGTATCTTCACGCGTCCCTAAGCAGTTTTTCCCGTCTTCTCATGACTTCAGCATCATTAGAGTATCTTAGGACGCATGAAACGCGACCTTGAGCAGTTTATCTTCTCTTCTTATGATTTCAGTGTGATTAGAGTATCTCAAGATGCATGAAACGCGACCCTGAGCAGTTTCTCTCCTCTCCTCAGGATTTCAGCGTGGATAGAGTTATCTCAGGACACGTGAAACGCGACCCTGAGCGGTTTTTCCTTCCTCTTCTCACGGCTTTGGCGTGGTTAGAGTGCGCGTTTTTCGTTCTTCCCACGTGAAACCCATTCTGATTTAAGCTTGAAGCTCATTCATATGTTGTTATCTTGTTATTGCTTATTGCATCTGTTATTGCTTAGTGCATCATCTTGCATGATCATGAATTTTCAAAACAGTCGGCTTCGTGAAGCGTGTGAGTCCAACTTTCAAAGTATATTTTTTGTGCATATCATTTGCATCCTACCCTTGAACTATGCTGGTTTGATTCCCTGTAAAGGGATACGTAGGCAACTTGAGAGCTCAACCAATTTAATTTACGTCTTGATTGTTTGCCCATGTCCTATGGCCTTCTTAAAATTGGTTGTCTTCATGCTCTGACATTCACTCATGTAATTTCATGACTCCGAGCTTTGTCAAAAAGGGGCAACTGTAGACACCCCATTTTTCACGGCCCTTAGAACTTGGGCGCCACTGATTAATCACTCAATGATGAAGGTGTATGCTTGTCACAAGCTTGATTTCCTCAGCAGGAAACCTGAGTTTTGAACTTACAACCCTTGCGCCTTGTTTTTGGACCAAAATCGCAATTTTTTAAGCCTGACTATCTGCTTGCCTGTAGACCCACTAGTGACTCCAGCCGCCTACTATTAGTGGCTAGCCACCCCCTTTTTGTGGCCTGCCGGCCACTTATGCCTGTAAACCCACTTGTGACTCCAGTCGGCCACTAATGTGGCCTACCGCCCACTATTAATGGCCTGCCGCCCACTTGTGTAAATTTTTAGATCTTTTTGCCAGCTGTGCCACTTATCTCCACAGGTGCATGCACGATACCAGCTGTGTCTGTATAGGTATTTCTGAGGAGGTCTCATATATTTCTATATATAGATAACTCCCTCTTATTTTTTTAGGGTTAGAAAATTTTGGAGAGCAAAAGTTTTGAAAAATATTTCTCTCTCTACATTTCTTTCTCTCTCTCTCTCTTGTAACTTACATAACCTTTTCCTAGACAATCTAGGCCAAACCTTAAGGGATCTTTGCTAAGGTGCTTAAGCTTGCATTTTAGCACTTGAGAGTGTGAAATTAGTGGTTTGGAAATTCAAGGGATCATTCCTCTTCAAGAGGTATACATTCTAATTCTTTTGTATCATCTCTTTTTCATATTTTCTTGCTGTTTTTGAGTTATTTATCACTTCTACTTTTGGGCTGAAACTTGTGGTTCAAATCCATTAAAGGTAAAGGGGTGGAGAATCCTTCTTTGAACCTTGTTTGATAGGCTTTTACCCTTGTGTTTCCCACCTTTTTATCAACTTTTTACCACTGGTTTTCAAAGGCTAAAAATCATGTTTTGAAGTCCCAAAAATGGAGGGGGTAGCCTCCCCTCCTTGAGCAATTAGCTGAAAGGCAGTGCAAGAAATACAGTCAAATGAAAGGCAAGAAAGTATGAAAATAAAGTTTGTACCTCAGTAGCGCCGTAGGGAAGGTGGGAGTCTGGCTCTCTCAACAAGATATCCTCTGGTACACTATCTGCAAAATTTTCAAAGCACATCATGCCTCCAGGCGCCATCACATGTGTGCAAGGGTGATAAGTGACCGGATCATAGGGCCTCATCCTCAATGGTAGTGGCTCAAGCTCCAGCCCTGAAGCGAACTCTGGCTCGAAGTCGGTGGCAATGCCCTCCACCGCCTCACTGGCCTCAGCGACCGCTGGCTCCTCGACCCTTATGGGTGAAAGTGCAAGTGGAACCTTGGGAGGGGCATCATCATGAGAAATGTCGTCTGCCATCTGAAAAATGGGTGAAGACTTGTGAAAAAGTGGAGAAAATGAAGAAAGAGAGGGAAAACTTGGAAAAAGTCAACCCTAGGAGAGAGAAAATGGGAGAAAAAGTCAAAACCCGGAAAAGTTCACAAAACCTGAGAGAAACTCAAGGGAAACAAGCCCAAAGTGTTGAAAACACAAGAAAATCAACGAAAACAAAATCTAATCGGTTCAAAGTGTAGAGGATCAAAGAGGGTTTACAAATAAAGTTTGCGTGGGAAGTTGGAAAACACGTACAAAGCACAATTCTAGAAAGAGAAAGCACCTAAAGAGAGAGAGAGAAGTGATTTCAGACGTGGGTGTGTGAGGAAATGGTGTGTGGTGATGTGTATAAAAAGACCCATTCCGAAATAACAAATCTACCCTCGATTTTACACTAGTGGTCGGCAGCCCTCTTTTGTGGCCTAGTGCTATTTTTGTTCCTCTTTTGCCCTAACAGTGTATGGGGGGCTTTCTTTTGGGTCCAGATTGATTTTCGAGGAGCTCGAAACTATGTTTCGATTGCGCCATTCCCAATACCAGTTGTGTTCTGGCACGCGAGCGTGCTCCACTTGCCAATATGAACAAGGTGTATCCTTTTTGAGCATTTTGCAAAGTCGGTAAGTCGGAGGTTTTTGCTGAACATCGTTTTTGTTCATTTTGTCAAGTTACATATCTATTACTTTCTTTTGTATAAAACGTGCATTTCCGCATGCTTTTTCATCTTGCTTTCGAATCTTGCATAGACCATTCTTTCGTTTTGAACATGCATTTGATTCATACATAGAACATGTTGGCAATCTTACAGAGAACATGCTTTCGATTCTTGCATGGAACAGCTTTTAATTAACGTCATACGTCGGTTGTCTGTCTTACATAGAACATTCATTGTCACTGTATTGTTTTTTAATTTTGTTTACTTTGTGCATCTATCACACCCACTCACTTTGTGTATCTATCGCACTTGTTCACATTGTGCATCTATTGCACTTGTTCACTTTGAGCATCTATCGCACTTGTTCACTTCGTGCATCTATCACACACTTTCATTACATTGTGTATCTATCGTACAATCTCATACTTTTTGCATCTATCTCAGGATGCATGAAACGCAACCCTGAGCAGTTTTTCTACTCTTCTCATGATTTCAGCGTGGTTAGAGTATCTCAGGATGCATAAAACGTGACCCTGGGCGGTTTTTCTCCTCTTCTCACGATTTTAGCGTGATTAGAGTATCTTCACGCGTCCCTAAGCAGTTTTTCCCGTCTTCTCATGACTTCAGCATGATTAGAGTATCTTAGGACGCATGAAACGCGACCTTGAGCAGTTTATCTTCTCTTCTTATGATTTCAGTGTGATTAGAGTATCTCAAGATGCATGAAACGCGACCCTGAGCAGTTTCTCTCCTCTCCTCAGGATTTCAGCGTGGATAGAGTTATCTCAGGACACGTGAAACGCGACCCTGAGCGGTTTTTCCTTCCTCTTCTCACGGCTTTGGCGTGGTTAGAGTACGCGTTTTTCGTTCTTCCCACGTGAAACCCATTCTGATTTAAGCTTGAAGCTCATTCATATGTTGTTATCTTGTTATTGCTTATTGCATCTGTTATTGCTTAGTGCATCATCTTGCATGATCATGAATTTTCAAAACAGTCGGCTTCGTGAAGCGTGTGAGTCCAACTTTCAAAGTATATTTTTTGTGCATATCATTTGCATCCTACCCTTGAACTATGCTGGTTTGATTCCCTGTAAAGGGATACGTAGGCAACTTGAGAGCTCAACCAATTTAATTTACGTCTTGATTGTTTGCCCATGTCCTATGGCCTTCTTAAAATTGGTTGTCTTCATGCTCTGACATTCACTCATGTAATTTCATGACTCCGAGCTTTGTCAAAAAGGGGCAACTGTAGACACCCCATTTTTCACGGCCCTTAGAACTTGGGCGCCACTGATTAATCACTCAATGATGAAGGTGTATGCTTGTCACAAGCTTGATTTCCTCAGCAGGAAACCTGAGTTTTGAACTTACAACCCTTGCGCCTTGTTTTTGGACCAAAATCGCAATTTTTTAAGCCTGACTATCTGCTTGCCTGTAGACCCACTAGTGACTCCAGCCGCCTACTATTAGTGGCTAGCCACCCCCTTTTTGTGGCCTGCCGGCCACTTATGCCTGTAAACCCACTTGTGACTCCAGTCGGCCACTAATGTGGCCTACCGCCCACTATTAATGGCCTGCAGCCCACTTGTGTAAATTTTTAGATCTTTTTGCCAGCTGTGCCACTTATCTCCACAGGTGCATGCACGATACCAGCTGTGTCTGTATAGGTATTTCTGAGGAGGTCTCATATATTTCTATATATAGATAACTCCCTCTTATTTTTTTAGGGTTAGAAAATTTTGGAGAGCAAAAGTTTTGAAAAATATTTCTCTCTCTACATTTCTTTCTCTCTCTCTCTCTTGTAACTTACATAACCTTTTCCTAGACAATCTAGGCCAAACCTTAAGGGATCTTTGCTAAGGTGCTTAAGCTTGCATTTTAGCACTTGAGAGTGTGAAATTAGTGGTTTGGAAATTCAAGGGATCATTCCTCTTCAAGAGGTATACATTCTAATTCTTTTGTATCATCTCTTTTTCATATTTTCTTGCTGTTTTTGAGTTATTTATCACTTCTACTTTTGGGCTGAAACTTGTGGTTCAAATCCATTAAAGGTAAAGGGGTGGAGAATCCTTCTTTGAACCTTGTTTGATAGGCTTTTACCCTTGTGTTTCCCACCTTTTTATCAACTTTTTACCACTGGTTTTCAAAGGCTAAAAATCATGTTTTGAAGTCCCAAAAATGGAGGGGGTAGCCTCCCCTCCTTGAGCAATTAGCTGAAAGGCAGTGCAAGAAATACAGTCAAATGAAAGGCAAAAAAGTATGAAAATAAAGTTTGTACCTCAGTAGCGCCGTAGGGAAGGTGGGAGTCTGGCTCTCTCAACAAGATATCCTCTGGTACACTATCTGCAAAATTTTCAAAGCACATCATGCCTCCAGGCGCCATCACATGTGTGCAAGGGTGATAAGTGACCGGATCATAGGGCCTCATCCTCAATGGTAGTGGCTCAAGCTCCAGCCCTGAAGCGAACTCTGGCTCGAAGTCGGTGGCAATGCCCTCCACCGCCTCACTGGCCTCAGCGACCGCTGGCTCCTCGACCCTTATGGGTGAAAGTGCAAGTGGAACCTTGGGAGGGGCATCATCATGAGAAATGTCGTCTGCCATCTGAAAAATGGGTGAAGACTTGTGAAAAAGTGGAGAAAATGAAGAAAGAGAGGGAAAACTTGGAAAAAGTCAACCCTAGGAGAGAGAAAATGGGAGAAAAAGTCAAAACCCGGAAAAGTTCACAAAACCTGAGAGAAACTCAAGGGAAACAAGCCCAAAGTGTTGAAAACACAAGAAAATCAACGAAAACAAAATCTAATCGGTTCAAAGTGTAGAGGATCAAAGAGGGTTTACAAATAAAGTTTGCGTGGGAAGTTGGAAAACACGTACAAAGCACAATTCTAGAAAGAGAAAGCACCTAAAGAGAGAGAGAGAAGTGATTTCAGACGTGGGTGTGTGAGGAAATGGTGTGTGGTGATGTGTATAAAAAGACCCATTCCGAAATAACAAATCTACCCTCGATTTTACACTAGTGGTCGGCAGCCCTCTTTTGTGGCCTAGTGCTATTTTTGTTCCTCTTTTGCCCTAACAGTGTATGGGGGGCTTTCTTTTGGGTCCAGATTGATTTTCGAGGAGCTCGAAACTATGTTTCGATTGCGCCATTCCCAATACCAGTTGTGTTCTGGCACGCGAGCGTGCTCCACTTGCCAATATGAACAAGGTGTATCCTTTTTGAGCATTTTGCAAAGTCGGTAAGTCGGAGGTTTTTGCTGAACATCGTTTTTGTTCATTTTGTCAAGTTACATATCTATTACTTTCTTTTGTATAAAACGTGCATTTCCGCATGCTTTTTCATCTTGCTTTCGAATCTTGCATAGACCATTCTTTCGTTTTGAACATGCATTTGATTCATACATAGAACATGTTGGCAATCTTACAGAGAACATGCTTTCGATTCTTGCATGGAACAGCTTTTAATTAACGTCATACGTCGGTTGTCTGTCTTACATAGAACATTCATTGTCACTGTATTGTTTTTTAATTTTGTTTACTTTGTGCATCTATCACACCCACTCACTTTGTGTATCTATCGCACTTGTTCACATTGTGCATCTATTGCACTTGTTCACTTTGAGCATCTATCGCACTTGTTCACTTCGTGCATCTATCACACACTTTCATTACATTGTGTATTTATCGTACAATCTCATACTTTTTGCATCTATCTCAGGATGCATGAAACGCAACCCTGAGCAGTTTTTCTACTCTTCTCATGATTTCAGCGTGGTTAGAGTATCTCAGGATGCATAAAACGTGACCCTGGGCGGTTTTTCTCCTCTTCTCACGATTTTAGCGTGATTAGAGTATCTTCACGCGTCCCTAAGCATTTTTTCCGTCTTCTCATGACTTCAGCATGATTAGAGTATCTTAGGACGCATGAAACGCGACCTTGAGCAGTTTATCTTCTCTTCTTATGATTTCAGTGTGATTAGAGTATCTCAAGATGCATGAAACGCGACCCTGAGCAGTTTCTCTCCTCTCCTCAGGATTTCAGCGTGGATAGAGTTATCTCAGGACACGTGAAACGCGACCCTGAGCGGTTTTTTCCTTCCTCTTCTCACGGCTTTGGCGTGGTTAGAGTACGCGTTTTTCGTTCTTCCCACGTGAAACCCATTCTGATTTAAGCTTGAAGCTCATTCATATGTTGTTATCTTGTTATTGCTTATTGCATCTGTTATTGCTTAGTGCATCATCTTGCATGATCATGAATTTTCAAAACAGTCGGCTTCGTGAAGCGTGTGAGTCCAACTTTCAAAGTATATTTTTTGTGCATATCATTTGCATCCTACCCTTGAACTATGCTGGTTTGATTCCCTGTAAAGGGATACGTAGGCAACTTGAGAGCTCAACCAATTTAATTTACGTCTTGATTGTTTGCCCATGTCCTATGGCCTTCTTAAAATTGGTTGTCTTCATGCTCTGACATTCACTCATGTAATTTCATGACTCCGAGCTTTGTCAAAAAGGGGCAACTGTAGACACCCCATTTTTCACGGCCCTTAGAACTTGGGCGCCACTGATTAATCACTCAATGATGAAGGTGTATGCTTGTCACAAGCTTGATTTCCTCAGCAGGAAACCTGAGTTTTGAACTTACAACCCTTGCGCCTTGTTTTTGGACCAAAATCGCAATTTTTTAAGCCTGACTATCTGCTTGCCTGTAGACCCACTAGTGACTCCAGCCGCCTACTATTAGTGGCTAGCCACCCCCTTTTTGTGGCCTGCCGGCCACTTATGCCTGTAAACCCACTTGTGACTCCAGTCGGCCACTAATGTGGCCTACCGCCCACTATTAATGGCCTGCAGCCCACTTGTGTAAATTTTTAGATCTTTTTGCCAGCTGTGCCACTTATCTCCACAGGTGCATGCACGATACCAGCTGTGTCTGTATAGGTATTTCTGAGGAGGTCTCATATATTTCTATATATAGATAACTCCCTCTTATTTTTTAGGGTTAGAAAATTTTGGAGAGCAAAAGTTTTGAAAAATATTTCTCTCTCTACATTTCTTTCTCTCTCTCTCTCTTGTAACTTACATAACCTTTTCCTAGACAATCTAGGCCAAACCTTAAGGGATCTTTGCTAAGGTGCTTAAGCTTGCATTTTAGCACTTGAGAGTGTGAAATTAGTGGTTTGGAAATTCAAGGGATCATTCCTCTTCAAGAGGTATACATTCTAATTCTTTTGTATCATCTCTTTTTCATATTTTCTTGCTGTTTTTGAGTTATTTATCACTTCTACTTTTGGGCTGAAACTTGTGGTTCAAATCCATTAAAGGTAAAGGGGTGGAGAATCCTTCTTTGAACCTTGTTTGATAGGCTTTTACCCTTGTGTTTCCCACCTTTTTATCAACTTTTTACCACTGGTTTTCAAAGGCTAAAAATCATGTTTTGAAGTCCCAAAAATGGAGGGGGTAGCCTCCCCTCCTTGAGCAATTAGCTGAAAGGCAGTGCAAGAAATACAGTCAAATGAAAGGCAAGAAAGTATGAAAATAAAGTTTGTACCTCAGTAGCGCCGTAGGGAAGGTGGGAGTCTGGCTCTCTCAACAAGATATCCTCTGGTACACTATCTGCAAAATTTTCAAAGCACATCATGCCTCCAGGCGCCATCACATGTGTGCAAGGGTGATAAGTGACCGGATCATAGGGCCTCATCCTCAATGGTAGTGGCTCAAGCTCCAGCCCTGAAGCGAACTCTGGCTCGAAGTCGGTGGCAATGCCCTCCACCGCCTCACTGGCCTCAGCGACCGCTGGCTCCTCGACCCTTATGGGTGAAAGTGCAAGTGGAACCTTGGGAGGGGCATCATCATGAGAAATGTCGTCTGCCATCTGAAAAATGGGTGAAGACTTGTGAAAAAGTGGAGAAAATGAAGAAAGAGAGGGAAAACTTGGAAAAAGTCAACCCTAGGAGAGAGAAAATGGGAGAAAAAGTCAAAACCCGGAAAAGTTCACAAAACCTGAGAGAAACTCAAGGGAAACAAGCCCAAAGTGTTGAAAACACAAGAAAATCAACGAAAACAAAATCTAATCGGTTCAAAGTGTAGAGGATCAAAGAGGGTTTACAAATAAAGTTTGCGTGGGAAGTTGGAAAACACGTACAAAGCACAATTCTAGAAAGAGAAAGCACCTAAAGAGAGAGAGAGAAGTGATTTCAGACGTGGGTGTGTGAGGAAATGGTGTGTGGTGATGTGTATAAAAAGACCCATTCCGAAATAACAAATCTACCCTCGATTTTACACTAGTGGTCGGCAGCCCTCTTTTGTGGCCTAGTGCTATTTTTGTTCCTCTTTTGCCCTAACAGTGTATGGGGGGCTTTCTTTTGGGTCCAGATTGATTTTCGAGGAGCTCGAAACTATGTTTCGATTGCGCCATTCCCAATACCAGTTGTGTTCTGGCACGCGAGCGTGCTCCACTTGCCAATATGAACAAGGTGTATCCTTTTTGAGCATTTTGCAAAGTCGGTAAGTCGGAGGTTTTTGCTGAACATCGTTTTTGTTCATTTTGTCAAGTTACATATCTATTACTTTCTTTTGTATAAAACGTGCATTTCCGCATGCTTTTTCATCTTGCTTTCGAATCTTGCATAGACCATTCTTTCGTTTTGAACATGCATTTGATTCATACATAGAACATGTTGGCAATCTTACAGAGAACATGCTTTCGATTCTTGCATGGAACAGCTTTTAATTAACGTCATACGTCGGTTGTCTGTCTTACATAGAACATTCATTGTCACTGTATTGTTTTTTAATTTTGTTTACTTTGTGCATCTATCACACCCACTCACTTTGTGTATCTATCGCACTTGTTCACATTGTGCATCTATTGCACTTGTTCACTTTGAGCATCTATCGCACTTGTTCACTTCGTGCATCTATCACACACTTTCATTACATTGTGTATTTATCGTACAATCTCATACTTTTTGCATCTATCTCAGGATGCATGAAACGCAACCCTGAGCAGTTTTTCTACTCTTCTCATGATTTCAGCGTGGTTAGAGTATCTCAGGATGCATAAAACGTGACCCTGGGCGGTTTTTCTCCTCTTCTCACGATTTTAGCGTGATTAGAGTATCTTCACGCGTCCCTAAGCAGTTTTTTCCGTCTTCTCATGACTTCAGCATGATTAGAGTATCTTAGGACGCATGAAACGCGACCTTGAGCAGTTTATCTTCTCTTCTTATGATTTCAGTGTGATTAGAGTATCTCAAGATGCATGAAACGCGACCCTGAGCAGTTTCTCTCCTCTCCTCAGGATTTCAGCGTGGATAGAGTTATCTCAGGACACGTGAAACGCGACCCTGAGCGGTTTTTTCCTTCCTCTTCTCACGGCTTTGGCGTGGTTAGAGTACGCGTTTTTCGTTCTTCCCACGTGAAACCCATTCTGATTTAAGCTTGAAGCTCATTCATATGTTGTTATCTTGTTATTGCTTATTGCATCTGTTATTGCTTAGTGCATCATCTTGCATGATCATGAATTTTCAAAACAGTCGGCTTCGTGAAGCGTGTGAGTCCAACTTTCAAAGTATATTTTTTGTGCATATCATTTGCATCCTACCCTTGAACTATGCTGGTTTGATTCCCTGTAAAGGGATACGTAGGCAACTTGAGAGCTCAACCAATTTAATTTACGTCTTGATTGTTTGCCCATGTCCTATGGCCTTCTTAAAATTGGTTGTCTTCATGCTCTGACATTCACTCATGTAATTTCATGACTCCGAGCTTTGTCAAAAAGGGGCAACTGTAGACACCCCATTTTTCACGGCCCTTAGAACTTGGGCGCCACTGATTAATCACTCAATGATGAAGGTGTATGCTTGTCACAAGCTTGATTTCCTCAGCAGGAAACCTGAGTTTTGAACTTACAACCCTTGCGCCTTGTTTTTGGACCAAAATCGCAATTTTTTAAGCCTGACTATCTGCTTGCCTGTAGACCCACTAGTGACTCCAGCCGCCTACTATTAGTGGCTAGCCACCCCCTTTTTGTGGCCTGCCGGCCACTTATGCCTGTAAACCCACTTGTGACTCCAGTCGGCCACTAATGTGGCCTACCGCCCACTATTAATGGCCTGCAGCCCACTTGTGTAAATTTTTAGATCTTTTTGCCAGCTGTGCCACTTATCTCCACAGGTGCATGCACGATACCAGCTGTGTCTGTATAGGTATTTCTGAGGAGGTCTCATATATTTCTATATATAGATAACTCCCTCTTATTTTTTTAGGGTTAGAAAATTTTGGAGAGCAAAAGTTTTGAAAAATATTTCTCTCTCTACATTTCTTTCTCTCTCTCTCTCTTGTAACTTACATAACCTTTTCCTAGACAATCTAGGCCAAACCTTAAGGGATCTTTGCTAAGGTGCTTAAGCTTGCATTTTAGCACTTGAGAGTGTGAAATTAGTGGTTTGGAAATTCAAGGGATCATTCCTCTTCAAGAGGTATACATTCTAATTCTTTTGTATCATCTCTTTTTCATATTTTCTTGCTGTTTTTGAGTTATTTATCACTTCTACTTTTGGGCTGAAACTTGTGGTTCAAATCCATTAAAGGTAAAGGGGTGGAGAATCCTTCTTTGAACCTTGTTTGATAGGCTTTTACCCTTGTGTTTCCCACCTTTTTATCAACTTTTTACCACTGGTTTTCAAAGGCTAAAAATCATGTTTTGAAGTCCCAAAAATGGAGGGGGTAGCCTCCCCTCCTTGAGCAATTAGCTGAAAGGCAGTGCAAGAAATACAGTCAAATGAAAGGCAAGAAAGTATGAAAATAAAGTTTGTACCTCAGTAGCGCCGTAGGGAAGGTGGGAGTCTGGCTCTCTCAACAAGATATCCTCTGGTACACTATCTGCAAAATTTTCAAAGCACATCATGCCTCCAGGCGCCATCACATGTGTGCAAGGGTGATAAGTGACCGGATCATAGGGCCTCATCCTCAATGGTAGTGGCTCAAGCTCCAGCCCTGAAGCGAACTCTGGCTCGAAGTCGGTGGCAATGCCCTCCACCGCCTCACTGGCCTCAGCGACCGCTGGCTCCTCGACCCTTATGGGTGAAAGTGCAAGTGGAACCTTGGGAGGGGCATCATCATGAGAAATGTCGTCTGCCATCTGAAAAATGGGTGAAGACTTGTGAAAAAGTGGAGAAAATGAAGAAAGAGAGGGAAAACTTGGAAAAAGTCAACCCTAGGAGAGAGAAAATGGGAGAAAAAGTCAAAACCCGGAAAAGTTCACAAAACCTGAGAGAAACTCAAGGGAAACAAGCCCAAAGTGTTGAAAACACAAGAAAATCAACGAAAACAAAATCTAATCGGTTCAAAGTGTAGAGGATCAAAGAGGGTTTACAAATAAAGTTTGCGTGGGAAGTTGGAAAACACGTACAAAGCACAATTCTAGAAAGAGAAAGCACCTAAAGAGAGAGAGAGAAGTGATTTCAGACGTGGGTGTGTGAGGAAATGGTGTGTGGTGATGTGTATAAAAAGACCCATTCCGAAATAACAAATCTACCCTCGATTTTACACTAGTGGTCGGCAGCCCTCTTTTGTGGCCTAGTGCTATTTTTGTTCCTCTTTTGCCCTAACAGTGTATGGGGGGCTTTCTTTTGGGTCCAGATTGATTTTCGAGGAGCTCGAAACTATGTTTCGATTGCGCCATTCCCAATACCAGTTGTGTTCTGGCACGCGAGCGTGCTCCACTTGCCAATATGAACAAGGTGTATCCTTTTTGAGCATTTTGCAAAGTCGGTAAGTCGGAGGTTTTTGCTGAACATCGTTTTTGTTCATTTTGTCAAGTTACATATCTATTACTTTCTTTTGTATAAAACGTGCATTTCCGCATGCTTTTTCATCTTGCTTTCGAATCTTGCATAGACCATTCTTTCGTTTTGAACATGCATTTGATTCATACATAGAACATGTTGGCAATCTTACAGAGAACATGCTTTCGATTCTTGCATGGAACAGCTTTTAATTAACGTCATACGTCGGTTGTCTGTCTTACATAGAACATTCATTGTCACTGTATTGTTTTTTAATTTTGTTTACTTTGTGCATCTATCACACCCACTCACTTTGTGTATCTATCGCACTTGTTCACATTGTGCATCTATTGCACTTGTTCACTTTGAGCATCTATCGCACTTGTTCACTTCGTGCATCTATCACACACTTTCATTACATTGTGTATTTATCGTACAATCTCATACTTTTTGCATCTATCTCAGGATGCATGAAACGCAACCCTGAGCAGTTTTTCTACTCTTCTCATGATTTCAGCGTGGTTAGAGTATCTCAGGATGCATAAAACGTGACCCTGGGCGGTTTTTCTCCTCTTCTCACGATTTTAGCGTGATTAGAGTATCTTCACGCGTCCCTAAGCAGTTTTTCCCGTCTTCTCATGACTTCAGCATGATTAGAGTATCTTAGGACGCATGAAACGCGACCTTGAGCAGTTTATCTTCTCTTCTTATGATTTCAGTGTGATTAGAGTATCTCAAGATGCATGAAACGCGACCCTGAGCAGTTTCTCTCCTCTCCTCAGGATTTCAGCGTGGATAGAGTTATCTCAGGACACGTGAAACGCGACCCTGAGCGGTTTTTTCCTTCCTCTTCTCACGGCTTTGGCGTGGTTAGAGTACGCGTTTTTCGTTCTTCCCACGTGAAACCCATTCTGATTTAAGCTTGAAGCTCATTCATATGTTGTTATCTTGTTATTGCTTATTGCATCTGTTATTGCTTAGTGCATCATCTTGCATGATCATGAATTTTCAAAACAGTCGGCTTCGTGAAGCGTGTGAGTCCAACTTTCAAAGTATATTTTTTGTGCATATCATTTGCATCCTACCCTTGAACTATGCTGGTTTGATTCCCTGTAAAGGGATACGTAGGCAACTTGAGAGCTCAACCAATTTAATTTACGTCTTGATTGTTTGCCCATGTCCTATGGCCTTCTTAAAATTGGTTGTCTTCATGCTCTGACATTCACTCATGTAATTTCATGACTCCGAGCTTTGTCAAAAAGGGGCAACTGTAGACACCCCATTTTTCACGGCCCTTAGAACTTGGGCGCCACTGATTAATCACTCAATGATGAAGGTGTATGCTTGTCACAAGCTTGATTTCCTCAGCAGGAAACCTGAGTTTTGAACTTACAACCCTTGCGCCTTGTTTTTGGACCAAAATCGCAATTTTTTAAGCCTGACTATCTGCTTGCCTGTAGACCCACTAGTGACTCCAGCTGCCTACTATTAGTGGCTAGCCACCCCCTTTTTGTGGCCTGCCGGCCACTTATGCCTATAAACCCACTTGTGACTCCAGTCGGCCACTAATGTGGCCTACCGCCCACTATTAATGGCCTACCGCCCACTTGTGTAAATTTTTAGATCTTTTTGCCAGCTGTGCCACTTATCTCCACAGGTGCATGCACGATACCAGCTGTGTCTGTATAGGTATTTCTGAGGAGGTCTCATATATTTCTATATATAGATAACTCCCTCTTATTTTTTTAGGGTTAGAAAATTTTGGAGAGCAAAAGTTTTGAAAAATATTTTCTCTCTACATTTCTTTCTCTCTCTCTCTCTTGTAACTTACATAACCTTTTCCTAGACAATCTAGGCCAAACCTTAAGGGATCTTTGCTAAGGTGCTTAAGCTTGCATTTTAGCACTTGAGAGTGTGAAATTAGTGGTTTGGAAATTCAAGGGATCATTCCTCTTCAAGAGGTATACATTCTAATTCTTTTGTATCATCTCTTTTTCATATTTTCTTGCTGTTTTTGAGTTATTTATCACTTCTACTTTTGGGCTGAAACTTGTGGTTCAAATCCATTAAAGGTAAAGGGGTGGAGAATCCTTCTTTGAACCTTGTTTGATAGGCTTTTACCCTTGTGTTTCCCACCTTTTTATCAACTTTTTACCACTGGTTTTCAAAGGCTAAAAATCATGTTTTGAAGTCCCAAAAATGGAGGGGGTAGCCTCCCCTCCTTGAGCAATTAGCTGAAAGGCAGTGCAAGAAATACAGTCAAATGAAAGGCAAGAAAGTATGAAAATAAAGTTTGTACCTCAGTAGCGCCGTAGGGAAGGTGGGAGTCTGGCTCTCTCAACAAGATATCCTCTGGTACACTATCTGCAAAATTTTCAAAGCACATCATGCCTCCAGGCGCCATCACATGTGTGCAAGGGTGATAAGTGACCGGATCATAGGGCCTCATCCTCAATGGTAGTGGCTCAAGCTCCAGCCCTGAAGCGAACTCTGGCTCGAAGTCGGTGGCAATGCCCTCCACCGCCTCACTGGCCTCAGCGACCGCTGGCTCCTCGACCCTTATGGGTGAAAGTGCAAGTGGAACCTTGGGAGGGGCATCATCATGAGAAATGTCGTCTGCCATCTGAAAAATGGGTGAAGACTTGTGAAAAAGTGGAGAAAATGAAGAAAGAGAGGGAAAACTTGGAAAAAGTCAACCCTAGGAGAGAGAAAATGGGAGAAAAAGTCAAAACCCGGAAAAGTTCACAAAACCTGAGAGAAACTCAAGGGAAACAAGCCCAAAGTGTTGAAAACACAAGAAAATCAACGAAAACAAAATCTAATCGGTTCAAAGTGTAGAGGATCAAAGAGGGTTTACAAATAAAGTTTGCGTGGGAAGTTGGAAAACACGTACAAAGCACAATTCTAGAAAGAGAAAGCACCTAAAGAGAGAGAGAGAAGTGATTTCAGACGTGGGTGTGTGAGGAATGGTGTGTGGTGATGTGTATAAAAAGACCCATTCCGAAATAACAAATCTACCCTCGATTTTACACTAGTGGTCGGCAGCCCTCTTTTGTGGCCTAGTGCTATTTTTGTTCCTCTTTTGCCCTAACAGTGTATGGGGGGCTTTCTTTTGGGTCCAGATTGATTTTCGAGGAGCTCGAAACTATGTTTCGATTGCGCCATTCCCAATACCAGTTGTGTTCTGGCACGCGAGCGTGCTCCACTTGCCAATATGAACAAGGTGTATCCTTTTTGAGCATTTTGCAAAGTCGGTAAGTCGGAGGTTTTTGCTGAACATCGTTTTTGTTCATTTTGTCAAGTTACATATCTATTACTTTCTTTTGTATAAAACGTGCATTTCCGCATGCTTTTTCATCTTGCTTTCGAATCTTGCATAGACCATTCTTTCGTTTTGAACATGCATTTGATTCATACATAGAACATGTTGGCAATCTTGCAAAAAACATGCTTTCAATTCTTGCATGGAACAACTTTTAATTAACGTCATACGTCGGTTGTCTATCTTGTATAGAATATGCATTGTCACTATATTGATTTTTAATTTTGTTTACTTTGTGCATCTATCACACCCACTCACTTTTTGCATCAATCACACTTGTTCACATTGTGCATCTATCGCACTTGTTCACTTTGCGCATCTATCGCACTTGTTCACTTCGTGCATCTATCGCTCACTTTCATTACATTGTGTATCTATCGTACAATCTCATACTTGCGTCTATCTTGGGATGCGTGAAACGCGACCTTGAGCGATTTTTGTCCTCTTCTCATGATTTCAATGTGAGTAGAGTATCTCAAGACGCGTAAAACGGAACACTGAGCGATTTTTCTCCTCTTCTCATGATTTCAGCGTAATTAGAGTATCTCTGGACGTGTGAAACGTGACCTTGAGTGGTTTTTCTCCTCTTCTCACGATTTCAGCATGATTACAGTATCTTAGGACACGTGAAATGTGACCCTAAGCTGTTTTTCTTTTGTTCTCACGATTTCAGCATGATTAGAATAGCTTAGGACGCGTTAAACGCGACCCTGAGCGGTTTCTCTCCTGTTCTCATGATTTTAGCATGGGTAAAGTTATCTCAAGAAGCGTGAAATGTGACGCTAAGCGGTTGTTCCCTCCTCTTCTCTTGGTTTCCGTGTGGTTAGAGTGTGCGTTTTTAGTTCTTCCCGTGTGGAACTCATTTCGATTTAAGCTTGAAGCTCATTCATATGTTGTTATCATGTTATTGCTTATTGCATTTGTTATTTCTTAGTGCATCATCTTGCATGATCATGAATTTTCAAAACAACCGTCTTCGCGAAGCGTGTGAGTCCAGCTTTCAAAGTATATTTTTCATGCATATCATTTGCATCATGCCCCTGAACTACGATGGTTTGATTCGGTGCAAAGGGATACGTAGGCAGCTTACGAGCTCAACCAATTTAATTTATGTCTTGATTGTTTGCCCAAGTCTTACGGCCTTGTCCAAATGGGTCGTCTTCAGGCTTTGACATTCGCTCATGTAATTTCATGACTCTGAGCTCTGTCAAAGAGGGACAACTATACACACCCCATTTTTTACGGTCCTTAGGACTTCGGCGCCACTGATTGATCACTTAATGATGAATGTGTACACTTGTCACATGCTTGATTTTCTAAGCAAGAAACCATAGTTTTGAACCTATAACCCTTGCGTCTTGTTTTTGGACCAAAATAGCAATTTTTTAAGCCTGACTATCTGGGTGCCTGTAGATCCACTAGTGACTCCAGCCAGCCACCTCCTTTTAGTGGCCTACCGGCCACTTATGCCTGTAAACCCACTTGTGACTCCAGTCGCCCACTAATGTGGCCTGCCGCCCACTTGTGTAAATTTTCAGATCTTTTTGCCAACTATGGTAGCTATCTCCACAGGTGCATGCACGATACCAGCTGTGTCTATATAGATACTTCTGAGGTGGTCCCATATATTTCTGTATATAGATGACTCCCTCTCATTTTTTTAGGGTTAGAAAATTTTAGAAAGCAAAAGTTTTGGAAAATCTCTCTCTCTCTCTCTCTCTCTCTCTCTCTCTCTCTCTCTCTTGCAACTTACATAACCTTTGCCTAGACACTCTAAACCAAACATTGAGAGATCTTTGCTAAGGTGCTTCAGGTTTGCATTTTAGCACTTGAGAGTGTGAAATTAGTGGTTTGGAAATTCAAGGGATCATTCATCTTCAAGAGGTATACATTCTAGTTATTTTGTATCATTTCTTTTTCATCTTTTCTTGCTTTTTTTTGAGTTGTTTATCACCTGTATTTTTAGGATGAATCTTGTGGTTTAAAGCCACTAAAGGTAGAGGGGTGGATCACCCTTCTTTGAACCTTGTTTCGTAGGCTTTTACCTTTGTGTTTTCCACATTTTTATCAACTTTTTTTGAACTTTTTACCACTGGTTTTCAAAGTTTTTCAGAGGCTAAAAATCATGTTTTGAAGTCCCAAAAATGAAGGGGTAGCCTCCCCTCCTTGTGCTTGTTTACTAGCTTAATTGCTCTATGTTTTTATCTTACTCTTTTAGCTGTTATTACTTTAATTCCAGCACTTTTTGAGCTAATTTAGGACTATTTTTATGTGTTAGTTTCATTTATGCTTTGTATTGCATGCTTGTAGTGTAATGGTCCTCATAGGCTTAGTGGTTTAGGCCTTGGCCACCAACCTATTTGAGTTGATAGCATTTATTTCTTGCCTCTCATGCTTGTGTTCACCTCTAAGCATCTCTGCAATCTCCCTCCTTTCTTGGGCTTTTCTCTTTGTTTTGAGAGTTGCTTCAAATGGAGTGTTGTTTAAGCTTGAATGGTGATATTGTGCTTAATGGTTTTGTGTTTTACGGGGTTCATTACCACCGGCATGATCAACAGATCGAGATTTCAACAGATCGAGATTTCACAATAAATTTAATATAGGAATAACAATACATGTTTCATTCCATTTTCCAATTCACCAAGTGTCCAACACGTTCCCCTTATTCACCTCTTTATTTAAAGTCAAAGATTTCCAAGAAAACATTTGTTTCTTTTAAAAATTCATTTAACAGAAAGATTCTCAACATTTCGTCCCTAATCATCAATACAACCATCCTCTACAAAATTTCCATGAATCCCTTTGACAACCCCTCTTTTGTATTTACCCAAATCGTCCCAAATTAATCCAAATAAAATCTCACATAAATCGTGCTAGGGGATTAAAGGAATCCTTACCTCAAAAGAAGAAAGAGAAAGAAGAACGAATCCCAAAATTAACAGAGACCGAAGTTTGAACTTTTCAAATTAAAACGTTCCCCTCTACGAGCTCTACACTTTAGCCCAAAGCACCAAAGCGGCGAAAGTATAGATTTGAGTGTATAGGGTTATTTAGGCAAGAACTAGAGAGAGAGAGAGAGAGAGAGAGAGAGAGAGAGAAAGTGAAAAAATCTGATCTGGAAACCTTTTAGAGAGAGAGAGATCAAAAAGTGAAAGAAAAGATCTTTTTCTCATACCTTTATATGCATAGACCGCTCAAGTGACCAAAACACCGCTTAAGCGTTAGAAACAAAAACACCGCTCAAGCGACCAAACCATGGCTCGAGCGAAGAAACCAAATTTCCAAAACCATAACCCTACAGAGTAGATCGCTCGAGCGATCTAACCATCCCTTGAATGGAGACTGATCCTCTCTCAAAATCTCTAACATGCAAAGAGACCACTTGACAGAATGAAATATCGCTTGAGCATTACACACAGAATATAGCTCGAGCGACCAAACCATAGCTCGAGCGAAGAACACCCCACTCCTAGAAGTTCAAACTTGCAATACAAATTCTAGAAGTAACGGAAGACAGCTCAAGTGAACTGAACAACAAATTGATAGGAATTCTTTTGAAACATTAACTCCCACCCTGTTAAAACACGACCAACAACTCTAAACAACCAATCCCTAATAACACCATGACAACAAGGAGTATAAACAACAACAATGAGTACCGGATCCCGAATCAAAGAAACTAAAAGTGTCGGGTCTTAAGCCGAGACGCTATATAGATCTGGCCAGATCTGATGCACATCTAAGTAGATCTACATTTGATTTGAGTAAATCTACCCATCTTCTTTACTGTCGGTGAGGGTAAAGGAAGGACTCAGTGGTCGGTGGTTACCGGTGAACCCCCAATTGATAGTGATTGTCTATCGCCGGTGACTATATATCAAAAAGAGAAAGAGAAGTAAGACGTGATCGCCGGTCACCGATAATCGAAAATCAGGAAGAGAAATAGACAGGAAGAGCGAAGACAGAGAAAAAGAAAAACACTATAGGACTTTTGGGTATAAACGAAAAGGTTGTGGGACTAAATAGGACACACCTCTTTCAAAGAGGACTTGTTGATAATTTGCCTAAGATAGAATACCTATAAGATTATATGTGAGTAACATATAATTTTAAATTTGTTTACTCTATTTGATAAGGTTCAATAATGGGTTCAGAAAGTCCTATTCTTAATTGTTATATTGTGACCAACATATCACATTGTTATTTATGCTTGTATGACTATTTCTAAATGTGAATATTGACATTGATTAAAGATGTCATAACCACAACACCAATTTCCAACTTTTACACCATGTAATAATCATGTAAAAATCATGAAAATTCGTACAATAATTAGTGATATGTGAACGTGAACATTCACATTATGCAACAATCATGCAATTATCAGTCTGCATTGCACATCATACAACCATCGCATGTTTCTCATGTTGAAATTCACATCACCAAATGCAAAACATTAAAATCTGATAATCTACAACAACAATGACTTTAGTGGATGTGCACATTCACATTCACAAAAATACCCAATCAATAAACATACATATACACGGATATATAATACCATATCAATCCATCTCGAAATGAAAGGTCAAACCCAACTTTAACAAATTATTGAATAATTCTAAACATTCATCCCAACCAACACATACCTATATGTAGTTGCAAAACAAAAACGGTGCTAACCTTGCCCCTACAATATCTGAATAGAAGAAAATAGAGTTTCGAACTGCAACAATGGAAAAATACTGATTTTGGAACCGGAAGAATAGAAGAACACATAGTTTCGAATAGCAACAATTGAAGAATGATGATAACGATGACGATGATGGTGATGATGAGCTCCTTTTTTGGGGTTTGTTCTATTTTATTTCTATCTTTGATGGTCATCACCTAATTCATCTCTCTGAGTTTTTGTTGTTTTGTGATTTCCCTAATTCTCAAATGAGCAAGTTAGAGTAAGAGAGAGAGAGAGAGAGAGAGTTTCTTTGTGATGCAAGATTCTTTTTTAACAATATTTTCTTGTCAATATTATAATTTAATAATATATATTTAGTTTTTAAAGAAACCTATCCCACCAATATTAAAATTGTCAAAATTGAAAAAGGAAACAAGAATATTATAATTGTGTAATACTTACTATCAAAAATAGAACAAAGGATATATTAGTCCTAAAAATATTATAAATAAGGAAAAAAGGTTCTCCTGGGATATAAGTCTAAATATATGAGATTAGATAGAATACAAGAAAATTTTATCGATTTATGGGGTTATAAGTCCTCTAAATGTGATTTATAAATAAATCTCTCATTCGATAATAGTTAAAAAATAAAATAAAAAATCAATATGTGATTTATGATATAAAAAAAAAAAAAAGGATTAAAAGGAGCAAAAAATGAACTTGAATTACAAAATCTTAAAATCTGTGTGATATGGTTACACAAATTGAAATTTCATTGAGGCTTCCCTTTATGTAAAACAGTTCAACCTGTGTATTAAACAATAATATACTATTTAGAATCATTTTTTTCACCCAAATATATATATATATATATATATATATATTCTAAAGCAAACCGCAATATAAAGTACTAAAATCAATATTTCGGCAATGTTTATAAAAAATCAAAGTGTGGTTCACAATTATTTAAAAAAGAAAAAGAGATAAAAAACGATTAAAAAAAAGAACCTGAATAATACGCAGTCGCATAATTAAAATAATCAACCACTACACTTTCTTCTATAGAATCTCCACCCCCCCCCCCCCCCCGGCGCTTAGATTTATCATCACTGTTGAAAAATCTTCGGACTCCCTCCCACCCCCCCCCCCCTCTCTCTCTCTGTCTCTCTCTCTCTCTCTCTCTCTCTCTCGCGTTTCTATTATTTATCTAATTGTTTTCATCAAGCTGCTCATGCTCCCTCCCAAGAAATCAGTGAGAAGTTCAGAATGATTGCAGGTAGTGGTGTAAAAATAATCCGCGATTTATGAGCGGTCCAAAGTTTTCTCGCGACTTAAGATGGCTCTGACCTGATTAGGTCCATGCTCGACCCCAGTCCAGGAATTTGGGCTTAAGTCTGAGCTATCATTTTGAAATTCGGACTAGTCCGTGGATCCACAGGCCCAATCAAAGCTAAGCTCGAGGCCGTTCAGTTCGGCCCACCCCAGGCCCAGCGTTATTTTTAATGAAAAAAAATAAAATTTTGATAGAAAAAAATAAAAAAAGATGTTCAGACCCAGTCTAAGCTCGAGCTCATGCCTAACCCCGTCGGCCTAGCCCTCCTAAGGTCTAAATACTCCCTGAGATTGGGTTTAATTTTTTGACCCGTGAACCTATCCGTTCTGAATCTTGACAGAAGTCTGTGCGGCCTGACATAGGCTAGCCCGAGTCCGGGCTCAAGTGGATCGGGCCGGGCCAAATTTTTACCCCCAATTGCAGGTAAATGTGTGGATGGGTTTTGAAAAGAAACGTGGGTGGGGTTGTTTGACTTGATAGGATATAAACGTGGGTGGTTAGATATTTTTACCATTAAGTTCTTTCAATAACTGAAAATTAATAGGTATGGAAATTAAATAATTTATGAAGTCTATTTTAAGAAAGAAAAAATTGAGACACAATGTGCCAATATTATTAAAGGCCTTCTCTTTATATTAATAAACTAGATGAACAATATAATTATCGAAAAGAACTTGATGAAAATCATCCATTTACTATACAAGTGAGGGCCAAGGCAGTGACAATCTGGTTGTGGTGAATGACTATTCAAAATATCCTCAGATTTGTTAAAATTGTATTGATTTGCATAATTCGCATCATTCTATACGTTAATTGTGCATTAAATTTTAAAATTTATAATACGCATTCGAAACTACTTCGCTCCATTATAGTTGATATATATATTTTTTAACCCTAATAAAATATCAAAATGAAAATAAATGTAAGAAAGATTTAATATATGAAATATGGTTCAAATTAATAATTATATATATGAAAAATATTATGTAAAATTAGTTTGTGTTATATGTGAAAAATATCATACAATTTAATGTTATATATTATCCAAATACTTGATAATTGATTAATATTTTTTTTTAATCTGTCAATTCAGCCCAAACCACTCAAACTACAATTTGATTATTTGTTAATCTATCATTTAATTTATAATTTTACTATTAAACCGTTCGAACTGCACCGCATATGCCCCTATACGATAAAATTCTTAGGTTTCATTACAAATCATTAGTGCATTTAGAACAGAGAATCACTTTTCAATTAAATATTAGATAAATTATAAATACATTTTGAGATTTGTTTAATATAAATTATTACTTGTGATTCTAAAAATTATAAATACACTTTTGTTATAATTTTTAATTTAACATAATTAACAAATAAAATAAAATTTTAACTGCTCTCAGATACAACAATAAAATTATCAAAATTATTAATTAAAATATATTCCTGATATCATTATTAACTATTAGTTACTTCATGATTTATTAATAAAATGAGTTATTTATTATATGATTAAAAACTTAAATGGGTGAGATGCAATTTCTAGAATTATAAAAAATAATTTATATTTAAAATAAATCTCAACAGATATATTTGTAATTTATCCTAAACTTACTAACTATAACCACTTCATTAACATGTTACATGTACAAAACATTCCCCTGCCTCTGCCACCTTTTGTTTTGATTTTTTTAAAATTATTTTTAGATGAGTTTTTGTTTATTTTTTGTGACTTTTTATTGTGTTTTCGTCATTTTTTTTTATATACTTTTTATATGCACTTAATCAATATGGATTCAAAAAGTAAAACAAATTGGTTAAATAATTTATAAAAAAAAAAACAAAACACAAAAATTTTATTAAAAAAAAAAAATGAACAAAAAATTGTATGAATTTTTATTCTGTTTTTGTTTGTTTTTAGTGATTTTCATTTTCATATTTTGGTTTTTTTTTTTTTTTTTTTTATGCTTCTAATCTTGATCTATCTAAAAAGTAAAAAAATGACTAAAATATAAGAATAAAAAATAAAAAAAGTTTAGAAAAGACAAACAAAAATCTATTTAAAAATGATTTCTCAAAATGTAAACCAAACAAAGTTTTAAACTTGACACTTAAATTTTCTAACACAGTCTTTCTTGTCCATCTCCATCATTGACTTGTCATCGAGAAAGCTTTCAAATCTATACACAAATCTGATTCTTAACCAAGATTCAATACTACTAAATGTGTTTTCATATGTAGGCAACTACCTAAGATCTATAATGCTTTTTATTTTGTAATGTAGAGATAGGGATTAAGTGTAACGCCCCCATAATATCAAAACCTGGTCCAATAGATATAATTTACTATTATAGTTTAGTTCTCATGATTCTTGCGGAAACTATAATCCATGCCGACAATTCAAAGATCAACATGTACTAAAAATTTATATATTTCATTCATGAGTTTCATTTAGAGATTTACAAAATAAGACCATTGCACTAATACATTCACCAATGTTATGATATGAATTTATAACATGTGATTGAGATAATGAAAGCTAAGAACAAGTTTATGTCATAAAGGCTATAACTTTCAAGACGTTGCCCAGTTACAACAAAAATGGATTCTTACATCCCAAATACCTAAGCCCAATGGCTATAAGAAATTAAAAGCAATAAATGAGCCCTAAGCTCCAAAATCCTTCTAAGTCTTCATCTTGGTGGAGGTACACCGTCAACACCTGAAAAGTTGTATCCACACAGGAATAAGCATAAAATCCAATATAGATGAACTTGATGGAGTACATGATATTTAACAATATCATGAGGTGTATGCAATGGTATGTCATGCCAAAAATATAAGTTTTATTTCCAATGCCTCATGCCATGCACATTTCCAAAACCATAAACCAAACATTCCTTTATTTTAACAAAAATACAAGATGGTAAATATAACGTAAGTAATCCCTAGGTAAGTGTCAGAAAGTAGTCTCATCGAACACTACCAAAACCATTTTACCGACTTTTAACCAGAAGCAAATTGGGACCTGCTCCTTGCGGATTGTAGGACTTTCTCCATAGACCTAAGCTCAACTTAATTCTCATCATCTACATCTCCAAACTAAATTAACCACAATATTTTTTTTTTTTTTTAGTAAGTAAGTCATAAAATAAAAACAAGAAACAAACACAACTACAAGGGGCATATCCCAGGCCCTACCGAAGACAATGCAGAACAAAACCAGGATAAGAAACTTGGACAGAGCTAAAACTAGAAATAAAGAACGACTAGCACCAGTCCACCATGATATCAACCTAGAATAACCAAAAAATAAACAGACAGCATCATCAGGATGCAGTCAACAAAACTAAAATCCCTTGCACACCCCGCAAGGCTAGAGCCAAACAAGATAATGACAAAAGTCACATAAAACTAGACATATATGCAAAGTAAGGAAAATGCAAATTTCTTCACTCCTCAGGCGCTTCCAGCAGCCATACAACCTATTACAGTGCTTCCAAAGTTCAACAAACCAAGGTAAAAGGAATATGTTGGCAGCAGGAGTTTCCAACAGGTGTAACCATGCATCAACAAAACCCAAGGATTTACAGAGCAAATCTAAACTGGTTTTTTCACAGCTTGCAGCAGACAGATTGCAGACAGATTAGCACAAGCTAGCAGCAACAGAATGCAGCAGACAGATAGCAAACACAGATCTGTACAAAAAAAAAAAAAAAAACACCAACAATCCTATTTAAGAACAGCTAAAAGGGCTAGCGCATATATGCAGCCTGGCCTTCTTGAAGTCCTTCAAATAGACCCTACAAGAAACTGTGCATAGATCTATATCAAGACTCACTTTATGTGACCTCACAATCTCAACCCACATATAGGCACTCAAGCTCAGCAAAGAATAAAAATAGCTTAGCACAGAGGAGAAGAAAAATGAAGCAAAAAGCTCTCCAAGAACGTAGATCTCTCTTCACTCAATCCTCAACAAATAACTCCCTCACAAAAGTACCAGCTTTGTCACTTGCAGGCACAACAGTTAGAAACAAAATATAGCTGGAACTCACATCACTCAACCCTCAAGCTCACAAACCTCCACTACCTAATATAGATCTCACAAACACTCAACCCACTTTCCTTAAGAATAGGCCAGCTTAACAACCTGCAAACAAACAGTTAAGGAAAACTATTTAGTAGCTTACAGTCACTCTACCCTAGATATAGAGATCTCACCACACTCAACCCACAAAACCTCCCCATCACTCCACACACAAAGTCTTGGAAAGGCCACATTCAAGGATACCTCCACCTGCAAAAATTAGAAACATATATACAATATATCACAGTAAGGGGACTGTTTTGAGAATAGAATCTGGCAATCTCCAGATGGACAGGAACCATGCATCATTTGGATTTCTCTTAACGTTTTTAAGTGACAAGACCCTAAACCTGATCATATTAAAAATATTCAAGGCAACAACTTCTTCAGGGATTTTCTCTGTGGTGAAAATTCTATTATTCCTTTCAAGCCAAATAAGATAGACAAAGCAGGTGAAAGCAAGCCTAGAAATTATGGAACCAAGAGACTTACCTTTAACAGTTTTGCTAATATGAGAAACCAGGTCAGGCCATTGCATCACAGTCCAAGCCACATTTAATTTATCTTTCACATTTAGCCAAACTTTCTCAGAGAAAGGACAATAAAAAAAACAAATGGGAATGGTTCTCAGTATGATACTGGCACAAAGGACAAGTAGCAATAGGGGAAATGCCAAAAAACTTAAGTCTATCCCCAGTGTTAAGTCTATTTTGAATGGTCAGCCAAGCAATAAAACTTTCCTTAGGGATGGACATAGCATTCCATAACAAATCAGACCAAAGGACTTTGTCAAAAGAGAGCCTCCAAGCATTCCAAGCAGATTTGATAGAAAATTCCCCATTAGAAGATGGAACCCAAATAAGCTTATCAGGCCCACTGCCAGGGATAAGAGTATGAGGAGTGGACTGAATCAGCTCACAACTATCCGCTGTAAGGAAAAAAGGCCACTTCCAAGAGAGATTTTCAACTATATTTACTCCTTTGTTCATAGCTTTTCAACTATACTCAAGATTTTCAAATGTTCACAATGTATAAATTCTCAATGAGATCTTCAAAATACGAAATATTGAAATTGATGAATCCATGATATGCTCAATGTTATGCATGATTTGTAAACGTTTCAATTTGCCCAGTTTACATGTAATGTCTATAATACAACAATGTTATCCTCCACCGATAACCAAAACAATCATCTCTAATTTGATAATTAATTCAAAATAGGAAACAACAAAGTATTATCCAAAATGCCTCAATCTTTCGAAAATCAAAAGGAATTTTCAAATTTTACATCATTTCCAGTACACATGTCTAATATTCTAGTTCCTTAATGAATTTCATAAATTTTATCAACCCCATTTCAAATTCCCTAATTTCACTTCTTAGGATTTTGGAAAAATTAGAGATTTTCTCTCTCGAAATACAAATTTAACAAGTTCATCATTTTATTCAACTCACAAGAGAATCAATTTGAAGAATAACGAATATTTGAGAATTTCCCCGTTGTTTTATGCACTATTACATATTTAATCATAACTCCAACGTTTCAAATTTCTTAAACTACCAAAATAACACATAATGAAACTAATAATATACACAAGATAAAATAAATCCCTACCTCAAACTTTAGAAGAGGAAATGAGGAAAAATTCAATTTTTTCAACGTTATCGGATTTCGATCTCCACGGGTCAAAACAGTGCTCTCTCCGAGCTCTTCACTTTGGCCTTAAGAACTAGGGCCTAAAACTTGGTGGATTTTGATAGGTTAGAGAGAATAGGAGAGTTTTTGGTGGGTTTCTAGAGATGAAAGACAGAAAAGAGAGAAAAAGATAGTAGAGAGAGATAGTTTGAAATGATCAATAAAGGTAGATGGGTCACCTAATAAAGAGAGAGGTTCGAAATTTGAGGCTGAGTTGTTCCCCAGCTGCTTGTATAAAGCTCATGTAGTAGTAGGCCTTCCATGCTTGGCCGCTCGTGCATTGCCGTTCGAGCGCCGGCCCACCACTCTAGCGGTGGCCCCTGACTCTCTTACTGTTTAAAGGCCACTCATGCAGCCCAGTTTTGCCGCTCCTTTGGCTAAATTCTGGGAAACTTTCTTGTTAGGAGCAATTTCTAAGTTCTAGTTTTACGCTCGAACACCTGAAACGAATTTTATTGAAATCAGTGCATGTTAAACAACATCAATCTCGATTATACCAATCCAAAACAAACGTCATTAATGATTCAAATTATAATGTACAAAGGGATCATCTCTAATTATTTCAAATTATAATTAATAATATCAATTTTATAAATCATTTATATAATTGTTCAAATAAAAACCAGAGAAGAGGGAGATGAAAGGGCAGTGCCACTGACAATGCAGTCGGCGGAGAGAGAGAGAGAGAGAGAGAGAGAGAGAGAGAGAGAAAGACGGAGACACAGAGAGCGAAGAGAACAAGAAGAAGAGAAGACATACCTTTGCCATTCGAGGTCGTGAGAGTGAGAAAATGAGATAATGGAGCTTGAAGTCATGCGTGGGACAACTATGGGCAATAAAAACTAAGGCTTCATTCAAAATGGTGTCGGATTGATAAATAAATTATTATAAGTTTTTTGCGACGATTTGAAAGGCTGTTGCAATTTTTAAAAAATGAAAGAAAATAAAATCTTCTGCAACGATTTCGGGTTATCCGTCTCTAATAATAGCATTTATTCAATGCCTTTTTTGGCAATTGTCACTCGTCATTGCAAAAAAACTGATTTCGCGAATGATTTTTTTATTATCACAAAAGCCTATTTTTTGCGAGGATTTTTTAACCGTCGCAAAATGTTCCATGTCTAAAGCCCCCTTTCTAGTAATGAGTTCTTTTATTTTTTATTTTAAAAATCAAAAGAGATATGCATTGTTTTTATTTACAATATTGGGTGACCTAACAATAGACTTGAAATGATGGTCTAATAAGTTATATCCAAATTCTAATTCAGAGTTCAAAATTTCTAAAAACAATAAAAAAAAAAAAAACAGCTTGTTAGATTTATTTAATTTTGTCCCTGTGAAATATTATTTTTCCAATGTTTTCATAAAAAGTTATTTTTGATTAGTTATGTACCAAAATTAAGTCAATTTTTTTTTACACACATCTTGCCCCCCCCCCCCCCCTCTCTCACGTGCTCTAAACAACTTTTCTGGTTCCGTCCTTGGTTAGAATTTATTTTAGGTAAAATCACACTAACACTCCCTGAGATTTGGTCCGATTATATCCCATCTTCTGATGTTATAGAAATTACATTTCCACCCCTATGGTTAATAGTCTCATTTATATAAAAAGTAACAACTTCTGATTGAAAAACAGAGGAAATTATATTGGAAAAAAAAAAAAGTAAATCAAAGGAAAAAAAAGAAAAGAAAGAAGGAGTAAAGCAAAGCAAGAAAAGAGAGAGTATATGAATTTAATGTCTTTTTTATATCAACGTTAATTCTGTCTAAATAATTACAATGACAGGATGGTCAGTGTAATTTCCCAAATGTCAGGGGATGATATGTATTAAATCCAAACCTCAGAAGGTGTAAGTATAATTTACCCTTCAGTTTATTTCTAGATTTCTATAACGCCCCCAAAATATAACAATAAAACAATCTCACAATATTTACCAATTAACAATACATTTCAGAATATGATATCTTTACATCCATCTGATACAGTTGTACAAAAGATGACACATGCAACTATACATTCATAAGCACTAACCCTAAATCTATAACATCCATCATAAGCAAAAGATATAAAATAAGAGTTAAATAGATAAATGAATGCCTTAATGGCTATAACTTTCCAAGTTGATGCTTAGTTACAACAAAAGTGAGTTTGAAACTCAACACAAATAAAGCATTTGGCTTGTACAAAAATAATTACAACAATAAAAAAAAAAAAAAAAAAAAAAAGCTCTTGGCACCAAGTCCTCCTAAGCTACGGCCTTGGCGGAGACATATCATCAACACTTGAAAATGGTTTTCACATTGGGTAAACCAAAGCCCAGTAGAGACACTCTATCACAATGTACGAATCTTAACAAAGTTATAAGGAATGCATATGCAATGCTTGTGCCCAAAACATTTTATATCTCTTTCCAAAAAAAAAAAAATCATGCAAAGCCAGGTTTATATCACAATTCATTAAATTATTTCTTTATAATAGAAAACAGGGCAGTGGATGCAACACTAGGAATCTCTGGGACGTGTCTGCAAGTAGGCTACAAGCACTATCAATCACCATTTTTACCGCTATTAACCGGAAGGCTCGACACCTATCCGCACGGATTTCTGGACTTTCACCAAGGACACAGAGGCCAATATAATTCCACAACTACACCCCTATCCAGATTCAGCAAGTCATTTACCTATTTTTCTCAAAACAAAATACATTTCAATGTGTTAAATATATAACAATGCTCAATGCAAATGGATGAGAAATTCGTTTTAATTCACTTAATTCTCATGCAATTTCTACAACAATCATAGATATCCTCCACAAATAGCCCAAAACAGATATCTCTAAACAGATAGATAATTTTCAATAAAGATATACTTTCCAAAATCTCAAGATGGGAGTAATAATGCATATCCAACTCCACCACCACCACCATCACCATCACCATCATCATCATCTTCATTTCAATTCCATAAAACCCACATCATTTCCATTTCCTCTTTACAAAATGAAATATTCACATTTTAGGACAAAGCCTCATTTTCTTTATAAATCAATTCCAAAGATAAAAATACATCATTTTACCATAACTCAACCACATTTACAATTTCACAACCATTTTCAAGAATCCATTTGAAAACCCTTATTTTGATTTCAAACCAAAATCCTAGATTTGTTCAAAACCCCACAATATCAAGATTTCTTTTTAAAAGACAAATAACCAAGTTAAAAATCATACTAAAGTATACAGAATCCCTACCTCAAAGCTAGAAGACGAGAGATAGAGTGGAGAAACCTCGACGAAGCCAAAAACTAACTTTGCTCTTATTAGAATGAAACTCTAGGTGAGCTCCACCTTTTTAACAAATGGACTAAGGTATAGAGATCAATAGATTGAGAGTATTTGGAGGTTGAAGATGAGTTTTAAAGAGAGAGAGGGTCAAGATTTAGGGTTTTGAAATGTTTAGATATATATATATATATATATATATATGAAAAATTGACTCAAAAAGTGACTTTTACGAACTAATATACGCGCAGATGTAGACACCCCATTTTTTACGGCCCTTACGACTTGAATGTCCTTGCATGCACACTCGATGATGAATGTATTTGCTCGCCAAGTGCTCGAAGTCCTTAGTGGAATACCACAACTTTGGGCCCTTCAAACCCTGTACCTTTGTTGTCCCACTTTTGGATCAAGCCTAGCTTTTCCATCCTGCAGCCTCTGGTAGTCTGTCGGCCACCCCTTTTGGGCTACCGACCATCACTTTTTAGCTACCAGCCATTGATGTGGCTTGCCGGTCACCAATGATGGCCAGCCGGGCACCAGTGTATTTTGCAGATATTTTATGCCAATTGTGCTAGCTATTTACACAGATGCATGCAGCTATCCCCACGTGTAGGGCTGAATCTCCTTGAGGGAATTTCATGTTTTCTATATATAGGAGCCCCCTCTCTTATGTTTTAAGGTTAGAAAATTTTGTGATCAAAATTTTTTCTCTCTTTACAATTCTCTCTTTCTCTACCAAATCTCTACACTTTTGCCTACAAATCTTCAACCTTTGCCTATACACTTTTAACCAAATCTCACCATCTTTGAGTTGAGGTACTTTTGAGCTTGGTTTAAGCTCTAGAGGGTGTGTTTACTTGGTTTTGTTGCTTGGAATTGCTCTTCTCTTCAAAAGGTATAAGACTTTGCTTGTAGCTTTGTTTTATTTGCTCTTATTCCTACTATTTTTCCATTGTTTTGGGCTATTAAAACTTTTTTTTTTTTTTTGGGCGGGGGGGGGGGGGGGGGGGGCTGAAGCTTAGGTTTAAGGCCATTAAAGGTTAGGGGGTAGTTCACCCTTCTTTTACCTTATTTTGGAGGCCTTAGCCCTTGTGTTTCCCACCCTTTTACTATCTTTTTCCAAGCTTTTAAACACTCATTTTCAGATCTTTTTCAGTGGTCAAAATCATGTTTTGAAGTCCAAATTTGGAGGGGATAGCCTCCCCTTCTTGTGTCTTGCTTACTAGCCTAGTTGCTGCCATGTTTTAGCATATTAATCTAGCTATTTTTAGCTCAATTCCAGCATATTTTAGGATTGTATTAGGCCTGTTTTAGTACTGTTTTTGAGTGGTAGTTGCATTTGAGCTTTGCTTTGCATGCTTATAGTGTAATAATCCTCATGAGCTTGGTGTTCTAGACCTTAGACATCATCTTGTTTGAGTTGATAACATTAATTTATGCTTTTCTCACTCATTTTCAGCACTTAATCATCTTTGTAGCCTCCCTCTTTCTTGGCTTTTTGTTTTGCTTGGAAAGTGGTTCAAACAATTTTCTTGTTTAAAACATGAGATTGAGGTGTCATGCTTAATGGTTTAATCCCTTAGGGGGTTCATTACCAATGCTATGAGGCCTCTTTCATGCCTAAAACAACTTTTGATTTGAGCCCTCTTTCCTTTAGAGGACTTAATCTCACCCTTTTGGACTTAATTGAATTAAAGGATGGAAATGTAACTAAAATAGAGTAATTAAAACTTGAGGTTAAAAATGGTGAAAGATAATAATTTGGTTGTGTTTAATCGGACGTTAATTGAACATATGGAAACTTGAACCATTTCATACTCATTAGTGATGAAATGATTCAAGGTTCCAAGGTCAGCACTTCCCTTGATCATTTATGAAAGGGAGAAGGTTTGTGTCTCATTTCATTGCATTTATTGAACTTGGACACTTGGTTTCATAAACCATCATGCAATGAAATTACATCCATTAATGGTTTGTGAACCGAACTTGCTACTCCTTTGATTTGCTCATGAAAATGAGGGGTGAGTTGTGCAAACAAACCCTTGAAATACCTTGTATATGCTCTGTTTATCCTCTTTTGCAACAAGATAAACCTGTTCAGCAGTAGCCGGCAAGTGGCCGGCCGGCAACCTTCATCACTAGCCGGCCTTTGATGCAAAATTGAGCAGTGTATTGGTAAGGTGGAGCAGAGTTGTTCTATAAGTAGGTAGTAGTGTTAATGTTCAACTGTGCAAACAGAGGCATTCAGAAGCAAAACAGTGGCTTTTCGGGCTGAAATCGAGCATGCGCATGAACATTCCTCGTTTACCGAGGCGTAGTAGCTAGTTGTTTAGTTTAATTACTTACTTTAAATTGCACTTGTGTTGTAATTATTTAATTAGTTAAAGTAGTTAGCCAGTTGTGATGTTGTAATTTGATTAACTAGAATAGTTAATTAATTCGGTTTGTAATAATTAATTAAGTAGCTTAGCTAGTTTATTCATTTCAGTTTGTAATAGTTAGCTTAATTAGCTAGTTGCTTAGCTTAGTTTATTTGGACTCTCCTTCGTGAGAGCGCAATGTAATAATGTGTATGTCTTCCAACCCTATATCTTTCTCCATTTTATTTACTAGCTTACGATGGTTAGTTTAGGGACATCATGTTTCAATTAGTATTCTCCATGTTTGCATCCATTTGTCTTCGATGCACTGAGGCTCGGTTCATCATTCTAACTACATTGTTAGTTTAAATACTTCTTTGAATACGTGCTTAGACCGCATGTTATTTAAATTGCTTCATATGCCATATTAGTAGCCGAGCCTATTTAGATTGCATTATCGCATGTGTTGCATTAGTCATATTGCATAGTTAGAGATCATGCATTTTTCTAACTCTTTTGTTTATTTTGGCTTGGAGTACTAGGTGAGCCTTTACTTGCTTTAGCATAATTGCATGAGTGTGATTGTTGTCATGTCTAGCGTGCTTGCCATGAGGCTAATTGCTTAAGTGATAAATTGTTTGAATGCCTGTGGATGAAGGCTTATTGCTTGAATTGGAATAATTTGAGTAATGTTCATATGCGATCACTTTTTCAAGTAGTACATATTTCAAAACAATTTTGCAAAACAAACATGAAATCGAAACGTTCCAATTCTTGCGAAGTTAATCTATACTTGTGTGTGTGCACATCACATAGTAATGGTAGCCTAATAAACCGGAACAAGAGCATATAATGTTGATAAAAATCATATTATGATTAGTAGAGGCCGATCTTTGATCGGGTGAGCGGTAGTGCTCAAATGTATTCATGACTTTCCCTTCTCATACCTAAGTTGCTGAGCCGAGACAATCTTGGTGATGACAGACACGTAGCCTTTGGCACGAGTCATGGGTTTCCTAAATTTTCCCAAAACAAAATATTTAGGTGGCGACTCTATATCTAGAAAAGCAGTCCATTTTTGGCAATTTGATTCAAAATCTATTTTCCAAAAGATTTGCTAGATTTGGACTCTTTGATGTTTATCAATTTCACATTACACTTGTGAGATTAGATTCAGAATTGTGGGAGTTCGAACTGTAGAGCTTATTTCGAACTTCCAAAAGGGGGCACAAAAAAGTTGGGCTACAACAGACCGTTCGAGCAACTTGACACAAAAAGAGAGACCGCTCGAGCAAAGAACACCACCCTCCCAATATTTTTGCAGGCCTACAAAAGTACTGAGGGTTCCAAAAGACCACTCAAGCCAAGACCATTCGAGCACAAGAAACACCACTCGAGCTAAGAATGCCATACTCCTATTAGTTTTGCGGATCTGCAAAACTATTGGAAGTTCTCAAAGTTCGCGTGAGCGCAAGAAAGTTTGCTCGAGCGAACAAGCCAAAATCTAGGCAGCAACATTTTTGACAAACTAACTCCCAACTTGTTTCAAACATGATCAAGACAATCTAATAACCAATCTCAACGAGGAATAAGATGGAAGAAGATATGAATAACCATCAAGACAAGAAATCCCGGATCCAAAACAATGAATGGGTCGGGTTTAAACCAAGATCACTATAATTTCTTTTCCTTTGTGTTTTCTATTATAACCAAACAAAAAATAGGATTATACTTCCTTTTCATTTTCTATTTCTCTCATCAAATCCTCCAACGAAATACAGCCTAAGTGTACTTAAAACTAAACCTAGAATAAAATATAAGACACATTTGGTGTCTATGTTCCTAGCACTGTTACTATTTTTATTATGATGGTTTCTTTTGTTTTTACTTTTTATTTATTTATGTATATTGCCAGTGTTGAATTGAAGAAAGGTGAATTTTGAAAACTGTATTTAATTTTCTTTTTTGGTTTTATTTTAATTTTATTTATTTTTTGTATATTTAGTAAATTGTTTTTATATTTTAATAAAATTTTTCTTTCTAAATGCACTAAATGTACTTTAAAAAGTATGAACTAGATGCATAAAATTAATTAAAATGTGAACAAAAAATTATTAAAGACAAAAAAATTAAAAGGGAAAACAAAAATTCAATCTATATTTGAGTTTGAAAACCAAACAATTTGTTCCCAAAGTTGAATACCTCACACTTATTCAGAAGAAAAATGATATATTCTCCTAATTCACCCCCGACAATTGGATTGTTTCTACTTTGTTCAAATTCAAAAATACTCACCATGTTTGGTTTTAAGAAAATTGAATTTTTTATTTTTTGTATTTTTTTAATTGTTAGTGAATTTTTTTTTTAGTATTTTACTCAATTTTTTAATTTTTAGATACACATAATCTAAATACGCTTAAAAATTATAATATTTATGAAAAAAAAACTTTAGAAAATTTACCAAATACAAAAATATAAAAAAATATATGAAAATTTAATATATTTTCGTAATTTGTTGTATTCAATAATTTTTTAAATATTTTTGTACATTTTTTTTTCAAATTTAAAAATTAGACCCACTTTTTAAGTTCAATGATCAATCAACCAATCAATTTTATGTGTTTTTTTTTCTCTCTCTCTTTCATATCTTTTCTAATTATCAATCACTCATCTTTACTTACACGTCATTGGGTTTAGAAAGTGGGTCTAAAAAGTGAGTTTGTATATGTTCAAATTCAAACGCCTGTTGTATTTTTGGTAACAAAAAAATGTCCTTCGACTCAAGTTGCCCCATATTTAGGAGTGATTATTTGGTGGTCTTGGAGTATTGCTCCACACCATTCATCACTTGACACTTATCAAGTTGTTTCTCAAAAAGCTAACAAAAAGTACTCGATCCCACTGTTTTAACTAACAAATATCAAGTAGGAGCACCATATAGATTTGCCCTACAAGCAAAAAATAATTTCTCCATATTTATAGATAATTCACAAAAATAGAATAAATTATACTTTCACCCCTTAAAATATGGTATTTTAATACTTTGGTCCCCCATTCTTCTCTTTCTCTATTTGTTATCTCTCGTCCATTGTTCTGTGTTCTCTCTCTATTGCACAATAAAATTTTATTATCACAGTGAAATTTCTCTTAATGAAATTTTCTGACACAGTAAGTGAAATTTCACTTAAAATTCATCATTTTAGAACACTCAATTTGAACTTTTTATATATAAATTTGAAATTAGGGACCTAATTTTTTTATAATTGATTCTCAAATTTATAATTTCCAATTTCTTAATTTAAATTTCTTTGAGTTTTGGTAGTAAGATGTCACTGTGCAAAAGTTAGTAAAACTTCACTAACCCAATTCGTTTCCTAATATTCCAATAAGTCTCATACCTATCATTTTGTCCAAAAACCCTAACATGTTCTGTGCGTCTTTTGCCTTTCAAGCCAAATGAGTCAAGTAGGGTCAAGTGTAGAAAGAAATAAGTGTAAGGAGGTAGTTGTTAATGCTTAGTTGGAAGAAGAGGAAAATAATGATGTCTGTGATCCGGATCAATTAGATTCTTTCTCTGATGAGTTTGAAAATATAATGATAGTGACTATGGGCAAGGTGATAATGATGCTTTATATGATCAAAATGTTGACAAAGATATATAATGTGCTAGTTTAGAAAGTAGTATGGATGTTGTGGGTGATGTAGACAACAATGATGACCTACAAAGCATGGACAGCTGATTTGATGAGCTAAGAAGCATTGATAGCTCCTCTAATGAAGATAGTAATGCCAAGAGGATTAAATACCTTGGTTTTAATGAGACTGACATGCACAATCCTACATTCCAACTTGGTATGGAGTTCAAGATACATGCTCTGTTTGGGGATACTGTAAAGGAATATGCTATTAAGTGGGGCAAATAAATCACATTTACTAAGAGTGACAAATAAAAGGTTAGGGTAGAGTGCGAAAGTGGTTGTCCTTGGGTTTGCTATTCTTTTTTGTGAAGAGTAAATCGGTATATAGGATCAAAACTTTTGTAGACGAACACATGCAATAAAACATTTGATGTACCACATGTGAGTAGTAGATAGATTGTGAAGAGATATTGAGAAAGGATAAGGTTAAACCCTACCTGGCCAATTAAGTCATTGACAGACACCATTGCAACAGAGCACAATGTGGAAGTTAACATGTAGAAAGTGATGAGGCCAAAAAGAAAGGCTTTGACAATGATTGAGGGTACTGCAACTGGACAGTTTGCAATGCTTTGGGATTATGTAGAAGAGATTAGAAGTACTAATCCTGGAACAACAGTATGCATAAAAGTGAAAGAAGTTCCAAAAGATGATGAAGGGGATGAGCAACTATCAAAGTTTAAGAGAATGTATTTGTGTTGGGGTCAATTGAAAAAGAGTTTCTAGAATTCCTGTAGGCCAGTCATTAGAGTAGATGGTTACCATTTGAAAGGGCCACATCGTGGAGTGTTATTGACTACAATGGGGATAGATGTAAATAATTGTATATTTCCAATTGCCTATGCCAATGTTGAGGAGAAGAACAAGAAAACATGGTTGTGGTTTTTGAATTTGTTAGGACAAGATCTCAACATTGTGAATTCCCATCGTTATACTATCATGTATCCGCACATATATGGTACACGTAAGCCTAATTTCTTTATTTCATTGCATAATTATCAACTGTCAAAATCCGGCAGTGTGGAACATGTAAGCCCAATTTTCAAACAATCGGTTATGCGAAGCGTGTAAGTTCAATTTTCAATTACATTCTAAGCATATCATTTGCATCATATCGCTAAACTACATTGGTTTGATTCCTTACAAAAGGATACATGGGCAATTTTCGAGTTCAACCAACTGTATCTGCATTTTGTTTGTTTGCCAAGTCTTACAGCCTTGACAAAAGGGCTGTCATCGGGTTTTTGACATTCACTTACGTCATGAAATAACGCATTGAGCTCTGTTAAAGAGGGGCAACTGTAGACACCCCATTTTGACTGGTCATAAGACTTAGGTGCTTCTAAACACCCGATAATGAAAGTGGGAATGTGCTAAATTATGAATGCCTCAACAGGAAAGCTGGGTTCCAGCTTTGGCCAAATTATCCAGGTGTTAGAAATTAGTGGAAATGAGGACAATTCTTTGGAAAAAACCATGTTTCCCCTTCAAAACAATATAGTCGTACACTATTTGGTCTGGCTGTACACTTTTCCATTGGGCTGGATGAATGATGTTTCGTTAGATGAAAAGTGGTTGGCCTTCTGAAAAGTGTATAGACTAAGTGATTTGTCCGAGAAACAGAGCATTTTCGAAAAAAATTTGATTCTTGCACAAGCTTCACACAAAATATCTCAGATATTTTTCTCCCAGAGTCTATAAATACAATCGACGCCCCTATTTTAAGGGGTGAGAATTTCCTTAAGGCTTAGAGAGCAATTCCTAAGGCTTGTGTCTTCATGCACACACCACCCAAAACACCACCAAAGCTTGATCTTGGCACTCTTTGCTGAATATTCAAACCATACCCAAGGATATTGAGGTTGTTCGGAAATAAGTTTGGTAATCAAGAGCTTTTTTTTACTTTAAAAGGGTAAGAGCTGGACTTTTCTCATCATTTTTTCTTTTCTTTGCCTCTATTCCCATAGCTTTTTGTTGTTCAAATGTGTGATCCTCTTTGGGATGTGGATAGCTCAGCCACCCTCATTAGAATTGTTAGATAGTGTAATCTCTTTATTTTCATGCATTTTTTTTATTCTCCTTTTCATTATATAGTATTTTCACCCATTTGATTTAGTACATAACCTTAATGAGTATTTGTGGTTGCTTCATCGGATCCATTTGATGATCCATTGTTATCTCTTTCTTTCTCTCATTTTTCTTTGAAGCTATAAGAGCTTTGTCATTAAAAAGGGTTGAAAACTCTCTTCTGAATCAAGTTTGAACATGGGAATGAATTTTACAACCATATTCCATGACTAAAAAAGATGAGTCTTCAACTATTTTTAATGAGTTATGTGTATTTTCTTGTACTTCCTCCCTACTTTCTTAGAAGTGTAGACACCCTATTTTTGACCGTCCTCAAGACTTGGACGTCACCGTTTGAATACTCGGTGATTATCCACGTTCGTGTTCATCTCGAGTTCTCGGAGGTTTCGGCCGCGTGCCTTGCCTCAAGACCTCCCGACTTGTGTTTTTGCTTCTAAGGGCAGGGAATGGCTTGATTGGACATCCCCACACCTCACCGGCCATGGCTTGAGGCCACCGGCCCTGTTTTCTTGCCACCGGCCATTGGTGATGGTCGGTCGGCACTATTGGTGGTCGGTCGGCACCTTTGGTGGGCGGTTGGCACCTTTTGTGGCCGGTCGGCACCTTTGGTGGCCGGTCGCATCTTTTGTGGTCGATCGGCCATCTTTGTTGGCCGATTGGCTCTTTTCTGGCCGAGACTTTCTTGAGGGGGTTTGAACCTTTTGAACCCCTATTTTAGCTTCTTGAGGAAGCTTGAACCTTTTGAACCCTCGGTTTTAGCTTCTTGAGGAAGCTTGAACCTTTTGAACCCTTGGTTTTTAGCTTCTTGAGGAAACTTGAACCTTTTGAACCCTTGGTTTAGCTTCTCCAAGAGCTTGAACCCTTTGAACCTTTGCTTTAGCTTCTCCAAGAAGCTTGACCCTTTTTAGCTTCTCCAAGAAGCTTGCACCCTTTGCTCAAGCTTCTAGAGAAGCTTGACCCCTTTGCTTAGCTTCCCTTGGAAGCTTGCCCCTTTGACCCTTTTGCCTTAGCTTCTCTTAGAAGCTTGGCCTTTTGCCTTGCTCTATAAATAGAGAGCTTCTCCTCTCATTTCAAGGGTTAGAAAATCTGATATATATCATATATATATCACTCCCTCTCTATATCTCCCTCTCTCTCTACATTTGTGTGGGTTAGAGGGTGCAAAAGGGTCTAGTTCTTGGCCATTTGAACTACACCTCCTAGCACAACACCTCCATCATCAACCTAAGGAGCTTGGAGGCCATTTTCAGAGGCTAAGGGACTGTTTTTTTGGACCAAGAGGCTGCTGTCCCCTTTTGGCTACAAAGGTAACTCATTTTCCCTCTTTATTCCCCGTTTTTGCACACACTTTTAGCCTATCTTTCTTGCTGATTTGAGCTTTGTGTATAACATAAAAAAATTCTGTTTTTTTGTGTTTAAGATACGTCATTAAGGTCACTTTTGTGTTTGGGGTCGTTTACCCCCTCTTAGGCCTTGTTTGGCCCCATTTTGTGCTATTTTTGGTGAACTCCGGGACCACCTTGTTTGGGCCTCCTCACCACTGAAATCTTGAGGGATTTCAGTGGTGAGGATGGTGGTTTAAGGTCCTAAGAAGGAGAGGGCCACCCCTCTCCTTGTTGTCTTCAATATATGCCATTTTAGCCTCATATGTGAGCACCATTCTTGAGTTCATGTTGACCATGTCTTAAGTGTTATTTGTGCTTATTTTTCCATGATATAGCACTATTTTTAATTGGTTTAGACACACCATGCATGCTTAGCATACTTGTCTTGTAATGCCATGAAATTGCCTTAACATGTATCTAGCATTTGGACCACCATGCTTGCATATTTTGGCTTAGCTTTGTGAAGTTTTTGGTCATGTTTTAACATGCTTAAGGTCTGTCTTGGGTCTTTGGAGTCATGCTTTCCATGTTTTGTATAGCTTCTTTGCATTCTAGCTTACTAGCCTTGGGTATGTGGATCACTAGCATGCTTTACTTGGCCTATTCTCATGATTTGGCATCATTGGAAACCATATTTCAGTCCATGTTCCATGCTTGCATACTTGCATTTTCCATCCCTTTCATGTTTTGAAGAGTTGATGGCTTATGCTCCATGTCTAGGCCCTTGTGCATGCATGCTTGTGTGTGTGTGTTTTCATGCCTTTGTTGCATCGTTTTGGCCGCTGTTTTGGACCTAGAAGAGAGCTGTCCAAATTAGTTTAAGACCATCCCTTTGGCATGTTGTTGCATGCTATACATGTTTGTATGTTTAGGTACTTAGCCTATTAACATGTTGCATGTTTAAGTGTCATCGCATTTGGCATGCTTCTTGTGTTAAGTTGCTTTGCATATTTACATGTGTTATGCCTTTCATGTTATTGCATGTGTGTCATTAACATTGATGTTATATGCCTTGCATGCTTACTTGTTTAGTTCATGTGCCTATTGCACATGGTTTTGTTGTTTGCATGATCATGTTGCACACTTAGCTCACATGCCTAGGTTGCATTACATTGGCATGCATGCTTTGCCTCTTGAATTGAGTATGATAGAGGTTGAGCTCATTGTTTGTTTATGTGCATTTCATTCTACATTGAAAATGCATACTTGGTCTCTTGGGCCATCACGCATTGAAATGCGCGATTGGTGGTCCGAGAATCGAGCACCATACCCCTTTGAGTCATAAATAAGATAAGGGATGTGGTGGTGCATACATTTGCTTGAAATGCATTGCCATGCCTTGTTTTTCCCTCTGCTGCTGTCAAAACAGGTTCTGCAGGAAGCTTTGGCTGGCCGGACATCTATACTGCCGACCGGCCATCCATTGTTGGCCGATGGCTTTACAAATGGTCGATGACCATCCGGACATGGCCGGTGATGTTCCACAGTGTCCATAGAGTGCTCCCTGGGACTTGTGCAATTTTCAGAGGAGCAGAGCCGGGGAAACAGAGGCAAACTTGTGCATGGCGTTGGATTTCCGAGCAAACCCGAGCACGCGCGCATTGGACCCTCTTCCCGAGGCCTTTACTGCTTTCTTAGCTTTAGTTAATTTGCTTAATTAATTAGGTGGTCTGTAATAATTAATTAGCTTGTAGGTTAATTAATTTGTATTATTCTTTTGGTCCCTCCGAGCGAGGGCGAATTTGTAATAAGTGTGGGTACGTGTGTGCATGTCTTCCAATCCCCACTTCTTTCTCCCTTTTACTTACCTGCTTTCGATGGTTAGTATTAGGGCATATTTAATTTAGCATACCTTATGCTGTGCATGCGTGCATCCATACATTTGTCTTACATACATCGGGCTCGGCACATCATACTAACTGCACTTGTATTTCAATTCCAAGTTGAGTACTTGTTAGTTGCAGCATTTCACATGCCATCTTTAGGGTAGCCGAGCCTATTCTAGCTGCATCCTGCATGTGTTGCATTAGCCATCTTAACATGAACTAGGGTCATGCATATGATTACTAACTAGTTTCTGTTTTGGCTTGGAGTACTAGGTAAGCTTTTATGCTTTAGCATACCGCATGCGTGTGAGTGTTGTCATAATAGCATGATTACCATGAGGCTAGCTGCTTATGTGATATAACTGCTTGAATGCCTGTGGATGGAGGTCGAGTTACCTAAATTGGAATAATGCATTAAAACTGTGAGTTTTAAGCCCACTTGAGAGTGGCAAACCATCATTTTCTAAGCCCACTCGAGGGTGGCAAAATCCGCATTTTAGCCTACTTGCGAGTAGCAAACCATTTTCAAAACAAACATGAAATGTTTTGTTCCAATTTAGGCGATTTGGTCTATACTTGTTTGCTGTGCGCATAACATAGTAATTCTAGGCTAATAACCGGAATAAGAACGCATAATGTTTTCAAAACAAGATATCACGGTTAGTAGAGGCCGATCTTTGATCGGGCGAGAGGGGGTGCTCATAGCTGACCTTCCCCAATCGTACCCAAGTTCCCGAGCCGAGGCAACTTTGGTGATGACGGACACGTGGCCTTTGGCACCGAGTCAGGGTTTCCTAAATTCCCCCAAAATAAAATATTTAGGTGGCGACTCTGTATCTGGCAAAGCAGTCCATGTTTGGCACTTCTTTTCTAAAAATCTGTTTTCTCAAAACGATTTGCCAGATTTGGACTCTTTGGTTCAGATTAAGAACCGTGACAATTTGAGTCCTGAATTGTAGTAGCCCCACAGGCGAACAAAACGGGATTTCTCTCCCAGGACGTTCGGGGACGTCTACAGTTTCTGGCGACTCTGTTGGGGATTTTTAGAGAGCTTGACTCGAACTCGTGATATCTTGTTTTGATTTCACTTATGTGTCTCTTTGCATTGCATGTGCATTGGTGCGCCTAGGACACCGTGTTGGCCATCTGCTATTCCTGAACGGTTTGCCGGAGGCTTGTCTTGTCAAGACATGCCATAAGGCTGACCGGTTGCGGGCTCTGCCAGTATGGGAACACAAACCCCGGTTTTACCGGGGCACCCTTTTCGACCATTCGACCTAGTGCATATTCGGAATCCATAGTGACCATTCCAAACTAGGACAGGTTGCTTACCCGATATAGGTTGTTTGAAACCGCTGCGTGCGTAGTGAAACCCTAGCTCCTGACAAAATAGGACAGGGAAACCCTACCCCAACATAGGGGTGTTTTGGCTCTCTTTTACATGCTATGTGCTTTTAGAGTGTATCTCTACAGGGAATGCATATCAGTTTGCAAGTCTGGGTATCAGGCCTGCGGGCATCAGTATTTGGGGAATCAGTTTTACCTGAGGGTATCAGTTTTGGGACAGTTATTTGGGGAACAGTGATCAGTATTGAGTACAGTCGTTCCGCTATGCTCATATCCGTTCCAGTGAAATTGAGCTGAGATGCTGTCTGTTTTCTCTTTTGCTAGGTAGTCCTGGAACTATAGCTTCAGAAGGCTCCACTATCCCCCAGGTACATTGGACTTGTGCTGATAGACTTTGTCGGGTCAGAGATTCAGTTCAAGGGCAATCAGTGTTCCTTTGCCAGAGGCAGGGTAAAACGCCAGTCAGGCACAGATCATCAGTTCAACAGTCTTCGGATCAGCGGTCATTATCCATCTCACCTGTGCGCAGTTGGGTTGAGATATCTGTTTTTACCTCAGGGAGATATACCGGTAGCTCAGTTAGATCAGGACAATATGTCGGGTCTGGAAGAGATGGTGCGCCAACTCCAGGATAGTATGAAAGCCATGCAGCAAGACGCTGTCCGTCAAGCGGAATTCGCCAAGCAACAGGCCGTGGTCATAGCCCAACAGGCAGAGACAATTGCCAGGTTAGAGCAGCAAACTGGAGTATCTACTTCACACCAGGCTCCTCCCCCACCAGGAGTTCCCATACTCGGGGAGACAACCCACGTCCAGGATGATACGGACATTCCAGTCGGGCCAGCTCCGCCCCCGGTTCTACCCCAGCTATCCAAGACACCCATCAACCTACCGGACTCCCCCTTTGAGTTCAAGACGGACCCCACAGCATTGAAAGTGAGCAAGCTCGAGAAATTGTTCAAAAAGTCTCAGGGGGCCCACTCTATTCCTGATATAGAGGATGGTTATACCGACTCAGTGGTGACATTACCGGATCGGTTCAAGATGCCACATATCGATCGATTCGATGGCTCTGAAGACCCAATGGTGCACCTCCAACTGTTTTCTGATATCTTGAGGCCAATGGGTTTGACCACAGCCCAGAAATTGTCACTATTCGGCCGAACCCTATCTGGGATAGCCGCAATCTGGTATGCGAAATTGGAGAACTCTGTGAAACAGAATTGGGAAGAGATGGCTAAGGCCTTCAACGATCAATACGTCTACAACACACAAATTGAGGTCACAACTCGTGATCTTGAAGTCACCCGCCAAGAGCCAAAGGAGGGTTTTTCAGAGTTTGTGGCGAGATGGAGAGCAAAGGCCTCGATGATGACTATAAGGCCTTCCGACAAAGACAGATAAGGATGGTTGTGCGCAACCTCCAACCCAAACTAATGCAGAAAATGATCGTGCTTCCCTTCCCTATCTTTTCAGATCTGCATGAGATGGGAGTACAAATCGAGGATGCGATGAAACAGGGTCTGATTGACCAAGACCGAGAGCAGCCCAAGAGGGCATTCAACCGCAGTTCGAATGCAACCACCAGTGGTGATGCAGCTGCAAGATCTTCTGAAGTTGGAATGGTCACCACCACTCCTAAAACAGCCACCCCTTTGTTGGTGCATCCAATCCAAACCCCGAACTTCGGACTATCTACCCCGAGGCAAGAGGGTTTTCACCCCGCTTTATATGCCTCTGTCTAAAGCTCTAGGGGTCCTACTCAGGAAAGGACATCTGAAACCGTTAGAACAACGGCCTCTACCCGATCCTCTCCCTCCAAAGCATGACCCGACTAAGTACTGTGCTTTCCATCAACAAACCGGTCATGACACCGACAGTTGCGTCCGTCTTCGCCACGAGATACAAAATCTGATTGACAATGAGGTCATCGTCGCACCAAGTCCTGCAAAGTCTATCGGCACTTGATCAGTGAACTTGTGGGGATAATGTGATGTGATCGGGGGATGAACCACCTGCGGGCGGCGTTCAGTTTATTTCAGATGTGGTGTATGGCACGCACTGTTTTGAGCATTTGTGAATGCTGGTTTTGTATGTTCTGGCTTGGGTATTGAGTCAGTTCTGTTGTTTTGTTTTGAGTCTGTCTCTTTGTTTTGAGTCAGTCTTTCATATTGAGTCAGTCGGGTCTGTCTTGTTGTATCGAGTCAGTCCTGTTTTCTTAAGAGTCGGGTGATTTCGGGGATGTTACCTCAAACATCACTTGCTTGTTTTGTGTTTGTCTTTTCGTTTTCTTTTGAGTCTGTTTCTACCTTGGAGCCAGTAATGCCAACAGATTTGAATGAATAGCAGTGGTTTTCCATGCTTTTGTGTTTGCATCTGCCGTGTGCCAGTTGTGCCAGAAATTCTAAATGAGATGGCAGTATTTGACTAGAAGCTGTGCCTTTTCTGTGCCTTGAATTCATTGCATCGACCTAAGTTTTCCAAAACTTTTTTTCGAAACATTGTGATAAAAAACGAAGAGGAAGGAATTCCTCGGGATTTGCAAAAATTTGATCAACTGAGAGAAAGAGAGGCATGCTAAGCCCTTAATGAATGAAATCATGCTTGTTAGTGTGAGTACTGAGAAGGACCCTAGCTTGATCCAGATTGGTTCTACACTATCTTCAGCGCGAGCGATTTGTCGCTTTCTTAAAAATTTCAAAAAATGTTTTGCGCGATCTTGCGAAGACCTGTGTGGAATCACTCTTGAGATTGTGCAGCTTAGGATCGCTCTCAGCCTCAAGACTCGACCCCTCATTGTCAAACCTTGGACTTAAATTCAAAATGTTCAATGGTCAACTACAACGTGAGGCCTGTGTGGCCAGATTCAAAGCAACCCTCGAACAAGAGGCAAGAAAGTCAAATCAAGAAGATCAGATCTCATCAAAAGAAGCTTGTGAAGCTAGATTTGAAGCAGCCCACGAACTAGGGGCAAGAAAAGTCAGATCAAGAATATCAGGTGTTAAAAGAAGCTTGCAAAGCTGGATCAGAATACCCCTGGAACTAAGGGAGAAAAATGTCAAATGTGCTCGAAGAGCCGAAGATGGATCATTCCACAACTCAAAAAAAGATCGGCAAGAATGCCAAACCCCAGAAGGGAGGAAAGAAGAAGACATTGCTGAAGGATAACCGAGTTCCTATCCACAACACTAGGGGCAAATTCAGCCCCCATTGGATGGACTCCTGCATCGTCAGCGAACAGCCGCCGTTCTCCTGGACTCAGATGACTTCAGGATCTCAAAACCATTTGGCATGGACTTGTTACATTTTTACCCTTTGAGAGGCTCGCTGGGCCGAAAACCCGGAAGGGCGACCCAGGCAAAAGTTAGAGCAAGAGAAAATACAAAAAAAAAAGAAAAAAATGCAAAAGAAATGAAAAAAGAAAAATGAAAAAAAGAGAAAAAAGAAAAGAAAAGAATTGAAAAAGAAAAGAAAGAACAAAGCTTGCAAGGTCGAAAACCCGCAACGGGCGCCTTGGCAAGAGTTAGAGCCCAAAAAAAAGTGAAGGTTAAATACCCGAATGTACCTTAAACCCCGAACTATGTAAGGCTTGATTCCCATCTTTGGGATACGTAGGCAACTTCATTCTGAAGTCCAGCCGTAAAACACTCCAAATTTGATTGTGTCCATGTAATGGTTTTGATCATCTTTGCCTTCTCTGTACCCGAGAGTTTGGTTGTGACCTTCACTGTGAAGACTGATTACAACGCACTGTGGTACCATTCAAACAAGAGGCAACTTTCCGTTGCCATTCGATATGCCGCGGTGCCGTTCAAACAAGGGGCAACTTTCGGTTGCCATGCAGCCTCTTCAAGCAAGGGGCAATTTTCCTTTCGATCCGAGGTTGTGCATCGCAAGAGTAGGTTCCATGCTCGTTGAGCAATGACCATTTGCAAAAATAGTTTTTGAGAATTTTTACTGAGGTTGACTAATTCTCTTGAAAATTATTCCATTTTTCTAAAACTGGACCATTTTCTTGGACCCAAAAAGGAAAATTTTCAGTGCTCATAACCTGACTTGCATGATTTCAAATCAAAAATTGAACAAGCATGTTAATCTAACTCTCATTTTGGTCAAAATTGTTTTAGTAGAAAGCCAAAAACAAAAATGGTCAAAATGATGAAATAGGGGCACAATTGAGTCAGGTGTTCTGTCTTTTCCCCATCGTTAGCTACTCGCCAGATGGGCACTCTACCTGCCAAGAAGGGCACAACTGAGGTTAACAACAAAAGGGCTGAAAGCTCTCAACATCCTCCAAGCAACGAGGCATCAAGTCAAGTGCGAAGCACGAATTGGAATGGATCAAGATGTTCCACTTCCTCATCTGGACAGATCTAATCACGTCTAAACTCCCCAGCAGGGCATCATCAACTGATGTTAGCTGCAGATTTGCTACACACCCAGTTACAGCGCAGCCCCTCTGTGGAAGAAACTCACTGTTGTGAACAAGAAAAAGAGTCTGGTAGAATACTAGGGGCAAGAGCCCACAACTTCCTGCTTATCCATCAACCACCCAGGGGAGGAATAAAAAATGAGAGATTGAAGAATAGAGAGATGTGCGATGAGAGAAAAAGTGAGGAAAAGGGCTTTTTCAGAAAAACAGAGCCTGAGGGCCGAGTGATGCGAGAATCAAAAATAAGAAAGGATGGGAAACAATACCCGGAGAAACAAGCTCCCTGTGCATATTTGAGTCGTCTGTTTTGTTGTGTTTAGTTCGTCTCGATTCTTGCTTTGAGTCGTTCCGAGTGTATCTCGATGTGTTTAGGTTGTTTACCTTTGTTTTCCTTTGTTGAGTCGTGATGCGCTGTGTCCAGTCGTAGACTCAATACCCAGTTGAGAATTCATTTTCAATTTCGATTTCAAAATAAAATCATTTTGTGCCCAGAGTGCCGTGCCATTCTTCACGTTTGTGCAAAACAAGATTCGTTCTTTCATAAAACCGCAGGGTTCAACCCAGGTCATGTGAGAACAGTAAAATCAGGATCTATCTGAAGCTATATAGGTTTCGGACTGTAAAGCAAAAGAAAAGAGGGATAATCGAAGCATCTGAGTGCGTTTCACCTTCAGCAAATTCCGTGATTGTACTCCGGATGTACCTCTTCAGGCCTTGTCACTACTCCGAAGTATGGGTGTGCCTCTACCTCAAGCTCAAGATCAGGTCTGCTTCAAGCCAGAATGGCAATCAAAGTGCTCCCTCGGAAAACCAGTCCCTGCCAGAGGCATCTTGGTTGTGTTTGCAATGAGTTTCTAGGAGACCAACTGCGACGGTGGAAATTAGAGTTCGAACGGCTATTGCCTAGAACACAAAGGTTCGGGATTTCCAAGACTAAAGTCTGGTTTAAATACCCAGGGGTGTATCCCCGGCTTGAAATCTATATGGCAGCCCCATAGATTGAGATAGCGTGTATGCACCTCAATTCTAGATACTGAACCAACCTAGTCTGTCACCCCGTTGGAGAATAGGGAAAGTTGTGAACATGGCCAGGAAGGAAAGGTAGTAACTGCGGTTTGGAAGTATAAGCAAGAAAGTGCAAGAGAAACCCACTTTTCATCTCAAATTGTTTCTGCGGAATTTTCAATTCATGTCTTCGATGCGTAGCTCATCGTCAGTTGGCATACACGAGGTGTATCCTTTTGAAATATATTGTGACCCCTCCGAGAGGTAAATCGGAGGTCGCGTTTGAATTTGGTCTCGTTAAGGCTTGTATTTACTTATTCGGCATTTTGTTTCAAATATGCGTTGTCACGCACCTTCCACTTGCATTGTTATGCACCCTTCCACCCGCATTGTTATGCACTTCTCATGCTTGCATTGTGATGCACATTCCAATTGCATAGAAAATGCACCCACTTCTACTTGCATTGTGACGCACGTTCTATCTAGCATTGTTATTACTCATTACTTGCATTGTTATGCACCTTGTCACTTGCAATTGTCATTCTTTCTCCTCGCACGTGCGACGGGTTAGACCTCCTCTGGTTTAGAGCATGCGGAATACGTTCCAATGCTTATATCTTTCTGAAACACCGGGATACGTCCCTATGTTTCTTCTTCTTTTCTGAAACACCGGGATACGTCCCTATGTTTCTCCCTCTCCGGTTAAAAGCGTTCGGAATACGTTCCAATGCTCACACCATTCTGAAACACCGGGATACGTCCCTATGTTTCTCCCTCTTCGGTTAAAAGCGTTCGGAATACGTTCCAATGCTCACACCATTCTGAAACACCGGGATACGTCCCTATATTTCTCCCTCTTCGGTTAAAAGCGTTCGGAATACGTTCCAATGCTCACACCATTCTGAAACACCGGGATACGTCCCTATGTTTCTCCCTCTTCGGTTAAAAGCGTTTGGAATACGTTCCAATGCTCGCACCATTCTGAAACACTGGGATACGTCCCTATGTTTCTCCCTCTTCGGTTAAAAGCGTTCGAAATACGTTCCAATGCTCACACCATTCCGAAACACCGAGATACGTCCCTATGTTTCTCTCTCTTTCCGAAACATCGGGATATGTCCCTTTGTTTCTCTCTCTTTCTGAAACACCGGGATACGTCCCTACGTTTCTCTTCTTCTTTTCTGAAACACCGGGATACGTCCCTATGTTTCTCATTCCTTGCGGAACACCGGGATACGTCCCTATGTTTCTTATTCCTTGCGGAACATCAGGATACGTCCCTATGTTTCTCCTTTCTTTCGAAACACCGGGATACGTTCCTATGTTTCTCCTTCCTTCTAAAACACCGGGATACGTCCCTATGTTTCTTTTACCTTTCCGAAACACCGGGATACGTCCCTACGTTTCTCTCTTCTTTCTGAAACACTGGGATGCGTCCCTATGTTTCTCATTCCTTGCGGAACACTGGGATACATCCCTATGTTTCTCATTCCTTGCGAAACACCGGGATACGTCCCTATGTTTCTCCTTTCTTTCGAAACACCGGGATACGTCCCTACATTTCTCTCTCTTTTCGAAACACCGGGATACGTCCTTACGTTTCTCTCTCTTTTCAAAACACCGGGATACGTCCCTACGTTTCTCTCTTTTCAAAACACCGGGATACGTCCCTATGTTTCTCCTACCTTACACTGGGATACGTCCCTATGTTTCTCCCTCTTTGGTTAAGAGCATTTGGAATACGTTCCAATGCTTATACCTTCCGAAACACTGGGATACGTCCCTATGTTTCTTTGCATGATCATAAGTTATGCTCGGCTTTGTGCATTGTCTTGCATTTTGCCCCTACCTTCGGGCGCATATCTTTATCTGTAGTTTGTATGCTTTGTCTAAGTCTTCGGCCTTGTCAAAAATGGGTCGTCTCTGGGCTTTGACAATCACTCCCGTCATTGTTATGACTTTCGAGTTCTGTCAAAGAGGGGCAACTGTAGACACCCTATTTTTGACCGTCCTCAAGACTTGGACGTCACCGTTTGAACACTCGGTGATTATCCACATTCGTGTTCGTCTCGAGGTCTCGGAGGCTTCGGCCGCGTGCCTTGCCTCAAGACCTCCCGACTTGTGTTTTTGCTTCTGAGGGCAAGGAATGGCTTGATTGGACATCCCCACACCTCACCGGCCATGGCTTGAGGCCACCGGCCCTATTTTCTTGCCACCGGCCATTGGTGATGGTCGGTCGGCACTATTGGTGGTCGGTCGGCACCTTTGGTGGCCGGTTGGCACCTTTTGTGGCCGGTCGGCACCTTTGGTGGCTGGTCGGCATCTTTTGTGGTCGGTCGGCCATCTTTGTCGGCCGATTGGCTCCTTTTTTGGCCGAGACCTTTTCTTGAGGGGGTTTGAACCTTTTGAACCCCCTGTTTTAGCTTCTTGAGGAAGCTTGAACCTTTTGAACCCGCGGTTTTTAGCTTCTTGAGGAAGCTTGAACCTTTTGAACCCTTGGCTTTTAGCTTCTTCAGGAAGCTTGAACCTTTTGAACCCTTGGTTTAGCTTCTCCAAGAAGCTTGAACCCTTTGCACCTTTGCTCTAGCTTCTCCAAGAAGCTTGACCTTTTTTAGCTTCTCCAAGAAGCTTGACCCTTTTTAGCTTCTCCAAGAAGCTTGCACCCTTTGCTCAAGCTTCTAAGAGAAGCTTGACCCCTTTGCTTGGCTTCCCTTGGAAGCTTGCCCCCTTTGACCCTTTTGCCTTAGCTTCTCCAAGAAGCTTAGGCCTTTTGCCTTGCTCTATAAATAGAGGGCCTCTCCTCTCATTTCAAGGGTTAGAAAATCTGATATATATCATATATATATCACAAGGGTCTAGTTCTTGGCCATTTGAACTACACCTCCTAGCACAACACCTCCATCATTAACCTAAGGAGCTTGGAGGCCATTTTCAGAGGCTAAGGGACTGTTTTTTTGGAACAAGAGGCTGCTGTCCCCTTTTGGCTACAAAGGTAACTCATTTTCCCTCTTTATTCCCCGTTTTTGCACACACTTTTAGCCTGTCTTGCTTGCTGATTTGAGCTTTGTGTATAACATAAAAAAGTTCTGTTTTTTTTTTTTTGTGTTTAAGATACTTCATTAAGGTCACTTTTGTGTTTGGGGTCGTTTACCCCCTCTTAGGCCTTGTTTGGCCCCATTTTGTGCTATTTTTGGTGAACTCCGGGACCACCTTGTTTGGGCCTCCTCACCACTGAAATCTTGAGGGATTTCAGTGGTGAGGATGGTGGTTTAAGGTCCTAAGAAGGAGAGGGCCACCCCCTCTCCTTGTTGTCTTCAATATATGCCATTTTAGCCTCATATGTGAGCACCATTCTTGAGTTCATGTTGGCCATGTCTTAAGTGTTATTTGTGCTTATTTTTCCATGATATAGCATCGTTTTTAATTGGTTTAGACACACCATGCATGCTTAGCATATTTGTCTTGTAATGCCATGAAATTGCCTTAACATGTATCTAGCATTTGGACCACCATGCTTGCATATTTTGGCTTAGCTTTGTGAAGTTTTTGGTCATGTTTTAACATGCTTAAGGTCTGTCTTGGGTCTTTGGAGTCATGCTTTCCATGTTTTGTATAGCTTCTTTGCATTCTAGCTTACTAGCCTTGGGTATGTGGATCACTAGCATGCTTTACTTGGCCTATTCTCATGATTTGGCATCATTGGAAACCATATTTCAGTCCATGTTCCATGCTTGCATACTTGCATTTTCCATCCCTTTCATGTTTTGAAGAGTTGATGGCTTATGCTCCATGTCTAGGCCCTTGTGCATGCATGCTGTGTGTGTGTGTTTTCATGCCTTTGTTGCATCGTTTTGGCCGCTGTTTTGGACCTAGAAGAGAGCTGTCCAAATTAGTTTAAGACCATCCCTTTGGCATGTTGTTGCATGCTATACATGTTTGTATGTTTAGGTACTTAGCCTATTAACATGTTGCATGTTTAAGTGTCATCGCATTTGGCATGCTTCTTGTGTTAAGTTGCTTTGCATATTTACATGTGTTATGCCTTTCATGTTATTGCATGTGTGTCATTAACATTGATGTTATATGCCTTGCATGCTTACTTGTTTAGTTCATGTGCCTATTGCACATGGTTTTGTTGTTTGCATGATCATGTTGCACACTTAGCTCACATGCCTAGGTTGCATTACATTGGCATGCATGCTTTGCCTCTTGAATTGAGTATGATAGAGGTTGAGCTCATTGTTTGTTTATGTGCATTTCATTCTACATTGAAAATGCATACTTGGTCTCTTGGGCCATCACGCATTGAAATGCGCGATTGGTGGTCCGAGAATCGAGCACCATACCCCTTTGAGTCATAAATATGATAAGGGATGTGGTGGTGCATACATTTGCTTGAAATGCATTGCCATGCCTTGTTTTGCCCTCTGCTGCTGTCAAAACAGGTTCTGCAGGAAGCTTTGGCCGGCCGGCCATCTATACTGCCGACCGGCCATCCATTGTTGGCCGATGGCTTTACAAATGGTCGATGACCATCCGGACATGGCCGGTGGTGTTCTGTCTTAGCCGGTGATGTTCCACAGTGTCCATAGAGTGCTCCCTGGGACTTGTGCAATTTTCAGAGGAGCAGAGCAGGGAAACAGAGGCAAACTTGTGCATGGCGTTGGATTTCCGAGCAAACCCGAGCACGCGCGCATTGGACCCTCTTCCCGAGGCCTTTACTGCTTTCTTAGCTTAGTTAATTTGCTTAATTAATTAGGTGGTCTGTAATAATTAATTAGCTTGTAGGTTAATTAATTTGTATTATTCTTTTGGTCCCTCCGAGCGAGGGCGAATTTGTAATAAGTGTGGGTGCGTGTGTGCATGTCTTCCAATCCCCACTTCTTTCTCCCTTTTACTTACCTGCTTTCGATGGTTAGTATTAGGGCATATTTAATTTAGCATACCTTATGCTGTGCATGCGTGCATCCATACATTTGTCTTACATACATCGGGCTCGGCACATCATGCTAACTGCACTTGTATTTCAATTCCAAGTTGAGTACTTGTTAGTTGCAGCATTTCACATGCCATCTTTAGGGTAGCCGAGCCTATTCTAGCTGCATCCTGCATGTGTTGCATTAGCCATCTTAACATGAACTAGGGTCATGCATATGATTACTAACTAGTTTCTGTTTTGGCTTGGAGTACTAGGTAAGCTTTTATGCTTTAGCATACCGCATGCGTGCAAATGTTGTCATAATAGCATGATTACCATGAGGCTAACTGCTTATGTGATATAACTGCTTGAATTCCTGTGGATGGAGGTCGAGTTACCTAAATTGGAATAATGCATTAAAACTGTGAGTTTTTAAGCCCACTTGAGAGTGGCAAATCATCATGTTTCCTAAGCCCACTCGAGGGTGGCAAAATCCGCATTTTAGCCTACTTGCGAGTAGCAAACCGTTTTCAAAACAAGCATGAAATGTTTTGTTCCAATTTAGGCGATTTGGTCTATACTTGTTTGCTGTGCGCATAACATAGTAATTCTAGGCTAATAACCGGAATAAGAACGCGTAATATTTTCAAAATAAGATATCACGGTTAGTAGAGGCCGATCTTCGGATCGGGCGAGAGGGGGTGCTCATAGCTGACCTTTCCCAATCGTACCCAAGTTCCCGAGCCGAGGCAACTTTGGTGATGACGGACACGTGGCCTTTGGCACCGAGTCAGGGTTTCCTAAATTCCCCCAAAATAAAATATTTAGGTGGCGACTCTGTATCTGGCAAAGCAGTCCATGTTTGGCACTTCTTTTCTAAAAATCTGTTTTCTCAAAACGATTTGCCAGATTTGGACTCTTTGGTTCAGATTAAGAACCGTGACAATTTGAGTCCTGAACTGTAGTAGCCCCACAGGCAAACAAAACGGGATTTCTCTCCCGGGATGTTCGGGGACGTCTGCAAGAAGCCCTGTAGAGCTTTCATTGGGTTTATGAAGCTTCACCTTACAAATGATGGCAATCTGCTCTCTCCAATTAATAGCATGAATTTGGGTATTAATTTACGCTTATCTACAAAGAGATGAATACAGGTATCCATCTATTTCTCTGGTTTGTATTTCTTTTAGCTTCATTCCTGTACATAGTAGCATTTGTCCATTTGATAGCTTTTGTGTATATTACATAGCCTATTTTGTTATTGGATGTTAGATGAGGCCTATCTACATCTTCCTTGAACATCTTTATGGTAGGAAGGAGTAGGAAGCATGAGCATCTCTTGGAATTAGCATTGTGTAAAATACCGTCTAAAGTCCCCGTTGGCTAGATGACTGCTCCCTCTGTAAGCACTCGATCGCCCCAAATCCCGTTCGGCAAGATGACCCCATTGGTATAATTATTGGTTGAGGCAACAACCATGCCTTTCTCCCACGGTTCTTACTAGGTCTACCATGACTCCCAGTTGTAGGAGTTGCCAAAGTGGCCCCCTCCCCACTCTGTCCCATGACTAGGACTGTGGCCTCCACGTGAGCCACCGCTTCTACAAATGTACGATAATTCCTATGCAATGACCCAACGATCCTTCTCCGAACATCATCAGATAACCTACCCTTAATCTCTACACAACAGAGCTCCTCAGTTTCTACCAACTCCGGAGCAAACCTCGATAGATTGGTAAACCACCCCCTCAAATTATGCCAAAAGTGTAGTACTTTGGCGTAACTCCAGAAATTGCTTCCTCAATTCTTCCCGTGTGGAAGGAGGAAAGTCGTCATATTCTTGCCTAGACATTCTAATCAAAATGAACATAACAAATTTAGCACACATCTAATAGTGTCCCCAACAAAATCTCATACACTCTAACATTAAACACTCAACATATCACCAATATAGCATACACAAAGGTGCCCACTCAACATTTACTACCACTGCCCAAAACATCTCTATTAAAGAGAAAACATGCAACCTAGGATAGATAACAGAAGTACCCTTCACCGAAATACTAACATGGTAGCATCATATAAGCAAATACTCAAACAACCGCATTTAGACTACAATCAACTCACACATCAACTACCACATAGCATGTAACACACAATCGAGCTAAGCCTACAAAGATAATTATTCGTTCCAGCACTCCTTTAGAATTCTCATTAGAAACAATGTCAATCAAGCCTATTTCCAATAAGACCTCCAAGTTAGTGAACTAGACACCGAATAATATCCATGAGTCTTAACACCATGCCGACATAAATGTAACACAAACATGTTATCACTTAGCACACAACATGCAAATTTCCTCACCGAGCATGATAAACCCATTATGGCTAACCACTTCCCACGAGCCCAAGGTTTTCAAACACAGTTAGCTTTGATACCAAGTTGTCATGCCCCAGATTTACGGAGTCCGGCCCTTGTGAATAAACCACCCAACAATAAAAATAGATAACAATCATCATGCAGATGTACATAATATAATCACACAATACATGTATTTATCCGATTTCATACATTCCTAGATACAACATCTAAGTCGAATGAGTGTTTTGTAATTAAAACACACACATATGTTATAAATTAAATTGAACGCCCAAAGGCTTACATCATATACAAAGGATGTAACCCTTACAAGAATGGCACACAATCAATAAATAACATGAATGACCCATGGCCTACAAATAACAGAACCACCCTACATGGTTCTGAACCCAACTTCACGTCTTAGTCCACATCTACACATGTACACCTAAAAAACATTTTCAGCCACGTACGGTGAGCATAAAGTCCAGTAGAGAATATTTCAAAAAGTAAACATGCTCCACCAGCATAAATGATCATGATGTAATACATATATACAATATGCCCAAATGAATTTTGAAATCCATTTGACTTCTCCACAAAATCATTTCTTTCCAATTACCAAAACCTTACGTTTAACCAAAATGATTTTTGAGTTCAAAACATCTGCTTAATATAAAATCTCTTTCCAAAAATCAATCCAGGTATCTCAATACCAACCAGTAAATACATTGCTAAACAAAAGCAAATACATTTCTAAAACCACATCCAAACATCCTGTCCCAAAAACCAAAATGATAATAAATAAAATGGATAAATCTCCTGGCTAGTGTTCATATGAGTAACTATGCAAGTCACAAGGTCATTTTTACCGGTGCTAACCAGAAGGGTTGACACCTACCACGTGGGTTTAGGTCTTTTACCATGGACACACAGGCCAACTTAATTCTTCTTTAACACCCCTTTATAGCTTTACCACTTTATTTACCTTTTTCCAATAGCACAATATGTGTGATTCAAATACTGTTTTTCCAAAATAATGCAAATGTTCCCAGACAAAATACGAGAATTTCCAAAACCCCTTTCCAAACATACGGTTTCAAATTCCAAAAATCCATTATATGCTCCAAGATATGAATCATTTCAATTTGCTTAATCCACATGCAATTTCTAACACATGGCAATCCTATCCTGCACCGATAGCCAAAACAGTTATCTCAATAATTAATAGATAACAATACGGATATATAATCCAGTAGTTTCAACAATCACCTTTCTCGAACATTTTGAAAAGCTAATTTAATACTCGGTCTATTTCCAAAACATCAACATACTTTTCCCAACCAAATCTATTTTCCATAACTCTACCCAAATTTCCAAAATCAACATCATTTAGGATTCTTCCATAAATTGGGGTTTTTCTCTTTTAGAAAAATCATATGCAAGTTTTGTATACGAAAAAAATATTTTTATAGCAAAATCATAACCAACAACCCTCAATTTGGACAAACCCTCAACCCACAAAATATACTTGAAAAATCAATCTAAGCACCACAAGATCTAGATATCAAAATATACCTACAAATACACCAACGAACTCACATCAAGTCAAGGAAATAGACCTTACCTCTTGAAGTGAAAAGAAGACAAGCCAAAAAAACTATTGGCAACGAAAAGATGATCTGCTCAAACTAAATGGAAGCCCTCGCCGAGTTCTACGTTTTTGACAAGGAGACTAGAGTGAAGAAATCAATGGATCTAGGTGTATTTGTAGAGAGAAGGTGAGTTCTAGAGAGAGAGAGAGAGACTCTAGATTTAGGATTTTTAGAATGTTTAAAGAAATAGAGAGATGAAAAAGTGACTCAAAAAGTGACTTTTACGAATTGATATGCTCGCTGACCACTCGAGGATCGCTTGAGCGCACAAAGTGACCGCTCAAGCGAAGAATACTAGCTCTTAGAAGTTTTGCAGAGAGAGGACCACCGCTCGAGCTCAAGAATTGCCACTTGAGCCAACATTGCTCAAGCACAATAAAGACCGGTGGAGCAAAGAATACCAACCCCCTAGTATCTATGCAAGCCTGCAAAAGTATTAAGAGTTTTCAAAGACTACTCGAGCACAAGAATCATCGCTCGAGTAAAGAGGCCAAAATCGGGGCAACAACAGTTTTGAAAAATAAGCTAGCAACCTATTCCAAAAGCCATCAAAACACTCCAACAACCAAATTTAATGAAGTACAAGATGTATGAGACATGAACAACCATATAAGACAATGAAACTCAGATTCAGAACAACAAATGGATCGGGTCTAAACCAGAATCGCTATAGTGTTTGCCAATAGGCTATACAAGTATTACCAAAGCCATTTTACTGGTACTAACTAGAAGGATCGGCACCTAACCGCGCGGGTTTCTAGACTTTCACCAAGGACACAATGCCAACAATATAAACCACAACCACACCTCCTAACCAAATTCACAAGGTATACACCCATTTTTCTCAAAATAATATATTTTCAATATTTAAGTATGAAACAATGCTCAATGCAAGATGTATGAGTAATTAGTTTCAATTAACCTAATCTTCATGCAATTTCTACAACAATTAATGTTATCTTCCACCAATAACCCAAAACAAATATCTCTACTCAGCGGATAAATTTCCAACAACAAGTATAATCTCATAGATCTCAAAATGGAAGTGATAATATTTATTCAACTTCATTCTTATCATCAACATATACGTATATCGTATCTTTTCAAACCCAACATCTTTTTCTTTTCTTTCATAAATCAAGCATCAATGATTTTCCAATAAAACATCCTTTACTTTCAAAAGCACATTTAAGGAAGGAATTTCCAACATTTCAACACAACTCTACAATATTCACACTCCCACAATATTTCTCAAGAACTCATTTGAAAACCCCTCTTTTCCATTTCAAAAATCAAACCCTAAATCAAAAACCCCTATCTCCCAAATCCCATTACTTGACAAGGAGCACATAACTAAGTTAAGAATCATACTAAAAGGTTGAAGAAATCTCCTACCTCAAGTTTAGAAGAAGAAGAGAACAAGCCCTAACTTGAGGCGAAGTCAAAATGGAAGTTTTCACCGATTAAAATGTTCTCCTTAACAAGCTCTACCTTTTTCTCCAATGCACAAGAGTGGCAAGATCAACGAATTTGGGTGCATTTGAGGTGTTTAGGCAAGAACCAGAGAGAGAGAGAGAGAGAAAGTGAAGAAATTAGGTTTAGGAACGTTTTAGGGGGAGAGAGAGAGAGAGAGGAATGAAAAAGTGACTAAAAAATTGCTTTTCTTCGATCTGATATGAACATAGACCACTCAAGCGACCAAATCTGCCCCCGAGCATCAGACACAAATAAGTGACACCGCGCAAGCACACAATGACCCCCGCCTAGAAGTTTTGCAGATTGCAGAAGGCTACTTGTACGAAGAAAGGACCGCTCAAGTGAAGATCACCCTACACCTAGAAGTTTTGTGGACCTGCAAAAATACTGGGAGATCTCAAAGACCGCTCGAGCGACCAAAGCACTGCTCGAGCAAAAAAGAAATGAAATGGACAGCATCTTACTATGTGAGCATTTTATAGCTTTATAGCTTTAGTGTAATAACCCGACCCTCGTATATGTTTTCTGGTATGCTTTCAGTTCCCTACTCTGTGCATTTATATACTTATTGTGAAATTTCATGTGAAATTAAGTTTAATAAAGTGAATCTTATGAATATAGATTCATATCTGTCTAATAAGAGAAAAATCTATTACAATTATAATGTTTGGATCAGAAATTGAAAGCCATAGAAGCTTAATAATCTGAAATTGACTTTATATTTAAGATCAACATGATTTTTAGGTCACAATATGATTTTTTGTGAAATTTTGATTTGGAATGATTAAACTGATTGAATTTTGTCCTTATTCACTTTTTATATATATTTGCTTCCCTAGACATTTGACTTAGGAACTTGAACTCAAATATCTCCTGGGAGAGGGAAAAAAAAAAAGAAAGTGTAGAGGAGAAGAACTAAGGAAGAAGAGGAGAGTTTAACAAGGAGGGAATTGGGACAAAATTGAGAGGGTTTGTAGAGATTAAACCAAGGTAGGTAGACTTCACTTTAAATTAAACTCTTTCTTGAACATGTGTAAGAATTCTCTTTTCAATTGTGAGGACTAGGGTTTATGATTGAAGTTTGTGTGTGGTGCTTGCCTAATTGGAAAATTATACTTTTTATTTGCTTGTTTGGAGGCTAATTTGAGTTATATGGGGGAATTGTAACTCATGGCTAGAATTTTCATGTTGGTACATGTATTGTTTGTATGTTTAAGAAGTTTAGGTTGTGTTTATGAAATTGAAAATGAGTAACTCAATTGAGTTTGTGACTCATGAATCTTGTAACATTCTGCACTTATAATTCATGTTATTGTAATGTAGAACCATTGTATTGCATTAATCTTTCTTAATTTATGCCTTATGTTGAATTTGCCAAGTGAGGAGTTGCTTGAATTTCGGACTGCACAAACAGGGGAAATCGCCGCACGTGCGGGGGTCATGGCCGCACGTGTGGGAGTCATGGCCACACGTGCAGAAAACAGAGCATTTTGGGCCCTTGCATTCTGAAAAATATGCACGTGCGCAACCTCACAGCCGCACGTGTGGGAACCCTTGCCGCACGTGCAGCCCATGCTGAGAAATTTCGTCTGCTCCATTTTACGTGCTTAACCCTCTAATATTATTGAAATCTGTATTTGGTGCCTTTAAATGTTTGTAAATTCATTCAAAGGGAAACGAATCAGAAAATGAATTAAAATGAAAAATGAACTAACTCTTAAACTATATGTGTATGTAGGGCACAGACCGGAAGCAATTGCCACTCCACCACAGCACTGTGAGTAGTAGTACTGTAGTAGTACGCTTTACTTATCGCTAATAGTTACTATTGGCACTCTGTTAATTGCAAATTAACTGTGTTAACTTATATGAACGATTGAAAGAACGTGTGTACCTCCGTATGACTCTGAAACCAATCTGCTCTAATGATATTTGGACCTATGGCCAATCTGTGAAATCTGTTAGGCCTATGGCCAATCTGCAAAATCTGTTAGGCCTAAGGCCGTTCTGTATATCTCTGAGCTTGAAGCTGCTCTGAATGAAATATGGGCCTGAGGCCGCTCTAAAAATGTGTACCGAATGGGATTAAGCATATGCCTTCGGATCTATATGCATTATAATTTAAGTTTATTTAATGATAAGTTTAAGTACTATTATTCACTGAGCTTAGCTCACTTTGTGTTATGTCTGCTTCTGTAGGTAATCAACCTGGGGTCAGCCTTAACCCATGATGCTCGTTCCTCTTTTGTCAACCTCAGTATGTCCAGGCACTTAGATGAAGCCCACTCATTTTTGTGGAGTTTGCTAAGTTTTGGCTTCGTACTCTAATTGTCTGCCTAAGGTTGAAATGTATATAACCCCTTTCCTCACCAATGTTTTTGGTTATACGCCCAATCATGGGGGCTGGGTCTGTGTATGTATATGTACATAACTGATTCTCAGGTGTATGTCTACTGTATGTTTATCTACCTGATGTGATGTTTGTGATCCTGGCATATTAGTAGTGGTTCAATGGATATTATTTTATGTTATTAAATGCTTCCGTACAGGCCACATATGTTACACAAATCAAATTTCATGTCCATTTCTGAGTAGGTCATGCCCAAACTTTTAGGGGCAAGTTTGGGGCATGACATTTAGTATCCTACCTGTTCATGATTTTCTTACTATGTCTAGCATCTTAATATGTGGCTACATGCTTAACTGATATATCTATATGATTGCCAACAGATAGAGATTGTGTTGCTCAATTTGGAATAGTATTGATTCTTGTGCCTGTGAGCTCAAATTCTCTTGAGTTGCATATATTTTAAAACTCTCATTAAAATGCATGAGATCAAAGCATCCCAAAATGAGTGACACAGTCTATACTTGATTGTTTCACATAGTAATTTTTAGCATTAAATAATAATTAGAACATGAGCATATAATGTCAATAAAACTCATATCATGGTTTAGTAGAGGCCGATCCTTTGATCGGGTGAGTGTGGGTGCTCAATTAATGACATTCCCCCCTTATACCTAAGGTTCCAAACCGAGGCATCTTTGGTTGTGATGAATAGTGGCCTTTGGCACGAGTCATGGGTTTCTTAGATTTCCCAAAAGATTAGGTGGTGACTCTAGGACTTAGTGATGTAGTCTATTTCTGGCAAATTTTGCAATAAATGGATTTTCTATAAAGTTGTCGGATCTAGACTCTCATTTATGTTTCACATTGCACTCGTGAGAGTAGATCGAAGATTGAGAGAGTCCAAACTGTTGGACGCGCTCGTGTATCCCTCGGACATCCCACAATATCTCACATTTTTCACCAATCATACTACCATGGAGTACTACGTGATCGTACTCTCGAACTACTGAATAATCACCCACTATGAGAACAATTTGAGAAAGAAAGATTAATAATAGGGTAAATTACACTCATTTCCCTACATTTTGGAAAAAATCTAGTAAGTTCCACAAATTTGGTATACTTACACTGAGTTATCTTAAGGTTTTAATTTATAGGGTAAATTATACATTGCCCCCTTATGTTTGACCACTTTTTCACTTTGGCCCTTAAAGTTTATTTTTTTTCTTACTTTGACCCTTCATGTTTCAAATTTTTCACTTTACTCCTAAAGGTAATTTTTCTTCAAAATTAGATAGAAAATGACACACTTACAATCACATGGCATAAAAATATTTTATTATATATAATTCACACTTCTAATATAAAATTCATTACTGTGATATTTTCTATCTAAGTTTGAACAGAAGTTAGATTTAGGAATAAAGTGAAAAAAAAAAAAAAAAAACTTGAAACATGAAGGGCCAAAGTAAGAAAAAACAAACTTTGATAACCAAAGTGGGAAAACAATCAAATATAAAAAGGGCAAAGTGCAATTTATCCTAATTTATATAAAATCTGGCCTCATTTTCCTTGGAAATTCTTTAATTGAAATAAAAAAATAATATTATTATCTCTTTTACATTAAAATATAAATTTCACATTTTATATTTTATATTGTTATATCTTCATACAGGCTGCATTAGTTTTGAATTTTCAAGTCTATTAAAATAGAAATTAATATAATTATATATCTCAAAATTGTAAAAAAATATTGTATTTAAAAAAAAAAAAAAACTTAAACAAAATCGCTGTAATTTACCTTTAATAATAACATCGTAGTACGTTAATGCACAGCTTCATCAATGCACAACTACATAAGTACGGGCGCTTAAGGGATGTTTGGAACATTTTAGCTAAAGGTTAATACAAAATGTTAATTCAGCAATGCCGGAGCCTCGATAAATTGAGGCTTAAATGCCTCGAATTGTTTGTTTGTTTATTTATTTATTTTTTTTTGGTGAAAGGATGGTTATGTGTAAGGTGTTTTAAAAACTAATCATTTCATACTAACTCAGCTTGTGTGGTTTGATAAGATGAGTGAGTTGGGTTAGACTGGTTCGGTGATAAAATTAATTGATTAGTTAAGTTGCTGGTTAAAATTTATTAATTCCATATAGTTTTTGTATTTCAAATCAAGAAGACTCGGAGGAAATTGAAATGGCTTTGGTATTGTGTATGCTGAAAAAAAAAATCAACTATTTTTTTTTTCTGCATACACAATACCAAAGCCATTTCAATTTCCTCCGAGTCTTCCTGATTTGAAATAAAAATATAGTAGAGACTCGTACAAAATTATATGAAATTAATAAATTTTAACCAGCAGCCTAACTGATCAGCCAATTTTATCACCCAACCAATCCAACCCAACTCACTCATCTTATTAAACTACATAGGCTGAGTTGGTGCGGGATGTCTAGTTTTTTGAGACACCCTTACAAATAACTACCTTCCCTTCCCCCCCCCCCAAAAAAAAAAAATCGAGGCATTGGAGAGCCTTCCACTACAACATATAAGACTTTTGGCGACCAATTATTTTGGTCCCTAAAACTATTATTTTGGTCTCTAAATAGTTTTTGTGACAAAATTAATTCCGTCACTAAAACAGTCACTAAAAGTGCGTCTAGGAAAGTCTTTAGCGACAAATTTTTGAAAATGTCACTAAAAATGACAATTAGCGACCAATTTTATATCGTCACAAAATGTTTAATTTTACAAGACTAAACATTTAGTCGCTAATACTTCATCATAAAATGTCCCAATTTGGTCGCAAAAAACAAAATAATGACATTTTTAACGACAATGATATTTGGTCGCTAAAAGACATATAACTTTCTCTACAACACATTTTCGTCGCTAAAAATCGAAATTAAAATTTTGTAATCATTTAATCTCATAGCTTAAAATGCACAAAATAAAATGTCATCCAATCATATTAAAAAAAAATTGACATTCACATATCAAACGCACTCTATTCCCAAACCATTATGAGTATATAGAAAGTAAAATTTTACAAAAATTAAAACTGAAAGTTTCCAAATTCAAATCAAAGTAGTAACAGTTTAAATGAATAGCAATAGTTTCTTCAAAGAGAATCTCTAAAAAAACATTGTCTCAACATCAATATCAGGCTTTATATCAGACAACCTTGGCACAAGAGGCTTCAAGCTGTACTTAGGTGTGACACCCTTTGGACATCCCTGCAATCCAAAATTCAAAAAGAAAAATCAAATAATAAGAATCAACACAACATAACCTCATTAAATAATCAATAGTCATTCATAATCAAATAAGTTACGAATAATAAAAAAACACGTTATCTCAGTGTACTTGGAGTAGTAGTGAGCTATAATAAGAATCAACACAACAAGAAAGTGAGTCACCTAGAATCAACACAATAAGGTTATCATAATCTAAGCACGTAACCAATAGGTAGCCTTCTCTATATTGCCAAATACCAAATACACAGCCAGCAAGGACATAATCTAGTAGCCACTTGTAACTCAAAAACCCCTTGGATGATCTAGTCCTAATCATTTACATTATTCATTCTTAGTGCTAAAGATTCACAACACATGAGCCTTAGTCAAGTAATCATTAATAGAAAAATACTTATATTTAACATCAGAAAATTCTTACATGTCTAATTTCAACTTCATTATGGACCCATGCTTGCCTTTTCTGACTAAAGGTCATGTTTGATTCACAAGATTAATAGTGAAGTATTAATAATCCTATTAAATTAGTGTGGTATTCACTATCCAATAGGATTAATATTCATTGGATTAATAATCCCACCCCTACCCCATTACTAATAATTTTACAAATTTGTTGGATTAAATTATCCATTGGATTAATAATCCTAAACCAAAATGTTAAAACAAACATAGAATAATTGGGCCCACGGATTAATAATCCTAATCCCATGCTCTAATCCACCCAATCAAACATGCTCAAAGTGTCTTGTGATACAAATCAACAAGTCCAAGCTCCTTTCCATCCTTGTCTCGCTGTCAAAACCTTTATAGTTAGTATCCTATGGAGTACATACATCACCAAATAAAAGAAATAAAAAAAAGTGCCATGTAGACCCTATGATTTAAAGGTCAGTTGTTTACCTCATCGTATTGCACCTTTCTAAATGCCTTTGAGCCAGCTGTATGGAGGACTTTAAGCTCAAACCGATTTTCCTTGTTTTTCTGACATTTCTCCTGCATGAAGTGTAAAAAAATATTCAAAAGAAATCAAGTCCATGTGCCCAAATGCTTAGTAACAGCAGCAGCTACATGCATAGCAGTAGCCTCCGCCACAGCAGCAGCTGTAGCATCATCAGCAGCCCAAGTGTGTGCAAGTGCATTACAAGTGTGTTCAACAATTACCTGGTACGTCTTATCATCCCATAATTGACACAGGTATCTCCAAATATACAAAATTAGGTAAATTAGTTATGAAAATAATGTTTACAAATCAGCATTAATGGTCGGTTTGACCACACCTAATTGGTGTATAATTAATATGTATATATTGTACGGGGAAAAAAATCGCACAAAATTTCATCAACGCAACTTGGGTCATGGAAAGTCTAGTAAACATGACTCAAATAATCAAATCACATGTAGTCAAATAATTTTCTTCTATTAATACAGACATTAAATCACTGTTTCCACATTTATTGTACATACATATAAATACAGGAGTCGAAGCCTTACTAGTGTGCACAGTGAACATGGCAACCATATCATGACTGTCGAACCCGTGTTACAATCCAGTGAACCTGTTGAACAAGAAAATGCAGAAAGAGTGCAGTGTTATTTTAATTTGGCTGTTAATTTGTTTCAAAGTGAGAAGATGGTTTGGTGGTGAAAGTGAAAAGCAGTTGTTGATCTTAACACTTACAATGTTGTTTTCAGGGGCATTCCAGTAGAATCCTTGAATTGCTATTACAGCTAAGTTAGAACTTATGAGAACAAAAATACTGAGAGCATATTTTCCAATCCACTCCAGCGCATATGTCAAATGTCTGTGACCATGAATATCTACCTGTAACAGAGAAAATAGGAAGCATGTCGATTTGATTGTATGTCTTTGACAATCAGAATCAATATATGAAGAAGTAATTATAAAAGTGATACATTCGAAGTACAGAGCAACAAAATTAAAGAGGCCAATCAATTTGCTCAGCAGATAAAATCCAAATGCAACTACCAGAAGCAATCAATGGCAGTAGAAAATTTTCATTTGAGAAGTTAAACATTCATAGGTCATTCAGGCACTAAATGGGGAGTGATTCAGTGACATTTTGATTGTTCAAGTGGTTGACTAAAAAGAAAGTTCACAAGTCATGTTCTATGCCTTTAGCTCAATTAGTAACAGGAAAAACTCTAAATTTAAAAACTAGAATTAAGAGTTGAAAAAAGTATGTGGCAATGGAAGATAAATTGTGTCTTTACTGATCTTACTTTAATCATGTTCTATGCTCTTCTTCTTTCCTCTTTTCCATTTTTTTTTTTTGGGGGGAAAGGTGAGTAAAAGATATTTTTGTTGTCCAAATATTAACAATAAATCCACGAAGTGCTGTCTGAAAGTTTTCAACCATTCAATTTAATGTTATTGTTTAGAACTCACCAATATATGCAGAGCAGAAAATGTAATTCCTGCAGATGCAGATGTAACCAGCATGTAACTGATTGTGTACAGAGGTTTGTTCAAAGGGATACCTGAAAGGAAAAGAAAAAGTCAAATATCAGTATCTTGGCGATTGAAGCGTATAAATTTAAATCCAGATTTTAATTTCCTGGCATCCCTCTCAAACGAACAGGAGCACCCAAGGTCAATTTCAGCCAAGTAGAAAAAAAAAACAGAATTCTAACGTTGGCGGTGCAGAAAATCCCCTTTAGCATCATCATTATTTCCCTTACTTTTTTACTTTTCCTTCTAATACCGTGTCTTCTTAAAAAGTAAAAATAATAGTAAGTTAGGAGAAAAAGGATGGTCATCATTAAGCATACCTACTAGGGTAAGGAACAATCCAATTCCCAAAAATGAAAATGAAAATATGCACCAATTGCATAACCGCTCTTTATGGTCCTGCAACACATTTCAGAAACGTTAGATTCCCTTTATTTATGTAACTGATAGGAACACAACAGATGATTTCGGCCATTCACAGTATGTATCTCTGAGATAAAATTGCGCCTCCATGAATGAATTGTCTTTTGAGTCATCTAATAAAGGGAATGCTTACATTCTAAAAGTGTAATATAAGGCATTAAGCAATTATATTCTTGCAAACTGTCTCATTTTCATCCAGGGAATGGACAAAAGTATTAACTTAATAACAATAACATATTGCCATTTATCTAGATTTATTCTTAAACCCTGCATGTATTGGCATTAATTTTTTTACAAGGTAAACTCACCAATTGAGTTTTGTGAAATGCTAGGCTTCATGAAAAAAATATCAAGAAAAGCTTGATGAAAATTCTCGTTCTTTAGATTAGTTTGTAGTGTTTTATTGTATGTCATGCAATCATCCTTAGATTAGTTTCATGAAGTTTTTCTTGATATTTCATTCATGAAGCATGGCATTACTCTTGAGTTTTCTAAGAATACACGTGTCCATTAATTTATCAAAAAATAAAATAAAATAAATACATGTGTCCATTAAAGTTTAGCAGTAAACACCAAAATTAAGAGAAAAGATAAAAAGTAGAGAACAAGGGAACAATCAATTGGTGCAAAGATGTCTTACCTGTAATTGTTCAAGAATGTGGCCATACTGAAGTCCAATTATTACCGGTAATCCACCCTCTGCATCAGTAGTTGTCAAGAGGTTAACATTAGCCATGTCCCAAAATTTGATTACAAACTCGTCACCAGCAGCCAGAAATCTATTTTTTGTTGTATCAAATTGCACAACCCCAACAGACCGCTTCCCAAGACCATGATATGTCCGCTTGACAGCTCCTTAATTATAAGAAACAGATTGGAAAGGTCTAACGACCGCGTAGAACACCACTCATAAAGTGAGGATTTGAGTGTGACATTCCTCATATTTTCAGATAGATAACAGATGTTACAGAACAAATTGGAATAGCATTGTAAAATAGTTCAAACTTGCAAGAAAGTTTCTAATTCCAAAACATTTGAAACGAAGTAATAATTCATTAATATAAAAAATGAATAAGGGTTATTCTGAATTAGAAAAAGAAAAAAGAACTAAGGAGTTCTAACTTTGAACTCTTTGGGTAGCCCTTTTTTCGGTCAAGGTCCCTTGTATGGAAAGTCACAAAGTAAGCCTTGAACAAAAAGGATACCAGAATGTTTTCCTTAGTATGTGGGCACACAGAATAAACAGGTAACTGATGACCCTCGAAAGTGTACTGCTTAGAACCAGTGGCAACATCCCAGACCTGCAGACATGAGATTTTATGATTGCAGTCCACAGTTTCACCATTCCATGAAAGAAAATACCCAATAAACCCAAACCTTAATAGTCTTGTCCTCCCCACAAGTTATAACGCATAGTTGTTTGTTTGGGTGAGAGAAAGCAAGATCGCTAACATTACCAGTATGAGCATCAATCTGTCAAAACCATGAAGGCAACCAAAAATAATTTAATCCCAATTCAAGAAAGCATTAATCCCAATTCATTCTATCTAGACTTTTGAAAATAATTTAATTCTTAGGAGAGATGAATTAGTGCAATTGAGTATAGTAGTTTTCTTTTTTCTACTTAATTCTCCTTTGTTGTAGTATGATCAAAAAATTCTTCTAAAAAAAAAAAAAAAAAAAAACTTTTGGACTCCTTTAGAATTCATTAAAGTTGGTGACAATTGTAGAACTTGTTCTGCTTTGTTTATTTTCTGCCATTGTTTTCATTATTCAGTTTATGTATGTAACGTCATAGCATCTTTCTCCACAGTTCATTAACAGTCACATATTATAGCAAGAATCTTCAACACCAAAATCAAAAGCACAAATCTAGTATACATATGCATGTACAACAATATATATATATATATATATGAAATCAAGTACCTATATAGCTCTGAATGAATACAGAATTTCAAATTCAAGCAATTTGAATGAATACAGAGGAGTATATATATAGATATGTACATGTATATATGATGTGTCTGTGCAGAGAGAAAGAGATTGAAAACATACCAAATCGCTATTTACCTTTGGATTGAAGCCAAAGAACTCAGATCGATTTAGAAATGAGGTGAAGATCGATTCTGATACGAGGCGGCACAAAGATCGATTCGGATTGAAGCTGAAGATCGATTGAGTCCTAGCTGAGATCGATCAAAGCTGAAGATCAATTGATTGAGTCCTAACTGTTTTGAGCACAAAGATCGATTGATCGATCGAAGCTGAAGATCGATTGATTGAGTCCTAGACAGAGGAAATAGCTGAGATTGATTGAGCCCTAGCTGAGACCGATTGTAGTGAAGGAAGGAATCCAGCTTAAGAATGCACGTATTTGACAACTGAAGGAGGGATCGATCGAGTGAAGCACGTATTTGACGACCTTTAGCAACCAAATTAATTCATCTCTAGCTTTTGCCAACCTCACACACGGGGTCAAGTGCTCAAATCAACATAAACTTCAACTTTTTTGGTCCCTAAAAGTCTTCAAATAATTTTTTTTAGACTATCATAAAAGAATATACGATGTTTGTATAATTTTTTCTTCAAATTTATTTTGGTCTCTAAATGATGATTTTTAGAGACTAAATTCAGTTGGTCTCTAAATATTAGTCCCTAAATCACTAATTTCTTGTAGTGTGTATATGTAATACATTGGTATGTGACTCAAAGGTTCCATAGTTTATTTTAAAGAATTTGAAACAACATTGCTATGTTTGCAAAAATAGAAACTCATAAACCCAAATCATCCAAGCCTTCAGCCAAAAACAAACACACACATAGGCCAATCGTAGATAATAGAAGTAGAGAATAAATCAAAAGATACAAGTATGTTGTCTACTGAGAAAAGCAGAGTTGAGATCAGGAGTTCATGTTATTCAAACAACAAGATGGTTTATTCTTCTTACCTACTGGTACCTGCTTCAAATCTGATTTCACCCTGCCTCAGCACCTCCCCACATGGAAAGGACAAGAATTTTTAAATGTTTTAAGGTTTGGCAATGTTAAGTCCAAGTGTAATGGCTATATTTTTTCTTATTTTATTAGGTTTGAATGGGATTTTATTTCTATATTAGTTGTTTCCTATTTCTTAGTTTCCTAATTAAATAGTACATATGCCTATATATGTATGGCTTAATGTAATAGTTTTACAAATTTAAATTTGTTCACTAGTTTGTGAACAAAACACAATTTGATTGGTCTCCAAAGAAACTAACTATTACTATCAAGAGACTTAAAACATTTTTTTAGCCTTGTGTCTATCAATTGGGTTCTCTACTTGTTCCAGTAGCACATTCCCCCCCCCCCCTAGAATTCTGACAACAATCTTACCATGCAGGAGTTGAAAAAAATGTTCCAGCCAAAAGATGTTCCAGCCAACACAAAACAGGGAACACAGAACAATCATTTTTTGCACACAAAAGATGTTCCAGCCAACACAGAACAAGGAACATATATGGTCTGGTTCCCTTAACAAACCTGAGTTAAATTAAAATTCACATCAAAAGGATCGAGAAATACCTAAAATTAAAATTCACATCAAAAGGGAGAAATAAACAAAAATCAAACAGAATGAGTTAAATTAATTTTATTAATTGAACATTAAAACTATTTTTTGGCTACAATCTGTATTAAAAACTCAATACTACTTGAAGGATCAAGAAATACCTTGATTGAGAATGAATTAACCAATCGATGTCTTCAAAGTAGCAGAAATCTGCAAAAAATGAAGAAGAAGATGAAGAATCAACCTATAGAAAAACTGCATCCATGACAATGTGTAGGCCAATCCAACAAAAATGTGAACTACTTATTGTGTTCTTCATAGATCTACAATATATATATATATATATATATGTATATGTATAGGCAGAGATATATATATATATATATATATGTATAGAGAGAGAGAGAGAGAGAGAGAGAGAGAGAGAGAGACGCACCAAATCTACAGAAAATGCCAAGAACAAGGTAGATCTCAAACTAATCTGCGAAGAACAAGGTAGATCTCAAACTGCTCTCCGTGTAATCGAGGTTCAGAAAATGCGAAGATGAAGAATTAAGCATGTAGATCTCAAACTGATCTGCAATGGAGCTCTACGATGAAGCTTGACATATAGAGAGACCTACAATGGCCCTGTTTGGTAGAGCTGTGGGAAACTGTTTATAGCTTATGCCCAAACAGCTTATAACTTATAACTTTCAGCTTAAGCTGATTTCCAGCTTATTCTCAAAGCATCTCCTGCCCCACTCAAAGAATAAGCTGATTTCTGACTTCCACAAAGCTATAAGCTATAAGCATAAGCTAAACCAAACATATCAAAACAGCTTAAATTAAGCTGAAAGCTGAAAATAAGCAGTAACAAACAGGGCCAATGAAGCTGCAAGCTACAATGAAGCTTGACATATAGAAAGAGAAGTTTTTACGCATCGTGTTTTGCAAAGCATATAGCGTGTATTTGCATCAGGTGAGATGTTGTAATTTTTCATTATTTGGTCCCTAAAATATCAATAATATGTATAGACAATCAAAATTATTGGTCTCAAAAAGTTACACAGCATAACAGGGAAGTTATTTTTGTATTTTTATAAGTGAATTATCATAAGTTCAGATTTGTCTCTAAAAGATTATTTTTAGGGACCAAATCTAACTAGTCACTAAGGGGTTGTTTGGGGTGCCCTAAATAAGTGTACTTTTTGTCTTTTTAGACTAAAAAATTGAGGAAGAAAATATAGATATTTGGGTTAACTTTTTGACTTTTTATGGAAAAATGTGTAATAAAAAATTATAAAAATTGATTTGTAGGGAAAAATTAGTATTGGGAGTTGTGCAGCCGTAATTGTTGACTTTTGGTGAATAGTGTTAACTTTTTAACTTTTTGAGTAACTTTTTGGTTTTTTAACTTTTTTGATATATGTCAAACTTGACCTAAATATTAGTCTCTAAAAGACTAATTTCTTGCAGTGTTCATTTGTCGAGGCCCCAAGCATTAGGCAAGCTAATTTATTTTATTTTTTATTTTTTAGTGAGTGTGTGCTCACTTGATAGGTGTCCGGCTAAATTTGTAAATTATGTTGTGTATTACTGAAGTGGTAAAAATGTTCTCCAAACCTAATGCTTAGGTTCAAACCCAAAATAAATATGAGACATATTTGTCTCAACGCTAGGAGAAACTTTCACATTATAATATTACTAATGGGCGAGTATTCACCTCATGTGTGTGCTTTTAAATTTTTAAAATATAAATTTTGATTTTATTTTAATATATATATTGTGTATTGTTGAACTGGTAAAACATTTCCCAGATTGATAGATGTCTTTTTTGCACTCGAAAGAACCATAATCTCACAGGATAGTTTTTGTACTTTATTTTTGTGTCATTTTAATCCTATAATTATAATTGGCTTCATTTTGACTATATAATTTTGTGTTTTAAATAATTATATAAGACATATTTGTGTTAACATAATGAGATGCCTTCACTTAATAATAATATAAATCAGTGTGTTTGGTTTGAATTTTTTGGATTAAATTTTTTGAAAATTGAATGTTTTGGTTTTCGTGTTTTTTTGTTTTTTGTGAATATTTTTAAAAATTTAAACATTTTTTTTTACTTTTTTAGATGCACCTTACTTAGATGTATTTAAAAAGTAAAAAATTTGTGAAAAAATATTTTAAAAAATTAATAAATACATAAAAATATAAAAAATGTACTGAATTCTTGTATTTTTAATTTTTTTTTTGTATTTTTGGTATTTAGTGAATTTTTAAAAGATTTTTTTTACAATTTTTTTTACTTTTTAGGTGTATTTATGTTAGGTGTGTCTAAAAAGTAAAAAAATTGCTTAAACTATTAAAAAAATTTAGTAAAAACAAAAAAACACAGAAAATAAGAAAGTAGAATTTTTTAAAAAATGCTTTTAGAAAAATGGAACCAAGCAATACTCAAACCAACCTAATCTCATATGATAATTCTTCTACTTTGGTCTTTGTGTGAATTTAATTTTATAATTCTAATTGCTCGATTTTGATCTTAAATTTATGACTGTTTCAGTGGGGACATATTTTGTGAATGACAGCACATGGCTAAGGTGACACCAAAGTGTCAGGTGAGGTGCCACGTAGCCTGATCATATTGCCGAGATAATCTTAGCTCGGCTGAGGTTATCTTCGGAGATATCGGAATCCGAGATAAGCAGATAAGGGACAAGAGTCCTAGAACAGGGGATGATTTCAGTCTGGATAAAGATAAAGCTCAAGAAACATTTATCTCTATCTAGATGATGGTCCAGGATGAGCATTGAGCCTGAGTTCATTGAAGTGAGGCTTCTAAAGAGATCAGGTCACTACTGGTTATAAAAGTAAGGCACCCTCATGGGTCGAAGTTAACTTCTTTCTTGTGAGTTTAAGCACATTTTTGCTATCTTTGAGAGATATTGTTTATTGACTTAATCATCGGAGTGCCCCCAGGTGGACGAACCACCGCGGAATTCTCATCTTCGTGTTATAGGTTATTGGGCTTAATCTATTCTGCCGGTGCTCTTCAGCTGAGTTCCCTTCTTGGTTGTGTGGTCGGAAATCAACACCCACAATTTGACGTTGTCTGTGGGAACTTAAGGAGAATAGATGGCCAACAACGGGTAGGACGAAAAGATTGGGAAGGACATTCACAGTGAGAGTGGTGAGCATGTAGATCCTAATGTCGGGAAAGAAAACCGTAATGAAGGAGCACAGGATCTGAATCCTGGGAAGAAGGACGTCGGTAAAGATGGTAACGCCCAAAAGAAGGGTAGCCGAGATGAGTATTACAACAAAAGCGACCTTCAGGTATGAAAGGATAGGTGCTTGAGGAGGGACGACGAAATGAAAGGGATGGCAAACAAGTTGGCAGACCTACACTCGGTTGTCAATTTCATGATGCAAAACAACTTGATATAACCACCATTTTCGTTGCAGGACACGCCGGTGCCAGTGGCCAAAACCGATGCCCCGAAAGGAGGGCAAAAAATAGCCCTAATAGTCCCACAGCATGGTAAGGGACATGAGCACTCACATCGGCCGTCACGAGATGTCTGGCAAACAGAGACTGTACCTGGTGAGTCGCAGAAGACACAACGAACTAAGAGGACCAATGTCAAAGAACCTTGGCATATCTAGGGGAAGGGCCTTTGTTTTGATACAGTGAATAAGGAGAAGTCCAAGAGGTCACACAATTACACCGGGAGCAATGCGCCAAAAATGATGAAATCTGTTAATAGTCGAGCTCCCGATCGAACGAAGGAGGATTTAAGAGACTACCTCCAAATCGAGATCATATCCCCCGTCAAACCGAGGACACCTTTCTCGGTGAAGTTGGATACGTTTGAGGCCCCAAAGAGATTCCACATGCCGAGGCTCTAGATTTATGACAGTAAGTCTGATCCAAACTTTCATGTCGGCTTGTATTTAAATTCAATGGCTTTGTGGAGTGGGAATGAGCAGTTGATGTGCAAAGTATTCCTCTCATCCTTTGGTGAGATAGCATCTGATTGGCTCCGTAAGTTGCCAAGAGAAACTGTGAAGAGTTGGGAAGGCCTGGCCGAGATGTTTGTGGTCCGTTTGTTATGAATAAGTTGCAGCCACTAAGGGTAGACTCCCTGCTAGCTTTGAACATTAGCGATGGTAAAAGCCTCAGGGCTTACACTAAGAGATATTATAAGGTGCTCAACCAAATTCCAGCTTGTAAGTAGGAGCTGGCAGTCATATCTTTAAAGAACGACTTGGATGATAAATGTCCGCTTTGAAAATTGCTTGCAAAAACCCTACCAAAGAGTATGGAGGAGGTCATGGCACGGATTGAGAAGTATGCCAGAGCAGAAGAGGACACGTAAGGAACGAAGAAACCAAAGCAAGAGAAGAGAAATGGCTTACCAAAGTGAGGCCAAGGTAATCCTGGTATTAACAGCCAGGAAAAAGGGTTGAGGACTGCATATGTAGTCACCACTGTGTTCAGGATCTCGATCTACAAAATTCTAGAAAGGATCATGAATCAGCCATATTACAAAACGCCAGAGAAGATCCTTGGCGAATTTATGGGAAGAAGCATTAGGAAGCATTGTGCTTACCATAATGAAGATGGGCACCTGATTCAGGAGTGCCAAACTCTGAAAACACACTTGGAGGACCTGATCAAGCAGGGTCACCTGAGGGACCTAGTAGATAAGGTTAGGACGAGAGAAGAGCATGCAAGGCTACCCCAGGCACCAACATCACCACCTCCAGCACCGCCGCCTTAGCAAGCAGATGAACCTCGAGTGATCAATGTGATTCACTTAAAGGTCAATGAGAATGATGTACGAGGGGAGACCCAGAGAGTAACGCACCTGCAACATGTGTATCAGGTCTAGCAAAACAAGCCTAGGACAAATGAGTAGTAGGGACTAATGGTTTCTTTTATTAAGGCCCTGGATATGGTGCAGCATTTACACAATGATGCCCTGGTGATAACACTGAAGATTAGAGAATGCCAAGTGAGGCGCATACTGGTTGATCAAGGCAATTTTTGTGACATCATGTATGTTAGATGTTACAAGGAGCTTGGCCTTCACCCAGATGATCTAGAACAATCCGACAGCTCAATGGTTGGGTTCAACGGGACGCCGACATGGCCTTTAGAGGCCACGAATTTGGAGGTGCAGACAGGCAACAAGATGGTAAGCACGGAGTTCATAGTAATTGACACCCCCTCCCCTTACAATGTTATTTTGGAAAGGCCTTGGTTGCATGCAATGAGGGTTGTTCCCTCAACGCTGCACCAGCTGCTGCGATTCCCAACTGAACAAGGGATTGAGGAGGTCGGAGGAGACCAAGTGCAGGCAAAAAATTACTCCATCGAAGTAATGAAGTCCACCTACAACATATGAGAAGCAGATATAGTGGAAATTGAAGATGAGGACAATGAGGTCCTAGATGATGTCGTCAAAGAACTAGCTGACAAGAGCAAGGAAGCTTTGAAGAAGATTCTGGTCCAAGAAGGTGATGAAGAGCGTTTCTTCTTTCTCGGCTCCAGATTAGCCGAAGAAGAGGAAAAGGAGTTGGAGACTTTCCTGTGAGCAAACATAGAAGTGTTTTCCTGGATGCCCTATGAGATGCCCGACATTGACCCCGAGGTCACTTGTCATAGGCTCAATGTGGACAGGTCTGCTAAACTTGTCATCCATCGAGTAAGAAGGCCGACACTGGTGCATGTGGAGGCAGTCAAGGAGGAAGTAGACAAGCTGCTAGAAGCCTAGGCCATCCGGGAAGTGAACTACGCTACCTGGCTGTCCAACACAGTGGTAGTAAAAAAGAAGAATGGTAAATGGAGAGTTTGCGTAGACTTCACCAGCCTGAATAAGGCTTGCCCCAAGGATAGCTTCCTCTGTCCAAGATCGATCAGCTGGTGGATGCCACATCAGGGCATTGGAGGATGACCTTCCTGGATGCCTACCGAGGATACCACCAGATAGCGATGTATCCTCCATATGAAAAGAAGACGGTATTCATCACCCCGAAAGGGTTGTACTGTTACCACGTAATGCCTTTTGGGTTAAAGAATGCAGAAGCAACCTACCAGAGGTTAGTGACCAAGATGATCAAGCATCTAATTGGGAGAATAGTAGAGGTCTACATCAATGACATGGTTGTGAAGACCAAAGAACCTAGGAACTATCTGGTCGACTTAAAGGCAGTTTTTGATATCCTAAGAACATATCGGTTTTGACTCAACGCTCTGAAGTGTGCATTTGGAGTTGGATCCGGTAAGTTCCTGGGATACCTGGTCACCAAGAGGGGTATTGTAGCAAGCCTAGATCAGATCAAGGCTATCCTTGACTTGAAGAGCCTGACATTAGCTAAGCAAGTACAAATGTTGATTGAAAAGACAGCAGCCTTGAATAGGTTCATTAGCCGAAGTTCAGATAAGTGCAAACCGTTTTTAGTTTGTTAAAGAAGGTAACATATTTCTTGTAGACGGAACAGTGCGAAGTCACCCTTACTGACTTGAAAGGGTACCTGACAACAGCTCTAGTTTTGTCAACTCCAATACTTAGAGAAGAACTATTCATGTACTTGGCGGCATCAAATCACGCTGTCAATACGGTGGTAATCCGCGAAGAGAAGGGGAAACAGAAGGCAGTATACTACGTGAGCAAGACCTTTGCAAGTGCAGAAACCAGGTACCTACCCTGGAGAAGTTAACATTAGACCTAGTGATGGGTTTCAAAAAGTTGAATCACTATTTCCAAACCCATAAGATTGTGGTGCTGACTGAGCATACCTTGAAGTCCCTGTTGCAGCATAGAGATCTGACAGGCAAAGACGGCTAGAACATGGCCCTTGATGGACAGTGGTGCTGGGCCAATATAACTTGGAATTCAGGCCTAGAACAACAATCAAGGGCCATGTTCTAGCCGACTTTGTGGCCGAGTTCACTCCTGGTGCCATCCCAAGACGGGCTTCGATGAGCCTCGGTTTAGGATGTCTAGAAGAACAAGAGAAAACCCAACTAGGGCCAAAAAACCCCACACCAGCAATGCAAAAGGAAGAAGAGAAACCAAAGCCCTGCAATATCTACATTGGAGACTCCTCTCGGCTCTTTGTCGATGGAAGCTCAAATTGGCAGGCAGCAAGGACAGGAGTACTGTTAGTATCGCTAGATGGGTGAATTACAGAGCAGTCTATTCGTTTGCGGTTCAAGGAATGAAATAGCGAAGCAGAGTATAAGGCATTGATTGCGGAGGTGAAACTAGTAGCAGTCATGGAAACTGATGTGGTGGTAGTCTTCTATGACTCCCATCTTATTGTAAAACAAGCAACATGCGAGTATGTAGCCCAAGATGAGATAATGATAGCCTATGTTAAGGAGGTTGTCAGGCTGCTAACACTGTTTGAGAATTGCCAGCTATAGTAGGTTAGCCGAGATTATAATAGCCATGTCGACGCCTTGGCTAATTTGGCTAGCATGATGAAATCAGGTGAGGCAAGAACAATAATTGTTGACTATTTGTCTGGTCCAAGTATAGAGCCCCACATCACAGAATATAAAGCAATGTGTGTAGAGATGGATCCAAGCTGGATGGACGCCATAGTTGTGTTTCTCAGAGATGACAGGCTACTAGCAGACAAAAAAAAAAGCCCACAAAATCATATTGAAGTCGGCTAGGTTCTGTCTGTCAATAGAGGGTCATCTCTATAGAAGGTCCTTCATTGGGCGCCTTTTGAGATGTGTGCATCCATCCCAGGTTGAGGACTTTATGTACGAGATCTGTGAAAGTGTATGCGGAAGCCATGCTAGGGGCAAGTCACTTGCCCACAGAGCCATATCCCAGGAATATTGGTGGCCTTACATGCAGAAGGATACTGAAGCCTACGTGAGGAAGTGTGAGAAGTGACAAAGGTTCGCACCTTTGATACACCAGCCAGCTGCATACCTGAATCTAGTATCCAGTCCTTGGCCATTTGCCCAGTGGGGCATGGATCTTGTTGGGCAATTGCCCCAGGCAATTGGACAGAGAAAGTTTTTGCTGGTAGCAACTGATTACTTAACAAAGTGGGTAGAGGCTAAACCCTTGGCCAAAATCCGAGATGTGGATGTCAAGAACTTCATCTGGAAGAACATAATCACTAGGTTTGGGATTCCAAGAGCCATTGTGGCAGACAATGGCATCCAGTTTCACAGTAAACTGATCAAAAGTTTCTATGCAAAATATAAGATCAAAAACTATTACTCTAAGCCCAGCTTCCCCCAGAGGAATGGTCAGGCAGAGGAATCTGACAAGACCATCTTTGATGGGATCAAAAAGAGGCTGGAAGCAACCAAGGGAAAGTGGGTGGAAGAATTGCCTAATGTGCTATATGCATATCAGACTACGCCGAGAAGATCAACTGGAGAATCTCCTTTTGCCATGGCATATTGTACTACAGTAGTCATCCCACTTGAGGTCGGCATTCCTAATATCAAAACCCAGGGAGTAGAGAATAGAACAAATGAGGCATTCCTTGCCCGAGATCTTGACCTGATAGAAGAGAGAAGAGAAAGGGCAACAATTCGGCTGGGGGCATACCATCAATAGCTAGCTCAGGCGTACAACAAAAAGGTCAAACAAGGGAATTTCACATTGGGGACCTCCTCCTAAAGAAGGTGGTCGGCAACAAGAAGGATCCCAAGGAGGGCAAACTTGGCCCAAATTGGGAAGGATCTTATCGAATCATCTCGGTCTTCGGCAATGATGCATATCAGTTGGAAGACACTGATGGCAAGAAGTTGCCAAGACCGTGGAACACCAGCAAGTTAAAGTTTTTTTACCATTAGTTTTTGTTTTTTGAGATTTATTTTATTAACCGAAGTCTTAATAAATTGCTAGCATAATTTTGTTTTTGTGAATGATTGTTGAAATTTGTGCGATAGGACTGAACAGTCTTATGACGATGTTCCCGTAGTAAACATAACGAATAAATTAGACTTGCCATATGGTAGAGTTGAACTAAGTTTGCGATGTTTCGGTATGAAACATGACAAATAACTTAGACTTTCCATATAGTAGAGTTGAACTAAGACTTGCCATATGGTAGAGTTGAACTAAGTTTGCGATGTTTTGGTATAAAACATGACGAATAACTTAGACTTGCCATATGGTAGAGTTGAACTAAAACTTCCCATATGGCAGAGTTGAACTAAGTTTGCAATGTTTCGGTACAGAACATGACAAATAACTCAGACTTACCATTTGATGGAGTTGAACTAAGTTTGTGATGCCTCGGCATGAAACACGATGGAGCTGGCCATGATTTGGTCGGTTTGAAAGGAAAGCCGAGTAAAATGGTACTCTCGATGTACTAGGGTTCAGCCTTAAATGCTTTGTTTAGTCGAGCCAAACATGGTGACCTCAGCCACGAAAGTCTAAGATAGACTTCGGCGATAACCAGGTTGTACATCCTTAATGTGAACTTAAGAGAGACTTAGGTTCACATTAGAGGGCAGGAAGTGGGGATGGAATAAAAGCATAACACTTGTGAAATTTTTGAACAACAATCTCACAAGTTGAAGTTATCCTGAGCTCATTGACAAAGAAGTATGAGCCGAAATAAGCCAATCTGAGGTAAGCTTATTACACTGTACTCGAAGTATAATTGTCCGAGGTACTTGGTCAAGTTGATAGACTTGGATAGGTAAAATCCTACCAGAAAACAACAAGTACAAGTGAAGAAATAACACTTTAAAAAGTTTTGATGAAATATTTTTAAGTGTTGTTTGGCCGAGATAAACAGTAAAGGTTTTTATCCGAAGTGATTGGAATGTTCTACTCCGAGGTGTGAATTTCTCCGAGGTCTGGAGACTCGAGATGAGAAGCCAAGTTGTCAGACTTGGAAAGATCAAAAAAAATCTAAGTATGGAAAAACATGCAAGGCATAACAGCAGCAAGCATACATAAGGGAAGCATATAACAGTTAGAAGAAAAAAAAAAGATTTGCATTCAAAAAGAAAACTTGTTCATATACATGGCAAAAGACACATCAACCTGGCATGAAAGATTACTTGTCCAATTACAAAGATGGCACTTCGGCCCAACAAAAGCATAAAGATTGCAATTAAAAAGGAAACACGATCAAATAAAAGTATAAAAGTAAAAAGACCAGCCTATGTACATGGGTCTCTAAGTGTTTTCCTCAAACTGCTTGGCCTCGACAATTGGTGTTGTTTTAGCCTCAGCAGTAAGCTGGGCAGATTTTTCAGCCTTAATCTCGGCGTCGATCTCGAGTAAGGTCTGGTAAAGACTCTTCTTGATGGACTGGATTTCAGCCTCTTGGGGAGCCTTTTGGGAAAAGATATTTTTAGGGCCCTCATCTTCCTTCTTATCCTGAGTCAAGTCCAGGACTTGATCATTCAGAGTTTGGGACTTGGCCCTAGTAGCTTCAACTTCGTTAGCATCAACCTCGGCGATTGCATCCTCAGTCATGTCAGCTTCGGCTTATTTTCTCCCTCAGCCTTGTCCTCAGATTGGCTTGGAGTGGGTGGGAATGGCATAGTAAGTCGACTGATGTCGCGAATGGGCGAGTCCTTAGGGATCGATAGCTGTTTGAGAGCAGCCATCCAGCCAAGGGAGTACCCCTTGTTGCAAGCCACATTGACTTGCTTCTTGTAGGCATCACGAACATTGGCTGCCCACTTAGCGTATGCCTTTTCGTCCGCTGCCTTAATCTCGACCTCTTTTTGTGGCAATAGCCTCATGCAACGTGGCCTGGGCTATGGCTGCCTTCTCCTCGGCCTCTTGTGCCTCGTCTTTAGCAACCTTGACAACATTTTTGGCCGCTTCGGCCAGGGCCTCGGCTTTAGTTTGTGCAGCTTGGGCAGCTTTGTTCTGGTCTATAAGGCCACGGATGTAAGTCTCGACCTGATTTAAGGAAGATAGGAGGTTGGCTGCTTCCCTAGTCTTCTTCGTCAGCTCATTCTTCATGTCCTCAATTTTGACTACAAAGAAGTGACCTTGCTGAATAGCCTACAAGAAAAGGAGAAAATCAGAAAAGTAATGTTAGTACAAAAATGAGAATGGAAATTGAACAAAAAGATACAAGTGTAAAGACTTACCAAAACACAGTGTTGCATCATCAACGCATAGTTCTTGTACTCAGTAAGCTTGGCCATTCGATTGATATCGGTCAGCAAAAGAACGGTGGTAGAGAGAGCAGCACCGACCTCAACACTATCAAGTGCACTGTCCCTGGCCACCAAAGGTTGGTCCCCGACCATGACTGTGGGAGCCCAGGGCTTGTTGGCGTAAAGAACCTCGAGTGCAGTTGCACCCTCTGACCTCGACTTTTTTTAGGAAGGAGTGTCAGATGATTCGGCCTCGACAGGCCTCTTCTCGGCTACTGATGAACGTTTCTTGATTTTAGCCAACTTAGAGATTGGCATGGTATCCTCAGATTCAACTTCTATGACAGTGGCATTTGTCATAGCCCTTTTTACTCTTTTAACTTTAGGCTTGGGCTGGGATTGAGAAGGAGAAGAGGAATGGACTGATACCAAGCTAGAGATATCAACGAGAAGGTCCTCTAGAATTATTTTGGTATGACCCATTTTGTCAATGATAGCGGCAATGGTGACTCTGGGGCCGAAATGAATTGCTGACAGAGCAATAAGAGGGTTAAAGGGATCTGTAGCTGAGAGACTAAACTTCGGTTTTTGCAAATGTGAGTTCTTCTAGCTGGAGTGTTAAGAGGAGCTCGACGTTGGCACTGGCGTTGGGATGGAGGGATCAATTGAGGGGTGGAAGTGGATGGCTGCTCTGCTGGATCGGATGTGGAGGCCTGGTCTGGCCTTGTTGATAAGGTGGTTGGTGGAGTTGTGGCAGATGAAGGAGACTTGCTTTTGTGAGGGACATCGGGTAGAGTGTTCCAGTACGTCGATATGTAATTAAGAAGTAGTGGAGCCATGTGTGCTTCGATTGGCAAGCCGAGAAGGCGAACCAAATCTTTGCTCGACACGTAAGACTGGCGAAAGTCCTTTGGCGGCTAAGAAAGCACTGTAGGGACAAGAAGAAAACATTAGAATAAATGGAGCTCATCGTTTGGGGCGAACTAAAGTCCTTACCCTTATCATCTCTAAAGACTCCATGGCATAATGGGAAAAGGTGGAGCTCATCGTCTGGGGCGAACTCCTAATTGCTCGAGACAATCAAACAGTCGACTCCCGCGCATTTGTTGAAGTCTAGAATGTCGATTATTAACTTAAACTTGGTGGATCTCGGCTTGAGGTAGTATGTATAACCGTTCTTGGTCTTGAGGCCACACATCGTGTAGTAATACTGGATATCAGATAGGGTTATTCTGGCATTTTGCCGACGTGCCAGCTCCGCTATGCCAATGATGACCCTAAAGGTGTTTACGGCTAGTTGTATGGGATTGAGCTTGTAGAAATAGAGGACCTCCCCAAAGAGGATATCAAAGAGGAACCTGATTTAGCCTTCAATGATAGAAACTACTGGGAAGGGCATGTAATCTTTTCCTGCCATTATGGAGTCCTCCTTGCTCGCCAACCTAAGCTGGACGTCGTCTAGGATGGAGAACTCTTACCGAAAATACTCTTGTTTGGTTGGGGTGTCCACCCTCTACCTAAACATTCCCATAATGTTGGCTTAAGGTAATTGGTGATTGATTTTAGAAAAGAGAGGTTGATGTGGGTCTAAAGACTTCAGCAAAACCCTAAACGAGCACTAGGGTGAGGGTTTTTGGAGATCTAAGGGAGGATCTTGTTTCAATTTTCCTAAATTGTAAAGATTTCTAAGACAAATCCCAAACCTAAAAATGTATGCAAGTGGATAGTATTCAAAGGCAAAAATTTGGAAACAAAGCAAGAACAATAGGAAAAAAGCATGATTTAGAAATAGGCAAATACAAATATGACAAGAACAGTGCCAGCCATTCGAAGACACAAATATGGTCAGAGCAGTAATGGGTATTCAAGAAATACGAACAGAGATGTAAACGGCAACCACAATATAATCCCAGTGTATAATGGTGTGCATAACATAACACAGCACAATACAACAGAATCTAAGCCAGTGCATCAAGAAAATCTAGGAACATTGAGAATGTGCATGCAAGACAATGTGCAAAAATTATAACCAGTACAAGTAACAGATTCAAAGAGCAAGAATCGGTTCACAATATCTAGAGCATGAAGATGGTAAGCAGATCAAGGAACAGTGGGAGTATACAAATAGTTCACAACAATGCCATTCAAGAACAAGTCAAAACGAGAATGGAAAAAAGGGAATCGAAGACTTACATATTGGGGACGAGAAGGCAGACGCCGAAGTTCAGTTCACCGGGATCAGATGATGCCCTTGATCGAAATGGAGGAACAGAAAGCTCACCAAAAATGGGAAATGAAGCAGTTGCAAAGAGCTTGAAAAGACAATGGCAGTTTAGGTATTCTCAGAGAAAGAAACACTGAGCAGAAGGAAGAAATGCAACAATGAAAAGTGAAGAGGCAAAGAGAGAGAGAAAGAGTTTTTGTCAAAAATATGAAAAGGAAGCAAAAATACAATGAAGTGCCTTGGACGACGTGCCTGTCAGGCGGCATGGACTAAAATGATGCGGCTCGCTAGCACATATCAGGTACGAACCAATGAGAATGGAACACATGGAATAAATGGTTGAAAAGACTGTGCGTGACGGCTCATGTGTAATAGAAACTCTTGCAATTCTTGAAGTAATAAGGCCACGATCTCGGCTAGAGAAACGATCTCGATCGAGATGAGTAAAGAACTTGAGAATTGGTTCTTGGTTTTTGATAAAATGGGCAACTGAATCTTAGTTAAGTGAAGCTGACGAGTCATGATCTTGGTCAGAGTAGTAACTGAGTTTTGAGCTGACGTATTGGTTAGACAAACTATGTAGGTTCCATCACCTCAGATTACCGAGGTAATAGAACCTAGGGAGCAGTTATGGAGACATATTTTGTGAATAACAGCACGTGGCTAAGGTGACGCCGAAGTATCAGCCGAGGTGCCACGTAGCCTGATCATGCTACCAAGATGATCTCGGCTAGGCCGAGGTTATCTGCAGAGATACCGAAATCTGAAATAAGCAGATAAGGGACAAGAGTCCTAGAACAGGGGAGGATCTCAATCTGGATAAAGATAAGGCTCAAGAAGAGTTTATCTCTATCTAGATGAGGGTCCAGGATGAGCATTGAGCTTGAGTCCATTAAAGTGAGGCTTCTAAAGAGATCAGGTCATTGCTGGTTATAAAAGCAAGGCATCCTCGTGGGTCGAAGGTAAGTTCTTTCTTGTGAGTTTAAGCACATTTTTGCTATCTGTGAGAGATATTGTTTACTGACTTGATCGTCGAAGTGCCCCCAGGTGAACGAACTATTGTGGAATTCTCATCATCTTGTTACAAGTTGTTGGGCTTAATCTATTCTGTCAGTACTCTCCAGCTAAGTTCTCCTATTGGTTGTGTGGTCGGAAATTAACACCCACAGTTTTCATTTTGGTCTAATTGATTATAGTTGGTTGTGTTTTTTAATGAAAAATACACACATAAATGACCATATGTCATGCTTTTAGGAATAAAATTATAAATTTATTCAACGCAGTGAGTTAATCTCAACTAACTTAATTATCATTTTTCATCAAAAACAACTAAAATTGTTATCAATTGGATCTGATTGATGCAAAATTTAAAATTAAAGATCAAAATTGAGTTACTTGAAAGTGTAGATATCAAAATGATACAAAAGACAAAACGTGAGAAGTTTTTAAATAGTAATATTACAAACTCAAAATGTTTTAGAAAAATTATCTAGAAGTATCATATGTGGTTTAAATTTATGGAAAAATATCAAAAAAAGTGAGAAGTTAAAAATAACAATTGCAAACTCATGAAAGTACAAGTAATTAATGTATTAGATTGTGAAAAAGTATTGTACTTTCATAAATTTGTAATTATTTTTTCAACTTTCCATTTTTTTTTTTTATATTTCCCCTAAATTTTATTCAACACATGGGTTCTATGATACATCCATTCAATCGTTGTCACACATTTTAATTCTAGATATATAAATCTCAACCCAAATTATGAGTTTCCAAACTTGTTGATTTTTTTTTTTTTTTTTCTCAAGAAATTTTATAAAGCAGTTATATTGAAATAAAAGCAAACAACATACGTATAAAAAATAAAAACAACAATCTACCAAAGGGCCAAACAAAAATCTAATAAAAATTACGAACAGCAAACAAAAAGTTGCTAAAAAATTAGCTACCGACCGTTCTAAAAAACTTATCAATCTTCTCATATATGTGATTTAAAAAACTATAATCTGCATCAAAACAAAGTCCAAACCTATCATTGTCCCCACCGTTGTCCCTGCCACTGCTGCCAAACTTGCTGATTTTTGTACTAGTGGAAAGTCTTGGTCTTGCACGAGGTGTGAACATCAGCTTCCACTCCAACAATAGGAATTTTTAAATAGTAGTAATATTACAAATTTAAAAATTTTAGTTAAAAAATCATAATACACATTCAATTTTTACCGCAAACTTCAACTTTGGGCCCAAGATATGGGTTCCCAAACTAGCTGATTTTTGAACTTCGTGAAAAGTCTTGATCTAGTACAAGATGTGAACATCAGCTTCCAATCCAAGAAAAAAATTGGTTACTCAAAGGAAGGTTCTAACAAATAATCTGATGGCATTCACTTTACTAAATAATTTTAACTAAGGTATCACTACATCAAAATTGGGCTTTAGCGGCGATTTTTTACCGCCGTTAAAGGTTGTAAAACCGTCGTTAAAGCCTTTAACGGCGGTATTAACGGCGGTTTCATTACCGCCGTTTATGCGCGTGTCGAAAAAAGTGAAACCGTCGTAAAAAGGCAAATTACCGTCGTTAAAAGTCGACAAAAAACGGCGGTAATATAGGACCAAAAACGGCGGTTTTTTACCGCCGTAAATAGGTTCAAATTTTTCAAAAAATAATTCTTTCTTCTTGCACTCCCCAAGTTTTGAACCCAAGACCTCTCATCCACCCACATCAACCACTCTGCCACAGCCACTCTTCATGAAATATATTCCCTAAATAAATATTTAAACATTACTTTTACTTTATTGTAGATGGTTTCGCCGGAACTCGCCGGAGTTTCGCCGGAGCTCTGCCGTCATTAACGGCGGTAATGGTTGGGCATTAGCGGCGGTTTTGTTACCGCCGTTAAAAGTGGGCATTAACGGCGGTTTCGTTACCGCCGTTAAAAGTGGGTTTCATTTCCGTCGTTAAAGACACTTTTAGTGGCGGTTTTTTTAACGGCGATAACGAAACCGCCGTTAATGATACATTAACGGCGGTATTAACGGCGGTATTAACGGCGGTTTTCGTTACCGCCGTTAAAAAAACCGCCGTTAATACCGCCGTTAATGTATCATTAACGGCGGTTTCGTTACCGCCGTTAAAAAAAGCGCCACTAAAAGTGTCTTTAACGACGGTAATGAAACCCACTTTTAACGGCGGTAACGAAACCGCCGTTAATGCCCACTTTTAACGGCGGTAACAAAACCGCCGCTAATGCCCAACCATTACCGCCGTTAATGACGGCGGTCTTTGCCGGCGGAGCTCCGGCGAAACTCCGGCGTGCTCCGGCGAAACTCCGGCGAGTTCCGGCGAAACCATCTACAATAAAGTAAAAGTAATGTTTAAATATTTATTTAGGAAATATATTTCATGAAGAGTGGTTGTGGCAGAGTAGTTGGTGTGGGTGGATGAGAGGTCTTGGGTTCAAAACTTGGGGAGTGCAAGAAGAAAGAATTATTTTTTGAAAAATTTGAACCTATTTACGGCGGTAAAAAACCGCCGTTTTTGGTCCTATATTACCGCCGTTCTTGGTCGATTTTTAACGACGGTAATTTGCCTTTTTACGACGGTTTTACTTTTTCCGACACGCGCATAAACGGCGGTAATGAAACCGCCGTTAATACCGCCGTTAAAGGCTTTAACGGCGGTTTTACAACCTTTAACGGCGGTAAAAAACCGCCGCTAATGCCCAATTTTGGCGTAGTGATTGATATCTTTCTCTTATAATATGGGTGGTTTATAATTAGTAATAATTGTTAAGTTTAGGCTTCGTTTGAAAACACGTTTTTTTAGTAACATTTTGGCTTTTTAACTAAAATACGATGTAAAAAAAATTAGTATATTTGAGATGATTTTTAAATTTTTTATGAAAATATGTGTAAAAAATAAAGAAAAAATAGAATATTGACTTTTTGATATATGTTGTTGGTTTTTTTATTTTTTTAATGACCTTCTAATTTTTGGACTAAAAAATAATACTGCCAAACAAGACCTTAATATATTAGTTTTATTAAGTCATGTCAACTTTCTAACTACTATAAACTAATAATCTATTTAATAATATAAAATATTTTTATATTTGTAATAAATCTTCTGCCATGGATAAAAATAAATAACAATAATGCTTCTGATCTCCAGTGACACCTCTAATGACGTGTCAGCCTCTCATTGGCTGAAAAAAAAAAAAGAAAAAAAAGAATAACAATTTTTTTGAGCCAATCACAGCCGACCCCAACACCTCCACTGGGTCCGAAGCATTATTCAACGTAATGTGACAATGAAACATTAATTGGGGAACATTTTCTAACAAGACAATTGATTCACTTTGACCCATCTTTTTTGGGTCATCCAAATTGATTCGTGATAGACTGCTTTGTAAATAATAAGACCGTAGGTGGCTTGGCTCTGTCCAAATTCTCGATTTCTGTGTAATTTCTTGAGGTTGCTATATTCCAAATAACAAATGCCAACAACAAACGTTAAGAATTGGTTACGTAAGGATAGACTTTCAGTACATATTTCAGATATTAATTCTTTAAAAATATATTAATTGTAAAGAATTTGTCCGTTATGCTTTTTGATATTTTCAACAAGGAGTGTGGAAAGTCCAACAATAAATTGTTCTTTCCAAAAAATTTGATTTGCATCATGTTGTTGGTCTAGTTTGGAGAGGAATATGTCTTTATACTATCGAAAATGAGTAAGTGTTGGAGAATATAAATTAATTAGGAGTTCTTTGGAACGTTCTAAAATAATTTGTGTATTTCCAATAAAATGTTAGGTGATAGTGGTCACAAGAGTGGTGATTGCATTACTAATTGGCTAACAAGTGATTGGGTCTAAAATGGAGTGTCTGTTTCATCTCATTTGACAAGTAAAGGTGCTTGTCTTTGCTCTGTATTGAGATAATTATCCCAGCATCCTTTTAATTGACAAGTAAATCTAGAGATAAGCATTCGAGCTATGGTAGAATCGTTATTATTAGATGATCTCATTTTACGACAATTAAAGTTGCTTTTCTTTGTTTTGTATTGAGATAATTATCCCACCAACCTTTTAATTGACAAGTAAATCTAGCGATAAGCATTCGAGCTACGGTGGAATCGTTATTATTAGATGAGTATTTGGCAAGGGTAGCATCAGCGGCCATGATCATATGTTGGCTAAGATTGAGAATTTGATAATAAGATTTTCCATCTATGTTCCATTTGTGGAGGTCACTGCCAGAGTATGAAAAAGGTGTGTCAAAATGTCGTTATTCTAGTTGAAGATTGACTGGTGTTGGTCGTGGGTAATAATTGCGAATTGGTGGTTGGGCCGAAATCGTGGATGTCTCATTAATTTGGGTAGGAGAATTAGTTATAAATTGTGTAATAAAGCATCATCTGTAAAACATTAATGATGCCGCTATGTTTTGCCTTTTCTTTTCGTTCTTGTTTGGAAGTAGATGAAGTAGTGGTGTCAACAATAGGATAGTGATGGGATCATTACCATCAAGAACTTTGGTAAGAGTTGTTTTCCATTTCTTTAGTTCTGCAAGGAATTCATCGGACGAACTTGTAAAGGAGTGTGCGGGGGATAAGGCAAATTCTGGATTAAAGGAGGTTGTCGAATTTGATCTGGAGGTACATAAATATATAATTTATCAACACGTTCCTCTATCTGTGTAGTTTGTTCACCTATGGTTTGGATATGTATATTGGTAAAATTTAATTGTTCATAAACTTGTCCTACACCAAAACTAATGGAAGGTGTGGCTTTTGATGTTTGAGTGCCTTATGTTTCCAAGCTTGTGAGCCTTTGTAAATTTGTTTATTACTCTATAATTTTCATTTTGTAAATATAAGTGTGATGTTTATTTATTATGCTTTTAATTTTTGATATTCATATTGAAATTAATGATAGTTTGCAATATATATCTAATATAGAAGAAGAATTAAATCGTTTAAGAGTATTATTATCAATTGCTTTCGGTCAATCTATTATCAATTATAGTCAAAGAATTTCTACTATTAAAAGACAAATCAAGGTGGAACAAACTTCTATAAAGCGTCTTCGAAAACAATTATAATCTTTAATTTTGACTTAATCTATATCATTATGATTGTAATACATGGGTCTTATTTGGTGTCAGAGCCACGTTTAAATTAGAGTTGAATTAATTTTCTTCTATTAACCTGCTCGTCACCCAAGTCGCAGAAGTCAGTAAGCTATAGGTCTTTAGGCAAGAGGTCGTTGCTGATCATTAGAGCTTAGGCTGAACCACCTGTTGACAGACACATTTAATATGACAAGAATATTTAAGTCATTCTCTAATCTAGCTGCCAGCGAAGGTTCTTCTAAGAAACCAGTTATTATTAATCAAAGTGATTTAGAGATAGAACAAATTGAAGAAAGATTAAAAAATTGGAAGTTGCCTATAAAAGATATAGATTGTTTATATAATAAGAAATTTGAACTCAAACAAACATATAAAATAAAAGTCGTAGAAAAAATCCTCCGTGTTACTCAAGACAATCAAAATTTCCAACTATTAGACTGAGATACTACTATCAAACTTCAGAAGAAAAAAAAATAATAATAAAATAAAATTTCCAACTTCTTACAACTTGGGTTAGTCTAAGTGGGAATCAAACCTACTTAAACAAATCTGCCTCATGCACACTCCGTGTTATGTGCTACTATGATTATGAAGATTCTTTATTAGGAGTTATCAAATCTAGTTTAGCTCATGGACTAATTTATTTTGAATGTTTCCCTAATTTTGAATTATCCTCACTAGATCCAACTATCCTCAACACTCTCACTTTAAATGTTCAAACAAAGTGACACAAAATGGATTCTTGTTATTTCAATATCAAGGTCTATTATCGTATTTATTGTAACAATTTGGAAGTTTTCTTCGTGGCACGAGCGAAGAAGTGTTTGCTTGAGTAGTCTTTCGGGGTATCCAGTAATTTTGTTTGCAGACTAGAGATTCTGAGAGTTGGCTGTGTTCGCTCGAGCGTAAGAGTGGTCACTCGAGCGGTCTGTTCTTTGGTGGTCTGAATTTCTGGGAGTTCGTGTTCTGCACTTGAGCAAAAGTTTGATCACTCAAGCGGTCTTGTTTCTCTGACACTCAAGCGGTGAAGTGTTCGCTTGAGCGGTCTATTCACGTTCAATTAGTATAAAACCCACTTTTTGCTCATTTTCTCTCATTTTTCTCTCTCACTTCTCCATGTCCAAAAACCCTAGCCCTCAATTGATTTCACCTCTTTATACTAAGTATTCATCGTAGATCTTACAAGAAGAGTGAACCAAAAGTATAGATCGTTATATTGACCGGTTAGATTAAGATTTCACCGGAGTTCTTGCTTGGGTCTTCGCTGTTTGCTCACATTCTTGAGGTAAGGGATTTTCTTAACTTTCTCTCTATATATATGATTTGGCATAATCTTGTGACATTTTGAGGTTTTGGGGTGATTATGAGTTCTAAAGCTTTAATGAAAGGTTGTTTATGTACAAAAATGGGGTTTTCACTCAAGTTTTTGAAAGGTGTTTAATGTTTTGGTATATTAATGAATAATATTTGATGATTTGTGGATTTTATAAAGAAATGAGGGAAACTCCCAATTTTCTTGAAACCCAAGATTTTGAGATGTTGTTTTATAAGAGGCTTTGAACAAATGGGAACTTTATGTTGAAATTTAAATTGATTTTCTATGTAGATATTTGAGTTGGATAAGTTTATGATCTATGATGATATTATTGGTGATTTAAAGAAGTCGAATTGTGTGAAAATTTGGAATGATGGAAGGATAAAGTAATAATTTTGCATGGGATTATGATTGGTAATGAGAAAGACTTGGAATCTTAGGAATGGGAATATTTCATTAGTTTTTACTTGTTGAATTCTTGTGTAATTAAAATAAATTTTGGATAAAAAGGAATGTTTGGAAACTCATGGATTGCATTGCATTTACATGGTTTTGGATTAAATGTTGAGTTAATTAAAAGTGTGTGTGTGGTTTGGAAACGCATTGTGTATGTTGAGGTGCCCAATTGCCCTTCCGTGCTTGGTGGCCGGTAAATATGGGGGATATGGTTGAATCAATTGATGGTTGTCTAATTACCCCTCCATGCTCGGTGGTAAAAAAATGTGGAGGTGTTTTTTTAGAAAATGAAATGAATGTCCAATTGCCCCTCTGTGTTTGGTGGCCAGTAAATGTGAAAATTTTCAAAATGTAAGAGGTGCCCACTTGCTTTACCATGCTTGGTGGCCGCTAAATGTGGAGGTTTTCAAAATGTAAGAGGTGTCCACTTGCCCTACTGTGCTTAGTGGTCAGTAAATGTGAGGTGGTGTTTGAATTATGTAACGTGGATATTATTATGAAATGAAGGTTCTTGGTTATGACGATAGTTAATGAGTTGGATCAAACATGAGTTACAAATTATGCATAACACAAATGAGTTTCAAAATGAAATTGAGTCGTATGCACAACATGGCATAGCATGAGCATAATCTTCTCTAACAAATATATATATTGTTAAGTTTATTTTCCTATAAAAACTCACTACCTTTTTATGGGTTGGATTTCCTCAAATTCCAGGTGATGAAGATGAATTATGATATTGTTGACAAGTGAATGGAATTCTACATGGAGCATTGAAGCTTCTTTGGTGATTGTTTACCTACAGCTATCGAGCTTATCTATCGAGTTAGGATTTTATTTATTATAATCAAGTCCCTTAGCCTTAAAAATGTGTAAGCCTTATAGCAGGTTCGATGTGTATTTAATATTTTTGTATGTGTATTATCATAAAGAATTCCAAGAGATGTATATGAAAATGCAATGGATTTCAGTTTATAAGATCGTTGCTTTTATTTCTCGTTTACATGAATGTCATGTAATTGGATAATAGTAATGGATGGGTAACAAGTAATATGGTATAATTTTTCGGGCATTACATTTATCTTAAAGCTATGACAACTTCTTGTCCTAGATTTAAATATATTTCACATAATCCTAAAAATTCTACAATACATTTTCAATCTCTACAAGGGCATACTGAAGTTATGGTTCCCAAAGTTATCACCTAGGAAAAAGTTTTACAACCTAATGCCGATGATGAAGATACTTGGGTCATTCCACATGATGTACCTGCTTTAACCACCTAACCTCAAACTACTCTTGAAACAATCATACAAAATCCAAATGGATCTGTCGTACTTCGATTTCAAAGATCATAGATCTCAAAATAGATCACAATCTCAATCTTTACACTCTAATTCTACCTGATTTCATATACCTATTCAAACTCCGCAATATTTGCCTCGACATTCTAATAATTTACCCTTACATTCTATCCGACAACAACCAAACCAAATTCCCCATACACATTATATAGATTTTAGCAGATTCCCATAGGATATAGATTTTGCATAGATTCTTTTATCTATTAATGTTATTCAAAACAATTTCACCATCAACTATAAATTGCTTTCCAACGAATACAATGCCCCATATAATCTAAAGGATTGAATTTATTTTAAGCAACATCACACTCTATTAGAGCAACAAACTATCAGATCTGAATATTTTCTTACCCTACAAACAATGAAAAATCATATCCTATTTTTTCATTGGTATTTTCAAACTTATTGTCATCACCATCGAATACAGGTTCCAACCATTTTATTAAATGCTCATCATAATGTCACACAAAAAAATTGGCACGTTCTTAACGGCGACACTGCCCAATCTATTCATCCTCCAAGCAAGACCTATACGCTGGCTTTACCTTTTATGCCAAGTTGTACAATCGACTTCCCATGGAAGGCACGCAAACATCAAAAATCACATCGTCCACTAGTTTTAATGTAGGACAAGTTTATGAACAATTAAATTATACCAATATGCATCTCCAAACTGTAACAACGCCCGCGTGGGGGCCTTGGTGCTACTACAGTTCGGACTCCCCTCTTTGTTTGCGGTTCTAAATCTTGAACCAAAGAGTCTAACTCTGGCAAATCGTTTTGAAGAAAAACAGATTTTTTTGAAAAGTAGTGCCAAACATGGACTGCTTTGCCAGATTACAGAGTCGCCACCTAAATATTTTTTAAAATGGAAAATTTAGGAAACCCTGACTCGGTACCGAAGGCCACGTGTCCATCATAACCAAAGTAGTCTTGGCTCGGGAGCTTGGGTATGATCGGGGAAGGTCAGCTATGAGCACCCCTTTCGCCCGGTTCGAAGACCGGCCTCTACTAACCGTGATATCCGATTTTGAAAACATTACATGCTCTTATTCCAATTATTAGCCTAGAATTACTATGTTATGCGCGCAACAAACAAGTATAGACTAGATTGCCTAATTCGGAAATAATCATTGCATATCCGTTTGTTTTGAGAGCGTTTCGGGTTTTGCTATTCGCAAGTAGGCTAAAATACGGATTTCAATGAGTTTTCCAACTCAAGCAATCCAACCTCCACCCACAGGCATTCAAACAGTTTATCTCACATAAGCACTTAGCCGCATGGTAACCATACTATCATGGCAACATTCACACACATGTGGTATGCTAAAGCGTAAAATACTTACATCGTACTCCGTGCCAAAACAAGAAACTAGTTAGCAGACATGCATGTCCCTAGGTCATGTTAAGTGGCTAATGCAACACAGGCAAAGATGCAATTTAGAGTAGGCTCGGCTAACCCTAAAATGGCACGTGAAATGCAATCATTTGATGCACGTATTCAAGTTGGAATTTAGAATACAATGCAGTTTGTATGATGTACCGAGCCCGGTGCATGTTTAGACAAATGCATGGATGCACGCATGCATTGCATAAGGTATGCTAAAATAGACGTGCCCTAATCTACCATCATAAGCAGGTAAATAAAAGGGAAGAAAGAAGTGGAGGTTGGAAGACATACAAACCACTCACCCACACTTATTCCAAATTTGCCCCCCACTCGGAGGGACCAAAATAATAATACAGATTAATTAACTACGCAAACTAATTAAAATATTACAGTCCAACTAAATTAATCAAATAAATTAATTAATCTAATTAAAGCAGTAAACCGCCTCGAGATGAGGGCCGGATGCAACGCATGCTCGGGACTTGCTCGGAATTGCACTGCCATGCTTAGATTGCCTTTGTTTTCCCTGCTTTGCATCTCAGAAGACTGCCAAAGTCTCAGGAGTGCCTCCCAGGACACTGAGGGACATCATCGGCTGAGTAGGACTTCCACCGGCATCAGCATGAGGTCACCGGCACAAAATTCATCCATCGGCCATCAATAGACTGCCGGTCGGCACTAAATACTGCCGGCCAGCACTGAATGTCTGCAGAACCTGCAACTCACAGCAGCAGAGGGCAAAAACTTGCATGGCAATGTAATTCCAACAATGTGTGCACCAATCATGCCCCTTATCATATTTGTGACTCAAAGGGCATGTGCCTCGATTCTCGGGCCACCAATCACGCATTTCCATGCATGATGGCCCAAAGAACCAAATGTGCAACTTCTATTTCAAATGCATGCAAACCAAACAAACACACAAGGGTGCTAAGCCTCTATCATGACTTGGTCAAGAGGTAGAGCATGCATGTTTATGTGATGCAATCCTAGACATGTCAACTAGTATGCAATCATGCCAATGCAAAGGAGCATACAAGCTAACAAACATACAAGGCATGAAACACCAATGTCAACCATCAAGTATGCAAGGTGTAATGTGGGTGTCCAAGCATGCAAACAAGCATGTGACTTCATTCAATCATGTTAGTCCTAACATGCATTTACTTACCAATACATTACAACACTCAAGGAGCATATGCAAGCAACAAGAGGATGGACTTGCACATAGGTTAGGCAGCTCTAAATAAGCCTAAAATCAGTGGCCAAATGCCATAGAAGTGAAGGCTAAGATATATGCAATACATGCACACATGCAAGCATACATAATCCAACACTTAGGCATAAACAAGCAACTCTTAAGAACACTTAAAAGAGGCTAACATGGACATATTAACATGCATATATAAGCTTTAAAATCATGTTGGACATGGTGCCAAACCAAGCAACAAAATAGGCTAAGCATGCAACAAATGGTCCAAGCATCCAAGGCAAGCCAAAGGAGACCTAAACCATGGCTAAGCCAACCAAGCCTCACAAGGCCAAGAAGGCTTAAAACAGGTCTAAGGCAGCCCTAGACCATACAAAAGGGACCTCCTAGATGGCATCTAAGTGGCTCTAGAGCAAGGCACACACAATGACCAAATCATTAGGCATACAACATATGCTTTCAAAACTTCAAAGAGGCATGCAAGGCAATCATTCAAGCATGTCTAAGGGACTAAAATAGCATGCTAAATGGTTCCAAACCATTGAAAATAATGCAAGCAAGGCATGCTATACTTTCATGCTCTTAAGGCCAACAAGCCAAATGCAAAGAGGCTATGTGATGCAAGCTAAGATCGACCAAAGTAACCATGGACAGACCTTATTCATGGAAAAATAAGCATACAAGCTTCATGAATCTAAGCCTAAAACATGTTAGAATAGAGGCACACAACCTAATGCATGTTAAAGGACTAAAGAGGCATTACAAAGCATCTATGCAAAACATGCAAGGAGTACTAAAACCAACATGATACAAAGTTATAATATGGCAATATGAGCACAAAATACAGCCATGACATAACCAACAAACAACCAAACATGGGGCTCCCTCAAGAGGCAAAATAGGTCCTTTTCAAGGACAACAAGGAGAGGGGGTGACCCTCTCCTTCTTGGGACTTCAAGGCATCATCTTCACCACTGAAATCCCTCAAGATTTCAGTGGTGAAGAGGCCCCAACACCAAAATCCCGGAGCTCTCACAAAATAGCACAAAATGAGGCCTTTTCAAGGCCTAAGGGTGGTCAAACCTCCCCAAAGCACAAAACACTCTTAACCAACAATAAAGAGGACTAAAAAACAGAACTTTTTTGTATTAAATGCTAAGCACAAAAATAGTTCTAAACTATGCAAAAATGGAGTGCAAAAATGGGGTAAAAAGGGGTAGTTTCTTACCCTTGAAGACCACCTTCACAAAGGTTGATGTTGTTGCTTCCTTGAGCTCAAATCCAACCAAAAACTTCAAGAACCAGCCCTTAGAACCTCAGTAACCGAAGGAAGGTGAAACACTAGGTGCTTGTGTGCAATAATATGGATTAAAGCACCTAGTGTAGAAACAAGAGAGGAAAAGAGAGATAGTGTAGACACCCCATTTTTGACCGTCCTCAAGATTTGGACGTCACCGCTTGAACACTCGGTGATCATCCATGTTCGTGTTCGTTCGGAGTTCCCGGAGTCCTCGGCTACGCGCCTTGCCTCAGGACCTCCGAACTCGACTGTTTTGTGTCTGGTTTTGCACCAAACACTTGTGCTTTGCCTTGGAGGGGCAGGGAATGCCTTTTGAGGCATCCCCACACACCACCGGCAGTGGCTAGAGGCCACCGGCGGTTTGGTGTTGCCATCGGCACTATATTGTGCCGGTCGGCACTATATTGTGCCGGTCGGCACTATTTTGTGCCGGTTGGCACTCTTTATGGCAAAATGACCATTTTGCCCTGCCGATCACTTTACAACTATTTTTGGAGATATTTTTAGACAGCTTTGTAGCATTTGTTTCCCCTCCATACACGTGTATGGAGGGATGAGCCCTTTGGTAGCTTAGCTTGTAAGCTTTGATTCCTATAAGAGAAGACTCTCTTCTCTTGGCTCAAAGGTTGGAAGAAGTTAGACATTTTAGAGAGAAAACACAGAGAAGAAGGTCTGGTCTTAGGTTAGAAATCCTATATCTATCCTATCTCTCTTTTTCTTGCTCATCTTGTACACTAGGTGCTTTAGTTCATACTATTGCACACAAGCACCTAGTGTTTCACCTTCCTCTTGGAGTTGAGGTTCTAAGAACTTGTTCTTGGTGTTCTTAACTGGTTTGGAGCTCAAGGAGGCAACAAAACCACCATTGTTGAAGAAAGGCTTCAAGGGTAAGAAACTAGCTCTTTTTACCCCATTTTTGCACTCCATTTTTACATAGCTTAGAACTGTTTTTGTGCTTGGTGATCAACACATAAAAGTTCTATCTTTTATCCCTCTTGATAGTTTATTAAGGGTACTTTGTGCTTTGGGGAAGTTTGACCCCTCTTAGGCCTTGAAAGGCCTCATTTTGGTGCTATTTTGTTGAGCTCCGGGATTTTGGTGCTTGGGTCTCTTCACCACTGAAATCTTGAGGGATTTCAGTGGTGTAGATGATGCCTTAAAGTCCTAAGAAGGAGAGGGCCACCCCCTCTCCTTGATGTCCTTGAAAAGGGCAAGTTTTGGTCTCTTAAGGGAGCATAGTTTTGAATGTTTGAAGAGCATGTCTTGGCTGCATTTTATGTTTATTATGCCCCAATATGACATTGATAAGTGTTGGTTTTAGCACTCCTTGCATGTTTTGCATAGTTGCTTTGTAATGCCTCTTTGGTCCCTTAACATGCCTAGGTTGCTAGCCTTTGTTTCTAGCATGTTTTAGGCTTAGATTCATGAAGCTTGTATGCTTATTTTGCCATGTATGAGGTCTGTCCATACTTGTCTTGGTCGACCATAGCTTCCATTACATGGCTCCCTTGTATTTGGCTTGTTGGCCTTAAGAGTACAAGTGTGTAGCATGCCTTTGTTTGCATCTTTTTAATGGTTTGGAACCATCTAGCATGTCATTTCAGTCCCTCTGGTGTGCTTGTATGCTTACCTTAGTTGCCTCTTTAATGCTTTAAAAACATGAGTTGTATGCTCCATGTTTTGGTCATTTTGCATGCCTCCATGATTGAGCCTCTTAGGTGCCATGTAGGTGCGCTTCTAGCCTTGTTTAGGTCTGCCTTTGACCTGTTTTGAGTCCCCTTTGCCTTGTGAGGCTTGGTGGGTTTGGCCTTGGCTTAAGCCTCCATGGCTCGCCTCAAGTACTTAGGCCGTTTGCATGCTTTGTTTGGTCTATCTTAAGTTGGTTTGGCACCATGTTTAGCATGATTTTCAGAGCTTACAATGCATGCTCATTGCCTATGTTTGGTCTCCTTAAGTGTGCTTGAGAGTTGCCATGTTTGTGCCTAAGTGTTGGACCATAATTGCATGCATGTGTGTGTGTATTTTAGCCTTCATTTTTGGGCACTTTAGCCACTGATTTTGGGCCTATTAGGGGCTGCCTAATTCATGATTAGGTCCCCATTTTACTTGGTTTGTATGCTTGCCTTGTATGCTTGCTTGTATGTTTGCATAAGTGCCTTGCACTGTCCATATTGCATATAGATAACATGCTCAGGGTTGCATTGCATCGGCATGCATGCTAGGCCTCTTGAAGTGAAGTTTGATGGAGGTTTGGCACCCTTATTTGATTCTATGGATTGCATGCATTTGAAATCAAAGTTGCATTCTTGGTTCTTTGGGCCATCATGCATGGAAATACGTGATTGGTGGTCCGAGAATCGAGGCATATCTTCCTTTGAGTCACTAGTATGATAAGGAGTGTGTTTAGTGCATACATGCCTTGAATTGCATTGCCATGCAAGTTGTTGCCCTCTGCTGCTGTGAGTTGCAGGTTCTGCAGGCATTCAGTGCCGGCCGGCAGTTTTTAGTGCCGACCGGCAGTCAATTTGCAGCCGATGGATGAATTCAGTGCCGGTGGTCACATACTTCAGCCGGTGGTGTTTCCCCTTAGCCGGTGGTGATCCCTATGATTCAAAGAAGCAGTCCCGGGACTTTGGCAGTCTTCAGAGGAGGAAAGCAGAGAAAACAGAGGCAAGCTAGGCATGGCAGTGCGATTCCGAGCAAATCCCGAACACGCGCCACATCCGGCCCTCTCCCCGAGGGGTTTACTGCTTTAATTAAATTAATTAATCTGCTTAATTAATTTAATGGGTTTGTAATATTTAATTAGCTTGCGTAGTTAATTATCTGTATATTCTTTTGGTCCCTCTGTGTGAGGGCAAATTTGTAATAAGTGTGGGTGAGTGCGGTGTATGTCTTCCAACCCCCACTTCTTTCTTCCCTTGTATTTACCTGCTTATGATGGTAGATTAGGGCATGTTTGTTTTAGCATACCTTATGCAATGCATGCGTGCATCCATGCATTTGTTGACATGCATCGGGCTCGGTACATCATACAAGCTGCATTGTATTTCAAATCTAACTTGAATACGTGTTACTCGTGCATTTCACATGCCATGTTTAGGATAGCCGAGCCTGTCTAATTGCACTCTGTATGCGTCGCATTAGTCATCTTAACATGAGCTAGGTCATGCATATTTTGCTAACTAGTTTATTGTTTTGGCACGGAGTACGATGTAAGTATCTATGCTTTAGCATCTCGCATGCGTGTGAATGTTAACATGACAGCATGTTTACCATGTGGCTAGTTGCTTATGTGATAAACTGTTTGAATGCCTGTGGGTGGAGGTTGGATTGCTTGAGTTGGAATAACTCATTGAAATCCGTATTTTAGCCTACTTACGAGTAGCAAATTCCAAAGCATTTTCAAAGAAAACGGATATGCAATACTTATTTCCAAATTAGGCAATCTAGTCTATACTTGTTTTGCTGTGCGCATAACATAGTAAATCTAGGCTAATAACCGGTATAAGAGCATGTAATGTTTTCAAAATCGGATATCACGGTTAGTAGAGGCCGGTCTTCGGACCGGGCGAAAGGGGCGCTCATAGCTGACCTTCCCCGATCGTACCCAAGCTCCCGAGCCAAGACATTTGGTGATGACGGACACGTGGCCTTCGGCACCGAGTCAGGGTTTCCTAAATTCCCCCATAAAAAATATTTAGGTGGCGACTCTGTAATCTGGCAAAGCAGTCCATGTTTGGCACTACTTTTCAAAAATCTGTTTTTCTTCAAAACGATTTGCCAGAGTTGGACTCTTTGGTTCAGATTTAGAACCGCAACACGAAAAAAAGGGAGTCCGAGCTGTAGAGTGAAGCCCAAGGGCGTGTCTACAGATAGGATAGATACACAAGTTCTAACCTAGAACCAGAGCTTCTTCTCTGTCTTTTCTCTCTAAAAATGTCTCATTTTTTCTAACCCTTGAGCCAAGAGAAGAGAGCCCTCTCTTATAGGCAACAAAGCTTACAAGCTAAGCAAACCAAAGGCTCATCCCTCCATACACGTGTATGGAGGGGAAACAAATGCTATACAGCTGCTTCAAAATATCTCAAAAAACAACTGAACAGTAGTCGGCAGGGCAAAATTGTCATTTTGACAAAATTGACTGCCGACCGGCACAAAAGAGTGCCGACCGGCACAATATAGTGCCGATGGCAACACCAACCAGCCGGTGGCCTCTAGCCACTGCCGGTGGTGTGTGGGGATGCCTCACAAGGCATTCCCTGCCCCTCCAAGGCAAAGCACAAGTGTTTGGTACAAAACCAGACACAAAACGGTCAAGTTCGGAGGTCCTGAGGCAAGGCGCGTAGCCAAGAACTCCGGGAACTCCAAACGAACACGAACATGGATAATCACCGAGTGTTCAAGCGGTGACGTCCAGGTCTTGAGGACGGTCAAAAATGGGGTGTCTACAGTTGCCCCTCTTTGACAGAACTCGGAAGTCATAACAATGACGGGAGTGAATGTCAAAGCCCAGAGACGACCCATTTTTGACCAGGCCGAAGACTTAGACAAACATGCAAGACAAGCAAGATATGCGCTCGAAGGCAGGGGCAAAATGCAACTGAAAATGCACGAAGCCGAGCATAACTTAATGATCATGCAAAGAAAGCTGTAACGAAGCACTCATGCGACAGTTTTAAGTTAGCATGCACCAAACTACACTACAATGCAGAAAGGATGTAAGAGAATTATGCAATTCTCAATACGTCTCGCTCGGAGGATACAATACCTGTGCGGCTCGTCCGGTTGCACCGGCCTCAAATGAGCCGTACGTACAATATCGTGCCTGCAAAGAAAGCAAACTTAACAGGTACAATATTGTTAGCAATATGCATGACAATGTGAAATGAATGCAAGATGATATGCAATATATACAAAATGATGTATGAACAATGCAAATGATAATGCAATGCAATTGAAACTATGCAAACTACATGCAAAGCAATTGAATCATGATTCAATCGTGAGCGATTCGAAACCACACAAATGTCAAATAGGTTGATGGAAGTAACAAGTCCGTCTACCATAGAAAAGGTGCCGCAACCTCAAACCAACATACCAACGTGGAGTAGGCGCGATACACATGCAGAACTATGAGTAATGTAGACGGACACAAGGACAAGTATTGGGTGGATTGACATAAGTGGGGTGACGACCCGCTGAGGAAAGAACAATGATCCTAATGCCGGATGCAACAATTACACTACAATGTAATATGCGATTATGGCGCGCGGGCCAAACCGTATCTCGCTTAGGAAAGGCATGCACACATACAAACCATGTCTAACACAGAAAAGGTGCCGCAACCTCAAACCAACATACCAGCATAGAGTAGGCGCGATGCACATGCAGAACTGTGCTTTGATGTGAAAAGTATGGACACATACCAAACCAAGCTCAACAAGGAAAGGTGCAAGCCATAAATGGAAGATGATGCAGTGGATGCATGCAACTACAATGGATACAATGGATATGGCACGCAGGCCAAACCAAGTTTTGCCTAGGAAGGGCATGTACATGTACAAGCCATGCCTAGCACAGAAAAGGTGCCGCTACCCTCAAACCAACATACCAACGTGGAATAGGCGCGTACACATGCAGAACTGTGTTTTGACGTGAAAAGTATGAGCACATACCAGACCAAGCTCAACAAGGAAAGGCGCAAGCCATGGATGGAGGATGATGCAGTGGATGCATGCAACTACAATGCAATGGAAATGGATATTTACAGCAAATGCATGACATATGCACTATACTACAATGATGATGCATGACATATGCAGGTTTTTTTTTTTGAAATGCATGACATATGCACTATATACGATGATGCATGACATATGCATGTTTTTTTTTTTTGTTTTTGAAATGCATGACATATGCAATATTTAGAATGATGCATGACATATGCAGTATTTACAATGATGCATGACATATGCATGTGTTTTTGTTTTTGGATTTTTTTTGAAATGCATGACATATGCAGTATTTACAAATGATGCATGACAATGCACTATGATGCAACGACTATGATTGCAGCTTTCCCTATCTTACCAACAGGGCGATATACTAGGTTGGTTCAGTATCCAGAATTGAGGCGTAAACATGCCGCCTCAACCTATGGGGCTTCCATACAGATTTCAAGTAGAGGGTACACCCCCTGGGTATTTAAACCAGACTTTAGTCTCAGAAATCTCGAACCTTTGTGTTCTAGGCATAAGCCGTTCAAACTCTAGTTTTCACCGTCCCAGTTGGTCTTCTAGGAACTCACTGCAAAAACAGGCAGGTGGCTTTACCCGACCATCGAAAGTCGTCTGGGCACGACAAACGCCAAAGGAATTGCACCTTCAGAGGATTTAAGGTCTCCTAGACCGCGATGCACAGAACAATGCAATGTGCAAAAAAAAGTGCAATTGAATGCATGTAAAATGCAATGAGATGCGCAGAATAGCGCGATGGAATGCATGCAAAATGCAATGAGATGTGCTAAACCGTGCGAATGATATACAATGCACTAACAAGTGCCGACGAGGCGCACAAGATAGTGCGAATGGGACGCAATGCACAAGCTAATGCGATGCGCTAAACAGCGTGATGCGTTCAGACAACGCGAATGAAGGTCTTGCACCTCCTAAGGATTTAAGGTCTCCTAGACCGTGCGTGTTTAAGGTCTCGCCAGACTAGGGCGAAAAACAATGAGGTGCGCAAAATAGCGCGATGAAATGCAAAATGAGATGCAAGATGAGGCACGCATACCTCATGGATGCAAAATGCAAAACGAAATGCAAATGAAATGCAAAGTGAGGCACGCATACCTCAAGATGCAAAATACAAAACGAAATGCAAATGAAATACAAAGTGAGGCACGCATACCTCAAGATGCAAAACTGAAATGGACATGAGGCACGCATACCTCATTAGATGGAAAATAAAATGCAAAACGAAGCACGCGTACCTCGAGATGCAATGAAATGCAAAATGAGGCACGCATACCTCGAGATGCGATGAAATGCAAGATGAGGCACGCATACCTCATTGAATGGAAAATGAAATGCAAAACGAGGCACGCGTACCTCGAGATGCAATGAAATGCAAAATGAGGCATGCATACCTCATTGAATGGAAAATGAAATGCAAAACGAGATACGCGTACGTCGAGATGCAATGAAATGCAAAATGAGGCACGCATACCTCATTGAATGGAAAATGAAATGCAAAACGAGGCACGCGTACCTCGAGATGCAATGAAATGCAAAATGAGGCACGCATACCTCATTGAATGGAAAATGAAATGCAAAACGAGGTACGCGTACCTCGAGATGCAATGAAATGCAAAATGAGGCACACATACCTCATTGAATGGAAAATGAAATGCAAAACGAGGCACGCGTACCTCGAGATGCAATGAAATGCAAAATGAGGCACGCATACCTCATTGAATGGAAAATGAAATGCAAAACGAGGCACGCGTACCTCGAGATGCAATGAAATGCAAAATGAGGCACGCATACCTCATTGAATGGAAAATGAAATGCAAAATGAGGTACGCGTACCGCGAGATGCAATGAAATGCAAAATGAGGCACGCATACCTCATTGAATGGAAAATGAAATGCAAGTCGAGGTACGCGTACCTCGAGATGCAATGAAATGCAAAATGAGGCACGCATACCTCATTGAATGGAAAATGAAATGCAAAGCGAGGTACGCGTACCTCGAGATGCAATGAAATGCAAAATGAGGCACGCATACCTCATTGAATGGAAAATGAAATGCAAGTATGACACGCATGCCACACGAAAATGCAAAACGGTGCAAGTCGCAAGGGACGTGCAAGACGGCGCGATGCGACACACCTGACAATGTGATGGATGCGTGCAACGCACACGGGGCAACTTTTGAATCTTGTAAAAGACAAAAGGATACAAAAGGATACAATCTTTGCTTGAATCTGAGTGCCACGCACAGAAGACACGGTCCGAGGTCAAAACGGAGGCCGGTTGAGCATCGGGGATTCACTTTCTTGCACTTTCTTGAGCTACGAAGACCAGAAACTACCCACATGGCCTAAACAAGGCTGTGGGAACATCACCGGCTGGACTAGGTGGCCACCGGCTGGCCACCGGCTGCATAAAAGTTCCACCGGCACATAATAGTGCCGACCGGCCAAAAGTTGCTGATCGGGGACAGTTTCGACTTTTTGCAATGGGTCTTTTAAAAGAGGGTTCCCAACCCTATTTTCTCACTTCTCCACCGTCGAAAATCAACTCTCTCTCTCTCTAGAGCCTTTTTCTCTCCTCATTTCGCCATTTCTTTGTGTTTTCGCGCCATTTTCATCGTTCGATTCGCGAAGTTCATCGCGTTTCGCACATTTTCAACCGAACAAATCTTTGTTTCGGTGCCTCTTTTGCTATTTCCGCTTTTTCGGGACTTGTTCCCCTCGGTTTCCTCTTCATTTTCGTGCCTTTTCATCTTCCGGCCTTTCCGGCCATTTTCGGCCCGCTCGGGGTTGACTTTTTCGGTTGGCTTTCCGCATTCCAGATTTTCCGGCCATTTTCTCACTACCATTACCATGGCTGACGACATTCCACACGTCGGGACTCCCCCGGATCATGAGATGGATCTCGGGGTCGAGCTTCTCCCGTTGAGCGAGCGTCCTTTCGACCCGGTGACATACCGCCCAGCGATTCATGTATGTGGGAGCCGAATTAATAGAGGAACGAAATCTGGTATACCCGAGGAGCCGGGAACTGAACGGCTCCATTCGGCTCAACTGGGACGCCGACTACGTACTTAAGGCCGAATAGACTTGAGAAGGCATATCAGGACAAAAGAAAGAATATTAAATAAAAAGTAGACTCTGGCCCCGAGGCCCAGAGAATGGATATAAATACAAGAGCTTCAGATTTGTGAAGGTATGTAAGAATCACTTCTAAAAACTTAGTGAACAAGCTTTCTTGAGTAGAAGAACTAACTTGTCCGTCGGAGTGCTAATTCCGGCACCCCCGACCGGAGTATTTGTATCTTTGCAGGTGACTAGCTGAGGATCATTGGCGTCTTCCAGGATTCGAAGAGTATTTCCAAACCACTTCCCCACAATTGGCGCCGTCTGTGGGAATACTCAAATATATCTATGAAAGACGTGACTGACGATCCTCCGATAGCCACCGACGAGACCGCACAGAGAGACGACTTCACTCCGGCAAATACGCTCGGAAAGGAAACTGTCGCGCAGCGACGCGCCTCGAACTCTAACTCACCAACGACTTCAACGAAGGAAACGATGCAAGCGACCGTAGAACAAGCCAGACAGATCCAACAGAGTTTGGACAACATCATCGCTGAGAACGAACGCCTTCGCCGCGATTTGGCCTTAGAAAAAGCAAAGTCCGAGCGGGCAGGGCTCAAAGTTCCTGAGCGATTCCCAAGGGCAGGTCCTCAACGACCTCGAGGTCACCGCGCCTTAACCGATTACCTTGATACGGTGACAGAGGACTCACGTCGCCCAAAAGGCGTCCCGCTTGACACCGTACATATGATATACAGCCTGCCGATAGCCCCGACTGTACATGCAATCCAGTCACTTCCGGGCCCCCAGCATCAGCTCACACCAACAAAGCGACCCCGGCTCCGAGAAGCGCCAAGCATCACCTTCGACGACTCTGATTTGAGCGGCGTAACACTCCCCCACGTAGATCCTCTGGTTGTCGCGCTGCGCGTAAACAGATTCACCGTCGAACGCGTCCTTATCGACCAGGGAAGCACTTCGGAGGTTATGTACTATAAAACCTTCGTCAAACTCGGGTTCAACGATTCGGATCTGACTCCCGCTCCTTATCCACTATTCGGCTTCAACGCCAACCCGGAGTACCCATTGGGAAAGATCAGTCTACCCGTTCGAGCTGGCTCCAGAACGGTGGACGTGGAATTCTTGGTCGTCAGGTTACCGTCCCCGTACAATCTCATCATGGGGCGATCATGGTTGCATACCCTGCAGGCCGTCCCAAGCACCTACCACCAGCTGCTACGTTTCCCAACGGAATACGGCGTTGAGCAGATCCGTGGCTCTCAACAGTCAGCGAAAACATGTTATCTTCTCGCCGCCAAGACGCCGAAGGAACTGCAAGTAAATTCCATCGAAGTGCCCAGTCGAGAGGTTCTGGATGACGTCGGGCGTCAACCAAACGAAAAGGCCACGGAAGGTTTAGACCGGGTTGACATTGATGGAAGCCCGGAAAAGTTTTTTATGATCGGCGCCTCTCTGAGCCAGGTCGACAGACAGCAGCTGATCACTTTCTTACTCGGCAACCTCGACGTCTTTGCGTGGACTCCATACGAGATGCCGGGAATAGACCCGTCAGTCTCACAACACCATCTAAATGTCGACCCCCGGTGCAAGCCGATCATTCAGAAAGGCCGGCGATCCTCCGCAGAACACACCGCCGCCGTTGTAGAAGAAGTTGACAAACTGCTTGACGCCGGGGCAATCAGAGAAGTCACCTACCCCACGTGGCTCTCCAACACAGTGGTGGTGAAAAAGAAAAATGGAACTTGGCGAGTGTGCGTCGATTTCACGGATCTGAACAAAGCTTGCCCCAAAGACTGCTTCCCCTTACCAAGAATTGACCAACTCGTCGATGCGACGGCACGCCACCGGCGCATGAGTTTCCTCGATGCCTACAGGGGCTACCATCAGATCGCCATGAATCCGGATGATCAGGACAAAACTGCATTTCTCACTCCAAGAGGAACCTACTGCTACAGGGTTATGCCTTTTGGACTGAAGAATGCAGGGGCAACTTACCAAAGACTGGTCACCACGATGTTCAAAGAACAGCTCGGACACACTATGGAAGTATACATCGACGACATGGTGGTCAAATCCAAAGAAGAGCAAAACCATATAGCCGATCTGGAAAAGACATTCAATACCCTACGCAAATACAGAATGAAGCTAAACGCTTCCAAATGCGCATTCGGGATCGGCTCCGGCAAATTCCTGGGTTATATCGTCAACCACCGAGGAATCGAAGCCAACCCGAGGCAAGTCACAGCAATTTTGGAACTGAGTTCCCCCCGTTCTGTGAAAGAAGTCCAAAAGTTGATGGGAATGGCTGCTGCACTCAACAGGTTCATCAGCCGATCTACAGACCGCTGCAGACAATTCTTTCAAACACTACGTCTGGGCAGAGCTTTCGAATGGTCCGCCGAATGCGAAGCAGCTTTTAACGGGTTGAAGACCTACCTCCGGACAGTACCTCTTCTAACAACACCCGCCACCGGTGACCCCCTCATTCTATATCTGGCAGTCTCCGACAGGGCTGTCAGCGCCGTATTATTAAAAGAGGAGGAAGGGCAGCAACAGCCAGTGTATTATGTGAGCAAGGCAATGGTGGACGCCGAAACACGCTACCTACCGCTGGAAAAACTCGTCCTAGCCTTGGTCATGGCAGCAAGAAAACTGATGCATTACTTTCAAGCACACAGCATTAGGGTGCTAACAGACTATCCCCTTCGATCAGTACTACGGAATGCAGAAGCATCAGGGCGTGTTTCGAAGTGGGCTCTCGAACTCGGCCAATACGACATTCAGTTTTTACCCAAAACTGCAATCAAGGGGCAGGTGCTTGCCGACTTTGTTGCCGAATTCACAGGAGGGCTTGCCGACCTCAAGCCTGATGACGTCCAGCCAAAGGCCGAAGATCGGTCAAAGCCAGATTGGAGAATTTATGTTGGGGACATTTGGCAATTATACTGTGATGGATCATCTAACCAACGGGGCAGCGGCGCCGGCGTAGTAATTATGTCTCCAGACGGCGCAGTAATTGAGCAGGCCGTCAAGCTCGGCTTCGAAGCATCAAATAACGAAGCCGAATACGAAGCCCTTTTAGCCGGACTGCGGAACGCGCATCTGCTCGGCGCGCGGCGGCTGTTGGTGTTTTGCGACTCAAAATTGGTAATCAACCAGCTAAAGGGGGAGTACGCGGCAAGAGACGAGCGTATGGCGGCCTATATGAAAACGGCTAACTCCTTGCTGACAAAATTCGACCATCATGAACTAAACCAAATAACACGCGATCAAAATACACACGCGGATGCCCTGGCCTGCTTAGCCTCCGCCATCAACTCCGAGCTCAAGCGTACCATCGAAGTAGGTTTCGTCCCGGAACCAAGTATCGGCCCTCCGGAGGAAACCCACATCAACATTATAGAATCCGCTCCAAGTTGGAAGGACCCCATTGCTGCATTCCTTTCTTCTGAGCAACTCCCAGAGGACAAAAAAGAAGCACACAAACTGCGAAACAAGGCCCTGCGGTACTACTTAGATCCACAAGGAGGGCTTTACAAAAAGTCCCTCTCTGGACCATACTTGGAATGCGTGCACCCGGACAGAGTAGAGGAGCTGCTCACTGAGATACATGATGGCAGCTGTGGTGCCCATTCGGGGGGACGCTCCCTGGCCCATCGGGCGATAACACAGGGATATTATTGGCCGACGATGAGAGCCGACGCAGAAAATTATGTCAAGAAATGCGAACAATGCCAAAAGTTCTCCCCACTAACCCATCAGCCGGCAGAAGCTTTGAATTCTATCACAAGCCCCTGGCCGTTTGCTCAGTGGGGACTCGATATCGTAGGACCATTGCCAAGGGCCCCAGGGAACAAGCGATTTCTAATCGTAGCAACCGATTACTTCACAAAGTGGGTCGAAGCGGAGGCTCTAACCCATATACGGGATTCCGACATTAAGCGCTTCGTGTGGAGGAACATCATTACACGATTCGGCATACCACGAGCATTGATCTCGGATAATGGTACTCAGTTCGATTGTGGCGTATACCGAGAATTGTGCAGCAAATATGGTATTGAGCCTTACTTCTCTACGCCAGCCTACCCCCAAAGTAACGGTCAAGCGGAAGCTTCAAACAAATCCATCTTGAACGGCATCAAAAAGAGGCTGGAAAACGCCAAAGGCAGATGGGTTGAAGAGTTGCCGAGTGTACTGTGGGCCCATCGAACAACGCCAAGACGATCTACCGGAGAAACGCCGTTTGCCTTATGCTTCGGAACCCAGGCAATCTTACCCCTAGGGATCGGCTTGCCAACTTTGAGATCGCAAGCCTTCGACACAGGCCGAAATGATATGATGCTCGCTCTGGACCTGGTTCTGATCGAAGAACGGAGAGACCGCGCCTTAGCGTCCATGGCACGCTATCAGCAGCAGCTCGCCAAGTCATACAATCTTCGAGTTCAGTTGCGCCGCTACAATCCAGGAGAACTGGTCCTAAAGAAGGTACTGCCAGCCGACCGGAGGCCAGCCGATGGAAAGCTTGGTCCGAACTGGGACGGCCCCTATCAGATAGATTCCGTCGCAGGCGTAGGGGCATATCGGCTCTCCGACATGTCAGGAAGAAGCCTGCCACGGCCGTGGAATTCAACACATCTACGTAAATTTTATCAATGACCCGACCTGTGGGCTTGATACTTGTACACATGTCGTTGTAATGCAAGGTTTCGTGTTTTTACATGTTTGCGCTCAACATTCAGGGCCAAAATAAGTGTCCGGATTCAGAGCGCCCTTCGTGGATGTCACGATTGGCCAAAATAAGTCTCCGGATTCGGAGCCCCCTTTGGTGCACGACACCTTAGGGCCGAATAAGTCTCCGGATTCGGAGCGCCCTTCGTGGATGTCACGATTGGCCAAAATAAGTCTCCGGATTCGGAGCGCCCTTCGTGGATGTCACGATTGGCCAAAATAAGTCTCCGGATTCGGAGCGCCCTTCGTGGATGTCACGATTGGCCAAAATAAGTCTCCGGATTCGGAGCGCCCTTCGTGGATGTCACGATTGGCAAATAAGTCTCCGGATTCGGAAATGTTTAAGTCTCCGGATTCGGAGCGCCCTTTGGTGCACGACACGCAGGGCCGAATAAGTCTCCGGATTCGGAGCGCCCTTTGGTGCAGGACCCTTTAGGGCCGAATAAGTCTCCGGATTCGGAGCCCCCTTTGGTGCACGACACCTTAGGGCCGAATAAGTCTCCGGATTCGGAGCGCCCTTCGTGGATGTCACGATTGGCCAAAATAAGTCTCCGGATTCGGAGCCCCCTTTGGTGCACGACACCTTAGGGCCGAATAAGTCTCCGGATTCGGAGCGCCCTTCGTGGATGTCACGATTGGCCAAAATAAGTCTCCGGATTCGGAGCGCCCTTCGTGGATATCACGATTGGCCAAAATAAGTCTCCGGATTCGGAGCGCCCTTCGTGGATGTCACGATTGGCCAAAATAAGTCTCCGGATTCGGAGCGCCCTTCGTGGATGTCACGATTGGCCCAAATAAGTCTCCGGATTCGGAGCGTCCTTTGGTGCACGACACCGCAGGGCCGAATAAGTCTCCGGATTCGGAGCGTCCTTTGGGGCAGGACCCTTTAGGGCCGAATAAGTCTCCGGATTCGGAGCCCCCTTTGGTGCACGACACCTCAGGGCCGAATAAGTCTCCGGATTCGGAGCGCCCTTCGTGGATGTCACGATTGGCCAAAATAAGTCTCCGGATTCGGAGCCCCCTTTGGTGCACGACACCTTAGGGCCGAATAAGTCTCCGGATTCGGAGCGCCCTTCGTGGATGTCACGATTGGCCAAAATAAGTCTCCGGATTCGGAGCGCCCTCTGGGGCATGACCCCTTAGGGCCGAATAAGTCTCCGGATTCGGAGCACCCTTTGTGTCACGATTGGCCCTGGCCAAAGCAAGGGCAGATTTATTAATCTAGTCGGCCCCGTTTTACTCGGCCACCTTTTCAAAGAATGCCTCGGCCAGCCCACGAGTATGAACCAATTCAGCTCTTCACGCTCGCGCCCTGGCCAAGGCAAGGGCAGATTTATTAATCTAGTCGGCCCCGTTTTACTCGGCCACCTTTTCAAAGAATGCCTCGGCCAGCCCACGAGTATGAACCAATTCGGCTCTTCACGCTGCGCCCTGGCCAAGGCAAGGGCAGATTTATTAATCTAGTCGGCCCCGTTTTACTCGGCCACCTTTTCAAAGAATGCCTCGGCCAGCCCACGAGTATGAACCAATTCGGCTCTTCACGCTCGCGCCCTGGCCAAGGCAAGGGCAGATTTATTAATCTAGTCGGCCCCGTTTTACTCGGCCACCTTTTCAAAGAATGCCTCGGCCAGCCCACGAGTATGAACCAATTCGGCTCTTCACGCTCGCGCCCTGGCCAAGGCAAGGGCAGATTTATTAATCTAGTCGGCCCCGTTTTACTCGGCCACCTTTTCAAAGAATGCCTCGGCCAGCCCACGAGTATGAACCAATTCGGCTCTTCACGCTCGCGCCCTGGCCAAGGCAAGGGCAGATTTTAGATCTATTAAAAAAAATATCACCATAAAATTACGGAAACATCAGCACATCGAGCAGAATTCATAACATCTTATAACTGCAAAAAAGTATCGACGTCCATTTCTGTATCATAACTTTTATAATATCAACCCGCATGAAAAACATGGAAAATGTCCGATAAAATAACAAAAACAAACGGAAAAAGTACTTTCTCGAAATCATAACAATTGTGTATCGTAAAGATCAACCCTCGGAATCAGTCTCCAACGGATCGATGTCCACTTGCTCATACGGTATTGGCATATTCAGCGAAACTCCAGCTGCAGCAAGGGCCTTGTCCCAACCATGTTTGAAGCCCCGATTCTCAAACCGAGAGACCTGGTCCACATACTCGGCGAGTCCAGCCTCTTTCCCGGCTTCGAAACCTTTTGAATCGGCAATCTCCTTTGCCGCTTTCATTTCAGCCAACTCAGCCTCCAGGCTGGCAACTGCCTTTTGGGACAAGCCAAGTGCAGCTTCCATATCGTCGGCCTTCTTCTCGGCCTCCGCTCTCAACTTATCCGCATGACGAGCTCTCTCTACCTCGTCCTCTGCCCGAGAAGCTTCCTGTTTCGCTCTTAAAAATTCGTCCTCGGCCCTTTTCCTCTGGTCCTCAACTTGCTTTCGTAAATGACTAATCTGCTTGACGGCGTCGAGATGACGGCGGCCTACATCGGCTATCCTACCAACGGTCTGCAAAAGAAAAATTCAGAAAACATAACGCGCACAATGTTTGGATGAAGGAAAAGTCAGAATACGCACCAAAAGGGCCGACTGTGCGGCTAACATTGTCGCATTCAAATCCGGTTCCAACTGGAAAGCCTCCATATCAGACGGCAACGACAAAGACGTTGCCACGCCGAACGCGACCTCTGGGTCTTTACGCGCAGAGGCATCCGAAGGAACCGGCATGTTTCTTACCATCGGTCGAATCACAAAGGGCACAACCTCGCTCGATCCCCCATTCGAGGACGTTTGCCGCCGTGATCTTCTAAGCCGACCTCACGATCCCTAGCGCGTTTCTCCGTCTTTCCCTCAACATCCTGAACGGCTTTCCCAACCAATGCGGATTCGGCATTCTTATCTGTTGCCGCCTCCTCAACAACTCCTAAGGACTTTGATTTGGTAACTGGGAGGGAATGTTGAGATGTACTGGTGGGCGTTTCGGTCGAAAGGCCCTCCGCTCTTCGCCGTGCAGCTAACCTCTCCGCATTCGCCTTCTTAGCGAGCTTTGTCAGGCTTAACCCAGCCATGTTAGTAGATCCCGAGAGGAGAAGGTTGTCTGTACGTTGAGGAACGTCGTCAACAGAAAGGTTCCCCCGCCCCGATGTAGAGGGAGGATCGGCAGAATCCAATACCTCTTCAGATTCGGCCTCGGACTGATCTGATTCGGCAGTATCGGATACTTCAGTATTGTCCGAATCGGACCCTTCAAAACCTACCCGTCTCAAGTTTTTGAAGTCGGAAAAAATACGAGCAACAAGAAAATCTTCCCCCTCCGGAATCGGTATGTTTTCCGCAGCCGAAAAGGTCGTATATGTAGGCTCGTAGCAAAGCAGAACGTGAGCCGCTCTTCCCTGCTTGTGAAGACTGCGACGGCCGAAATAACTAAGAGCAATCCTAATATCCGAAAGAACGGCGTCGTCAGTTGAAGCTCGGACCTTTTTTAAATCGCTCCCTGCAAAAGACAAGCCGTAAGACTCAAGAAAACGGTATGGCAGATATGAGCATACAACACAAGCAAGAGAGCATTCGGCGACCTGGTTCGCCCCTACGTCTAGGAATAGGATCAACACGGTCCTCCCCTTCGCTGAACTCCCAGTTGCCGCGGACAACGACCATAACATCATCAACTCGTTTCCCAGAACTGGAAAGCATAGTGATTAACTGATGGTCTGTATCCTTAGCTCTGAGGAAGTAACGCCCGTGCCGACCAGAGGACTTGGCCAAAGCATAACAATGCCGAATGGCAGGGATGCCAAGGTTAATCCCAAGGCAACGGTTCAGCGCTACGACCCCCATTATAATTCTAAAGAAATTCACATTGGGTTGGGAAGGGATCAAATCCCAATGGCGAAGAACAGCCCTCAGAAACGGGTGAAGGGGAAAGCGGACTCCACCCTCTGCGATTGACAAGAGGGGAAAGACAATCGTGGTTTCGTCCTCCATCTCCATGTCAAGAGTGCCGTCCGCCACAAACGACAGGTGGACATCGTCAGGAACAGAAAAATGGCGTCTAAAGCCAACAATTCGATCTGACGAAAGGAGGTCTTTCAAATGTTTCGCCATAACCTACTGTCTATGAGAACACGCGACGGAATAAACAAACTAGGAAAAGCTTCAGAGCAAGGGAGAAGAAAACTTACAAAAATGAAGAGAGTATCACATACGGAAGAATTGCAAGAACGATTCGAAGAGCAACCCAGCAATCAGCGTCATAGAACACGGATTCGAAAGGACATCAGATTTTAAAATCATAATAAATAGGCGTGTACGAAGGGTTGGGGAGTTGAGGCGAAGATTAAAGGGGGAGTAATTAAACGTCCGCGTGATAAGTCTGATCCCCGAACTTCGGTTCAGAGTATTTGAAAATTGGAACCAAGCATTTCACCCAACTGTCATTGACAGAACGCTTGGGGGGCAATTGTGGGAGCCGAATTAATAGAGGAACGAAATCTGGTATACCCGAGGAGCCGGGAACTGAACGGCTCCATTCGGCTCAACTGGGACGCCGACTACGTACTTAAGGCCGAATAGACTTGAGAAGGCATATCAGGACAAAAGAAAGAATATTAAATAAAAAGTAGACTCTGGCCCGAGGCCCAGAGAATGGATATAAATACAAGAGCTTCAGATTTGTGAAGGTATGTAAGAATCACTTCTAAAAACTTAGTGAACAAGCTTTCTTGAGTAGAAGAACTGACTTGTCCGTCGGAGTGCTAATTCCGGCACCCCCGACCGGAGTATTTGTATCTTTGCAGGTGACTAGCTGAGGATCATTGGCGTCTTCCAGGATTCGAAGAGTATTTCCAAACCACTTCCCCACAATGTGCTACCACCGGATGGACTCCGCCATTTTCGCAGCTTTGACCGAGCACTGGACCCAGAGCTCCTCCTATGCGAGCCGACCTCTCACCTATCCTTCGGCGCTTCCGAGGTAACACTCTTCTCTGTTTTACTTTCTGCAATGTAGAACTGTTAACTGTCAAAGTTGTTTTCGTTCTTTAACTGCTTGATTCTGATACACTATTCCCTGTAGTCGATTGCAATCATGCTTACAATTGATATCTGTTTAAGACGGACACATGCACACACACTGCACTAGCCTCAATCACCCAAACACACGGCACACACCGCATTTCACTACAAACTCACCAACACCCAGCATCTGCTTGAATCTGAAAATATGCACGCATGCCATATCTATCTTGAACCACTCAAACATACTGACGCATCACACGTTGTAGTTCACTGTAAGCACACCGACACCCAGCACTTATTTGAATCTAAAAAGCTTGCACACATGCCATATTTGCACTGAACCCTCAAACACGCTGACGCATCACACGTTGTAGTTCACCGTAAGCACACCGGCACCCGGTACCTGCTTGAATCTGAAAAACTTGCACACATGCTAGATTGGCACTGAACCACTGTTTCTTCAAAATTGTACATTTCATATTGCTTTGCTGCTATTTGTTTGAAAACAGGGAGATTCCCATACCATCCGCGGGTATGGGAACGTCGCGGCTCGAGATTGGTACGCGGAGCTTCCCGAGGCGGTTCGACGTATCGTGGACCAGGCCGGCTTCGGCGCTTTCTGCAGGGGTCTGACCCGGCTTACTGCTTGCAGGCCTCTTCTAGCTGCCCTGGCAGAGAGGTGGTGGGACACCACCGATTCATTCCACCTATCCGTGGCGGGAGACATGACGATGACTCCCTACGACTTCTCGATGCTCACAGGCATCGGGGTGGGGGGTGATCCGATCCCCTTCGACATCGATATGGATGAGTGGACCGCCGCTCAGATCTATTTGCTTGGCGAGGCGCCACCTCTTGCGCGTCCAGGTTTCGTCCGCTATTCCTGGTTCGAGGTGCAGTTCAGGGTCCAGCCTGCCCTCGTTGATGCAGCCCCGATGACTCAGGAGGCCGTGGATAGATACGCACGCGGCTTCCTCATGTTCCTGTTTGGGACGACGATTTTCGCCGATCGGGCGAACACAGTGCCTCTCTGCCTTCTCAGCGCACTGGTGGATGTCAGAGATATCTTGCGTTTCGATTGGGGTGGTGCGGCTCTGGCCACCCTCTACGGCTATATGAGCTCAGTCTCCCGCGGCAGCGGACAGTTGCTCGGGGGTTACTGGCGTGCTTGGGAGGTACATTTCCTTTTCCGCTTTACATTTCTGCTTTACATTTTCTGTACTCTGCACACTGCACACACTGTAGTCTGTTTCACACGGACTGTATACTGTACACACGGCACACACATACTCTGCTTTACACTGACTGTACACTACTCACACTGTACACTCCGCACAATACACTACACAACACACGGCTCTGTTATTTCTGCTTTATTCTGTATTCTGCTTGATCCGATAGTCATACTGACATCTGTCTTGCAGTTGTGGGTCTATGCCTACTTTCCCAGGCTGGAGCCAGTGCCGGAGACGGAGACTCCTCTAGTCATCCCCTTCTCACGCCGCTATGACGGGAGGTGCACACGGCGGCCGCGGGAGACGTTCAGCTTCTTCCGCCGCTACTTCGACACCATCACTCCCGCAGAGGTATGTTTTACTTGCAGTTCATTTAAGCTTCGCTTTTCCACTGTATATTTGCAATACCAGTAGGTAACAAACTGTATTTCAATTTCAGATCACCTGGCAGCCGTGGGCTCCTTTGCCAGCGATGATGCGGGATCGGTTTGCCGGCGCCGTCGAGACCTCGCGTTACCGGATTCTGCTGGAGGGCCCGGTCTGTCGGGCTTGGTACCTGGGCGAGCGCTTCTTGCGTCAGACCCTGGGCTTACCTGAGCAGATAGTCCCGGTGCACCCTCCTGAGCATATGAGGGACACCGAGCGTTTCACCGCTGAGCAGATGGCGGACTACACCATCGGCTGGGAGGCGAGTGGCTACAGAGGCGAGGGCGATTACTCGGAGTACGTCCGGACCTTCATCATGCAGCCTCTGAGCGGTGGTCGCCGAGCTGAGAGAGAGAGACCTGCGGCGCCAGCGGCCGGAGCAGGAGTAGGAGGAGGAGCGCCGAGGAGGGCTCGAGTCCGCGGCAGGGGCGGAGTTCAGAGAGGACGGGAGGCCAGTTGGCCCGCTCTGCCTACTTCACTGACTTTCCGAGGGTCGGATGGGGCGACCTATCAGATTCCCTTCGCCCCTCCGCCGGCTGATCACGAGTTTGTCGGTGTCCCCGACTTGCCTCCGGTATGTATTACTGCATTTCTGTACAGTCATTTCATTTTAGTTTATTTGATATTCCACAGAATATTGATGCATCTGATTCCCTTGCAGGCGTCTTCTGGATACACCCGGCAGTTACTGGAGATGAATGCCTCCATGACGGGGATGCTGCAGCGGACCTTCGAGTTCCTAGCCTTTTACGGCCTTCCGGTATGTTCTCTCTGTCATAGCTTCAAACCATACACAAACTGCTTCGCATAATCTGATGCATAACACAACACTGGATACCCAGCCCTCACGGCACTTGATACACTGTATTCATACACTGCATTCTGTACTGATAAACTGCTCACGGCACTCACAAACTGTACTCATACACTGCATTCTGCACTGATAAACTGCTCACGGCATTCATACTCTGTATTCATACACTGCATTCTGCACTGATAAACTGCTCACGGCATTCATACTCTGTATTCATACACTGCATTCTGCACTGATAAACTGCTCACGGCATTCATACACTGTACTTTCTGCATTGATAAACTGCTTCATGTATACTGATGCATTTGCCTTTTGTACTTTTCAGCCTCCCTTCCCGATTCCTCCAGTGGGTGGTGGCGCTCCATCTGGACCTCCCATTTCTACTCGGGATGGCAGGATATTCCCCCGCACCAGAGGAGGGCGTACTTACGCCGGGAGCAGCTCGCGGGCTCCAGTTCCAGACGACGAGTCCGAGGAGGAGACAGAGGCGGAGGCGGGAGCGTCGGAGGAGGAGACCGGGGATAGCTCGGGCTCAGACGGCGATGCTCTTGGTGATGCTCCTGGGCTTCTGCCCAGGAAGAGGGCGAGGACGGATCCTTAGGCGAGAGACCACCGACGCTGCTACAGACCTTTTGCTGCTTTTTTTTTCTGCTTGTTTTCTTTGTACTTTTCTCTTTTTGTAGTTAGGTTACCTTGTACTGCCGCAGGCAGATTTTTGTTTCCAAAACTATGTACTCGAAAAAGATGATATGAAATGAAACAAACTTTTTGTCTGAAAGAGTGTTATATTTGTACATATCTGTGTATTTCCTACTTTACACTGCATTGCATCATGTTACACCTCAAATGTAAATGATATTGATCTGTTGTCTAAAACTTGAGCAATTGTACTGTGATAATCGGATAACCAACCAATTAATCAGCAAAACAACTCATACAAACCACTGCTCAAACTGGATATACAGCCCATACTCTACTGGGGATTGACCTGCATATAACCCATAACACAGCATTTGGTTCATTCTGCACACAGCAAACCCTGAACAAACAGCCCGATCTGACAAGACGGATCACAAAACTGACACGGTTGCAGTTGAAACACACTCGGATGTCCCAAATTTCCTTTTCTTCCCTTGCCTCGCGTGGATGTAGAGAACGGCACAGCACTCTGAGCATAAACGATTTTGTAATGAAGAAAGGTTTACAACCGGGGTATCGAGTCCACGACTGAATACAGCGGGAAAGATTCGGCAAAGGAAATATAAGGCACACGACCTAAACACAACAAGACACGCTCAGAGAAGACTCAAGACAAAAGTTGAGACTGACAAAACAAAAGACACGACGCGCGGAGGTGTTTATGAAAAATAAAAGATTTCAGATCCCGAGGAGCCAGTTCTTCCGGGCATATTTCCCACCCTTTCTGATTTGTGATTCTCACATCACTCGGCCCTCAGGCTCGGTTTTTTTCACAAAAACCCTTTCCTCACTTTTCTCTCAACTTACACCTCTCTATTCTTTATTCTCTCATTTTTCATCCCTCCCCGGGGCGATTGACAGATGAATAGGAAGTCGCGGGTTCACGCCCGATACAGCTAGCTCACGGCTACTTCTTCTGGTAGATAGGGTGCCTTTCTGGCGAGTGCGTTGATAACAAGGGGGGAGGCGGAACACCCGACTCGACTGTGCCCCTAGTTCGTCATTTCGACCATTTTTTATGTTTTCTAAAACAGTTTTGATCAAAAATGAGAATTGGATTAACACACTTATTCAATTTTTGATTTGAAAATCATGCAAGTCAGGCTGTGAGCACTGAAAATTCTCCTTTTTGGGCCCAAACATGGTCCAATTTTGGAAAATAAAATAGTCTTCGAGAAAATAATCAACTTTAGTAAAAATTTTCAAAAACTACTTTTGCAAACAATCAACGCTCAACGAGCGCGGAACTTACCCTCGAGATGCGCAACCTCGGATCGGAGGCAATGGAAATTGCCCCTTGCTTAAAGGGGGATAGGGCAACGGAAAGTTGCCCCTGGTTTGGATGGCAACTCAGGGCAACTTACGGCAATGCATGGCGACGGAAAGTTGCCCCTTGTTTGGATGGTGCCGCGGCATGCTGTAAGCCAGTCCTTGTTGATGACGATCGGACCCTCGGACGCGGAGGAGACGAAGACGGTCTGAATCAATATATGGACACAATCACCTGGAAGGTGTTGGTGGTTGGACTTCAAGAGGAAGTTGATCACGTAGTTCTAACCGTCGTGACCGAGACATCGGATTAGGAGAGGGCACAAGTGATCAAAACCATGACATGGACTGAGACGCTATGGAAGCGTTGGGGGCTGGACTTCAAGATGAAATTGCCTACGTATCCCAAACATGGGAATCAAGCCTTACGTAGTTCCGGTTAAGGTACACTCGGGTATTTTAACCTTCACTGTTTAGGCTCTAATTTTTGCCAAGGTGCCCAATGCGGGTTTTCGACCTTGCGAGCTTTGTTCTTCTTTCTTCTTTTCTTTTCTTTTCTTTTACATTTTCGTTTCTATTTCTTTTGCTATATTTTTTTCTTTTCTTTTTTTTTGCTTCTTTTTTGTATTTTCTTTTCTTTCTCTTTTCTTTTTGCTTCTTTTTGTATTTTTCTTTTCTCTTTCTTTGCTCTAACTTTTGCCTGGGCCGCCCTTCTGGGTTTTCGGCCCAGCGAGCCTTTCAAAGGGTAAAAGTGTAGCAAGCCCCATGCCAAATGGTTTTGAGATTGAAGCCTCTCTGTATCCAAGAGAGTGACTGTGGTGTTGATTTGCAGAAGAATCCATCACGGTTGCTTCATGAGCCTTGCCTAGTGGGATCTGATCTCCTTGATCTGGCTTTGGTGCCTCTTGCTCGAGGGCTGCTTCAAAATGGGCCACACAGGCGTTTTATGGCACTGTTGAACGTTTTGAACAGATTCCAGTTTGCAACAGATAAATCGAATCTCGAGGCTGAGAGCGATCCTGGGCTGCACAATCTCAAGAGCGATTCCACACAGGTCTTCGCAAGACTGCGCAAAATATTTTGTTTTTGAAAGTTTTTAAGAAAGCGACAAATCGCTCGTGTTGAAGATAGTGTGGAACCAGTCTGGATCAGGCCAGGGTCCTTCTCAGTACTCACGCTGACAAGCATGATTTCATTCATTAAAAGCTTAACATGCCTCTCTTTCTCTCAAAATGGTCAAAATTTTGCAAAACCCGAGGAATTCCTTCCTCTTTGTTTTTATCACCGCAGTGTTTGAAAAGGGTTTTTATGAAAAGCTCAGGTCATCATAACGATGTTCAAGGCACAAGAGAGCAGGCGGTACGCACTGTCGTTCCATTCACATTCTCTGGCACGGCTGACTCAAATAGCAACAAGTACGGAACGTGATAGCCACAGCTGTTTCATTCAGATTTGTTGGCATAACTGGCTCCTCGGCAGAAACAGACTCAAAAAGCAAAAACAACTATTTATAAGGCAAAACGGTGTTTGAGGCAACAACCCCGAAATCACCTGGTATACTATACAAGAGGGACTGACTCATTACAACAAGACAGACTCTGTAAGCAAAAGACTGACTCAATATAGAGAGACAGACTCAAAACAAAACAAAAGACTGACTCGACACCCAAGTCAGGATTTGCAAAACTAGCGTTGGCAGATGCTCAAAAATGCGTGCCAAACGCCACATCCAAAAATGTACCAGACATGGCCCGCAGGCGGTTCACCTTCTGATTACATACTCGCAGTATCTGTATCCTCAAAATCCAACAACTGGGTGGTGACGGACTTTGCTGAGGTGGGGGGGAGGATAACCTCGTTGTCAATCAAATCTTGCACCTCATGCCGGAGGCGAAAGCAATTATCAGTGGCATGGCCAGTCTGCTGGTGGTACGCACAGTACAGGGAAGCATCATGTGTGGCAGGGAGATTCTTCGGTAGGGGTCGGGGCTCCAAGGGTTTGAGATGCCCCTTTTTGGCCAAAATCAAAAGTGCCCTAGACAGAGGCATGTAGAGAGGGTGGAAGACCCTGTGCCCTCGGGGCAGGTACTTTGGGGCCTGAGCACTCTTGCTAGATGCACTAGCGAACGGATCGGCGGGTGCGGCCTTGGATTTTTGATCTTTTCCGGATGCAAGGTTGGGAGCGGGAAGAACTGTCTTGGCATGACGGGGCCTATCCCGATTCTCTGATTGATTGGAACTGCCCTCAGGCGGAGTGGGGAAAGCGTCCTCCACAGCTTTTGACACAACTGCGGATATCTGTTGCTTGTTCATCCCTCCGGCTTTCAAAGCCTCTACTGCCCACAGCAGTTGTTCGATGGGGTCGGCATCTGCCTTCGTCTTGCCTTTGTCTCTGGCCTCGGCCTGATCTAGAGTTTGGTTTGCTGCGTCGTTACCATAGCTGGAGGTCATCTCCGGTTGGTTGAGTTCAATTACAATTCGTCCCAGTAGCGGGGGCTCCTGGGGTATGAAGCCTCCGGCATATGGTGCGGCTGGTGGCGAAACAGACATTCCATAGGCGAGATCCGCCACGGATCTTTGAAGATCACCTATCATTCCCATTAGTTCAAATGTAGTAGGCTCGCGAGCCTGATATAGTTGAGGAGTCCATATTGGATGTGCGGCAGGCGACCTAGGTGGATGCGGCATGTCAACCGTAGTCTCATCTTGTAGGGTGATTCCCTGACTCAACGCGGCCGTCATGACCACGATCTCTTCTGAATTCTGCGTCATGCTCAGTCCTGCCTCAGCAAGGAGAAGACACTAGCTGTTCCGGATCGACCCTCTGAATCCCCTGAACTGAAACGGAAAACAAGCAGTATTTCAGCCCCAAACAGATCAAGCACGGATGTAGCCGGACAACTGTACTCTACTACTGATCACTGTTCCCCAGAATTACTGTTCAAAACTGAACTGATACCCGTAGACACAACTGATTCTCAACAATACAGATACCAGTGCCCTCAGGCCTGATGCTCAAACTTTGCAAACTGATATATGCGTTCCCCTGCAGAGATACACTCTAAAAAGCACATAGCAGATAAATGAGAGCCAATACACCCCTATGTTGGGGTAGGGTTTCACTATGCACACAGCGGTTTCAAACAACCTATATCGGGTAAGCAACCTGTCCTAGTTTGGAATGGTCACTATGGATTCCGAATATGCACTAGGTCGAATGGTCAAAAAGGGTGCCCCGGTAAAACCGGGGTTTGTGTTCCCATACTGGCAGAGCCCGCAACCGGTCAGCCTTATGGACATGCCTTGACAAGACAAGCCTCCGGCAAACCGCTCAAGAATAGCAGATGGCCAACACGGTGTCCTAGGCGCACCAATGCACATGCAATGCAAAGAAACACATAAGTGTAGTCAAAACAGGATATCACGAGTTCGAGTCAAGCTCTCTAAAATCCCCAGCAGAGTCGCCAGAAACTGTAGCACGCCCGCGAGGGGGCCTCGATGCTACTACAGTTCGGACTCCCCTTTTTGTTTGTGGTTCTAAATCTTGAACCAAAGAGTCCAACTCTGGCAAATCGTTTTGAAGAAAAACAGATTTTTTGAAAAGTAGTGCCAAACATGGACTGCTTTGCCAGATTACAGAGTCGCCACCTAAATATTTTTTAAAATGGGAAATTTAGGAAACCCTGACTCGGTGCCGAAGGCCACGTGTCCGTCATAACCAAAGTAGTCTTGGCTCGGGAGCTTGGGTACGATCGGGGAAGGTCAGCTATGAGCACCCCCTTTCGCCCGGTTCGAAGACCGGCCTCTACTAACCGTGATATCCGATTTTGAAAACATTACATGCTCTTATTCCAATTATTAGCCTAGAATTACTATGTTATGCGCGCAGCAAACAAGTATAGACTAGATTGCCTAATTCGGAAATAATCATTGCATATCCGTTTGTTTTGAAAGCGTTTCGGGTTTTGCTACTCGCAAGTAGGCTAAAATACGGATTTCAATGAGTTTTCCAACTCAAGCAATCCAACCTCCACCCACAGGCATTCAAACAGTTTATCTCACATAAGCACTTAGCCGCATGGTAAGCATACTGTCATGGCAACATTCACACGCATGTGGTATGCTAAAGCGTAAAATACTTACATCGTACTCCGTGCCAAAACAAGAAACTAGTTAGCAGACATGCATGTCCCTAGGTCATGTTAAGTGGCTAATGCAACACAGGCAAGGATGCAATTTAGAGTAGGCTCGGCTAACCCTAAAATGGCACGTGAAATGCAATCATTTGATGCACGTATTCAAGTTGGAATTTAGAATACAATGCAGTTTGTATGATGTACCGAGCCCGGTGCATGTTTAGACAAATGCATGGATGCACGCATGCATTGCATAAGGTATGCTAAAATAGACGTGCCCTAATCTACCATCATAAGCAGGTAAATAAAAGGGAAGAAAGAAGTGGGGGTTGGAAGACATACAAACCACTCACCCACACTTATTACAAATTTGCCCCCACTCGGAGGGACCAAAATAATAATACAGATTAATTAACTACGCAAACTAATTAAAATATTACAGTCCAACTAAATTAATCAAATAAATTAATTAATCTAATTAAAGCAGTAAACCGCCTCGAGATGAGGGCCGGATGCAACGCATGCTCGGGACTTGCTCGGAATTGCACTGCCATGCTTAGATTGCCTCTGTTTTCCCTGCTTTGCATCTCAGAAGACTGCCAAAGTCTCAGGAGTGCCTCCCAGGACACTGAGGGACATCATCGGCTGAGTAGGACTTCCACCGGCATCAGCATGAGGTCACCGGCACAAAATTCATCCATCGGCCATCAATAGACTGCCGGTCGGCACTAAATACTGCCGGCCGGCACTGAATGTCTGCAGAACCTGCAACTCACAGCAGCAGAGGGCAAAAACTTGCATGGCAATGTAATTCCAACAATGTGTGCACCAATCATGCCCCTTATCATATTTGTGACTCAAAGGGGCATGTGCCTCGATTCTCGGGCCACCAATCACGCATTTCCATGCATGATGGCCCAAAGAACCAAATGTGCAACTTCTATTTCAAATGCATGCAAACCAAACAAACACACAAGGGTGCTAAGCCTCTATCATGACTTGGTCAAGAGGTAGAGCATGCATGTTTATGTGATGCAATCCTAGACATGTCAACTAGTATGCAATCATGCCAATGCAAAGGAGCATACAAGCTAACAAACATACAAGGCATGAAACACCAATGTCAACCATCAAGTATGCAAGGTGTAATGTGGGTGTCCAAGCATGCAAACAAGCATGTGACTTCATTCAATCATGTTAGTCCTAACATGCATTTACTTACCAATACATTACAACACTCAAGGAGCATATGCAAGCAACAAGAGGATGGACTTGCACATAGGTTAGGCAGCTCTAAATAAGCCTAAAATCAGTGGCCAAATGCCATAGAAGTGAAGGCTAAGATATATGCAATACATGCACACATGCAAGCATACATAATCCAACACTTAGGCATAAACAAGCAACTCTTAAGAACACTTAAAAGAGGCTAACATGGACATATTAACATGCATATATAAGCTTTAAAATCATGTTGGACATGGTGCCAAACCAAGCAACAAAATAGACTAAGCATGCAACAAATGGTCCAAGCATCCAAGGCAAGCCAAAGGAGACCTAAACCATGGCTAAGCCAACCAAGCCTCACAAGGCCAAGAAGGCTTAAAACAGGTCTAAGGCAGCCCTAGACCATACAAAAGGGACCTCCTAGATGGCATCTAAGTGGCTCTAGAGCAAGGCACACACAATGACCAAATCATTAGGCATACAACATATGCTTTCAAAACTTCAAAGAGGCATGCAAGGCAATCATTCAAGCATGTCTAAGGGACTGAAATAGCATGCTAAATGGTTCCAAACCATTGAAAATAATGCAAGCAAGGCATGCTATACTTTCATGCTCTTAAGGCCAACAAGCCAAATGCAAAGAGGCTATGTGATGCAAGCTAAGATCGACCAAAGTAACCATGGACAGACCTTATTCATGGAAAAATAAGCATACAAGCTTCATGAATCTAAGCCTAAAACATGTTAGAATAGAGGCACACAACCTAATGCATGTTAAAGGACTAAAGAGGCATTACAAAGCATCTATGCAAAACATGCAAGGAGTACTAAAACCAACATGATACAAAGTTATAATATGGCAATATGAGCACAAAATACAGCCATGGCATAACCAACAAACAACCAAACATGGGGCTCCCTCAAGAGGCAAAATAGGTCCTTTTCAAGGACAACAAGGAGAGGGGGTGACCCTCTCCTTCTTGGGACTTCAAGGCATCATCTTCACCACTGAAATCCCTCAAGATTTCAGTGGTGAAGAGACCCCAACACCAAAATCCCGGAGCTCTCACAAAATAGCACAAAATGAGGCCTTTTCAAGGCCTAAGGGTGGTCAAACCTCCCCAAAGCACAAAACACTCTTAACCAACAATAAAGAGGACTAAAAAACAGAACTTTTTTGTATTAAATGCTAAGCACAAAAACAGTTCTAAACTATGCAAAAATGGAGTGCAAAAATGGGGTAAAAAGGGGTAGTTTCTTACCCTTGAAGACCACCTTCACAAAGGTTGATGTTGTTGCTTCCTTGAGCTCAAATCCAACCAAAAACTTCAAGAACCAGCCCTTAGAACCTCAGTAACCGAAGGAAGGTGAAACACTAGGTGCTTGTGTGCAATAATATGGATTAAAGCACCTAGTGTAGAAACAAGAGAGGAAAAGAGAGATAGGATAGATACACAAGTTCTAACCTAGAACCAGAGCTTCTTCTCTGTCTTTTCTCTCTAAAAATGTCTAATTTTTCTAACCCTTGAGCCAAGAGAAGAGAGCCCTCTCTTATAGGCAACAAAGCTTACAAGCTAAGCAAACCAAAGGCTCATCCCTCCATACACGTGTATGGAGGGGAAACAAATGCTATACAGCTGCTTCAAAATATCTCAAAAAGCAACTGAACAGTAGTCGGCAGGGCAAAATTGTCATTTTGACAAAATTGACTGCCGACCGGCACAAAAGAGTGCCGACTGGCACAATATAGTGCCGATGGCAACACCAACCAGCCGGTGGCCTCTAGCCACTGCCGGTGGTGTGTGGGGATGCCTCACAAGGCATTCACTGCCCCTCCAAGGCAAAGCACAAGTGTTTGGTGCAAAACCAGACACAAAACGGTCAAGTTCGGAGGTCCTGAGGCAAGGCGCGTAGCCGAGAACTCCGGGAACTCCAAACAAACACGAACATGGATAATCACCGAGTGTTCAAGCGGTGACGTCCAGGTCTTGAGGAAGGTCAAAAATGGTGTGTCTACACAAACCATAGGTGAACAAACTACGTGAATCGAGGAACATGTTGATAAATTATATATTTCTGTACCTCCAGATCAAATTCGACAACCTGTATAGATCAAATTCGACAACCTCTTTTAATCTAGAATTTGCCTTATCCCCCGTATACTCCTTTACAAGTCCTTCTGATGAATTCCTTGCAGAACTAAACAAATGAAAAACAACTTTGACCAAAGTTCTTGATGATAATGATCCCATCACTTATTCTACTACTGACACCACTACTCCATCTACTCGCAATTGAGAAGGAAAAGCAGAACATAGTGGCATCATTAATGTTTTACAAGATGATGCTTTATTACACAATTTTTATGAACAATTTACAACTAATTCTCACACCCAAATTAATGAGACATCCATGATTTCTGGCCAACCACCAATTCACAATAATTACCCACGACCAACACCAGTCGATCTTCAACTAGAAGAATGACATTTTGACACACCTTTTTCATACTCTCGCAGTGACCTCCGCGAATGGAACATAGATGGAAAATCTTATTATCAAATTCTCAATCTTGGCCAACATATGGTCATGGCCGCTAATGCTACCCTTGCCAAACGCTCATCTAATAATAACGATCCCACTGCAGCTCGAATGCTTATCTCTAGATTTACTTGTCAATTAAAAGTTTGGTAGGATAATTATTCCAATACAAAACAAAGACACACAATTTTAATTGCTATCAAACGAGATCAAACAGACACTTCAATTTTAGACCCAATCACTCGTCAGCCAATTAGTGATGTAGTCACCCAAGAAATACACAAAATATTTTTGAATGCTCCAAAGAACTATAACGCCCCGAAATACATATAATAACCCAACTCCAATATTAATAAATGACAATAATAAGAAGGTAATCATATTCCATTAAGTTTCAATTTAGTTTACAAAAGTGTAACTTATGCAGATATACATTCAAAAGCCCATCCTCGGAATCTATAGCATATGTTACATGATAGAATAAACTTTAAGAAAAAGAAAAGCCCTACAGGCTTATAGTTTTCCAAGACAGTACTTGGTTACAACAAAATGGATGGAAAGTCGAATACAGTTAAAGCCCTAGGCTTGTACAAATAAATACCAAAAAAAAAAAAAACAAATTGAAGTTGTTGCTTCCAAGTTCTCCCAAGGTATTGCCTTGGCAGAGACGTATCATCAGCACATGAAAATGGTTTTCCCACATAGGGTGAGCCAAAGCCTTAGTAGAAATAATTCAACACAGCATATGAATCCTAACAAAGATATAAGGGTGAAATGCATATGCAATGCTTGTGATAAAACATTTTCATGTATATCTCTTTAAGAATCACACAATGCCAGGCTTATATCACCATTCATGAAACATTTTCCTTTTAATAGAAAACTGGATTGTGAATACACTCTGTGAATCTCTAGGTACGTGTCATCAAGTAGACTATACAAGTATTACCAATTTGTCATTTTTACCATATTAACCAGAAAGCTCGACACCTATCCGCACGGGTTTCTGGTCTTTCACCAAGGACACACAGGCCAACTTAACATTGTAACCACACCCCCTACCCAGATTTACCAAGCATTCACCATTTTCTCAAAACGATATACATTTTCAATGTGATAAGATGCAACAATGCCCAATGCAAATGGATGAGAAAATAGTTCCAATTTACTTGGTTCTCATGCAATTTCTACAACAATCATAGTTATCTTCGACCGATAGCCCAAAACAGATATCTCTAGACAATAATAAAGTTTCATAAAGATAAACTTTCCAAATTCCAAGATGTGAGTGGTAATACATACCTAACTCCACCATCCTCATCAACATCAACCCAATTTCACAATTACAATCATCATTTCCATTTATCAACACAAAATCAACATTTCCAATTTCTAGGGCAAAAACCCCCTTTCTTTTATAAACCATTTTTTTCTAGATAAAACCCATCATTTCATCATATCTCATTTATACACATCTAACCACAACCATTCCCAATAAACCATTTGAAAACCTTTCCTTTTGAATTTGAACCAAAACCTAAGATTGTTCAAAAATCCATTTCTTTCACAAGTGATTTTATAAAAACAAATAGCTAAGTTAAAACTCACAAGGAAGTGTGGAGAATCCCCACCTCAAACTTAGAAGGGTGGAAGTGACAAACTTGAAAAAACCCAATGTCAACGAAGTCACGAACCACTCGGATCAAAAGGAAGCTCTTGACCCGATTTACAACCTATTTCAGAGGACCAAGATACGAAGATACCCCTGGGTGAGTAGATCTAAAGATCTAAGTCAAAAGAAGTGAGTTTTGAGAGAAAAAAAGAGTCACGGGCGAGAGAGGAAAAAGTGAAACAACTAATGAGAGAGAAGTGCCTTTGGGTCTATTTATAGTGGCTAGGTATTAATAAAATAATAGCTCCATCTTTGAAATCTTTTAATAAAGCGACTAAGCGCTCGTGCTCCTCCGAAGACAACATGGACCCGATTTGGACCAGACGCGGATCCTTCTCAGTGCCCATATTAATTGGAATGATTTCATCAATGAGGGGTTTTACAAACCTCTCATCCTCTCGATCAATCAAATGTTTCAAAACCAGAGGAATTCATTTCTCGTCGTTTTCATCAAAATTTTAAAAGTCATGATCAATGCAATACACAAGTGGCATAGATAAATACTCAGAAACTGCAGTGGTATTCACATTCAAAAGGTCCAGCTCATCCAATTCCTCAGTTACAACCGACTCAAAAGAAAAGGAAAAAGACGACATGGACAAAACCTCAGCATCCGGGTTATCAACCCCAGGAATACTGGACTCTGACTCAGAGGAACTGGAATCTAGTTCTGACTCCATAGACTCTGTGGAATCAGATTCTGACTCATTACCTGACTCAGAACTACTGGACAGAAAGCCCTCCTCCAGCTGCCAAATAAGGGATGGTGCGTCAGATGCATCCAGAATACCGCTAGAAGGGCTCGCACCCGATTGGTCTCCAATCATGGAAACGGTTAGGTCATCCCCCAAGCTCTCTGAGTCGATCTGAGGATCCGAAAGGAGACATGCCAGTGCTGCTCCTACCTCAAGTTCACTACTGTTGGAATCACTTTCAATGCTCTTTGTAGCCTCAGCAGCTAGTTCAGTCTATTCCTCTGTGTCACTGTCTTGCAGCTGCAAGTCGAAGAAAATCTCAAAGCCGAGAACTCGCTGCTTCTCAAAGTTGAACCAAGGCTCAGGGAAACCGCAGAATGGGAAGTCTTCACCATCCCGAACAAAATAGCCATTCAGGGTTCCCCTAATTGGTCAGTGCACAAGTTCAGAGCGCTTCCCACTTTGCTTTGTTCTGGATCTTCCTGCCATCTCTTTTCCTTTTCTCACCCAGTCCTCTTTAGTGGGCGTGTAGCCCAGACCAAAGGCATGCGGGTTATGTGGCATGTCGGCCAATGCAACAACGCCCTTTTGGCTATTTCTTTCTAATCCCATTCCAGGTATGTGTAGACACCCCATTTTTTACCGTCCTCAAGACTTGGATATGTTTGCAGGTACATCCAATAACAAGTTCGATTGCTCGTCGGGTACTCGACTTTCGCGATGGAATGTCATAGGTTTGAGCTTTCCAAACCCTGTATTCTTTCTATCTCATTTTTGGACCATGTGTTGGCCCTTTCTTCATGCTTCTTGTGAGGCACTGCCGACCACATTTTGGCCCTACCAGCCATGCTTTTGTCCCTGTCTGCTACTGATGATGCCTGCCCATCATCAGTGAGGCACTGCCAGCCACAGCTAATGGCCGGCAAAACCCTTTGTCTTAGCAGATTTCACTCCAGATCTTTTGAGCCAGCTGGTTTTCACTCATCTCTCCTCCATACACGTGTATGGAGGGATGAGGCTCTTTTCAAGCTTGTTTAACATGCTTTGCATTGCCTCTCTTCTATATAAGGAGAGGCTCCTCCTTCATTTCAGAGGTTCAGAGAAAATTGAGGCTTGAGAGATAGATATACATTTGTATCTATTCTTCCTTGTTTGCTCTTATTTTGTGCCTTGAAAGTGTAGATTTGTCATACTTTTACACACAAACACACACTCAAACACGTTGCTTGTATTGTTGAGGCTTCTCGAAGTTGTTTTTGGTGTTCTTGGGTTGATTTGAGCTTGAAAAGCTTGCTGGAGCTACAGTTTTAAAGAAGGTCTTCAAGGGTGAGTTTCTATCCCTTAAAACCCCCATTCTTGCTTAAGCTTTTAGCCCTTCTTGCATGCTGTTTTAAGCTTAGCTTTCTACTGGAAAAAGTTCTTTTTTTTCTTGCTTAAAAAGTTTGTTTAAGGTCACTTTTTCGTTTAGGGTGATCTACCCCTCTTAGGCCTTGTTAGGCCTTGTTTTGAGCCATCCCTTTAAGCTTTTGTTGCAACCTTTGCATGACCTTTCTACCACTAAAATCTAGAGGATTTTCAGTGGTGGAAAGGTGGTTTTGGAGTCTTAAATAGGAGAGGGTCATCCCCTCTTCTTGTGTCTTGTTTACTTGTTTCATATGCCTCATGTTTGAGCATGTTTACTAAGCTTGTGTTAGCTTGTTCTTAGCATGTATTTGTGGTTATTTTGCTAAGGCTTGCCACTGTTTTTGCTTGCTCTGGTCACTCCATGCATGGTTTATACACTTGTAGTATAAATCACACAAACTAGCTTTGTATGCTTCATGAAGTAGTATGTCTTTCTAGCCTATGTTGTGTCCATTTCAGCATGTTGTTTCACCATGTCATACCTCTGTTAGGGTTTGGTTTGGTTAGCCTTTGCATGCTCCTTGCACTTGTAGTGCAATTCCATGAAATAGCCTAACATACATCATGCTTTAACATGTCATTCTAGCATGCTTTTGGCTTAACTCTAAGAAGCTTTTGTTCATGTTTTAACATGATTTAGCTCTGATCTTGGTTATTTTGGTCATGCATGACTTGCCTTGTATAGCTATGGTTCATTCTAGCTTGTTAGCTTTGTGCATTGAGTCCATTAGCATGTATTACTTGAAGTATTTTCATGATTTGGCATCATGTGAAATATGATTTCAGTCTATGTTTCATGGTCACACACTTGCATCTTTCACCTATTCCATGCTTTGGATAGTTTGTGTTTTATGCCTTAAAATGAGCCATTGTGTATGCCTTCATGCCTAAGCTTGTGAGCTACCATTTCAGTGTTTATTTGGGGTTATTTTGCCATAATATAACTCTAATTTTTGTTGGTTAAGTCATCCCATGCTTGGTCTTAATAGGTGTAGTATAATCCACCATATTTGCCTTGTATGCATCATGCCTTATGCCCTTCATGCTAGCATGTTTTGGCTTCTTTCCATGCATGTTTTAGACTCATTTTAATATGTTCTAGGACTGTTTTGGGTTGCCTTTTCCATATGCTTCATGTTTTGCCTAGTTGTAGTACAAGTGCTCTTGCTAGCTTCAAGCTTTGGGCACCATAGCATGCTTCATTTGCATCATGTCTATGATTTGGCATCATTTATCATGTTATTTCAGAGCTTATAGCAATGCCATGTTCCCACTTCATTCATGCTTTAAGTGCCTTTGAGTGTTGTGCATTGTTGCCTAGTTTTTGGCCTAGCATGTATGCCATCTTGCCTAGTGTAGACACCCCATTTTTGACCGTCCTCAAGACTTGGACGTCACCGTTTGAACACTCGGTGATCATCTATGTTCGTGTTTCGTCTTGAGTTCCCGGAGGTCTCGGCTACGCGTCTTGCCTCAGGATCTCTCGACTCGACTGTTTTGTGTCTGGTTTTGCACCAAACACTTGTGTTTTGCCTTGGAGGGGCAGGGAATGGCTTGTGGGCCATCCCCACACTCCATTGGCCATGGCTTGAGGCCACCGGCTGTGTTTTGTTTCCACTGGCCAAATGTTTGGCCGGACGGCACTATAGATGGCCGGTCGGCTATCTTTCTTTGGTTAATTGCATTTTTGGCCAGCCGACTATTGTGCATCTGCTTTTGCAGATATTTTTGGGCAGCTGGCATACACTGTCACCCCCTCCATACACGTGTATGGAGGGATTTCCCTCTTGTTAGCTTCCTTTGGAAGCTTTACAAGACACATTGTCTATAAAAGAGAGGGTCTTCTCTCTTGTAAAGGGTTAGACATTTTAGACAACATTTTACCAGAGTTTTGAGTTCTAGGGTTAGGGTTTGCATATATCCTATCTCTATATCTCTCTCTTTGTGTATTTTGTGTGTGTTTTGCCTTAGTTTTGCACACAAACACCCACCATCACACCTTTTCTTGGAGCTGAGGCCCTTGAGGGTTGTTTTTAGAGTTTTGGAGCTGGTTTAAGCTTGAAGAACCAGCTGGTCCACCATTGGTGAAGAGGGTCTACAAGGGTAAGAAACTTGTCCCTTTATTCCCCATTTTTGCATTGTATTTTTGCCTACCTTGCATCTGTTTTTGAGCTTTGTGTATAACATATAAAAGTTCTATTTTTTAGCCCTCTAAATAGTTGGTTAAGGTTACTTTAAGCTTTGGGATTGTTTGACCCCTCTTAAGGCTTGTTTGGCCTTTGTTTTGTGCCATTTTGGTTGAGCTCCGGGACCATTGTGTTTGGGCCTCCTCACCACTGAAATCTTGAGGGATTTCAGAGGTGAGGATGGTGCCTTGAGGTCCTAGGAAGGAGAGGGCCACCCCCTCTCCTTGTTGTCCTTGAAAAGGACCATTTTTGCCTCTTGAGGGAGCATCTAGTTTAAGTGTGTGTTGGCCATGCCTTAGCTGATTTTCATGCTTATTATGTCATAATATAGCATTGTGTTTAGTTGGTTTTGGTACACCATGCTTGCTTAGCATACATGCCTTGTAATGCCATATTTAGGCCTTAACATGCTTTAGGTTTTGACCCTTATTTTAGCATGATTTTGGCCAAGCTTTGTGAAGCTTTTATGCTTGTTTTAGTGTGCTAGAGGTCTGTTTTTGGTCATTTGGGTCATCCATGCTTCGCTTTGTATAGCCACCATGTAATCCCTCTTGTAGGCCTTAAGTATCGGATCTTCTAGCATGCTATCCTTGCATCATTTCAGTGGCTTAGAACCACTTATTGCATCATTTCAGTCCTCATGGCATGCTTGTATGCTTGCATTTGATGCCCCTTTAATGCTTTATAAGGTTGTCATCTTATGCTCCATGTTTGGCCTCTTTGTATGCTTGCATGTTTAGACCATTTAGATGCCATCTAGATGTGTTATTGGCTTTGTCTTAATATGCTAAAACTCTGATTTTGGTTATTTAATTCATGCCATGTTCGATTTTGCTAAGTGTAGTTCAATACGCCTTTGGCTTGCCTTGAATTTTGGCTTTGCTTGCATGCCTTATTTGTCTTGTCTAGTTGGTTTGGCACCTTGCATGACTTGATTTTCAGAGCTTATAATGTATGCCATTTGTCCATGTTTTCATCCTCTTAAGTGTGCTTGAGAGTTGCTCTTCAATGCCTAAGTGTTGGTCCTTGTGTGCATGCATGCTTGCATGTCATCTTGCCTTCATTTCCATAGCACTTAGCCACTACTTTGGACTTACTTACATCTTGCATGCTTTGATTGCATCATGCCTTGCATGCTTGCTTGCATAGGTTGTATGCCTAGTATGCATTGTGCATTGCATGCCCATGTTGCATACTTAGTTAACATGCCTAGGATGCATTGCATTGACATACATGCCTCGCCTCTTGACTATCCATGATTGAGGTTGGGCCTCATTTGGTTGTTTTGTGCATTGCATTTCATTTGTTATCAAAATGCAAACTTGGTTCCTTTGGGCCATCACGCATGGAAATGCGCGATTGGTGGTCCGGGAATCGAGAACCTTGTCCCTTTGAGTCATAAATATGATAAGGGATGTGGTGGTGCACACATTTGCTTGAAATGCATTGCCATGCCAAGTTTTGCCCTCTGTTGCTGTCAAACAGGATTCTGCAGGAAGATTTGGCCGGCCGGCCATCTTCAGTGCCGACCGGCCATCCATTGTTGGCCGATGGATCATTTTGTGGCCGGTGACCATCACACATGGCCGGTGACCAATCCCTTCAGCCGGTGGTGTCCCCCAATGTCCAGAGAAGCAGTTCTGAGATTTGTGAAGTCTTCAGAGAAGGATAACAGTCAAAGCAGAGGCAACTTGTGCATGGCAGTGACTTCCGAGCGAGCCGAGTGCGCATGCATTGGACCTCTTCCCGAGGCCGTTGTTTATTGCTTAAATAAATTAGTTAATTTGCTTAGCTAATTTAATTAATTTGTAATATTTAATTAGCTAGTTGGTTAGTTAAATTGTAATATTTATTCAGACCCTCCGAGTGAGGGCAAATTTGTAATAAGTGTGGGTGTGTGTGTGCATGTCTTCCAACCCCCACTTCTTTCTCCCTTTTACTTACCTGCTTTTTGATGGTTAGTATTAGGGCATATTTACTTTAGCATACCTTATGCTATGCATGCGTGCATCATTCATCAGTATTGCATGCACCGGGCTCGGCGCATCATGCTAACTGCATAAGTATTTCAAATCTAACTTGAATACATGCTACTTGTGCATTTTCACATGTCATTTATAGACTAGCCGAGCCTACTCTAGTGACATTCCGTATGCATTGCATTAGGCATTTAAACATGGACTTGGATCACACATGATTGCTAACATGTTCTTGTCTTGGCACGGAGTACTAGGTGAGCTTTTTATGCTTTAGCATACCGCATGCGTGTGAGTGTTGCCATGATAGCATGATTACCATGAGGCTAGCTGCTTATGTGATATAACTGCTTGAATGCCTGTGGGTGGAGGTTGAGTTGTTTAAATTGGAACAATGCATTAAAGCTGTGAGTTTTAAGCCCACCAGATAGTGGCAAAACCATCTTTTCTAAAGCCCACTCGAGGGTGGCAAAACCTGCATTTTAGCCTACTTACGAGTAGCAAACCATCTTCAAAACAAGCATGCAATGTTTTGTTCCCATTTAGGCGATTTGGTCTATATTTGTTTGCTGTGCGCATAACATAGTAATTCTAGGCTAATAACCGGAATAAGGGCATGTAATGTTTTCAAAACAAGATATCACGGTTAGTAGAGGCCGATCTTCGGATCGGGCGAGAGGGGGTGCTCATAGCTGACCTTCCCCAATCGTACCCAAGCTCCCGAGCCGAGGCAACTTTGGTGATGACGGACACGTGGCCTTTGGCACCGAGTCAGGGTTTCCTAAATTCCCCATAAAAAATATTTAGGTGGCGACTCTGTATCTGGCGAAGCAGTCCATGTTTGGCACTTCTTTAAAAATCTGTTTTCTCAAAATGATTTGCCGGATTTGGACTCTTCAGTTCAAGATTAAGAACCGTGACAAAATCGAGTCCGAACTGTAACCCCGAGCGAGGTCCCCTCATGGGCTTGTTACACCTAGGTACTTGAGCCTCTATCTTAACATGTTTCGGTCATTGTTTTGACCTATTTCAGCTCTGTCCATGCTTGGTTCATGCATATGTGCCATGCATTGCATGTCTCCTTTGTAATCCTCTTTGCTAGCTTTAATGCTTAAGGACCATTGCATGCTTTACTTGTGTTGATTAAATGATTTGGCATCATTTCTTACCTCATTTCAGTGCACTTAGTGTTGCTACACTTCCACTTTTGTCACTCTTTGAGCACTCTCGAGAGTTGTGCTCTTAGGCCTCTTTGATAGGCCATTGCATTGTGCATGCTTGTATATGCTTTTGGTGCCTTCACTTTTGTGCCATGGCCACTATTTTGGGTATGGTTGAGGTCTATCCATTTTGGTCTAAGTCCATTGAGCATTGTGTATGCCATGTAGTTTATCACATTGTGTATACCATGTTGTATTATTGCATTTCTGTATGCCATGTTCATAGCATTGTGTATGCTAGTTGTTGTTCTTAGCATTGTGCATTGTGCATGCCATTAGCCTTGTTAGGTTGTTTATGTTTGCATGCTTGGTACCTTGCATGTTTGCATGCTTGAGATGTTTTGCATACTTGCATGCTTGAGTCGCATTGTGTTGCATGCATTGCATTGTATTTGGCTCGGGTATTAAGCCAAACACGAGAAATGAGGGACGTTTCATACTTGAAGTGATGAAACGTGCCTCAATTCTCGGTCGTTGACGCTCTTGACGATGCATGATAGAGTTCTAGGCATTTATGTGTTTTTGTGCATTCATTTTACATTGATTTGCACAAGTTGGATCTTTGGCCATTATGCATCGGGATACGTGATTGATGGTCTTAGATCCGATTATGCCTCTCCCTTGATGTTTCGAGGTGATATGGGGTGGCATAGTGCGTACATATCCTTGGGAGACCCTCCATTTCCTCTATTTTGTGCTCTGCTGCAGCTTGGTGTCACAGCACACCAGTGGCCGACACCCTCTTGTTGTTGGCCGGCAGTTCTTCATTTGTGGCCGGCAGTGTACACTCTTGGCTGGCAAGGTGGTCGGCAGAAGCTCTTCATGGCCGGCAGGCCACTGGTGCACTCCTCAGCACTGTTTTGGTAAGATTCAGCAGCTAGTTCTCACAGACACCCTGCAGACAGAGCCTCTACAGAGCATTTGGAGAGCTTTCGGGATGGGAATCAAGCATGTATCTTCAACTTCTTCAAGGCAGAGCTGAGGCGGTCTAGTCTACATATTTTAATGCTTTATTTGTTAATTAGCATTCGGTTTTGTAACTTAATTAATTTGTTAATTAGTTTAAGTTTTGTAATAATTAGTTGTAGCTAGTTATTCAATTTGATTGTGTAATAAGTAGTCTAATTAGATTATTAGATTAGTTGATTAGCTTAGTGTGGCTAGCTTAGCGTATTCATTCGAACCCTCCGTTGAGAGGCAAACTTTTGTAATAAGCGTGCGTGTGTGTGATGCATGTCTTCCAACCCTACGTCTTTCTCCCTTTTACTTACCTGCTTTCGATGGTTAGTTTTAGGGCATGTTTCAATTTGCATACTTATGTTTGCATGCGTGCATCCGTTCATCTATCTTGCATGCACCGGGCTTGGCGCATCATACAAACTGCATTGTATTTCAATTCCTATTTGAATACATTTATCAAATGTAGCATTCATATGACATCTTAGAATAGCCAAGCCTATCTAGTTGCATTTTCGCATGTGCTGCATTAGCCATCTTAACATGAACTAGGATCATGCATTGATTTCTAACTAGTTCTCTATTTTGGCTCGGAGTACACTGTGAGTGTTTACGCTTTAGCATACTGCATGTGTTATTGATTGCCATGTATAGCATGCTTGCTATGAGGCTAACTGCTTAAGTGTTTAACTGCATGAATGCCTGTGGGTGAATGTTGGATTGCTTGAATTGGAACAATTCATTGAAATCCCTGTTTTAGCTTACTTTCGAGTAGCAAACTCCAAATCATTTTCACAAACGAATATGTAATGTTTTGTTCCAAATTAGGCGATCTAGTCTATACTTGTATACTGTGCGCATCACATAGTAAGATTAGCTAATTAACTGGAATAAGAACACATGTGTTTTCAAAAACAAGATATCATGCATAGTACAGGCCGATTTTTGATCGGGCGAGCGGGGGTGCTCATTGCATGACCTTCCCCTCTCGTACCTAAGTTCCCGAGCCGAGGCAACTTTGGTGATGAAGGACACATGGCCTTAGGTACGAGTCAGGGTTTCCTAAATTCCCCCAAAACAAAATATTTAGGTAGCGACTCTGTATCTGGCAAAGCAGTCCATGTTTGGCACTTCTTTACAAAAATCAGTTTTCCAAAACGATTTACCAGATTTGGACTCTTTGGTGATTTATCGATTTTGCATTACACTTTGTGAGATCAGATTCAAAACCGCGACATTGAGTCTGAACTGTAGTAAGCCCAAATGAACAAAACGGGATTTCACGCTGATATTTCGCGCACGGAGCCCGTGACATTCGGGCGCGTTCACAACATGTATTGTAGCTTATTCATGAGATATACAGATTGGGCGCTAACATATAGGCTCTCATCAATAGCAAGATATTCTGTACTACCCGAGCCTCAGCTAAGGTCAACCCCGAAATGAAAACATCATCTTCGCCATGCACAATCTCCAGCACAGGTGTAGTGACCTCTGGCGGAGGATGTATAGATGAATTTCCGAACACTATGGCCACCCATTTTCCATGGGGGTACTTCAGCATTTGGTGGAGAGTGGAAGAGACAACCCTTACTCTTGATGCAGCCAGAGTCGCCCAAGTAGTTAGTTGAAGGCGGTCAAAACATCCAAGATGTGGAACTCAATATCCTGTTGAGCCGGCCCACCTGTACTCTAATCTGCACTGTCCCCATCACCTCTCTGCTTGTATTGTCATAAGCCCGGATTACCTGGGCTGTAGGTACAAAATCAGCTGGCTTCAAGCCAATAGGATACGCCATGCGTGCTGAACAGACATTGATCGCTGAGACGGTGTTGACTAATACCACTGGTACCCACTTTTTCCGCTACTCTACGGATATGTATAGAGGCTTGTTGTGTGCAGAGCCCTCTGGCGGCAATTCCATGTCGGAAAAAGTCAAAGTTGGCACCGCGCCTCCCGGGAAGACTAATCCCACTAGTTGCTCTGGGGTAGTCTCAATGGATAACTTGGCTTTATCCATCGCTGATAGTATAGCTTGTTTGTGTACTCACGAAGCCATGAGTAGCCCCTAGATAGATATGTCAGCTTGAATCTTCTTCAATTATTTCAGCACAGCCTCCTCCCCCAACAGTTTTTCCTTCTGTTTCTCTACCTCTTTATCCTTCCCAGATGCCTCGGGTTGGTCTAGATGTGGGGGTTTGAAATATCGGCCACTTCTTGTCATGTGGTCGACTTCTTCTACATACCAGGTGTTGTCTGGAAGGTCCTCACCCCAGTCCTCATCAGTACGGGCCAAGTGCAGGTCGTCGTCATCCCACCAGATTCCTTCGGCAGCTGACAAGCAATTGTCCGGCTTCGTTCTGGTTGTCGTCTCATCACAGATTTCCCCTGCAAGGTCTTGGGCCTTTCCAGCCTTCTATTTGTTTTGATCCGCTTTCTGCTCAAGGTACCTCAGCGCGGCTTCTTGCTCTGTAGATACAGTACTAACTATGCCTAGCTCCTGAGCCACTTGTTCTGTGCCGGTGTTTTTTGACAATTTACCCTTTCTATCGGTCGTTCCGGTCATTGCAACGGTTCCCGCTTTCTGTTGTTCCAGCTTTAGTTTAGCTCCCTCATCTATAACGGGTTCATCACTTAGCCACCCAAAATTGTCTGTTAACCCATTAAGATCAAACCAGCCAATATGCACGTCCCCTCGATCTTGCTCATCAAAAAATTGCATATTGTCCATATCTTCCTCCAGGTCAGCCAGATCATCTAATCCCTGGTTTCGTCCATCCTCGGACTACACTGACCTCCATCCCAATCAGCAACACCACTTCCGGCTCTGCTTGATTGATTGGCACAATATGGCATCTCGGGTAGTATATCCCTTCAGATACATCCTCAAAGCCCTCAGGCAACGGACTGACACTCTTCACCAAGACTGACCTCCCTTCATCTTCCACTGTTACCACCACGAGTTTAGTTTGGATTGTTAACGTGTTCATCATGCACAAGTCTGTGCTCTTAGGGATGAACAACACCAGCTTAGGTAGGTGGGAAAAGGTGATATATATACTGGGGTCATAAGGGACGACTAGTGTATAGATGAGGTTTATGTGCCGGGGTGGAGGAGCTTGATTATGTGGTGGGAGAGGATTTATAGTGACATTGGGTTTTTTAGAAGGAGCCATCACCTTATGATGCAATCTGTAGCACTGATCAGTGTTATAACCATGCTGTTATTGAAAAGCACAATATTTGGCTGGGTTGTGTTTAGGTAGAAGAGGATCGGGCAGTGGGCGTTGTTCTAACGGCTTAAGATGCCCTTTTCTGATCAGGACCCTTAGGGCTACGGATAAGGACATGTTGAGCTGGGTGAAGACCCTCTGGCCTTGGGCCTGATGGCTTGAGGTTTGTGAAGTTGTGTTGGATGTACTGGCAAAGGGGTTTGCAGTCTTAGGTGTGGTGGTGACCATGCTCACATTAGAAGGTTGTGCAGAGGTGCCTCCAGTCATGGCTGCATTGGAGCTACGTGTGAAGGGCCTTTTGGGCTGTTCTTTCTCATGGTCTATCAGCCCCTGCTTCATCGCATCCTTAATTTGGACCCCTATTTCGTGGAACTCAGCAAAAGTAGACAAAGACAAGACTATCATCTTCTGTAATAATCTTCTTTCCAAGTTACGGACCACCATTTTGATTTGGTCCTTTTCAAATGGCCAGATAGTCATCATAATGACCTTGGCCCTCCACCGGGTCACAAAATCCGAGAAGCCCTCCTTTGGCTCCTAGCGAGTTACTTCAAGATCACGAGTAGTGACCTCAATCTGAGTATTGTAGGAGTACTGCGCTATGAAGGCCTCAGCCATTTCCTCTCAATTTCTCTTCACAGAGTCCTCAAGTTTGGCATACCAGATGGCTGCTATACCTGATAGGGTCCGGTCGAAAAGCGACAACTTCTGTAGTCTGGTGAGACCCATTGGCTGTAGGATGTCAGAGTATAGCCGTAGATGGACCATAGGATCCCTGGAGCCATCAAACCAGTCTATGTGTGGCATCTTGAATTTGTCTGGCAAAGTCACTGCCGAGTTAGTATAGCCATCCTCAATATCAGGGATTGAATTCACACCCTGCGCTCGTTTGAAGAGTTTTTCTCGCTTGCTGACCTTCAATGCAGTAGGGTCAACCTCAAATTCAAACGGCGCCTCTGTCTGGTAAACTGGTGCCTTGGAGGTCTGAGGTGGGATCAGATCTGCCTGAATGCCCGTATTTTCCTGGACATTAATTGTGACCTCGGGTGCCGGAATTCCCGCTGGGGGTGCATGGGATGTAGAGGCTACTGCCAGTTGTGGTTGCTGTTGCTGAAGCCTATCTATCAATTCTGCTTGACGGGCTGTGATCTTAGCTTGGCGGGTTGTGACCTTGGCTTGGCAGGCAGCATCTAGCTGCATGGTCTCAATGGTCTGCTGGAGCTAACGAAGCATATCTTCCATGCTGACTGCAGAATGTTGAGATATCAAAACTGGTGTATACTCTCTTTCTGGAGTAGAAGCAGATGACTGGGCCTGACTGAGCACAGGCAAAGTAAGTGATGACTGCTAAACCGGTGAATTGTGCCTAATCCTGCTCTGTCTGGTAATCGGTGGGAGTGAAGCAAACACTAGCTGTCCTCTTACAAGATCCCAGATCGATAAAGTCGCCTTACTCGGGTCCAGAGTGCTTGGGGGGTAACAGAATCGTCTGAAGCAATGGTGAAATACTACCTTGCAAAAAGAAAATAAAGCAAAAAAAAAAAAATCAGAAACCGCACAGCACCTTGGCTCAGACACAAATAACACACAGTTGCAATCATAAGTTAGAGAACTGTACTCAACACTAATTTCTGCCTCAAAACTGATACCCAGACTTGTAACTGATACATACATTCCTACAGATTTTCACTCCAAAAGCACATATCAAGCAAGTGAGAGCCAAAACACCCCTATGATGGGGTAGGGTTACCTTGTCCTAATTTCGTCAAGAGCTAGGGGTTCACTACGCAAAACAAGCGGTTTCATACAATTCCTGCATTCGGGTAAGCAACCTATCCTAGTTTGGAACAGTCTCTATGGTTTCCGATATGCACTAGGTCGATTGGTCAAAGAGGGTACCTCAACAAGACTACCTAATATACCTCTCACAACTAACACCGAGAAGTGAAAGGAGGATCAAATGGTACAGCGTCATTCCAGATTCTAGGTTTGTGTTCCCATCATGGCAGAGCTCGCAACCGGTTAGCCTTTTGGCAAGCTTTTCCAAGCAAGCCTTCAGCAAACCGCTCAGGAATAGCATATGGCAAACACTGTGACTTAGGCGCACTGATGCAAATGCAAATGCAAATGCAAAGAAATACATAAGTGTAGATAAAATAACATATCATGAGTTTGAGTTAAGTTCTCTAAATCCCAAGCAGAGTCAGCAGAAACTGTGACTCCCCTTTTTCGCAACCCCCCTTTGGAAGGTTTGAAATGAAAGGGCCTCACAGTTCGGACTCCCGCAGTTCTGAATCTAATCTCATAAGTGCAATGTGAAACTGATAAACACCAAAGAGTCCAAATCCGGTAAATCGTTTTGGAAAATTGATTTTGAATCAAAAAGTGCCAAAATTGGACTGCTTTGCCAGATACAGAGTCGCCACCTAAATGTTTTATTTTTGAAAAATTTAGGAAACCCTGACTCGTGCCGAAGGCCACGTGTCCGTCATCACCAAAGTTGCCATGAATCGGGAACTTGGGTACGAGGGGGGAAAGTCATGAATTGAGCATCCCCGTTCGCCCGATCAAAGATCGGCCTCTACTAATCATGATATGATATTTTATAAACATTATGTGCTCTTATTCTGGTTATTAAACTAGCTTTACTATGTGATGCGCACAAGCAATTATAGACTAGTTTGCTTAATTTGGAACAATTCAACTCATGTTTGTTTGCGAAAATGGTTTGAATTTGCTACCTCAAGTGGGCTTAAAGATGTGGATTTGCCACCAAACATTGTGGGCTTAAAACATGATTTGTCACTCAACAAAGTGGACTTAAAACGCGCATTCGTTGAATTATTCTAATTCAAACAACAAGCCTTCATCCACAGGCATTCAAGCAGTTTAGCATTTAAGCATATAGGCTCATGGCAAACATGCTAATCATGGCAATATTCACACTTATGCAAGTATGCTAAAGCGTAAAAACTTACCCAGTACTCCGAGCCAAAACATAAACTAGTTAGAAAGATGCATGATCCTAACTATACAAGATGCCTAATGCAACACATGCAATATGCAATTAATAGGCTTGGCTACTAAATATGGCACATGGATCGATTTGAACAACATGCCATTAAACACGTATTCAAAGAATATATTGAAATGACAATGCAGTTTGAATGATGCGCCGAGCCTCGATGCATCCATGACAAGATGAATGGATGCAAGCATGCGATATGCTAATTGAAATATGATCCCTAATCTAACCATCAAAAGCGATTAAATAAAAAGGAGAAAGATGCGGGGTTGGAAGACATACACACACGCAGGTACACTTATTACAACATTACGCCCTCGCGAATGAAGGTCTAAATGAATAAGCTAACCAACTAGCTACGCTAATTAAGCTAATTAGTTATTACAAAAATCGAAACTAATTAACTATTCTAATTAACTAATTATTACAAACCGAAATTAAATAACTAGTTAAACTAACTAACTATTTACAACACTTAATTAGCTACAACTAATTAATTACAACACATATTTAAGCTAGATATTTAAGCGATAAATAAACTTGGAATGCAAGGGAGGCTCATGGACACACTTGGTTTTCACCCGAAAAGGGACTGTCTTACTGCTGCATGTCTCTGTTTGCACACTTGAACACCAAAGAAGCTGTCCACTTCCAGAACGCCTCTGCTCCACCTCAGGAACACATTGTGCAAATTTCATTGGTGGCCGACAGGGGGCCGGTCGGCTACCAATGGTAGCCGGTCGGCCACTGGTGATGGCTGTCAACCACTGATGGTTTGTGCTTTCTTGTTACAACAAAGAGCAAAACAGAGCATTTCTCAAGGGTTGTTTGCACGCCTTGCCTCTCCTTTTCATGGGGAAATCAAAGGAGGGACAAGCTTTGGTTCACAAACCATCAATCAAGTAATTTCATTGCATGATGGCTTGTGAAACCAATTATGCAAGATCAATGGATGCAAAGACAAGACCAAAAGGACCATTACCCTATCATGCATGATCAAGGGCAATGGAGTATGAAATGTGCCACTTTCCTTGTGTTCAAATTAACGTCCGATTTGAACACATGCAATGCAACACAAAGAGATGCTTATCTTGGCCCTTTTACTTGCCAATTTTATTTACTCATTTTAATTACCAAAGCATCCTTTAATCCATTAAGTCCATTGGTGAGTGTCCTCTAATGGAAAGAGGGCTCAAACTCCAAGTTACTTTGGGCATGAAAGAGGTATTACACTATTGGTAATGAACCTCCTAAGGGATTAAACCATTTGGTGTATCACCTCCATTTCACACTTAGGCAAACAAGTGGTTTGAAACCACTTTCAAAGAAAATCAAAAGTGAAGAAATGATGGAGATTGCAGAGATTGACTAAGTGCTAGAAATGAATGATAAAAGCACTAAAACATGCAACCAACTCAAGCCAATGATAGTTAAAGCCTTAAAACACTAAGCTAGTGAAGGAATTAACACTATAACAATGCCATGCAAGGCTCAAATGAAACAAATAACCAAAAACAGAGGCAAAACAGCCCTAAATATGGACTAAAACATGCTGGACTCAACTCACGAAGAGCCAAAACATTAAGCTAATACATGGGGTTACACTACAACTATGCAAAATGAGACTCAAACAAACTAACCAGCCCAAAACAGAGCTAAAACAGGTTATTTTAGAAGCTAAGACATGCTGGACTTAAGCTAAAAAAACATGCTAACATGTGATGCTAACTAGGCATGCAAGCAAGACACAAGGAGGAGAGGCTAACCCCTCCAATTTTGGACTTCAAAATAAGTTTTTTATCACTGAAAAACCTCTGAAATTCAATGGTTAAAAGGCCCAAAAAAGTTGATTTGAAAGTGATGAATAAAGGCACAAAGCTTTACAAACTAACAAACAAGAAGGGTGAACCACCCCCTAACTTAAAAAAAGGCTCAAACCAGCACTTCTAGGCCACAAAAATAGAGTTTTTCTCAGCTCAAAATCAGCCCCAAAACAGTAAGAAAAAATGGCAAAGCAAGTGTACAAAGCAAGTGTAAATGGAGAGTGGTATACCTCTTGAAGCAAGCAAACAATTTGCCCAACAAATTCAAGCCACAAACACCTTCTAGAGCACAAAGAGGGTCTCAAGTAACCTCAGCACAAAGATAAGCAACTTTGATCAAGGGTGTATATGCAAAAGTGTAGGATTTGTAAGCAAATATGTATAAAATTGCAAGAGAGAGAGAGAGAGAGAGAGAGAGAGTTTTGCTATGAATTTTCTAACCCTAAAAAATGGGGGAGGAACCCCCCTATATATAGAAAAACATGCCTTTAGCTTAGAAACATCCTACTATACAAGTGTAGGAAGATGCAGTTAATTGTGCTAACAGCTGGCACAGCTAGCAACAAATATCAAGAAATATCTGGAAAAAGGGACTGGTAGCCGATCAGCCACCACTGGTGGCCGACCGGCCACACCAGTGGCTGTCAAGAGCAATCCATGGCCGACAGCCTCTGGTGGTGGCCGATAGGTCACCACAAGGTTCTAGGCACCAAGTTTTGATCCAAAACAAGGCACATAAAAGAACAAGGTCTAAAGGCTTAAAGACAGGGCATTCCGCCGAGGACTTCGGGCGCTCAAAACAAGCACAAACAAACATAATCATCATATGTGCAAGTGATGGCGTCCCAGTCATGAGAACGGCCAAAAATGGGATGTCTACATGATCGCCTCAAGGCTATCCACTAATGCATGAAATTTTCCCATTGTCTAGCCTAAAAGGGCAATTGAAGAACTAAAACTGAGTAGGAAACCTAAAACTACCACCAGCTACTGGAAATAATGGCACAAGAGCCAACAATGGCGACATAAACAGAAAAGCAATAGAAAAGAGGAGTTTCAGGAAAATTTACAGGGACTTGATAAGGAAACAGTAAGGAACAAAAGTCCTTGGAACTAGGACGAGAATCACAGCATTCCCAACCCTCAGTAGTGGCGGCAAGCGTCTAGACGGAGCACCATCGGAACTAGCAGGAGAGAGCGAAAAGGTGTTGGGGATTTCAAGACTTAGAGCAGACGAAGGGGTTGAAGTGACAGCCCTAGGGTATTTATTACCCCCGAACGGCGTGATGGTACAAAATCATGTCCCTTTGTATGGAATCGGCGCACTAGCTCTGCACACCAGTACCACGCTGCCATGTGTCACCATGAAAGGACACATGCAAAGCGCGTGTGTCAGGATCGAAACGCCACTAAGGTTGAACTGGAGCAGATCCGAAGCGACGTGACGATTGGGGTATTGAACAGTAGCTCCCTCCAAGGAGAACCTTAGTGCAAGCTAGGGGCAAATGAAGGGGCAAATCGGATCCAAGTATTTGGCCAGTCCAACCCTCTAGGCCCAAATCCAAGTGGGTCAAATGAACATGTGGGCAAACCAATTAAGCCCAACTCTATGATCGATAGTCCACCCAAGTCCTTAAGCACTTGGGCCCAACTCGCAGTGGAAAGGTCAGTCCAGCCGCGATGCTATGGTGGGCCGAGCTGCAAGACTTAATCTATGAATCGAGCTAATGGGCTGAACCCATCATTATTACCAAAGTGGGTAGAGCCCATACAAAGATATCTGAAATGGGCTAGCCCATTTCTATAAACAGTCCCACAAAAGGCCGAACCAGGGCACAACGGTACCGAGTTGAGGGAACCTCTTAGAGAAACGTGGAAGCTATGAATGCATGCATGTGCAGGCTGCCACCTTAGCTAGCCCGCTCTTCCCAGAATTACAGAAACAGTTGATCAAGGGAATATGTTACAAGCATGGTTACTACGAGTATATGCATCCATTGTCAACTACTTGATGGTCTCCTACCTTGAGCAATGTTACAAGGAGATTGGCAGCACCAAAACTTCATGAAACCATTTTGGGCAACAAGTAAGGTGTTATATATAAACTTTACTCACTTCACATTGAAGGTAACTAAGTTGAGCTGAACTATATTCACTTAAACACAACTAAATTCACTCTATACTTACCTTTCTCTGCACCTAGGGAGAGTCACTCATCTTCTCCGTTCTCTTACTCCCACACCGAAGGGGTTATCCGGCCAACCTCAGCCGGCCAACTCTAACGGTGCTCTCTATTGCAGGGTCTCAATTCCTAAATAGTCCAATTGAGTGCAGGGCTCCAGTCCACAATCATTTAATGCGGTATTCAGTACACACATATATAATTTAGGGCTTGGGTATAAGTGTAAGATTTTTAAGTGTTTATGATATAATGTTGTACCCACTACAGTTTATAGTGGATTATCTCTCACTCGATATAAATAGGTAATTGGTACGGAACCTTGTAAATTCTCTACTTGATTATTTTACCTAATTGATCTTGTACCTCCGTTCTTTAAGTTAGATCTAGCCGTAGGCACACAAGTAAAAATAAAATAAAATAAAGGGCACGTAATGTAAATGATCATTATAGTTTATATAATGTGTCAATTTAATTTTTGTTATTTTAATTTGTTTGATTTATTTCTTAATTTAACTGATCATGTTATATTGGTCTAATAAATAACAGTTGTTAGGTTTGGTGGACAAAAACTCAAACGATATATAAATTTGGTTTTTATACTTTACACAATATGCCAATTTGATCTCTGTCAAAATCGAGCAAATAAAAATGATAAGAACCAAATTGACACATTGTGTAAATTACAAGGACCAAATTGATACATCCTTTGAGCACTGATGACTTTACGTCCATCAAACCTAATGGCTATTATTTATTGGACCAATACAACATAATCTGTTAAATTAAGAGGTAAAATCAAGCAAATTAAAACAACATAGACCAAATTGACATATCGTGTAAATTACAAATACCATTTGTATAATTTACCGTAAATTAAAATATTTATTATATATTATGTGCCATTTAAATGATAAGAATCTTCTTCAATAGACTCAAGGTCAAATGTTTGAATTTCTTTCTTCGTATTTATTTAATTTTTTTATTTTAAAAAAAAAAATAAGGGACATGTGATACAAAGATAAATAAGTAAAAATTTAGACACAGGTGTTTGCCAACTTGATTTTTGAATTTTTTTTTTTTTTTTTTTTCACTACAAGATAGATGTTTTACAAAAAAAAAAAAAAAAAAAAATCAAACAAAATATCACATCAAATTCCATAATCATTTCACTTTTTTCTCTTACAAACATTACATTTAATTACAACAAAAACCTAACTATCTTCCCAAACACAAAATTTTTTTTCTCTAATAATATCCTACGACTAAAAAAACCTAAAAAAAAATCCACTTCCTAAACACCCACTAAATTCTATTATACATCATTTCTAAAATATTTATAAAAAAAAATGTGTATTAGGAAATATTGAAATAAATCCAACAAGTGGATCACGAGGTTACAAAGAGCCACAGGCGACGTTGACGAAGGAGAAGATATTGCCAAAGTCATCGGTTACGTCGGTTACTTAACTTGAACTTTCAGCAGAAATTTCCTTGCACCTCACAATCTCTCTATCTGTACACCTATTTAAATTCAAAGTCGGGTACTAAGACTTTTTTATTCACATTTTTTAAAATTAATGATTGTGTGGTAAAAATTAAATTTTTTTTTTAAATTTATGTATTATTCATATATAGAATAAATTTCAATACAAGATGATAATTTTGAGTAATTTTTTGAATCATTAAATCAAAATTCATAATTTATTGATTTAAATTACAACAAATGATACTGGTAATTCCAATAATTATCACTTGTACTAATTTAGTTTTTATATTTTTAATCTTATTTATTTATCTTAATAATTTTAATTATGGGTTCGTTTGGGATGTGGGTTGGATTTTTAGCTTTTTAGTTATTTTACTCCGGGATTAAAAAGCCACGTTTGAGATGAGTTTTTTTGGTTTTTTTGACTTTTGTGAAAGAAAAAATAAAATGATTATGGTTTGGATGTGATATTTTATCTTATTAACTTTTTAGTCTTTTTTTTTTTTTTATGTGATTATTTTAACCAAAAAGCCTTAGGCTTTTCCTTCCCAAACAAGCTCTATATCAATTTATTACTAACTTTTTTTGTATTGTTTATATTTAAGTCTTGTTTGAGAAGTGACTAAAATAGTTAAAAGTTAAAAAGTCAAAAAATTACTATAAGAAGTGAACATATTCTCCCTACTTTCTTTCATATTTTTGTCCTAAAAGTCATTAAACAAGTCAATTTCTTAATGAATCATTAATATCTAATTGATAATGGTTTTTTTAAAAATTAGACTAAAATTAAAAATAAAAATAGTCTACTCTTTCTTCAATGTGATTGAGAAATTGACTGCGGAAAGTTCTATTTACACCTATTAAATTTCTCATTGCACCTCTTTTATGCATTGCAATACTAGTACTATATTAAGGTCAAGTTTGGTATACACAAAATAATCTATCTTTTTATCTTTTTATATTTTTTCCATCACATCATCTCTCTACTTTTTTATACATCTTTTCGTAAAAAAACAAAAAGTGTACTTATTTAGATCATCCCAAATAATCCTTAAATAAGGCCTGTACAAGTATGTGTAACGAGAAATTAATGTGGTGCAATATGTTCATTGACGTCTAATTTACAAGAATGGTTTATTTATTTTTTTTTTCAATTTAATTTCTTATAAGATGTTTAGAATTTGAATAAATTGGCACAATGTGAAATAATAAAAGGGTAAAATGGATATAGTTGAAATTACATAAATAAAATTTCATAAGAAGAAAATTATAAGAACAATGCAAGTCTCTAGAAAGAAGAAAATTGAAAACAAAATTTTTTTTTTTTTTGGAAAAGTGTCTATAATTTAAAATATGTAGATTATATTTATTTTTTTATGACACGTATTTCATCAAATTTAAATCTATATCATAAATAAATATGGATTTTAGACACTTTTAAAACAATTTTTATGGTAAATTTTATTTTTCATCTTTGTAATTTAACTCAAATATTATTTTAACACTTATAATTTTAATTTTTTAGTCAATCGATAAAAAAAGTAATTACCAATATAAGAAATAATATATCATAAAATAGATTATTAGCTCATGAAAGTCAACAAGGCCTATCGAGCTTACCTAAAAACCAAATACTAACCTGAGCCTAACGACAATTCCACTACTACCCCTTAGAGCATCCACACCAATCTCTTTAAATTTTTAGTCAAATTATAACTTAAAAAGCTATTTTGCTATTTTAACTAGTCATATTTTTAGTACCCACTTCATCAAACTCTCTATTTTAATTCAATTCTATTAAAATATTTTTTTTTATTGTATTTGTTTTTCTTTCTTTTTTTTATTAAATTAATGGGTTGGCTTGATCAAGTAGCATTTCCAGGGGCTTGATCAGGTAGCATTTCTTGGAGGAAAACAGGGGCTTGTGGTTCGGCTCGGGTTGCCATCGTGCTGATCTCCGATTGAGTTGAAAATTTTTGTAGTTGATCTACTCAATTAACTCTAAAATATGAACGGATCGGATCATTAGAAAGTCACCAACACGGTAGGCAACTAGTGCGTTTCGGATAAAATATAAAGACCCCAAATCCAAAACTACACCATATTCTTTAATCATTCTGCTGCATTCCAACGGCTCTATTTATCAACGGTCAAAATTTTTCAAACGGTCATATTCTTCTACTATAAATAATAGCATATGTTCTCTAATTCTCACAATCTAAATGAAATATTTTTCTTTCATTCTATCCTCATTAATTTTTTATATATGGATCTTCATTTTCTAGACATGATGCTTTATGACTCCGACTCCGATGATGAGTTGGAGATAGTTACAATAGCTTCTATGGAAGCCGAGAGTTCATCAAGGTCACGACATGCTGCTCGTAAACGACGCGAGTTTGTTTGGCGTAATCCTTTGCAAGGCCATCAAAGGCTTTTTCTCGACTATTTTGCTGATCCACCAGTATATCCTCCCAAATTATTTCGGAGAAGGTTTCGAATGAATCGTTCTCTTTTTCTCCGCATTCAATCTGAAGTAGAAGCTTATGAACCATATTTTGTTCAGAAAAGAAATGGTGCTGGAGTGCTCGGTTTGTCTGCTCTTCAAAAAATAACTGCGGCTCTTAGAATGCTTGCTTATGGAGTAGCAGCTGATTTTATGGATGAATACTTGAGGATTGGAGAAAATACTGCAATGAAAAGCCTAAAGAAATTTGTCAAAGCAGTGGTTGCAATTTTTTCTGATGAGTACTTGAGGTCATCGAACAACGACGACATTGCTAAACTTCTAGCTGTTGGCGAAAGTCGCGGTTTTCCTGGGATGTTAGGGAGCATTGATTGTATGCACTGGACCTGGAAGAATTGCCCAACTGCATGGAAAGGTATGTATACTGGCCATGCACATGAGCCAACAATTATTTTGGAAGCAGTAGTATCATATGATCTTTGGATATGGCATGCATTTTTTGGGTTACCTGGGTCTAATAATGATATCAATGTTTTAGAACGGTCTTCCGTATTTACCGAGCTTGCTCAAGGGCGTGCTCCTCGAGTTAATTACACCATTAATGGAAACGAATATGCCATGGGATACTACCTTGCTGATGGTATATATCCACAATGGGCAACTTTTGTTAAAACAATTCCTTGTCCACAAGGAAAAAAGAATAAACATTTGCTGAGGCCCAAGAGGCGTATAGAAAGGATGTAGAGCGTGCATTTGGAGTGCTTCAAGCACGTTTTGCAATTGTGCGTGGACCTGCAAGACCATGGGATCTTCAAACTCTTACAGATATTATGAAGGCTTGTGTGATACTACACAACATGATCATTGAGGATGAAAGAGATGACGGAGGAGAGCAAAACATTGATTATGAACAAATCGATAAAACCCCTCTTTCACAAGTGTCACTTGAACGTACACCTGATATCATGGAATTTATTCAACAACATCGTCGCATAAGAGATAGAGAAACTCATTCTCGACTCCAATCGGATTTGGTTGAGCACTTGTGGCAAATCTATAGCCAATCTTAGGTTAGAATAAGCAAATCTATAGCCAATATGGAATTAATGAGAATGGACCTAAACACTAGGTTGGTTCTCATGATTACAACCTTTGCTGTAGCTTGTAAGTTTTTTTTCTTTTTTCTTTTTTTTTGAACTGCTGTAGCTTGTAATTTGATTTTTGGGAAAGTCATGTGTTAGACATATTGATTTTGATGATTTTATTTATATTATGTTTTTTATTTTGTTTGATGAATTCATTTGATCAAAATGTTATAAATTATCCATATTAATTCATTCTATTATTTTGTGGTTTCTGGAGGTGAAAATGAAGCCCAAATTCAGCACAAAAACAGCCACAAAAGAGCTCCAGATTCAGCACAAAAACAGTCACAAAACAGCCCCAAATTTAGCACAAAAACAGCCCCAATTGGCTATGCGCATCTCGTGAGATCTCATCTTCCTCTAGATTGACTAACTCTGGTGTTGAAGGCGAAGATGTGGGATTTCGACTCCTTTTTGGATTTTTCTTTTGGTACGTCTCAAACCATTTTGGTTGATGCCTCAACACATTCCAACAATGTTCGAATGGAAATGAGGTGTTATGAACCTCCTGGTACATAAGTTTTGCCTTGCCAATCTGGAAAAATATATATATATATATATATCAAAATTTTAAAATATATTGAATGGTAAATGTCTAAATATCTATGTAATTAATACCTTGTCTTGCTCATTCACACCGCTTTCACGCATTGATTCAATTTGAGCAAAGTACCCACAAAACTTATTGGTTCCAAGTTGAATGATTGACCACCGGTTCATCAAAGAATTATCAGTACGTTCACTAATAAATGTTTTGTGCTCGTGGAAGTACTCCCCAACTCTCCTCCAGAATGTCTTACTTTTTTGCTCATTTCCATGCACTGCATCTAAGCTAGTATTAAGCCAAGCTGATATAAGCAAATTGTCTTCTTCTTTAGAAAAGTTGCCACTGCGTGACTTTTTTGCAGCAGATTCTTTTTTGGTTGAAAACTGAGATTCTTGGCCAGCACCTTCACTAATTTGGTTAAGATATTGAGAGTTCATGAATTGATTGTCAAGGTTGGAGCCCTCTTGTAAAAGATTGGTAAAGAAGGGGTCTCCACTTGAATCCATCCTACAAGATAGAGTGAATCAAATTAGAATGGATTTTCTAAAATCAATTATGTAAACTTGCAAAAATCTAATTCTTAGTGGAAACCCAATTTGCATACATCATTAGTGAAAATAAATGTGTTTTTATAGTTTGAGTATGAGTCAAATTCAGGAGTATAAAATGCAACACATGTACATACATCATTACTGGATACCCCTCTATGGAAAGGCTCCTAATTGTAACTATTCTACTGCATCTGCTTATAATCTTGTTGCTGACCAGGAGACCAATGAGCCTGATTGGTCCTGGGTTTGGAAAGTCAAAGTCCCCCAAAAGCTAAAGGGATTCATTTGGCTTGTGTTAAAAGGGAGGCTTCCTACCAATCACATGAGACTCGTTATTGTTAGAAATATTGCTAATTCTGGCATGTGCCCCAGATGTAATAGCCATGTGGAAGATGTGGATCATCTCATCAGGGGCTGTTTTAAAGCTCAAGATACTTGGGTTGTTAGAAGCAATCAATGGTAGAGAGATGGGATTGATAAGCCTCTGGGTTAATACTTATATGAAAAGCCAAGAGAAATGTAATACTAACATACCTTGGGCATACCCAACCAGAAAAAACATACCTTGGACAATTATTTTCATTGTTACTATTTGGCAAATCTGGAAGGACAAACAAAAAGGATTTTGATAGTCAATCCCAACCCACTTGTAAAAGTGTTGGTTTGATCATCATCTTTGACAATGATATCCAGGAGGCTTTCCACTCCCAATTCTTAGTGGAAACCCAATTCTTAGTGGAAACACATTTATTTTCACTAATGATTACTAAAATCAAGTCTTTACATAATTGTTAACCACAAATAAACTTGAATTCCTGGTTGGTATAAATGGAACATACTCACAAACATGCAAGAAAAAATGAAAATGAAAATTAACATACTCATAATGAACTCTTTCTAATTGCGCTTAAAGCTACTCAGATCTAAAGTTTTATCTTCTGATTATATAATGGCTCAGCTTATTGATTTTTGTTTTTAATACTTTCTTCCTTTGGTTTCCTAATATCAGTTCAGGATATTGTTCAACATGCAGTGGTCATCTACTTTTCTTCTTTCTATATGGGACGCACGATCAAGAGCAATAAAACTTCAAATACTACTCTTTCAGCACTAGTAGAAATATAAAACATCCCTATTTGCTTGATCAACTATGGATAGATCAAATAAAAATAATTGTCCCGTGAGGCTGGGACTCATAAAATTTGTTCACTTAACATCTCAAAAAACTGTTGATGTAATCGTTTACAATTTTGCGATTCAGATGCATATCCAAGGAGGTATAGAATTAATGATAATCTGTGTCTCATGCCAAAAATGAAATCTTAAAATTATATCATAGTTGTATACAATGTGTATCAAAAAAAACCCATAAAGATCACAAACTATATATGTTCTTCCTTAATATGATAGAAATTTTCTTTACCCAGTTTTAAAGATTTTAAAAATATACAAGTAATCTAAGCTTTAAAATATCAACATATTTATGCATTCACTTTCATTGAGGCAATTTATCAAACACTTGTGATACAAGAATTTTGTGCAGACAAATTTTCAAAGATGTTCAAACAACTTAATTCAATCAAAGAGCCATTGATGGTTCTCAAATAAAATTACAGACCCCAATTCATCCCATCTAATCCAAATCTAGAGTACAGCAGCACAAAGAGAGAGAGAGAGAGAGAGAGAGAACCTGAGTTTCAGATATGGTGAAAGCAAATGCTGTGGAGTGGTTGCCGCTATGTAGTTTTGGCGCGGAAGAGCAAGAGGGTAGAGTTTGGCAGGAAAAAAAATAATAAAAAAATGAATAACGATGAACAGTAGCTCGTTTGTTGTAACGAGCTACTGTAGCATCCTCAAATTTTGGAAAGCTTGTAGCGAGATTGATGCGCCTGGTTTTTTGGAGTTCATCTCGCTAGTTTAGCTGGAGAAGCTGTCTACCGAGCTTGATGAGGTTGCTCTTAGTACAACCCCTATAATAAACCCCTATAATAAAGGTGAAATCAATTCCATTATAACAAAATATTGAGGTCATGTTTGACAAGTTATCAAAAAGTTAAAAGGTCAAAAAGTTACTCAAAAAGTTAAAAGCTATCACTATTCACTAAAAATCAAAAATTACGATTGTATAATTCTCAATCCTAATTTTCTCCTACACACTAATTGATACAATTTTTTAATACACATTTTTTCAGAAAAAAGTCAAAAAGTTAACCCAAACATTCATATTCTTTTCCTCAATTTTTTAGTCTAAAAAAACAAAAAGTACACTTATTTAAAATATCCCAAACAACTCCTAAATTTCTTTTCATAAAAGTTGAAGCTGAAACCTTTTGCCACCAAAAATGTTAATCAGTAGGTTTGTAGTTTGATTTAAGAGTGCTGCTTCAGACCCCCACTGGGGGTGGCACCCCCAGTGACGTGGAGCTTTCCCATTCGCCGAAAATTTAAAAAAAAAAAAAAAAAAAAAAAACAAATTTTTTTTTGGCCAATCGTAAGCCTTCACGCAGGACCCAGCACCCCCACTGGAGGTCCAAGACATTTTCCTTGATTTAAACATGTGAAGCCTTGAATGTAAGCCCAATTTCAATTTTTTTTTATTCCATTCAAATTGTGGTCATATTTTTCTACTTATACTCCATATCAGATTGAACAATATTATGAAGTCATGAATTTTAATGTGAAATTTTTACGGAATCATCAAACTAAAATTGGAATTAAAGTCAAGAATTCACATTATTGAAATTATGGCTGCCAAAATAAAATTAGAGTCAAATTGGAAGATTTAAAGGTGTAATTTATCCAATTTTCTAAATACATAAAATTATTCAAATTAGTTGTATATATAATAAACATGGGGCAAATTATATCAGTAGTTACTATATTTAATCTTTTGTGTTATTTTGATTTATATAATTTCAATTAACTTGATTTTAACATTGAATTTATGATTTTATCTCAATTTGGTCAAATTGAGTAAAATTGTTAGTATTTTTTTATGAAAATGCGCACATAAGCAATATGTATTATATTTTTTATAGGCAAAATTATAATTTTTTTTTTTAACTCAATGAATTAATCTCAATCAACTCGGTGATCATTTTCTTTTAAAAATCTTAATAGACGTTATCAATTTAACCAAATTGATAAAAAAAAAAAAATGATAGTGAAAATCAAAATAATTAAAATTACCAAGACTAAAATGACATAAGAGGAAAAATGAAGAAATTACTAATATAATTTACCTATAAACATGCGTATAGATTTAGAGTAATGCTACTTTAAAATTAAACTCATTTTCGAAACCCAATAATAATATATTAGAATATCTATAACATTTCTCTCATATTCTCTTTAATTATCAATTAATCACCTTTTTCAAATATTCGTAAAAAGTAGGTTTTTATATATATTTCCATATATTTATGCAATAAACGAGTCCATGAAATGAACCATCTTGTTGTTGGTCCACATAATTGAAACTCTAAAATGGCATCTTCGTCAACACCCCTCATCATGTTGGTCTTCGTCCCCATACTTGTCTCATTCTTTGGCACTATCTCCCATGGCGCTGTCGTTGAAACTGATAACATAACCACCACAAACGTTGGTGTAATCATCGATGTTAATTCTCGTATCGGCAAAGAACAAATGACAGCCATGAAAATAGCTGTTGATAACTTCAACAACAAGCTCTCTCTCCATTTCAGTAGCTCCGGCGGAGACCCCTTACAAGCAGCTTATGCTGGTCAGTTTTCTTTTCTTTTCTTTTCTTTGTTTGTTTTCCTTGTATGCTTGAATTGGAGGATGTGCTTCATCCCCTTATCGGATTCCTTGTCATTTTCTGTAAGAAAAATGCTTTAACCTCTAAATTGTGAGTTGTAAGAAAGCTCTAAATTGTGGATGTCACTGTGTGATTTGATGTTTTAATCTTTATTTTGTTTTGTTTTGTTTTTTTCTGTTTTGTTTTTTTGTTTTGTTTTTTTTTTTTTTTTTTAAGGCTTTTGTTTTGTTTTGTTTTGTTTTTTTTTTTTTAAGGTTGCCACATAAGTGGAGCTCTTGTTAGAGCTCTACTATTAAAGATCTTAATCATCATTGTTTTCTGTAATAAGTATTGTGAGATGTAATTATTGTTAAATTATGCTGGCAGCTGGCATTTCTGGTAATTTTACGCACCATTTTAGTCGCTACATTTTTATTAGTTCGATTTTGATTCTTTATTTTGAATTTTGTGTTAAATTGGTTCCATTGATAACACCAATTAGATTTTTAATGAAAAATAATTACTGAATTAGTTGAGATTAACTCAACAAGTTGAATAAGTTTACAATTTTACTTAGGGATGCAATGGGTTCGGTACATTCGGTATTTACAAAAAATTTTATACCGAATCGAAATCGATTTTATTATTTTGAGTACTAATACAGACCGTTTCTCTTATCAAATTGCACCAAACTACACCAATTAAAATGGTTTGATGCGGTGCGGTTTAATCAATTTAAAACCTTTAAAATTTGAACCACTTTTTGATAAAGTCACTAATCTATATAGTGTCATTTTGGGAACATAGTAAAAAGTCACGTTTTTGGACAAAATGTCCAAAAACGCAAGAAAATCCCTTTGAAAAGTGCCAAAAATGCAGCCCTAAAATTACAAATTAGGGCCTTTGAAAAAAAAAATAAAAAAATAAATCTCTTATGTTGGGTAAGGGTATTTTAGTCATTTTAATTTGATTTGACACCATAAATAAATAATAAACTAAAAAGCAAAAAGCTAGCTTTTTATAAACTTCCCAAATTACTTTCAAAAAAGACAAAAAACTTGGTAAAAAGCCAAAAGCAAGCTTTTTACCAACTTCCCAAAATAACCCATAATAATATTGAATTTGTCATTTGTCCACCAATTCAAATATACTTATCAATCCATTCATTTAATAAATACTTTCCAATTATTAAATAAACAAAAATACAATAAAAAATAAAAATAATAAATATTAAGATTTCAAGAATAGTGAGTTAGAATTAAGATTATATATAGTAAAAATTTATTAACTTAGGCCATAGGGATAATGAGGTTAATAATTTATTATACTTATTAATATTATTATATTATTAAATTACATATATTTAAAATATAATATATGTTTAAGTTGTCAGTTTCGATTTGATTCGGTGCACAAAATAATCAAAAAGAATTAAATTTAAAAACCTCACAGACCAATTCTTATTAAAAAATCAGACCAAATATGACCGGTTTGGTTCGATTCAATCGGTTGATCAAATTTTTCAATTTTTCTTACGTCTCTAATTTTGCTTCTAAAAATATAATAAATGCCGCTTACGTATGCAATTTCCGTAAAAAAAAATGCTAATAGTTGTAATTAATTGGATCTAATTGAGGCAAAATCATAAATTCATAATCAAAATTGACTACAATAAAATTATAGGAATCAAAATGATACAAAAGTAACAATTTTTTTATATATATATAATTTTTAACTTAATTTATAAATTAAACATGAGAAAAATTCATTTTTTTTTTATATGATTTATCACCAATCATCCCATCCTAAATCAATTATTTAGAACTGGGTTTCTCGAAATTTTAGGTGTGTTGCATTTTTTTTTTTTAACAAAATTTTGAAAATACCTTTTGTTACTGCGTCAAGTGTTGGGAACCGTTTAAACTCATAATTTTGAAGATTGCAGATTAAATTGAAAAAAAATAATAATAATAATAAAATATTAGAAACTCAAGTGAGACAAAATACATATTTTGATAACTATAGGGTAATTAATCCTAAATATTACATACATACATTTGGAGAATGATTGAAGAATAGAAATTTTACAAATAAAATTAATCTAAAATGTATTAGTGATATTTTTGTAATTGCAAGTCCCAATGATAAATTTTTTAAATGAAATGAAATGATATAAAACATCACTTTGTATGGCCTAAGGATCCTACGTTCCAAACTCTCACCATCTCCCTGTATCATTACACTTTCACCATTCAATCATGTGAGAATATCAAGGCACGTGAATCTCAAGAATCCAATAATTAGGAATGTTGCATTGGATTGGAAGAGAGAATATCATGCCTTAATTGATGGTTGATCATGATGCTGATAGTAAGTTTGGGTTTAGATTAATTCGAGTTTTGAAATTATGTCGCAGCTGATCAACTAATTAAGGAGAAGCAAGTGCAAGTGATTATAGGCATGGAGACATGGGCGGAAACAGCTTTAGTAGCCAAAATCGCAAACCAAGCACAAGTTCCAGTTATTTCACTTGCAGCTGCAATTGGAGCTACCAAAACCACTCAATGGCCTTTCTTGATACAAATGGTTACTAACTTTTCTAATCAGATGGATTGTACTGCAGCTCTTGTTCACTCATTCAAGTGGCGAAGGGTCATCGTTGTCTATGAAGAAGACATGTTTTCCGGTGATTCCAACATGCTAGCTATGTTATCTGATGCACTTCACAATGTTGGCTCAGTTATTGAGCATCATTTAGTCATTCCACCATTTCAATTTCTATCTCATCCCCTAGAGTTTGTTCGTGAGGAGCTGATGAAATTGAATAACATACAACCTAGAGCTTTCATCGTTCTTCAATCATCATTACAATTTACTAGTCTCTTGTTTAGTGAGGCAAGGAAGATGGGATTCATAGGAAAAGACTCAGCTTGGGTAATTACAGACACCATTGCAAGCTTCTTGGATTCTGTTAATTCCTCTTTCATCTCTTCTATGGAAGGTGTTTTTGGAATCAAGATAGACTATTCGGAAAACACTACTTCATTTCAAGATTTCAAAAAACAATTTCAGCAGAGCTTCCGATTTGAATATCCAGAAGAAGATAACTCTAACCCTGGGATTTATGCTCTGAGAGCATACGATAGCATTGCAACTGTTATAGTGGCTTTGGAGAGATTGACTCATAGCACTAGTAGTACTACTTCAACAAGGTTGTTGGATACTATATTATCAAGCAATTTCAGTGGTTTAAGTGGTGAAATTCATTTTGAAGATGAGAGGCTATCATACAAACCTATATATCGGGTAATCAATGTCTTCAATCTGACATACAACAAGCTGGAATATTGGTCTCCTGAGTTCGGGTTCTTGAAAAGTCTTGATGCTGCAAAAAGCGGAAAGAATGGCTCAAATGGAAAAGGTAGTGATTTTTTCACTGAAAACTCAGTTATTTATTTTTGTTTGTGTGATTTTTTTTTTCCATGGGCATTTTTTTTTAACATAGCAAAATATTCATATTGAGCCATATCTTCTATACAAAAACTCTATATAAATTTATTTATTTATTTATTTTTATGAAATTGTTAGATGATTGGAGGAAAAGCTTAGGAAACCTAAAGCGGGTTCCTAGTTTGGAAGATCCACTGATAATCGGAGTACCTGGTAGAGCTGCTTTTGACGCCTTTGTAAAGATAACACCATCAACCAAGAATACGAATGAGACCTATGATGGTTTTTGCATTAGTGTTTTTAAGGAGGTGCTGAAGATTTTGGACTATCATCTATCTTACAAATTTGTGGAGTTCAATGGCACCTATGGAGATTTGGTTGAAAATGTCGCTAACAAGGTAATAAATCTATCTCCAACAACGCTCTTGTCCAACAACGCTCTTGTGCATAAATGAAACTTCATTGATGTAAAGCACAATACAAAGTACAAAACAAAATACATCAATAAAGAAAGGCAAGTGTAAAAGCATCACAATGGGCTACATCATCCCAACTATGTTAACACGAAAAAGTCCATCCTATCATTTGCTAGCACCCCCAGAGTTGGTGAGCAACCAACCAAAGAAACAGAAAAAACAAAAACAACCACCAACTACCACCTACAGCCCACCAGCATAAGCAGCAGAGCATAGATGCAGAGCACCAAACCAGAGCACCAACAGAAAAAACAAAGCATCACGTTAGTGCAGATTCATCCTCCAAACATTAGTGCACAGTGCATCAATGCCAAAAACAAGACCATTCCACCTTCATAATTAGAAAATCAACAAGGCCTCAGTCCAAATCATCAATGCACATCAGCCATCAATTCAATTCAAATGAAAAACTAATATATATATAATTCGATTTGTTGGTAAAAAGATGTTTGTCTCTGTTCCATATTCTCATAGTCATACAATATGAGTTTTAATTTAAAAAATCAAGTGGTGTGAGATTATCAGTGAAGCAACATTGGAAGGGAACAAACATATTTTTTGGAACACAAATCTCCACCTATATATTTTGTCTAGATTTGAGCTGTGGTGCTCAGCATGGTGCTTGAGGAGGATATGTTTTTTTTAAGAGATTGAACTATTGCCCTTAAATTTTTTTTCCTAAACTCAAAAAATTGTCTAGGGCTTCGCCCAACTAATTCCCCAGCCATAATCTCCTATCCTAGATATATCAGATAATTATGTGAGGCAAAAGTCTTGAGCCCTTTATGCTGTCGGTAATAGAGATGATGAAAAATGTGAATGTTGCATCAATTTATTTATTTTTCCTTAAACTATTCCACATAAGCTTATTTTTTTTTTATTATTATTTTTTTTTGGATCAACATTTGTGGAAGACTTTTGGTGGAGCTGTTGGTGATATAACTATACTAGCTGAACGTTGGAGGGGCGTGGAATTCACACAACCAATTACCGAGTCAGGCTTGTCGATGGTAGTTCCTGTAAAGCCTGCTACCAAAGCATGGATATTTCTTGAGCCTTTCACTATGGAAATGTGGTTAGCCACAGGGGCCATTTTGATCTACACAATGTTCATTGTTTGGTTCTTGGAACATCGATCCAATCCAGAATTCAGTGGTCCATGGAAGGATCAACTAGGAAATGTTCTTTGGTTCACCTTCTCTTCACTTTTCCTTGTTCATAGTAAGTATCTTTTAAAATATAGCAACTAGATTAATAATTGAATTATATATCACTCATTTAATGCCATTCAAGACAATTCTATCGAGCTAGTGTCATCCCAGTTAAATCAATGTATGACAACATTCAGGGATGGATGTAGACCCATTGGGCAAGAAGAATCATTTGGTCCTAGGACAAGTGGCATTCTCTTTTGCCTTTGCAAAAGGGACCAGGGTTTGGACTTGAAACTAGTCTATATCATGACAGAGTAGCTTCGACTATGGCTGGCCATAAGAGGAGACTCTTTAGCAAGGGATCGTGGCCAATATGAAACAAGTTAACTACTCCATCCTTTGTTCTTTGTGTGAACATTGTCTTAGAAAGTAGGCTAATGATTGCATATGTATAATTCATATTGTGCCACCCATGACAACTCTATGGGACTAGTGCCATCCCATCTAAACATCATTAATTTAACTTTGGAATAAGACATTATCTTATTTGTAGGATTTGGTTTATCTTCAATTGGAGATAAGTGTAGTCTAGTTTAATTAAGTGAGGTTCAACATGGACTCCACTCCGCTGCGGTTTTTTGAGTAATTTATTTTGTAAGCTCTTATGTATAGATCATTCATAAAAGAATAAATTAATTTGATCATCTTAATCACATAATTTTATCAAATTTGTCCTTTAAGAAATAAAATCACTTATTTTTTCATTTTTTAAAGTCAATTTGATGAAAATATGTGGCGACAATTTTTAGATCAATATGACTTTTTTTTTGTTTTTTTTCTGGGAGATAGCCTCCAAAATGAGCAATTTAAATTACTAGAATGGAATCCATCCCACATACATATATAGCCACATGGCTAGCTACGGTGTTCAAAAAATTGTCTTAGTGCCTTAAAACTGTTACTTAAAATTATATTTGATCTTGCTTTTATGGATGAATTACACTTGTAGTTTTGTATTTTGGGTAAATTACACTTTACATTCCTGCACTTTGTACCAAATCAGTTTCTACATATGAAATCGTGATAGTCAACGTCTACACTTATGGTCAAATTCCACTTTGGTTCTTATACATGAAATCGTAACAGTTAACTCACTACACTTGTGAAATCCTGACAATCAACTCCCGACACTTCTGATCAAGTGTCAAGTCTCTCTTTTGTTACTCTATCATATAAGTCTTTAACATAAGTCAGTAATGTGACAATCATATGACTATAAAATGATGGCAAAAGAGAAAAATCACCCAAATTTCCTGTCTATACACATTTTGTCCCAAAATTTACATCAAATTTGATTGTATTCAATTAAAATAAAACTTAAATTGTGAACGATTAAGGAGATAAATTAGGATTTTGTAAAAATTGGAATAATGAAACTTTGTTTTCAATATAGTCTTCGATTTCTTTGCTGCCCATTTTTTTTTTTTTTTTTAAATTTCAAAAGCTCTACTTTCTTGCATCTTCGTCCTAATTTTTAACATATGAAAACATACGTGTGGCGCATGCATGCACGCACACACACACATATTGTATTATATAACTCTTATATACATATCACGTGAGACAAAGTATATATTGGTGGAAAATGAGAACAATTTTCCTCTCTTGTCCTCATTTCCTAGTCACACGTTTGTTATATGACTGGATTCTGTTAAAAACTTATATAATAGAGTAATAGAATGGGCAAATTGAAACTTGACCAGAAGTGCAGGAGTTGACTGTCACGATTTTATGTGTAGAAACCAAAGTGAGATTTAACCAAAAGTGTAGAGTGTTAACTATCACAATTTCATTTGTAGGGACCAAAGTAACATTTAGTGCAAAGTGTACTCTTTTTTTTTTTTTTTTTTGGCCAGTTTGAACTTATAAATTTCAATTGTGATAGCCAATCCTTATAGTTTAAGTCAAATTATAATATTACCTCTTAGTCTATGGCATTAATGAGACTGATGATAATCCACATGTTAGCCAAACAGGATATTTTTATTACTTCAGTAAAACAGCTACACTTTTACTAAAATCGCTCTTACTTTCACCAAACTCATAATAACTCAATGTTTCATTATCCAGAGGAGAAGATTCAAAGTAACTACACTCGAGTTGTGGTTGTCGTGTGGCTTTTTGTGGTGCTGATCTTAACACAGAGTTTCACTGCCAATCTCACTTCAATGCTTACAATCTCCCGACTGCGACCAATCATTAACCCCATGAACAAAGTTGGTTGTGATGCAAATGCATTTATGAGTACGTATGTGCAGGATGTGCTTAAATATAAATCAGAGAATGTTAAGCTCATTAGGGACCAAGACGAATATCTCAAGGCATTCAAAAATGGAAGTATCTCGGCAGCCTTTCTCGAGATCCCTTATGCCAAAGTTTTCACCAACAATTATTGCATGAAATACACCGTCATTGGATCCACGTATAGATTTGGAGGATTTGGATTTGTGAGTAGTGAATCCAGCTAAGCTTTTTGCACTCTTTCCGCTTCTTCAATCTCAAAGTTTTACATAGAATAGATTTTTAATATATCATGCACCTTCAAGTTTTCTTCCATGCTTGAACACCCTCATTGCTAACCACTAATCAACACTCTTCCCAATTCAATTGAAAAATAGAAACACCAACCTTTATTTTTACAATTAGTCACAAAAAATATATTGATGGACATGCTTTTTGAAAAGTGGGTTTCATCACCACATCTTGTAAAATTCTATCCATCCATATATTTTTGTATATCGTTTTGTTTTTGGTTTTCATGTTATTAAACAAACTGTTATTTTTATCTACATAGGATGACTAACAAAAGCATTATCATGTTTTCCACAGGTGTTTCAAGAAGGTTCTCCAATAGCTGATGATGTCTCTAAAGCCATTCTACAATTGTCGGAAAATGGTTCCCTCAAAAGGTTGGAAGAGGAGTGGTTAACTCCATCATCAGAGTGCTTAGACTCCCAGAATACCAAGAACGTTGATAGCTTGGGCTTAGAAAGCTTCTGGGGCCTATTCCTCTTCTCCATTGTCACATCCTGCATTTGTTTTCTAATATTCGTTGCTCATCTACTAAGGAATTATAGACACCATCAATCAAGAATAGGTGACATCCATGGAAGTGATGAGAGTGTTTGGAATAAGACACGTAAACTTGCACGATACTTGAGTGATGCAGAGATTAAAAGTCAAAGGAAACATCCAACGACTGGTCAAGAAATAACTGGAAATTGAAATTCTTGAAACACTTGACTATATTTAAGACTGGGTTTATGTATATAGGCCAAGGGCAATGGATTTTGTAAGGACTTTGTCTCGTTGTTTCATATGTGTCATGCTATTTCATGTCACTCCAATATATAATGGTATCGTCAAAAATATCATATATTATTGGGCAAATTTTGCAAATAGTCTCTGTAATTTATACGTTATATCATTTTGATCCCTTTAATTTTAATTTGCTCCATTTTGACCTTGAATTTTGAGCTATGTATCATTTTGGTCCAATTGAAAACGGAAGTTAAGAAATTGGACGGAAAATTTGCACATGAATGACATATGATTGGTTTCCTAGGGCAAAATAGACGTTTTGCTTTCCCTTTTAGCTTCTTCCTTGTGTGTGATTGAACAGAGGCATTAACCATCGTTGTTCGCCGTTCCACTGCCTTTCGCTACTGCCACCACAACCAAACAACAATCCCAACATCAACAGACCATCATAACTGTCAAAAATTACAAAACAAAATCTAATTTTCAATCCTAGATCAAAAATCACAACACAAAGATATCTTTGGGTCCTCTTCATCAACAGTCTTCAAACCATGCAATTCCATTATAAACTGTGAAACCATCACATACTGGCAATCGTTTGACAAAGATATCTTCGAGTCGTGCTCAGTTGTTTTCCTCTTTGGCATCGCCAATTCGTATATCATCAAGGCTGCTAAATTCTCCCAAAAGAAACCCATTTTTGTCGATAATCTGCAAACCAAGACCACCACTTTGAACATCCGCACCTATCTCTGTACCACCATCATTGGGCAAAACAGGGCCATCTTTGGCAAGCATAGAAGAAGGAGGCACGACCAGTTGAACACCATTTAGTCCCTTGCAAATCACAGCAATCCTAGCTTTTTATCTTCCAGCTCAATCTTCTTGGCGAGATAGACTTCATATATAGGCCTTTTCGGCGGTGTTGAAAGTGTCCAACCAGATACGAATTTTATTAGTGGGGTCTCAAATCTCAGCAGTCCATTTCCCCCATTTCCTTTGTTGAACCTCCTTGTAAGGACTCTTCGAATTCAACTTCTTCTTCGAAGATTGAATCAAAACCCTCTTCTTCTTCTTTTTTTGAGAGAGGGTTTTTCTAGGTTGTTGTTTCTTCAGAAGGAACGACATCCTCAAGATCAATTTGATGAATGATTCGCTTCTTATTTACCCTCATACCATGTTCTTCGTCCGAAGAACAATTAGTTGCATCTGGGTCGGAACAGATTACTCGAAGCTTTTTCTACCAATTCTTTTTCGCTTTGAAGCTCTAGAGGCTGAGATAGTGTGTTATTGAAGAACCCATTCAAACCCTCTTGTGTCATAGCACTGAACCAATTCTAAACACAAAGATATATACGTACAGAAATAATATATATATATATCTCCTTCTTCCTTTCCCAACTCTTCGATGACACCTCCTCCTCGCCCCCCTCCCCTCTCTCTCTCTCTCTCTCTCTCTCTCTCTCTCCGGTGTACAAATATATATATCATTGAGTTAAATGGGAGTGAGTTAACTCACTTTGAGTTAGATAGATTAATCATTGAGTTAACTAAGAGTGAGAGCAAATTGACTTTTTTGTTCTTAAAAACTTTGCACATGTTGTCCACGTAGGCCTTTTCTGTCCAATTTCTTAACTTCCATTTTCAATTGGACCAAAATGATAAAAAATTTCAAAATTTAAGGTCAAAATCGAGCAAATTGAAATTAGAGAGACCAAAATGACACAACGTGTAAACTATAGGGACCATTTACATAATTTTCCCTATATTATTTAATAGGCCACATTTTTTTTTTTTTTTTTAATGGTTGATTTGGTATTCAGCCCATTAAGCCAACTAATCCAGAAGATCAATTCCACCGCCCACTAGCGGGGGACCCAATTAAAGTCAAGGCAAAGTTCAGTATGGATTGGCCTCAAGAAACTATTTGTATCTAGAAAGTTTTGAATCTGAAACCTTAGAAGGAATACACTTCTAGGCTTAAAGTCTTGACCATCAGGCCAACTCTTTGGGTTCTAATAGGCTATTTTTATGTCACTTTGATTTTATTTTTGTGTTTATTGCTCTGGAAAGTTTTCGTAATTTTTATTTGATATAGGTATACATGATGCATATAAATAAACAAATAAATAAATAAATATATATATATATATATATATATTAGCGGTGCATGTAATGTGCTAGTAATTTTATATTTAATTTTTAGATAGTTTGATGATTAAGAAAAATTAATTAACAATTTTGGATGATTTGATGAAAGAAACAACCGACCTAACGATTATTGAATGTGACTATTACTGGCTTGGAAGGCATGATAACTCTTGGGTGGGAATGACATTAATGAAAAAAAGAAAAAGCATGACAACACACTACAACAAAATGCACTTTTGGCGACTAATTTCGGTGACCAAAAAAATTTTAGTCCCCGAAAATATCACTTTTGACGACTAAAATTTATGTTAGTCAGCGTTGGTTTTAGCTACTACATTATTTTAGTAGCTATATAATGTTTATTGGCGACTAAAAAAACACTTTAGTCACTAAATACAACCTAATAGGTGACTAAAATAATTTTTAGTCAGTGTTAGTCGAAATTTTAGGCTACTAATTCCTTGTTTAGTCGCCGTATGTTGTTATTTGTTGACAAAAATAAATTTAGTCACCAAATAATAGGGACACTTAGATGAACTTTTGGTGACTAAAATAATTTAATCGTTGTATATTAAATTTTTGCTGACGAAAATAACAATTAGTAGCCAAATGTTAGTTTTTGGCAACATTTGCCGACAAATAATAATTTGGTCGCTAAATATTGAATTTTGTTTTAGAGAGAAATCCATTATATTGGCGCCCGATACTGTTCACAAAAAAACACTTTTTGTTTTTGTTGATTTGTTCTGTCTCGCACACCAGACAGAGAACAGTTAATACCAAACCTCACCATCGACGCTCACCACCATTGCCACCGGCACTCGCCACCATCGCCACTGGCGCTTGCCACCGTGACCACTACAAATCAGCACCGCCACTGAATCACAGGTATTTTTCTCTCGCGTTGTCGCACTTGGTCTCTCTCCCTCTCTGTCAATCTCGGTCTTTCTCTTTCTCTCTATTTATTCTCTTGTTCATTAGATTTTCTTTTTCCTTTTTCTACACCGGAAGCAACGTCCTCAGGTTCTACACGGACAATGCCCCAGGCCTGAAGATCAGCCCCAATGTCGTCCTTGTCATGAGCCTCTGCTTTTTCGGCTTCGTCACTACTCTCCACGTTTTTGGCAAGCTCTACCGCTACTGATCTGGTGTCCCCAGAGCTTGATTGATTACTCTTACCTCTCTCGTTCGAGTTCAGATCCCTCGTTAATTGGTAACGCCACGAATTTTTGTTATGTAAACTTTTTTCTCTAGGGTTTTATTGTGTTGAATTTGGATTTCATTTGGTTTTGTTTTGGGCGAGAGGTAAAAGAGGATCTTAGCGTGAATGAACTTGTTGTTTTGATCATTGGAGGTGTTGAAGCTTTCTTGATCATATCCCTAATTGACAAGGTTTGACATTCTTTAATTGGCTTGGATTAATAAGAGCTTGCTAACTATGGTTTTCAATCTTTATTGAATGAGCAGTATTTAACAAAATTGTGTATGGATTTGTGGTTGCTAGGTTATCCAAAACCTAAAAGAGAATGAATAGATTGTGATAAATGATAATGTAAAAGTTAACTGGTTTGTTTGTGTATTGTTATGTATGTTCCAATCAAGATAAAATTATTTATGCAGAACAATGAGACTAGGATATGAACTGGACATGCTTTTTAAGGGTCTTGTTGTTTGTTTTTTCTTTGCATTTTGGATTTCGAGTGTGCTTACATTTTCTCTTGCACAAAAATATCAAACGGTTGTATAAACAAAATTTGAGCCCTAACTAAAAATTTTAGAATAATCCGAAGTGTTTTATGATGTAAATGGCATTTATTTTACTTCGTTTCCTAGGTAACATTTAATTGATTGCTAAATATTATGAATAATACTATATGTGCCAATTGGTGTACTAACTGGTGTACTAATTAATGATGTGGCATAATTTAAGAGGTTTTTGGTATTTGTAATGTGATTAACGAGTGGGGTCAATAATAATGTCATAACTAGTGTTGGTACACTAGTTAGTACACTAACTGGTGAATGTAACACCACCGAAATATTATAGTTCATCTAACCTAATTAAATGCCCAAGGATAAGAAGTTGTTCTGACTTCTGAATTTTATGGTCTTAATTACTTAAATTGTCAAGAGAGAGAGAGAGAGAGAGAGAGAGAGAGAGAGAGAGAGAGAGAAATTAATTGTAAGGTCGGTTATAAATTCTTCAAATTGAACTCTCATCAATAAATAAATTCTTTAATTAAGCTTTTACATTCAATATTATCTCCACTCGTTACTGGAATATTTTCATGATACATTTCATTTTTACAAATTCATAGCTTATTAGCTTTTGGTTTGTGGGATTCCTTCAATATTTGTTTTATGGGATTTTAATTTTTGCCAGATGAATTGCTACTTTATTACCATGTCATCTTAATTGATAGTCACATCTAGATGTTATTCCATCATTTTATATTAATATTTAGTTCCTTGAATGTAAGACCTACCTCAATGTATAGTTTTTAACTTAAATTATATATGCAGAGCAACCATTTTTGTTGATAGGTAGCCTCTATGGCATGCTATCTAGCATGAAAATGATAGTTTGCTATAACATGTGAAAATGGTCATATTACCTAGAGTTAAATGCCTAAATCCATGTTGTCTTAATTGATCATTTTAGCTTATGAATATCATTGTGCTCCCTCAATATTGTGAGGTAGAACTTCGGATAGTTACTGAGGGAGAAAGAGGAGCGCCAAAGAGATTGTAGCTTGCCTTTTTCGCGCCCCCTTTCAGAGGCTCGAAATAAGCCCTACAGTACGGATTCTTGCGGTTTTGAATCTAATCTCATAAGTGCAATGTGAAATTGATAAACACCAAAGAGTCCAAATCTAGCAAATCTTTTGAAAAATTGATTTTGAATCAAAAATGCCAAAATTGGACTGTTTCTCCAAATACAGAGTCGCCACCAAAATATTTTATTTTGGGAAATTTAGGAAACCCATGACTCGTGCCAAAGGCCACATGTCCATCATCACCAAGATTGTCTCGACTCGGGAACTTGTGTACGAGAGGGAAAGGTCATGAATACTTTTGAGCACTCCTGCTTGCCCGATCAAAGATCGGCCTCTACTAATCATGATATGATTCTTATCTACATTATATGCTCTTGTTCCGGTTTATTAGGCCAGCATTACTATGCGATGTGCACACACACAAGTATAGACTAAATTGCAAGAATTGGAACGTTTCGAGTCATATTCGTTTTGAAAATTGTTTCGAAATATGTACCACTTGAAAAAGTGATTGCATATGAACACTTACTCAAATTATTCCAATTCAAGCAATAAGCCTTTATCCATAGATATACAAGCAGTTTATCATTTTAGCACTTAGCCTCATGGCAAGCATGCTGGACATGGCAACATTCACACGCGTGCGATTATGCTAAAGCTTGTAAAGGCTCACCTAGTACTCCAAGCCAAAAAGAAACAAAATTAGAAAAATGCATGATCCCTAACTATACACTATGACTAATGCAACACATGCGATATGCAATTAAATAGGCTCGGCTACTTAACATGGCATATGAATCAATGAAATATCATGTGATCTAAGCACGTATTCAAAGAAGTATTGAAATTAACAATGCAGTTAGAATGATGAACCGAGCCTCGGTGCATGCAATACAAATGGATGCAAACATGAAGAATGCTAATTGAAACATGATGTCCCTAAACTAACCATCATAAGCTAGTAAATAAAAGGGAGAAAGATGTGGGGTTGGAAGATATACACATTATTACATTGCGCTCTCACAAAAGAGAGTTCGAATGAATAAACTACGCTAATTAACTAACTAATTAAGCTAAGCTAAAGCCAATTATTACAAACTGAAATGAATAACTAGCTAAACTACTTAACTAATTATTACAATACGAAATTAATTAACTATTCTAGTTAACTAACTAATTAAATAATTATAACACAAATGCAATTAATAATTAAACTAAACAATTAATTACTCTGCCTCGGGAAATGAGAGATGTTCACGCGCATGCACGGTGTCCACCTGAAAAGACCACCGTTTTGCTTCTGAATGCCTCTGTTTGCATAATTGAACACCAACACTACTGCTGTCATGGCCCAAACCCGCCCCTATAGGTTTGGGGTCATGACCGGCCAGTAATGGTAGATTACCTACGGCCTCCATATAAGTAAACCTTTAATACCAATTACGGGGCTTAGCGGAAATCTAAAATATTATAGAATTCATCCATTGAGTCGTGCATTTATGCGGAGAGAAAATATGTTAAGTGAAGTTTGATTCAAAGATACATCCAACATAAGTACAATTTCATGTCTTACAAAATTACAACCCTAACTACGTACAAATACAAAACCATTAAACGTCACAAAAGGGGTTCGACAAGTATGGCTCCACCCAAGCCTGATTACTTCACTTGGAAGCTCCACAAAAGGCTGACCGGGGTAAACTCGTGGCTATCTAACTCTGATGTTCAGTTTGCCCACCTACAATTACATATATAAATAAATAGTGAGCTAGAGCCCAATGAGTAATAACAAAATAAAGAGGTTATATGAATGAAGTTCCACAACATTACAATTATCATTAATTCACAATGATCCGTGTTGTTCCAATAACAATTTCTCATTCAGTGACAATTCAAGTGGTACATCCAATAGGGTAACAATGTATCAATAACAATGGGACCTCGAGGGTCAATCAATGGGACCACAATGGTCGAGCAATATATATCATATCCAATGTGACCGTTAAGGTCTAACAGCAGAGATCTCTGTGTTTCAATTATCCAATGGGCCATGGTATTGTTTCCCCCGGGCAAGGGCCAATGGGCCATGGTATTGTTTTCCCCAGGCAAGGGCTTATTAAACAATTGGCCACGGTATTAATTTCCCCAGGGCAAGGGTCTCTTAAGCAATGAGCCATGGTATTAATTTCCCCGGGCATGGGCCTATTAAAGGATGCCACAAGTATAGTTTCAAAATAGAATTTCATTCATATGAGAAATAACGTTTCAATAAACCATTCCATCAATCGTCATAAAGTTTCAATAAAACATTTAACCAATTATATATCAATTTCGATAGCAATAACATTTTCAGAAATAGGAATAACTTGAACATATCTTTATAAAGTTATTGCTCACAGTGGTTTGTGGTAACGCTAAGCCTCGGGCGTCCACCTAAATGAAATACATAACAAAGTATAAATGAAATTCCATTGCATTGCATTTCAATTCAATTCAATTCTCTTTGTGTGCCTCTAACTTATTGTATTATTATATGCGTCTAAAAAGGTGCCTAAGAATGATAGGAGTGGCATGAGGATGCAAATATGCACTTAAAAGAGTTGGTAAAATTTTACTGAAAACAAGGTCTCTGCTCGAGCGCAACTTCCTATGCTTGGGCGGGGGTCCAAAAACAAAGGTGGTCGCTCGAGCGTAACTTCTGCCGCTCGAGCGGTTTGTAAAAGTACTGGATACATGAAATTCCCACTCGATGGTTGCTTGAGCGGAATACTGAAGAAAAAGGTCCTCGCTCGAGCGCTACTTTGGTCGCTCGAGCGGACTGTAAAATTTCAGAAACTTCTAGGAGCTCGAATTCCACGCTCGAGCGTGGCTTCCCTCGCTCGAGCAGACAACATGAATTCTGGAATTTCCAGAACTGTGTTTGAAGTTCAAACATGGTTTTCAAAGCTTCAAATTTTGTGTTTTTGGTATAAAAACATGGAGAGTCACTATATAACATGAAAACACTTACAATTTGAACCCATTTATTCAAAATCATGGTAATTTCTCAACTAATGACTCAAATCTCAATTTATAAAATAAGTTTAACTCAATTTGAATGTATATTTCTTCAAAACTTCTCCAAAACATGTTCAAAATATGATCAAGTGACATGAGAGGCATGAAGACATGATGGATTCTCCAAAATGATGTATAATTGTGCCATGCATGAATGAATTCCATGAAATTTGAACTCAAATATGCATGCATGGAAGCTATTCAACTCTATTCTTCCTTTTCTTGATATTCATAGCTTCTTTTCTTCAACATGTCAATGAGTACAAAAATGAGAGGAATTCAACTTCTATATGTCGTATCTACATGAATTAATGATGAATGCCATACCTAGTGTTGAATTTAAGTGTGGTCTTAGCTTGATTCTCCAATCCTCTAGCAATTCCCTTCAAATTCTCCTTCCTCTATCTAAAGTGTTGAGTTCAACTTCCCTCTCTCTCTCTAATCTCAGCCCAAGAGTGTATATAATGAGTTCCTAAGCTTAGATTGAGACTTATATAAGATGTAATTAGCTTAACCTAATCAAAGTTGATTAAGGTTAATTAACTAGGCTTAATTCTATTTAATCTAATCAGTTTATTCTAATTATTTTGATCCAAATCAAATTTCAATTGAAGCCACCATAAAATTCTAAATATTCCAAATTGCCTATTGGGCTAGTCAATTTTAGTTTCTGAAGTCGTTTAGGCTCCCAATTGTCGACTCTACGTTGTCAATTTAAACAGATATTCCATATGTCAATAGATAATTATAGAATTAAACATGTAATCACACAATCAAGCACATAATCATGCAATTAAACTCATTAAAACTATATAATGTACTAGTTTGGAGGTCGGGGTCATCATAGCTGCCCACTTCCCGAATAACTCTGCTCTGCCAAAGGAACACACTACTAAATTTTGTACCAGTGGCCGGCCGACAAGTGATGAGTGTTGCCGGCCAACAGTGATGGCTTGTCGGCCATCAAAGGTGGTCTGCCGGCCATGGAAAGTGGTCTGCTGGCCACTGCTGCCCAATTCTCCTGTTGCAACAGAGGACAAACAGAGCATATACAGGGTATTTCAAAGGTTTGTTTGCACCACTCACCCCTCATTTTCATGAGCAAATCAAAGGAGTGGCAAGTTTGGTTCACAAACCATCAATGGATGCAATTTCATTGCATGATGGCTTGTGAAACCAAGTGTGCAAGTTCAATAAGTGTAATGAAAACGAGACTCTCAAAACCACCTCCTTATCATGAATGTTCAAGGGAAGAGGTGATCTTGGAAACTTAAATCATTTCATTACTAGTAATTATGAAATGGTTCAAGCTTCCACATGTTCAATTAACGTTCGATTAAACACGACCAAATTATTATCTTTCACCATTTTTAGCCTCAATTTTAATTACTCCATTTTAAATTACCAACCATTCTTTAATTCATTGAGTCCAATGGTGAAGTTAAGTCCTCTAATGGAGTGAAGTACCAAACCAAGAGTTAACTTAAGACATGAAAAAAATGTCGTGCCGTTGATAATGAACCCCCAAAAGGGATTAAACCATTAAGTATGACAACCTCAATCTCATGTTTAAAAGAACAAGCGGCTTGAAACAACCCTCAAAGAAAAACAAAAGCCAAGAAAGGAGGGAGGTTGCAGAGATTATTAATGATGAAAATAAGTGAGAAAAGTATAAATAAATGCTATCAACTCAATGGAGAAGGTGTCTAAGGCCTAGAACACGAAACTCATGAGGACTATTACACTACAAGCATGCAAAACGAAGCTCAAGAGCAACAAACACATAGAAACAATCCTAAAATAGTCTGAATAAAGTCCGAAAACGTGCTAGAATTGAGCTAACAATAGCTAGAAAAATAAGCTAAAACATAGCACAAGCTAGGCTAGTAAGTAAGACACAAGGAGGGGAGGCTAATCCCTCCAAATTTGGACTTCAAAACATGATTTTGGCCACTAAAAAAGCTCTAAAATTCAGTGTTTAAAAGCTTAGAAAAAGATAATAAAAGGGTGGGAAACACATGGGCAAAGGCCTCCAAAACAAGGTACAAAGAAGGGTGGATCACCCCTCAACCTTTAATGGCCTTAAACCACAAGTTTCAGCCCAAAATTTCAGAGTTTAGATAGACCAAAAACAGCCCAAAAATAGTACAAAAAAGTGCATGAATGAAGACAAGAACAGCTAAAATAATAAGCTAAAACATGGAGCAATTTAAGCAAGTAAACAAGCCAAATGAGGGGTGGCTAAACCCCCCCCCCAAAAAAAAAAAATTTTTGGGACTACAAAATCACTTTTTTAGCCTCTAGAAACCTCTGAAAATCAGTGGTAAAAAGCTCAAAAAAGTTGATGAAGAGATGGAAAGCACAAGTGGAAAGGCTTAGATAATAAGGTTTAAAGAAGGGTGATTAACCCCGCTACCTTTATTAGCCTTAAACCACATGCTTCAGCCCATAAAAACAGGTTTTAAAGAACTTAAAAATAGCAAGAAAAGATGGCAAACAAGTGGTGTAAAGATGGTACAAAGGCAAGAGAAGGTATACCTCTTGAAGATGAATGAACCCTTAAGTCACAAATCACCAATTTTACACTCTCAAGTGCTTCAAGAGCTCAAATTCAAGCTCAAATCATCTCAACAAGAAGTTCACTAGGTTTGGTTTAGAGTGTTTGGGCATAGGCTATTCAAGTGGCAAAAGAGAGAGCGAATTGTAGAGAGAGAAAATTATAGAGGGAGAGGATATTTTTGAAAATTGTTTTTCTCACTCCTAAATGTTTCGAACCTTGAAAGCAAGAAGAGAGGTCCTCTATATATAGAAAAAAATGAGCCTTAGTCGAAAATATCGAAAAAGGGATAGTTGGAACTTTGTGGAAACAGATGGAAAAAATATCTGGGTTTTACACTAGTGGCTGGCACACGGCCGGCCGGCCAGAAGTGTGCATTGCCGGCCATCAATGGTGGTCGGCCGGCCATCAAAAATCTGCTTCTAGGCCCGACTTCAAATGGGTATATATCATGCATCTGGACTCAGTTTTAGGTCATTCTTGAGTCTAAATTGAAGCCCCAGAAGTGTATTTTCCAATGGTGGTAGCCTCACATCTAAATTCTAAGTGTGCAAAGAGATATGCCTATTTTAGTAAATGTTGCTCAGTTTTGTTCTTAAGCGGATTGATGCCTAACTTCAAACAGCCATATCTCCCTCATCTGGGCTCGGCTTTAGAAGATTCTTGAGTCTAAAATGAAGCCCCAGAAGTCCACTTTCCAATGGTGGTTTCCTCATAACTAAAGTCTAAGTGTACAAAGAGATAGACCTGATTTGGTGAAGGCTGCTTAGTTCTCTCTCAACAGTTTCAAGCCCAATTTCTTCCCCAACTAGTTTTCTTCCCTCCTCTCCTATTTTCTTCAACTCCAAACCTATAAATAATAGGTTTAAAATATTTTTTCGAAGAGTTCACCTCTATTCCATTTATTTCTACTTTGTTCTTGCTCGGTTTACTAAAAAGTGCAATTTTTAAATGAAATGCGAGCCTCGGAACATCGTAGAAACGTTTTCAAAAATATTTTGAAAGAGAGGGTTTTAAGGTCTAAAATAATTTTGGTTAAAATAGTTTTGGTCCAAAATGGGGTGTAAGGTTAGGATTTAGAAGCTCTTCTTACTGAAGAAATCAAACATTTGCACAATGTCACTTTCATCATCGAGTGATCAATTAATGGCGCCCAAGTCTTAAGGGTGGTCAAAAATGGGGTGTTTACAGTTGTCCCTCTTTGACAGAGCTCAGAGTCATAATGTCAAAGCCCGAAGACGACCCATTTTGACAAGGCCGTAAGACTTGGGCAAACAAAAAAAAGCAGATGCAGTTAGTTGAACCCGAGAGTTGCCTACATATCCCGTTGCAAGGAATCAAACCAGCGTAGTTCAAGGACAGAATGCAAATGATACACAGTGCAACAAAACAATGTAATGATATACAATGTAACGAAATAATCAAACCACAAGTAGTGCAAAACACACAAATATCGTAAAGGAATGGAGATGCAAATCAAACTACATTTTATATAGAAAAGAAGTGGGCATAGCCAAACGATGCCTAACACAGGCTAAGTGCCTACATATTCAATACTGGCCTCAGCGCAGCATGGGTGCTTACACATAATAGAACCATGTTTTAACGTGAAAAGGTTGCGAGCACATGCAAGACTATGTTTTTCGTAGAAAGAGAAAGAGAACAAGTTATTGGTTGGTATGATATAAGTGAGGAATGATCTGTTGGGGAAAGATAATGCTAAATGCTGAATGCAACAAGACAAAGTACAATGCAATGGATGCAACGGATACAGTGAATAAGGCTTAGGCCGAACCACATTTGACCTAGAAAAGGTATAGACACAAAACAAATCACTTCTAACACAGAAAAGGTGTTGACACCCTCAATACTGGCCTCAGTACAGCATGGGTACTTACACATGACAGAACCATGTTTCAATGAGGGAAAGGTATGAGCACATGCCAAACTAAGCTTAACATGGAAATGATGTAGGCGATAAAATGGATAATGATGTACTGGATGCATGTAATAAATTCTAAATGCAATGCGATAAAAGTAATAGATTATAATAAAATGCGATGCAGTAGCTAGGAAACGAAAGTACCTTAGAGGGGCAATTGGCGATGACTCACCTTATGCTGTTGTGGATCTTCCTCTTCTTCTTGATTGCGCTTCCAAACCACAGGTACTACTTTTCTCCCTGACTATGTTCGCAACTTTCCCTATTCTCCAACATGATGACATACTAGGTTGGTTCAGTATCCAGAATTGAGGCGCATACAAGCTACCTCAACCTATGGGGCTGCCATACAGATTTCAAGACGAGGATACACCTCTGGGTATTTAAATAAGACTTTAGTCTAAAAAATCCCGAACCTTTGCATTCTAGGCGTCGGCCACTCGAACTCTAGTTTCCACCGTCTCGATTGATCTCCTAGAAACTCACTGCAAACACAGCCAGGTGGCTACACCAGACCACCGGAAGTCGTTTGGGCACGACAAATACCAAAGGAATTGCACCTTTAGAGGATTTAAGGTCTCTTAGACCAAGTGAGTGCACAAGGCAGTGTGAGGGCGAAGTGCACAAGACAGTGCTATATAGGTGCACAAAACAGTGCGATGCAAGTTGAAATGCCCTAGACAGTGCGATGTAAGTTGAAATGCACTAGACAGTGCGATGTACATTGAAATGCACTAGACAGTGTGATGTAAGTTGAAATGCACTAGACAGTGTGATGTACATTGAAATGCACTAGACAGTGCGATGTACGTTGAAATGCACTAGATAGTGCGATGTAAGTTGAAATGCACTAAACAGTGCGATGTAAGTTGAAATGCACTAGACAGTGCGATGTATGTTGAAATGCACTAGACAGTGCGATGTATGTTGAAATGCACTAGACAGTGCGATGTATGTTGGAATGCACTGGACAGTGCGATGTAATTTGAAATGCACTGGACAGTGCGATGCAAGTTGAAATGCACTAGACAGTGCAATGTAAGTTGAAATGCACTAGACAGTGCGATGTAAATGCACAAGTGAATGCACAAAACAGTGCAATGTAAGTGGAATGCACGAAATAGATGTGAATGCACAAGACAGTGCGATACGGGGTGCACAAGATTGTGTGATGCAAGTGCACAAGACAGTGTGATGTGAGTTGAATGGTATGTACAGGTAAATGAGCAGTACATAGAGTAGTGCATCATGTACCTTACGAAATGAGTGCAGGGCAACTTGCCACAACTTATTGAAATAGAATTGAAAAAAAAAAAAAACACTGCGAGAGGTAACTCAACAAAACTCTGTTTAAGTGTAGAACAAAGTTAAGAGCAAGAGCAACCAATCACACAGTTCAAAGTAACCAGAGTGTATAACCATGCAAGCATAATCCAAAGCACATGTATTAATCAGAGGGAATATGGCAATCCCAAGAGAGTCTTGAAATGGTCAGAGACAATTTTCGAAAGCTGAATCATATCAGAATCAACTTGGGGGTAAACTACCCTAATCTAGGGGAAAGTGCCCAACAAATGGCTCTGAGTGATGGAGAGAAAGGTAGGTTCATGCCCCTTGTTCAAATGATGACCCAATCAGATATACTGAAAATCGCCCCTAGTGTCCAGTCATTGGCCACTGGTTGGGTTCATGCCCCTTGTTCGATGGATGGCCCAATCAGATGTACTGAAACATTGCCCCTAGTGTCTAGCCACTGGCCACTGTTTTCAACATTATGCAAGCACAGGTAATGAGGATCATCAAATCCTGGAACAGTCGCCAACCAAGCAGACTCATGCTTCTCTTCTGACATATTGAGAACTTACTCCAATCCCCTCCGAAGCAGTGACAGATTCCTCATATACACTTTGCAATGATCATGAATGCGATGCCCCTTGTATGGACACTCTTAGCTCGTTTATGAATTCCACACATGGACTTGTTTTTGAGTTTGGAGTGAATGTTCGTGTATAGAATTTTGATCATGCCACTTTATTGAACATTTGAGCGACAAACTCGCTAGAGTGACTCGATGAAGAGCGTTTTTGAGTGACAGACACGTTTTAGTGACTCAATGAAGAGCGTAGACTGAAACAAACACCAGGCACGACACAACAGAACTCATAATTGACCCAAAAGCAAAAAAAGACTCAAGGTAACTAATCATTCACAGTGCCCCTAGTTTTACTTATGCTCCCTTTAGAAATCAATTTCGCAAAACACGAGTTTTGATTCACTTTTTGTTTGCTCAAGATAGAGATTCTACTAATAAGTTCAAATATTGAAAATTGCTTCACTTGTTGATTGAAGCTAGTTCCTTCTTACCCAACGCAAGTATATGATATGCACAACAGTAGGTGTAGCGCATGGATTGATGCGAAGCTGACGATGTAAATCGGGCAAGATGATTGGGTTGAGATGAATAAGATAAACATGGTTGAGACCGAACTTCAGGATGCAGTTGCCTATGTATCCCAGGATGGGAATCAGGTCAACGAAGTTCATGGTTGAGGTTCACTCCGGTGTCAACACTCTCCTTTTGCGCTCTAACTTTTGCCAAAGTCGCCCCTTTGGGGTTTTCAACCTTGCAAGCTATATATATTTTTTTATTTCTCATTTTTCATGCTCTAGCTTTTGCCTAGGTTGCCCTTTCGAGTTTTCGGCCTGGCGAGCCTCTCAAGGTTAGTGTTACAACACTTGTGGTGAATTTGATTAATAGTCACCCTTGCCTTAACACTAGAACTGGCTTCGCCTTGATTTATGTTAGGTTCTCCATTCTTTTATGCATGTCTTCCTCTTTTCTTTTGCTCAATTTTTAGAGTTGATTATTTTTGCACCATGGTACCTCCTTGCATCGGCTTCCCCAAATTCAGACAAGAGTTCCCTTCCTCATAATTGATTGGGTTTCATTCCAATAGATGCCCTTGGCTTGATGATTGACTTCTTTTTCCTTTTTTTTTTTTTTTTTTTTTTTCTTGTTCTTTTCTCTTTCTTTTTCCTTTCTTTTTTCTTTTCTTTTTCTTTTCTTTTTGAAATAATGAATACACTAGAGGAGAAATTCTATAATTTGTGAGGTCTGAAATCCACCTTGTACTTGCAATTCTAAAAGCCACCTTGTGCTTGCTAACATGATTGCCTAACATCGAAGAGAATCCTTTGGACAATGTAGAATACCACGCATAATTCTAAACCTATCTTCACAAGTTTTGCAAAAGAAACAGTTTAAAATTCTTGAAATCATAAAGGACTTTACGTCGATAAGTCAGAATTCACTCAAACCATTCAGGGGATCCTTCTCAATGCTTGAGCTTATTAACAAAATCTTATTCAAAAACATAAATTCAAAAACAAATTCAAAGCCTTTTCTATTTGTAAAAGGTCACACATGCATTCCTGTAGGCACAACAAAATGATCAAAAAACTTGACTCCCACTTTTTTACAAAGATGAAGACCTGAGGGTACATGAGAGCGACTAAAAGGAACAGACTCAACTGACGCAACAACGTAAGAAACGACAAAGAAAATAACACTCAGAACACAACTATTTACAAGACACAACTCAAAACAGAATAAAGCATTTTTTAGACAAAAAGGGGTTTCCCTTCTCCAAATCCATTTGTAGAATTTCAAAAATAACTTTAAGTAGCCCACGGGAAGGTCCAGACCTGTCTTCAATACACATCCACACCCAGAATGATTGATTTTCGACTTTCAAATCGGGTCTCATAGATTGAGTCCCACACATCTTCTTGGCCAAAACAATTGCTTCTTCACACCATGCCCCTAGTTTAGAAGGTCCTTCCCATGTGCTTTCAACAATTACCCTAGCTAAGATTGAGATTCATCATTCCAACCACCAGTGCTGACATCTGTAGAGAGCCCACTGTTTCATCAAGCTTGAACTTGCCAAGATCGAGTAAACTTTCCATCTCTTCAAAGATTTTGTCCCTTTTGCTCAGATCAAAATCAGAAGATTCAGGAATGAACACAATGGGTTTGGGCTCATTGGTGGGTATGTTGTGTTGTCTAGGGTAATGGTTGGTTGTTAGCAAGCTATGTATGGGTTTTATGTTATGGAGTGGTAATCTATTGCGGTCAGGGAGAGGGTTATTGACAACTTTGGGACTTTCAGGTGGTGTGATGACCTTTTTGTCAATCAAGTCTTGAATTTCATGGTGAAGGTGAAAGCAATAGTCAGTATGGTGACCGTATTGCTGATGAAATGTGCAATATTGGGTAGAGTCATGTTTAGGTGGGAGAGGATCAGGGAGAGGTCCATGATTGAGTGGTTTGAGATACCCTTTCTCCGTCAGTACCCTCAATGCACAGGTTGGGTCGAGCTCATTACTATCAGGGGGATAAAGCCCCTCATTAGGCTGCACCAAGGGTCTAAAAACTCGAGCTTGAGCTAACCCTTCTCGAGGATCTGGACTATGCAAATCTTTAGCTGGCGGAGGTGGGCCAAAGTTCGGTTGGGGGCCCAGGATTGGATGTGTAGTAGATGCCTCAGATGGGCGTTGCATTTCAGCATTGGTCTCATCCTGCATGGCTATTAATGCTGCTATCGTGGCCACATCTTCTTCCGGACTCTGAGCCATCATGGGTCCGCTGAGTTGGCAATTGGGGAAATAGATGGGTTCGGCTTTTGCTGAGTCGGTTTTTCTGGGATTTGGCGGATTGTGATGGGTTAAGGCTTTCCGGGTTGGATTGGGCTTGGCCTTTACTAAGTTGGGTACTGCTCTTTCTCTAGCTCAGACAAACCTGCCATTAAAAATGCCCCATCAAATCAAGATACTGGGTATGCTGGTCAAAACAAAGCAAGATACACTTTTGGCCCCGGTTCTAGTTCTGGTATGTTTCCACCATATCAAACACAAACCCCTAGATTTCCAAATTCTGATTCTGATATGACCCTCAAGTTTGAAAGGAATCGCCTCAATATTAAGACTCTTCGAGGATTGCATCATACATTCCCAAAGAGTTCACATTTTGCACAAAAGCATTCAAAACACCCCTATGAGAGGTTTAGGGCTTCCCTGTCCTAGCTTTGGAGTGATCTACGGTTTTACTATTCAAACAAGTGGTATCACAACATCTTATATTTGGGTGAGCATCCTGTTCTAGTTTGGAACAGTCACTATAGCTTCACTATATGCAACTAGGTCGAATGGTCAAAATAGGATACCTCAGAAAGATTACCTAATATATCTCTCACATCTAACACCGAGAAGTGAAAGGTGTAGATCGCCCGGAACTCCGCTCCGCGCGCCAGGGCGCGAAATCGTTGTTCTTAGCTACTATAGTTCGGACTCATGTCACGGTTCCAAATCTAATCTCAGAAAGTGCAATGTGAGACCGATAAATCACCAAAGAGTCCAAATCTGGCAAATCGTTTTGGAAAATCGATTTTAATAAAGAAGTGCCAAACATGGACTGCTTTGCCAGATACAGAGTCGCCACCTAAATGTTTTATTTTGGGGGAAATTTAGGAAACCCTGACTTGTGCCTAAGGCCACGTGTCCGTCATCACCAAAGTTGCCTCGGCTCGGGAACTTGGGTACGAGGGGGAAAGGTCATCAAATGAGCACCCCCGCTCGCCCGATTAAAGGATCGGCCTTTACTAAGCATGATATGTTGTTTTTGAAAACACATGTGTTCTTATTCCGGTTATTAACCTAGAATTACTATGTAATGCGCGCAGCATACAAGTATAGACTAGATCGCCTAAGTTGGAACAAAACATTGCATGTTTATTTTTCGAAAATGGTTTGAAGTTGCTACTCGCAAGTAGGCTAAGACGTAGATTTTGCCACCCTCAAGTGGGCTTAGAAAACATGGTGATTTGCCACTCTCAAGTGGGCTTAAAAACTCACATTTTGATAAATTGTTCCAATTGAAGCAATCCAACCTTCACCCACAGGCATTCATGTAGTTAAACACATAAGCAGTTAGCCTTATGGCAAGCATGCTATCATGGCAGTCACTTATACACATGCAAGGATGCTAAAGCGAAAACACTCACAGTGTACTCCGAGCCAAAACAGAGAACTAGTTAGAAATCATGCATGATCCTAGTTCATGTTAAGATGGCTAATGCAACACATGCAAAAATGCAACTAAAATAGGCTCGGCTATTCTAAGATGACATATGAAATGCAACTTGATAACATGCTGTTAAACACGTATTCAAGTAAATGTATTGAAATACAATGCAGTTCAGTATGATGCGCCGAGCCCGGTACATGCAATACAAATGAATGAATGTAAAAAGGCTAGCATAAGGATGCTAATTAAAATATGCCCTAAACTAACCATTGAAAGCTGATAAGTGAAAGGGAGAAAGAAATGGGGGTTGGAAGACATGCATCACACACACGCGCACTTATTACAACAGTACGCTCTCTTGACAGAGGGTTCGAAAGAACAAGCTAAGCTAGCTAAGCTAAGCTACGTATCTACAAACCAACTAATTAACTAACTTAGCTAATTAATTATTTCAAAACAAATTGAAACAAATGACTATTCTAAGTTAACAAAAGCACTGAAATGGCCTCGTGACGAGGGATGCATGCATGCTCGGTCGGCTTCGCTCGGAAATCCACTGCCGTCCCTCATGATGCCTCTGTTTGCACTGTTATGTATCTCTAAAGATTGTGCCAACTCCCATAGTGCTTCTGACCCACCTTAGGAACAATCGGAGGGGTGGTCGACCAAGAGGAATGGCCATCGGTTGAATGTAATGGTCATCGGCCAAATTTGATAGCTATCGGCCAATTTTGATAGCCGATTGGCAGCATTTGATAGCCGATTGGCCACTTCTTCCTGCAAACTTCTCCTTTTGCTGCAACAGAGCACTAACAGAGGCATGACAGTGTATTTGCAAGAAAATGTGTGTGCAACCACACTCCTTATCATGTCTAAGGCTCAAAGGAGTGTAGTGCTCAGCTCTCGAGCCATCAATCATGCATCTCAATGCATGATGGCCAAAGAGGCCGAGTTGCACGAATCAATGTCAAATGAATGGAAAAAAAAAAACACACACAAATGCCTTAACCTTTATCATGCATGATCAAGAGGGTCGGCGACCTAGAATTGAGGCACGTTTCGTCACTTCAAGTATGAAACGTCCCTTGTTTCTTGTGTTCGGATTAACACCTAACCCAAACAAATGCAATGTAACTCAAGCATGCAAACATGCAAAGCAACTCAAGCATGGTAAACACAATGTAATGCATGCATACACGATGCAATGCAACATGAGCAACCTATCAATGCTAGTGGCATGCATACACAATGCAAATGCAACATAAGCATGCAAACATGAGGCAATACAACAAGCATGTAACAATATGCAATGCAACAAGCATGTGACAATATTCAAACCACATGCTCAATGGACTTAAACCGAATATGGACAGACCTCAATCATGCCCAAAACAGTGGCCATTAGTGCTGAAACGATGGTATGAAAAGCATGAAATGGCAAGACAAGCATGCATGCCAATTGGCTCAAGAATTAAGGTATAAAGATGCAACTCTTAAGAACACTTAAAGAGTGAAAAGCATGGACGTGTGACAACACTATAAGCTCTGAAATCATGTATGGAATGGTGTCAAATCACTCAAACAACACAAGTATGGCATGCAAGAGGGCTCAAAACTTGAAGCTAGCATAGGCACTTGCACTATAACTATACAAAACACGAAGCATATGGCCAAGACAACCCAAAATAGTCCTACAACATGCCAAAATGATGCTAAAACATGCATGGATCAAAGCTAAAACATGCTAGCATGCAGGGCATGAAGCATGGAGTATGCAACGCCAAAATGGAGGATTACACTACACCTACCAAGACCAAGCATGAGATGGCTTCGCCAACAAAAATCAGAGTTATATCATGGCAAAATAACCCCAAAAGCACACTGAAATGATAGCTCGCAAGCTTAGGCATGAAGGCATACACAATGGCTCATGTTTAAGGCATAAAGCACAAACTCTCCAACGCATTCAAAGAGTGACAGATGCGAGTGTATGACCACACTACATGCACTGAAATCACATATGAAATGATGCCAAATCATGAAAATAGCCTAAGCAATGCATGCTAGTGGCTTGGAAACTCAAGGCTAATGAGCTAGAATGAACCATGGCTATACAAAACAAAGCATGCATGACCAAAACAACAAAAATCAGACCTTAAACATGCTAAAACATGACCAAAAGCTTGCTGAAGTTAAGCCAAAATCATGCTAGAATGATGAGCTCAAGTATGATACATATTAGGCTAGTGAATGGAAATGCACTACAAGTGCAAAGAGCATGCAAGAGGCTATCAAACCAACCCAAAATAGAGTTATGGCATTCTAAAACAACACCAAAAACATGCTGAATTGGAACCAATACATGCTAGACAAACATGCTACTTTGATGAGCCATCTATACAAGCATGCAAGACATAAGGAGAGGGGATGACCCTCTCCTATTTAAGACCTCAAAATACACTTTCCACCACTGAAATTCCTCTAGAATTCAGTGGTAGAAAGGTCATGCAAAGACTAAAACAAAAGCCTAAAGAGGTGGCCCAAAATAAGGAAAAATAAGGCACAAATGGGGGTAGACCACCCCAACACCAACAAGACCTTAAACAATCATTTCAAACACATGAAAATGAAGCTTTTTACTGTTGAGAGTTAAGCCAAAATAAGCATGCAAATAAGGCTAAGTAAGCAATGAACACAAAGCTTAAAAGAGGGTTAGTGACTCACCCTTGTAAAACAACTTCAAAGAGGCAAACCAAACTTTGAGTTCAAACAAAATCCTCAAGTACCTCAACAACAAGAGTATGGTGTTTGAGTAGGTGCTTTAGTGCAAAAATGTGAAGAAATTACACTTTTGAGCACAAACAAGTGCAAATATAGAGAGAGAGGAAGAAATATAGAGAGAAAGTGATATATGTTTTGTATAACAACTTTTCAGAACCTCTGGAAAGGGAGATGGGTCTCCCTTCTTATAGAAAATCAATTCCTAAGCTTGTTGGACAAGCTAAGGACTTGGTTCAATCCCTCCATACACGTGTATGGAGGGTGAAATCTGTGCTCACCAGCTGTCACAGTTGGCACAAAAGTATCTGCAAAAGCAAATAAAAAGGCCTCGGCCAAAAGATATGGCCGATCGTCCAAAAGGAGTGCTGATCGACCAAAAAGAGTGCCGATCGGCCACGACTGATAGCCGATGACAAGAAAACATGACCGATAAGCACAAGGTCACAAAGCTTGGCCGATGGGTTGTACGACTGGCCAACAAGCCACCCTCTTCCCTCAGAAACAAAACCACAAGCCCTTGGTCCACAACCAAACACAAAACAGACATGTTGAGAGGTTCTAAGGCAAGGCGTGCAACCGAGACCTTCAGGAACTCAAAACGAACACGAGCATGGATGATCATCGAGTGTTCAAACGATGACGTCCAAGTCTTGAGGACGGTCAAAAATGGGGTGTCTACAGTTGCCCCTCTTTGACAGAACTCGGAAGTCATAAGATGACGGAAGTGAACGTCAAAGCCCAAAGACGACCTATTTTTGACGAAGCCGAAGACTTAGACAAACATACAAGATAACAAAGAGATGAGCCCGCAGGCAAGGGCAAGATGCAAATGACATGCACAATGCCGAACATAACTTATGATCATGCAAAGAAAGCTGTAATGAAGCATTTATGCAAAATAAATACGACAGTTTAAGCGAATAATAAACAAGAGTCTCACACATTCCAACTGAAAGGATGTAAGAAAATCATGCAATTCTCACTGCGTCTCACGCGGAGAAGGCTAAAAGCAACTACCGAGAATACCCAGAGTCTCAAACACAACATCTCTCAGCGTATCACACGTGGGAGAGGAAAAAGAAACACTTCTCAGCGTATCACACGCGGGAGAAGAAAGAGCAACACTTCTCAGCGTATCACACGCAAGAGCAGGAAAGGTACATCTCTCAGCGTATCACACGCGAGAGAGGGAAAGGGCAACACTTCTCAGCGTATCACACACAAGAGAAGGAAAGGTATACCTCTCAACGTATCACACGCGATAAAGGGAAAGGGCAACACTTCTCAGCGTATCACACACAAAAGAAGGAAAGGTACACCTCTCAGCATATCACACACGAGAGCAGGAAAGGGCAACACTTCTCAGCGTATCACACGCAAGAGAAGGAAAGGTACACCTCTCAGCGTATCACACGCGAGAGAGGGAAGAAAGCATCTCTCAGCGTAATACACGCGGGAGAGGAAAGAAAGCATCTCTCAGCGTATCACATGCGAGAGAGGAAAGAAAGCATCTCTCAGCGTATCACACGCAGGAGAGGAAAGAAAGCATCTCTCAGCGTATCACACGCAAGAGAGGAAAAAACGCATCCCTCAGCGTATCACACGCAAGAGAGGAAAAGGAGCATCCCTCAGCATATCACATGCATGAGAGGAAAAGGAGCATCCCTCAGTGTATCACACACAAGAGAGGAAAGAAAGCATCCCTTAGCGTATCACACGCAAGCGAGGAAAGAAGGTATCCCTCAGCGTATCACACGTAAGAGAGGAAAAGGAGCAACAATGCAAGCACTGAGAAGTTGCATAAACATCGGAGTGAGTCCCAATGCTTCTAACAAGGGTACAGCGAGAACACCGAGCGCACCTGGGTGTTCCTAACCGAAACAAAATGAACTCAAAGGACAGGAAAGGTCTTACCTGGAATTCCTCTGAATAGACCATACACACAATACCGTCTGGTTGCACCAGTCTCAAATGAACCGTACATACAATATCGTGCCTGCATAAGAAAGAAACTCAACAAGTACAATATATTAGCAACACATGTTCAACGTCACGTCAAGATACAATTCCAATATGAAATAAAGGCGTGCATACACAATGCAAGTGAAAAGATGCGTAGCAACGCAAGTGAAAAGTGCGTAGTAATGCAAGTGAAAGATGCATAACAATGCACGTACAAAGTGCATAACAATGCGATTGAAACGTGCATAACAATGCAAAACTGATAAAGTGCATAACCATGCAAGTAGAGCATGTGTGACAACGCTAGTAAGGTGATGCATGACAATGCAACAAGTGGTGATGTATGCTTCATGCATTATTATGGTGCATATTCTATACAAGAGGGTGAAATGCATATTCTATGCAAAACAACAAAGATGCATGTTCAATGCAACATGTATGCTCTAAGCAATGTAATCGTGGATACATATCTGACACAACATGCATATGCCAGGCAAGCGTGACGATGCATATTCTAAGCGACAACACAACACGCATGTTCCATGCAACGACATAGAGATGCCATATTCAATGTAAGCATGGTAAAGGCATGTTATCCACAATGTTGAGATGCAACTTCAAAACGAGATGAGGCATGCTCGATGTGAGAGTGAAAAGGCGTAAAACAAATGCGCATCTTGCAAACATGATAAAACACTGTAATGCAACATATTCAAAGCAATTTTCGAATCTTGCAATATACAAAAGGATATGAAAAAGGATACACCTCGCGCGTATCGAGTGTCGCATACGGAAGACACGGTTCGAGGTCACCACGGAGACCGCTTAAGCTTCAAAAGTGTATCTTCTTACACTTTCTTGAGAGATGAGGGTACCAAACAACAAAACTACCCGAAACAAGGGCATTGCAGGTCCATTGGCCACAAGGGGGGGCCATTGGCCATCCATCGGCCATCAAACAAGCTTATCGGCCAAAAATTTAGCCGATCGGCTAACAATTTGACCGATCGGCCAAAAGTGGTAGATTCGGGGCAATTTTGTCCATTCACCTCGGGTCTTTAAGTATAGGGTTCCAAACCCTATTTCCTCGCTTCTCCCTAGCCGAAATTCATTCTCCTCTCTCTCTAGGTTGTTTTCCATCCTTCGATCCGAGCTTTTTCCCTATTTTCAAGCCTCCCACAACGTTCGATTCGCAAAACCTTCGTTATTCTCAACGTTTTGAACCGATTGAAACGTGAGTTAGGTGTTCCTTTCTTGATTTCCACCACTTGGGGTTTGTTTCCCCTGAGTTACCCTTGGTTTCTGTGCCTTCTTCCCCACCTCGACCTTTTCTTCCATTTTTCACCCCTCGGGGTTGACTTTCGGTTGACTTTTGGCATTCTTTCCTATCTTCCACACCTTCGACCTTTATCTCCCTCTCCTCGAGATGGCGGACGATATTCCACAGGGTGGGGCTCCTCCAGGGATAGAGATGGATCCCGAGTTCGAGCTCTTGCCGCTCAGTGTTCGGCCCTTCGACCCGGCCACGTACCAGCCCAAGGTACATGTGTTGTCTCCTGATAGTATTCGCTAGTTTCGGAGCTTCACGCGAGGTGCGCCATTGGAGCTCCTGCTACGCGAGCTGAAGTTACACCTTTCTTACGGCGCCGCTGAGGTATACTCTTCCCCTTTATTTTCTGCAATGTAGGTCATACATCTTGGATAGCCAATATCATACTTTATCTGATTAACCCAGACATACTTGTACACCGCATGTGAGAACCCGAATATACAAATCTAGTAAATAATTAAATAATAATATTACAATCTCAAATATTTTGGTGGTGAATCCTAAAGTGCAAATTAAATATTTGGAAAGTCTTTTAATTAATTTTTAAACCTAAAATAAATTTATGGTGAAAGTCTTTAATTTAAAGGCAAGATTTATTATTTAAAAAAAGTGACAAATTAGTAAGCATATTTTAATCCAATAATATTTGTATGTTATTTAAATTAATTGAGAGAGAAAATAAAATAAAACAAAAGATAATTAACTTGAGCCTTTTGGTTAGATATATATATAGTAACCCTAGGTTGCTTAATACAATATATAACAACCCTAGGGTTCCTAATCTACGCTATAGTAGCAACAAACACAGTAGCCACGGGAGAGAAGGGTTGAGAGAAAATAAGAAGAAGAAAAAGAAAGGGTTGCAAACAAAGAAGGATTTTTGGGTGTGTAGTAGGTCTTTATCTCTCTTCTTCCTTTTGTTTTTGTTCTTTATCCTTACTCTATTATTATTTAGTTCATTGATGGAGAGGTTGTACGTTTATGTATTTTGTATATATATATACTGTTAAGAAATTTGAGGAGTTAAATTCATGTATAAAGAATATGTATTATTCTTAGTTCAAAAATTCTACTTCTAATCACGAACTTTAAAAATCAAGAAACCATATCAAACGAATGAATTTTGAACTGAAATTTTTACAGTAGATTAATTACATATTGAATTGCATATCTGAATTTTTTCATAATTTTTGGGAGTCAAAATCCATATAAACTGATGCGTTCAAATCTATCTAGAAAACTGGTTTTAAACAATAAATTCGGGAGTGTTGTTCTCTTTGGGTACAAATCCAAAAATTATCAAATTAGTGTCAATAGAACCAGTTACGAGTCTAGTTTCGTACATTTTTGGCCTTGTGTTGATTGCTCGTGTATACTGAGAGAACCGTTAATTTCTTTAAAGTGCTGCAGAAAATAACCTGTTTGGATATAATAAATTGTAGATAATTATTTTGATAAGAAAATCAAGTGAAACCAATTGGGTTTGGAACTTAGGATATATTAGTTGATATCTGGAGGGTTTTAGAATTTTTCGAACAACGTGGAGTGGGTTTTTAATTTTCAAAGTTAATGAATAGATTGGAAAAACTCTGTTTTATCTTAAAGTCACTTTTAGTTAAGTTTCGATCGGAACCTATGTCTTGGGTGATTTTAGACCTTGAAGAACATGAACTTAGGTAATATTTAAGAGTAACAGTGAGTTGGGTTGAGCCGTGTTAGTGCGCTTTAGTTTGTGGTTACTTAGTTCGTATTCTGTAGTATTTTTTAAATTAGTAGTGACGTGTAGTTTTCATATTGGTTCAGGGCACTAGTTGGACTTTCATACTCTATTCGAGGATTATATTATTTCGTTTCCAGGTGAGTAGTTTCATGCTAAATATTTTTATAAATGTTCCCCTACCCTGAACTGTTGGAAAATTAAATTGTTGTTTCAAGACTAAACTGTTTTGATAAATTATTATATTATCAACGGAATCAAATTATTTCTGAAACATGTGTGAACTTGGCATACTGTAAACTATTTGTTTTGGTCTCATGTTTATAATGATGAACTACCATGTTTTGCGAAACTGATGTGTATTGATTATTGAGACCATGTGTGTATTTAGTCCAGGGAAATTATTCCACTGTGTGTGGTGACTCTGGCCACTAGGGAACAGATCCGGGTTGGGCCGTGATGACTCTAGTGCTCAGCGATTGTAAGGAAAAGACCTTTAAAAAAAAGCTAGGTGACCTTCAATCGGATCGTCTTTAAGAAAAGGCTCAGGTGCCACCCTGAGGATGACTTTTAGTTCGGTATTGGATCCAACGGGGCTTATAGCCTTGAGAACTGTGTGGCATATTATTTGTTTTTCTTGGTACCCAAAAAATTTTTGGTGTTCATGTTATAATCTGGTTTAAGTGGAAAATGTCATTTATCATGTTCTTGCGAGACATGAGTATTTTAAGTGTTGAACTGTGGAACCTTCGTTTTGAAACAGATTGTATTTACCAAACTGTATGCCAATCTAGTTTCTGTGATATATATATCTTATTTTGGAATTGAACCCTGTTTTCAAAACTGTATTTACTATCCATGTTGCTACTCACTGAGCTATCAGTTGACTTAGTTGTTTACCATTTCCAGGTGTTAGAAGGACTTAGAGTGGACTCACGGCGTAGCGGGGACTCAATTGCATGGACCTCTAGGGCATTTATTTAAGTTGTTTTAGGTTGCTTTGTTGAATTTTGTGCATACATTGTGGTTGGGTTTTATTTAGAATTATTTTATTTTGTGGGCGGTTTGTGTCCTATTTAGTATATATATATTTTTAGGAAGTTGGTTATGACTTGTTTTTCACTTGTGGCATGTCACTGGATTGAGTTTTGATTATTTATTATTGGACTATTGTTTAATTGTTCAATGTGATATTGGATTCGTGTTTAGGCTTACGTGTGTCTTGGGCTAAGGCCCTGTGGGCCACGGCCGGTCATACTCAGGTTTGGGGTGTGACACCGCATGCTTAGTTCACCCTGAGCAGATTCATACATGATACTTTTGTCGACTCGAACATACACACACTGCATTTCTATCAAGTCTGAACACTTTCAAAAATTGTATTTCTGACATTGCTTCGCATCCGTTTGTCTTTGAACACAGGGAGATTCCCATGCCTTCCGCGGTTATGGGAACACCGTTGCTCGAGATTGGTATATGGAGCTACCTGACGAGGTTCGCCATATTGTCTATCAGGCCGGCTTTAGCATTTTCTGCATGGGACTCTCGCGCCTCACTACAAGTAGGCCCCTTCTAAGAGCGCTAGTGGAGAGGTGATGGGACACCACCGATTCCTTCTACCTTTCTACGTCAGGGGAGATAACGATGACTCCCTTCGACTTTTCCATACTTACCGGCATCAGAGTAGGGGGTGATCTAATCCCCTTCGACACTGATATGGGCGAGTGAGATGCTGCCTAGATCTTCTTGCTCGGCGTTCGTCCACCTCTCTCCCGACCAGGATTCATGAGATATTCATGGTTCGAGGACCAGTTCAAGATACAGACACCGACGACCCGCGAGGAGGTCGAGCAGTATGCCCGAGGGTTCCTTATGTTCATGTTAGGCACTACTCTCTTCACCGACCGGGCGAACACAGTTGGACTCTATCTGTTGAGCGCGCTGGTGGATGTGACCCGCATCCGGCGCTATGACTGGGGTGGCTCAGGCCTGGCCACACTGTACGGATACATGAGCTCCTCATCTCGCCGGAGTGGGCACCTGCTAGGAGGCTACTGGCAAGCCTGGGAGGTACACCTTTCCCTTCTGTTTTACAGTTCTGCTTTACATTATCTGTACAGAACACACACTGCATACATGCAATTTGCTTTACACTGACTGTACACTGCACACATTGCGTACACGCAATCTGCTTTACACTGGTTGTACACTGCACACACTGCATATACACAATCTGCTTTACACTAGCTGTACATTGCACACACTTCTCTGATTTCTGTTTTATTTGCATACCGCTTTGCTGGTAAACATACTCATTATTACCCCTGTTACATTCTGTAGTTGTGGGTGTATGCATACTTTCCGAGGCTTGCTCCAGAGCCGGAGGCGGAGATGCCCCTCGTTGTTCTCTATTCTCACAAATATGACGTGAGGTGCGAGCAGAGACCACGAGAGTCTTTCTTGTTCTTCCGCAGATATTTTGACACCATAGCCGCAGCAGAGGTATTTCAAACCTTATAGTTCATCTGTATTCTTGCTTTATATTGGACTTTCAACAGCAGATAACAAACTGTATATTCTGTCATTTACAAATCACCTGGTAGCCCTGGGTAGTGTTGCCTGACACAGTGAAAGACCAGTACATGGGCGCTCGGGAGACTGCCCGATTTTGGGTTTTGCTTGAGGGTCCGGTTTGCCAAGCGTGGTACCTGGGTGAGCGCTTCCTGCATCAGACCCTTGGTTTACCTGAGCAGATAGTCCCGAGGCCACCTCTCACCCATATGAGGCATACAGAGAGGTACACCCCGTAGGAGATGATCGATTTCACGATAGGTTGGGATGCTGACTTTTTCAGAGATGATGGTGACTACACCAACTTCATCCAGACTTATCTCATGCGACCTCTGACCAGCGCTCACCGAGCTGAGAGAGAGAGGCCTGCAGGCCTAGTAGGAGGAGCGGGAGCATCGAGGGCGACTCAGGCCCATAGCAGGAGGGGTTCTCGGAGGGGACGGAGAGCGGAGTGGCCAGACTTGCCCACCACTATGACATGCTATGGGCAGGCCGGAGAGAGTTATCAGATTCCGATTGCTTCTCCCCCAGCTGATCATGAGCTCGTTGGAGTTCGAGGCTCGACCCCGGTATATGCTATACTTTGCATTCAGTACATTAATTTCATTTGATTTGATATCCCGTAGAATACTAATTACTTTAACAGTTTTGCAGGCTTCCATCGAGTATACTGGGCAGGCTCTGGAGCTGACGGCTTCGGTGATGGGGATGCTGCAGAGGAGCATAGACCTGCTGAGTATTTACGGTATCCCGGTAAGTTCTTTCAACCTCAGTCCCAAAACCTTGCATAATCTGTTTCATACTAATCTGATGCATTACATTATCAATACGGCATTTGATACACTGCACTCACATAACACTCACGGCACTGATACACTGTATCTTATATACTGCTTACAACATTCATACACTGTAATTATTTACTGCATTCGATCCCGTACTCAGCTTCGCATAGCATAATTGATGCATCTGCCAATTTGTTCTTTTCAGGCCCCATTCCAGATACCAGCCACAGTGGGTGCCTCAGCAGGACCATCAGCGCCTACCAGAGCAGCAGGGGAAGCTAGACGAGGGATGTCGATACACAGTCGAGGCAGACATAGGCGTACTCATACTGAGAGCAGTTCGCGGGAGCTTGCCCCAGATGATGAGTCTGACGAGGAGGCAGTGAGCCCATAGTTAGAGTCGTCTCAAGATGGAGACAAGGCTGGAGATGGCTTAGGTTCAGACGCTGGCAGTCGAGTTGACGGTGGTGATCCTGGACCGTCGTCTAGGAAGAGGACGCGGAGAGATTCCCGCACTTGAGAGGACTGACGCCAATTTCAGATGTTTTGCTTGATTTTCCTTTTTGCTAGTGGTTTTTGCACATTGTACTGCGTCAGGCAGATTTTATTTTCTTCAAAACTCTATACTCTTTTTGCAAAAGAAAACATGATGGAATGAGAAACAACTTTTTTGATTGAAAAAATGTTACATTTGTACATTCTAAGCATCGCATCGCATCGCATTACATTACACAGTATGCAAATGAGATTGGATTTGTTTGAAAATTGCACACTCGAGATTGCATTGATCAGGTAATGAACCAACTGACAACAAACAAAACAACTCGATAAGCAAAACCAGGACTTGACATGCTAACCAAAATGTGAACCCAACTCGATAAGCAAGACAAGAACTTAATAAGCAATACAAAATAACCATCGGCCAACATTACTAGCCGATCGGCTAAAAAGATGGTCGGTCGGCACTCTTTTTGGCCGATCGGCCAAAAATGGCAATGACCTCCAGAATGCTACCATCTGTCTTCCACTCAACACCTTATCCTCTACAAAAGTCCCAGCTTCGTAGTTTTTCCATTTCAACTCAGTTTTTGCACCAAATGGAGGCATTTCTTGTCCAAAATCTCACAAATTGGATTGCCAACTTGGATGGCTCGGAAAAGCTGAATTTTCGGGACTTCGGAATAAATGCACTATTCACGTTGAGCCACACCCCGCTGCGTTTTCCATTCCTTTATGCCACGGCAAGGTGTTGGAATCCGATTACGCATGTTTTTAGCTTTGGCAGACAAGAAATGTGTCCCACTTTCGAAGACTTCCAAGCTTTGATGGAGTCCGAACGCGAGGAAGAGATTTTGCCACAATTCCGCTTTGGCCACATCCAAGCCTTGGGACGAATGTGCGGGCTCACTATGCATTACACTCAGTCTTTGATCCGCAATGGGGAATTGGACATCCCCAGCTTGATTCGTTGGTTTTCTGATGCTGGTGCCCGCGGCGATTATCACTGGCAGGGTTTTTGGCGACATGTGCTTTGCTTGTGCATGCTGTCTCATTTCTTGCTTCCCTCAGGCTTCGGAGGGTCTAGCGTCCGGTTGATTGAGGTTGCCCAGGGCTTAAAAGAGGGCAAGAGCTGTATTGTCATGACACTGGCTGAGACATTGATGGGTTTGGATGCTTTCCATCGCCGAGAGACGACTAGATTCGCGAGGAGTCCACTACTACTGCAGGTAATGTTTCTCACCCTATCTCACATATATTTCTCACATCACTCGGCCCTCAGGCTCGGTTTTTCTCTCAAAACCCTTTTCTCACTTTTCTCTCCACATACACCTCTCTATTCTTTAATCTCTCATTTTTCATCCCTCCCTAGATATGGTTGATGGATAAGTTGAAGGTTGTGGACTCATGCCCAGCATATTCAGCTCGCGGCTATTTCTTCCTGCGACGTCTAGTCGATGCCCCTGATGAGGGATGGTGGTGCGAATGGATGTGCAGTTTGTCTGCAGATCGCATTGCTTGGCGCTGCCCCTGGCTCAATTTACCGACGATGAGTTACAACATGTCTTGCCAGCCGGGGATTCAGTTGATCGGCCTGACACACTGTGTCTTTTACTTCCTATTCTGATTCCGGCGCCAGTTCGGACATGATCAGATTTGCTCGGAAGAGGGGATAGAGTACCCTACTGCATTTCCGGTCCGAGGCACACAGCTAGCTCGGTATGCCACAACATGGAGGACAAGAGAGCTTCTGGCCCCCGCACCCACTTTCAGTTGCACCCTCTCTGATGAATGCATAGCTTGGCTTCATGAAGAGGCGCAGGTTGGCCTACTTTGGCATCAGAGGCTTCCACAAGCTCTGGGAGGGGACAGGAACACCTGACTATGCTCCAAATTTATTTGCTTTAATCAGTACTTTCAAGTTTTCTTTATGAATATAATAAAAAGCAACTTCAATGTGTATTCAAGAGTAGGAGAACTCTGTACTGAAATCAATGTAATTGAAGGTTGTGGGTACTGAAAATTTTCCGTTTGGTCCAAAAATGGTCTAAGTCGTAAAAAGATGAATTTGAGCAAAATCAACTTTTATTAAAACTTTTCAAGACCATTTTCGATATGGATCACAACTGGACAGGCCCGAGATCTATCACTGAGATGTACAACCCCAGATCTAAGCAACTGGAAAGTTGCCCCTAGTTTGAATAGCACTATACTGGAGATCACAACCGAGCTCTTGAATGCAGAATAGACAGAGATGACCAACATGATCACATGGACAAAGTTGATCGAGGAAGTGTTTATGGCTGGACTTCAGATGAAGTTGCCTACGTATCCCTGAAGATGGAAATCAAGCCTTACGTAGTTCGGCTCAGGTTCACTCGTGTATTAACACTCTCCTTTTGTGCTCTAACTTTTGCCAAGGCCGCCCTTTCTGGGTTTTCAACCTTGCGAGCTCAGTTTTTATTATTTCAAATTTTTCATGCTCTAACTTTTGCCTAGGTCGCCCTTTCGGGTTTTCAGCCTAGCGAGCCACTCAAGGATAGTATTTCTTCAACTTGTCCATGTTGATCGGTTGGGAGAACTCTAGGCCATCTAGGTCCATCAGAACAACAGCTCCACCCAACCAGATAGACTTGATGATGTAAGGGCCAGTCCAATTGGGTCTGAACTTGCCCCTAGGGTCGTGGATGGGAGCTCGGTTGTCTTTGAGCACAAGATCCCCTTATTTCAAATTCCTGGGCTTAACCTTCTTGTTGAAAGCCCTGGCAATTCTTCGTTGATAACCCTGAATGTGATACAGTGCTTTCAGCCTTCTTTCATCAAAGAGCATGAGTTCTTCGAACTGGCTTTGCTGCCAATTTGCCTCAGCTATCTGACACTCAGCCAATACCCGTAATGACGGAACCTCAACTTCGATAGGCAGAACCGCCTCTATCCTATAAACCAAGGAATACGGAGTTGCCCCAGTAGAAGTTCGAATTGAAGTCCGGTAGTCCCGGAGAGCAAACGGCAGCTTATCTGGCCAGTCCCCGTAGGTTTCCACCATCTTCTGCAGAATGTGCTTGATGTTCTCGTTGGCGGCCTCAACTGCTCCGTTGGTTTGCGGCCGATATGTAGATGACTTATGAAAAGCCACGTTGTACTTCTCCAACAAGTCAATCACCCCCTCCTTGAAGTGGGCACCATTATCTGAAATAATCTCATTCGGGACCCCATAGCGACAGATGATGTTGTTCCTAATGAACTTAGCAACGTGTGATGCCTTTAACACTGCGTAAGATTAGGCCTTAACCCACTTCGTGAAGTAGTCTATCGTTACCAGAATGTACTCATGCCCGTTGGACCCCTTCAAAGTGACAGCTCCAATCACATCAATCCCCCAGACTGAAAACGGCCATGGCGAAGTCATGTTGTACAGCTTCGACGCGGAATGTTCATGCGGTTTGCATGGATCTGACATTTGTGGCATCGCCGAACAAAGCCAATACAATCCTCCTCCATGGTGGACCAGTAATAACCCTGTCTAAGGATCTTCTGGGCTAGCATCACCCCGTTCATGTGCGCTCCGCACTCTCTGCCATGGATGGCCTACATCTGGCGCTTGGATTCTTCAGGATCAACACACAACTTGTGCATCCTGAGATGACCCCTCTTGTACAATTTACCTCCACAGACGATGAACTGAGCAGCCATTCTTCGAATTGCCCTCTTATCTTTGGCATTTGCCCCTGGTGGATACGCCTCTTTTTCCAAGAAGTTCTGAACATCGTAATACCAGGGGTTCTCATCTTGTACCTCATCTATGGCAGCAATCAGCTCGTAGGCCGGCACGAATTTCTGCTCGATGATGATCGGACGCATCCGGACTCAGAAAGGGATGTTTATCATAGAGGATAGAGTTGCTAATGAATCAGCGAACCTGTTGTTCTCTCTTAACAGATGAGTGAATTTCAGTTTCTCAAACCGAGGAATCAGCACGTCCAAGGTCTGGTGATAGATTCTCATCTTTTCTTCTTTAACTTTCCAATCTCCTTTAGCTTAAGATACAACAAGGTTTGAGTCCCCGATGACATCCAACCGTTTTGCCCCTAGTTCCAGGGCGGCTTCTAGTCCAGTAATACATGCCTCATACTCTGCTTCATTGTTCGACACTTTGAACCGGAGTTTGAATGCTAGAGGTATACGGGAATTGTCGGGTGCTATCAGCAACACCCCTATCCCATACCCGTATTGGTTTGACGCTTCGTCAAAGTACATCGTCCAAGTCTCTTCTTCGGTATGTAGAATGGCCTCGTCTGGGAACAGATACTCAACTGCTTCATCCCCTTCAATTGGGTGATCGGCTAGGAACTTCACTACCACTCTCCCTTTCACAAACTTGCGTGTCATGTACTTCAGATCGAATTCGGAAAGCAAAAGCAACCAACGAGCTAGCCTACCCGTAAGTGCCGGTTTCTCGAAGAGATATTTGATGAGATCTAATCTCGAAACCATTATTACAGAGTAAGCTAACAGGTAGTGCCTCAGCTTCGTGGTAGCCCATACCAAGGCCAGACAAGCCTTCTCCAGCAGAGTGTAGCGGGTCTCGTAATCCAACATTTTCTTGCTCAGGTAGTAGTTAGCCTTCTTCACTTTGTCCTCAGACTCCTATGCAAGCATGCAGCCCATTGTAGTTTCAGTCACTGAAAGATACAGAATCAACGGTTTCCCCAGCTCAGGCGGTGACGACACAGGTGGGTTCTGTAAATATTGTTTGATCTGCTCGAAAGCAACTTGACATCGGTCGTCCCATTGGAACTTCTTTCCTTTCTTCAGGAGACCAAAGAGTGGTTCACAAGTCAAGGTTAATTTTACAATAAACCGTCTTATGAATTGCACTTTACCCAGAAAGCCTCGCACTCCCTTTTCAGTCATCGGTGGTGGCATTTCTAAGATGGCGTAGATTTTGGAAGCATCGACCTCGATACCTCTTTGTGTGATCAAGAACCCCAGCATTTTCTCTGCTGTAATGCCAAATGTACATTTCTGAGGATTCAACTGCAACCGATTCTCTCTGATCCTTTGGAAGAATTTCTGCAAGGCAGTCTAGTGGCCCTCTCTTTCCTTGGACTTGACAATCATGTCGTCCACGTACACCTCAACCTCTTTATGGATCATGTCATGCAAAATTGTGGTCGTAGCCCGTTGATATGTAGCCCCAGCGTTCTTCAGCCCAAATGGCATCACCCTATAACAATAGGTTCCCCATAGGGTGGTAAAAGCAGTCTTCTCTCGGTCTTCGGGTGCCATCAAAATCTAATTGTAGCATGAAAACCCATCCATGAATGAGAGCAGCGCATGCCCCGCAGTAAAATCCACTAATTCATCAATATGCGGCAGAGGAAAGTCGTTCTTCACACTGGCTTTGTTCAAATCTCTGAAGTCCACACATACCCGAATTCTTCCGTCTTTCTTCGGCACTGGAACTATATTGGCCAACCAAGTTGGGTATTCAAATACCAGTAGAAACCCTGTGTCAATTTTCTTGGTGACCTCTTCTTTGATCTTCAGAGCCCAGTCCGGGCGAATCCTTCGGAGTTTCTGCTTAACAGGTCGGGTCTCTGGGTCAAGAGGGATCTGGTGCTATACAATCTCAGGATCGATTCCAGGCATGTCTTCATAGGACCACGAGAAAACATCTTTGAAATCTTTTAATAAAGCGACTAAGCGCTCGCGCTCCTCCGAAGACAACGTGGACCCGATTTGGACCAGCCGCGGGTCCTTTTCAGTACCAACATTAATTGTGGTGATTTCATCAACCAAGGGTTTAACAAACCTCTCCTGCTCTTGATCAAGCAAATATTGCAAAACCGGAGGAATTTCTTCCTTGTCGTTTTCATCAAAATTTTGAAAGTCCTGATTAATGTAATAAATTAAAGGCACAGAAAAGTACTCGGAAGCCACGGCTGTACCATTCTCATTAATCACTTCCAAATCGCCTGATTCCTCTATTACAACAGACTCAAAGGAAAAAGAAAAAGACGACCTGGATAGGACAGTGGCATCCGGGTTGTCACCTCCAAGAATACCGAACTCAGACTCAGACGAGCTGGAACCTGATTCCGACTCCATAGACTCGATGGAATCAGATTCCGGCTCACTACCTGACCTGGTGCTGCTCGATAAAAAGCCCTCCTCTCATTGCCAGACGAGGGAGGGTGCGATGGATGCATCCAAAATGTTTGAAGATGGACCCACAACTGCTTCATTCCCAATCATGGACACTGAGAAGTCATCCCCCAAGCACTTCTGTACGATCTGAGGATTTGAGAGTAGACAAGCCAGTGCTACCCCTATTTCAATCTCTGTGCCCTCGGAAACCTCATCCTTGCACTGCTCAGCCTCAGCTGGTGGGTCTGTCCGCTCTTCGGCAACATCATCCCCGGACAATTGCAAGTCAAAGAAAATCTCAAACCCCGGCAACCGCCGCCTCTCTGCATTTAGCCATGGCTTTGGGAAGTCGCAGAATGGGAAGTCTTCCACCTCCCGGACAAAGCGTCCGTTTAGGGTGCCCTGGATAGGCCGGTGCACCAACTCATAAGGCTTCCCGGCTTGCTTTTCTTTGACTCTTCCAGCCATCTCTTTTCCCTTCCTGGCCCAATCCTCTTTGGTAGGCAGATAACCTAAACCAAAGGTATGTGGGTTATGCGACACTTCGGCCAATGCAGCAATGCCTTTCCAGCCACTGCGCCCTAATCCCATCCCGGGGACATGCTGTAGCTTGTTCATAAGGTGGACAGACTGCGCGCTGGCGTATAGCCCCTCATCAATAGCTAGTATGTTCTGTACAACCTGGGCCTCAGCTAGGGTGAACCCTGACAAAAACACAACCTCCACGCCGTGCTCAATCTCCAAAATTGGGGTAGAAACCTCTGGCGGCGGATGGATTGAAGAATTCTTGAAAACGATAGCCACCCCCTTCCCGTAGGGGTACTTCAACATCTGGTGCAGGGTGGAAGAGACCGCCTTCACTTGGTGCAGCCACGGCTGCCCTAGGAGTAGATTGAAGGTTGCGGGAACGTCTAAGACATGAAAGTGAATACCCTATTGCCCTGGACCAACCTGAGCCCGAATCTGTACAGTGCCCATGACCTCTCTGCTGGTATTGTCATATGCCCGTATCACCTGGGCCGTAGGCACAAAATCCACGGGCTTCAACCTGATAGCATATGCCGTTCTTGACGGGCACACATTGATAGCGGATCCTGTGTCGACAAGGACCACTGGTATCCATTTCTCTCTACACTCCACAGAGATGTAGAGAGGTTTGTTATGGTTTGAGCCCTCGGGCGTCAGTTCCTTATCAGTGAAGGTCAACGTCGGGGAAGCTCCTCCCGGAAAAACCAACCCTTCCAGCTGTTCGAGGGTGGTGTCAATTGAAAGTTTGGCCTTGTCCATCGCAGAAAGGACAACCTATCTATGAACTCTTGAGGCCATGAGCAGTCCCCAGATGGAGATGTCTGCTTGGATTTTCTTAAGCTGTTTCAGTACAGCCCCCTCCTCGAGCAGTTTTTCTTTCTACCTCTCCGCCTCTTTGTCCTTCCCGGACGCCTCTGGTTGATCTAAGTGCGGGGGCTTGAAATACCACCTACTTTTGGTCATGTGGTCTACCTCTCCCACATACCAGGTATCATTCGGTTGGCTTTGCCCCCAATCTTCATCGGTTTGGGCAAGACACAAGTCATCGTCTTCCCACCACATACCGTCAGCAACCGACAGACACCTGTCTGGTTCCGTTGCGACTATTTCTGTGCGCAAAGGACGTTCCGTCCTTGCAGGGGCTTTGGCCTTTCTAGCCCTCTCTAGATCTTCAATCTTTTCCTGCTCGAACTGCTTCAGTACAACCTGTTGTTCAGTATCTCCTGTATTCAAATTGCCCGGATCCCGAGCGAAATTCTTAACACCGGTGCTCTCCGGTGATACATCCTGATTCTCGGCCCTTCCGGCCACCGTTGATATCCCAGCCCCTGATTGCCTCTGCTTTGGCTGAGGTACCTCAACAACATCTGACTCGTCGCTGAGCCACCCAGTAGCTTCTGTTGACCCTTCCAGTTCAAACCAGTTCACAGTCACGTCTCCCCAGATCCTGTTCGTTGAAGAACTGAAGGTTGGCAATGTCCTCCTCTAGTTTTGCTAGGTCATCCAATCCCTCATTAGGTCCATCCTCTCGAGCTACACAGATCTCTGTCCCAACCGGCAGCTCCACCCTCGGCCTAGCCTAGCCTGCTGATGTGATGTAATCACTCGGGTTGTAAATGAAGCTCACAGATCCCTCAGGCTCTGATTCGTCATTCCAATTTGCCTTCACAGTCGACCCGATTCTATCTTCAATAGTCATCACCACCGGTTCCGGTTGGTTTTGGGAGATGTCCAATATGCACAAGTCCGTGCTATCTGGAATGAACACCTTCGGCTTGGGTAGGTAGGAAGGGGTGATATATATGCTAGGGTCGTATGACACAACCCCAGTTTGGATCAGGTTGATGCGTTTGGGAGGTGGAGCTTGGTTATGTGGTGGGAGTGGGTTGGTGGTGACATTCGGCTTCTCCGGAGGCACGATCACCCTGTTGTCAACGAGATCTTGAATCTTATGACACAATCTATAGCACTGGTCAGTGTCGTGACCATGTTGTTAGTGAAAGGCACAGTACTTCGCTGGGTTATGGGAGGAAGGATGTTTGTCCGGTAATGGCCGTGGCTCCAGGGACTTCAAGTGCCCTTTCCTGATCAAGACCTCCAAAGCTTTGGCAGAGACATGTACAATGGGGTAAAGGTTCTCTCGCCTCGGGGTGGATACCTAGCGGTTTGTGAGCTACTTCCGGACGCACCGGTGAATGGTGTGGCTGTAAGGGTTTTTGGGGTGGTGGTGGCGACCATGCCCACATCTGAAGATCTGGCAGCTGCAGCACTACTTGTGCCTGCATTCATACTACGGTTGAATGCCCTTTTGGGCTACTCTCTTTCATGGTCAATTAGACCCTGTTTCATGGCGTCCTCGATCTGCTCCCCAATCTCATATAGATCCGCAAAGATGGGAAGGGGGAGGACGATCATCTTTTGCATGAGCTTGGGCCGGAGGTTGTGCACAACCATCCGTATCTGATCTTTGTCAACCGGCCTGATGGTCATCATCGAGGCTTTAGCCCTCCAACGGGTCACAAAGTCGGAGAAGCTCTCCTTTGGCTGTTGCCTGGTTGTCTCGAGATCACGAGTTGTGACCTCAATCTGCGTGTTGTAGGAGTATTGAGTTATAAAGGCCTCAGCCATCTCCTCCCAGCTTCTCCTGACAGAGTCCTCCAGCTTTTCATACCAAATAGCCACAACACCCGACAAGGTTTGGCCGAAAAAGGAAAGCTTCTGCAATTTGGAGAGGCCAATCGGCCTTAGAATATCCGAGAACAGCCGCAAGTGTACAATAGGATCCCCAGACCCATCAAAGCGGTCTATGTGCGGCATTCTAAACCGGTCTAGCAGAGTTACGGTAGAGTCGGTGTATCCATCCTCTATGTCCAGAATGGATTTCACGCATTGAGCCTTCTTGAACAGCTTTTCTAGCTTGCTCACTTTTAGCGCTGTTGGATCCACCTCAAACTCAAACGGTGTATCCAGTAGGTTGGTGGGTGCTTTGGACAGCTGGGGTAGAATTGGGGGCGGAGCCGGCCCCGTTGGAACGTCCTTATTTTCCTGGACGTTTGCAGTCTCCCCGAGTGTTGGAACTCTTGGTGGGGGATGAGGTGGGTGTGAAGAAGATGCTTTGGCTTGCTATGGTTGTTGCTATTGTTGAAGTCTGGCAATCAGCTCTGCCTGTTGGGCCATAACCTCGGCCTGGCGTGCGGCAAACTCTGCTTGGCGGGTAGCATCCTGTTGCATGGCTTGCATACTCTCCTGGAGCTGACGCATCATGTCCTCCATAGATGCCATATTGTGTTGATTTAACTGAATAACTAGCATATCTGTCTCTGCAGTAGGAACTAAAACCTCAACCTGACTGTTCACTGGTGGGGTGGATAAGGACCACTGATCCGGTAACCGTTGTATTTAAGAACTGTGCCTAACTGACCTCCATCTAGTAACCGGGGGTAATGAATGGAACACGGGTTGTCCGTCTATCAGATCCTTGGATCGATAAAGTCTTCAACCTTTAACCTAGAGTGCTTGGGGAATATCTGCCTGGTCGGAAGCAATGGTGCTAAACTACCTTGCAAAAATAAATAAAGCATAATAAGGAAACAAATAATCAGAAAAACAGACAGCATAACGACTAAAATAAAGACAACACACAGTTGGTAAGACAACACATAGTTGGTATTTGTAAGCCGAATACACTGTTCTCAACACTGATCACTGTTCCCAAATCACTGCCCCAGATCTGATACCCTTAGGTAAAACTGATTCCCCAAATACTAATGCTCACAGGCCTGATACCCAGACTTGCAAACTGATACATGTATTCCTGTAGAGGCACACTCTAAAAGCACATAACAAGCAAGTAAGAGCCAAAACACCCCTATGTAGATGTCCCCACACGTCCCGGGAGGAAATCCCGTTTTGTTCATTGGGCTCACTACAGTTCGGATTCAATGTCACGGTCCCGTATCTAATCTCGCAGAGTGCAATGCAAGACCGATGAATCATCAAAGAGTCCAAATCTGGCAAATCATTTTCGAAAACAGAGTTTCTTGAAAGAAGTGCCAAACATGGACTGCTTTGCCAGATACAGAGTCGCCACCTAAATATTTTATTTTGGGGGGAATTTAGGAAACCCTGACTCGTTGCCTAAGGCCACGTGTCCGTCATCACCAAAGTTGCCTCGGCTCGGGAACTTGGGTACGATTGGGGAAGGTCACTTCGTGAGCACCCCCGCTCGCCCGATCAAAGATCGGTCTCTACTAACCATGATATCGAGTTTTGAAAACATTATGTGCTCTTATTCCGGTTATTAGCCTAGAATTACTATGTGATGCGCACAGCATACAAGTATAGACTGGGTCGCTTGAATTGGAACAAAACATCTCATGTTCGTTTTGAAAAACGGTTTGTAGGTGCTACTCGCAAGTAGGCTAAGACGTGGATTTTGCCACCCTCAGGTGGGCTTAGAAAAACATGATTTTGCCACTCTCAAGTGGGCTTAAAACTTTCAATTGGTGAATTGTTCCAATTCAAATGACCCAACCTTCACCCACAGGCATTCAGGTAGTTATATCACATAAGCACTTAGCCTCATGGTAAGCATGCTATCATGGCAGTTACTCACACACATGCAAGGATGCTAAAGCATAAACACTTACCGAGTACTCCAAGACAAAACAAGAAACTAGTTAGCAATCATGCATGATTCTAGTTCATGCTAAAATGGCTAATGTATCGCAAGCACAATGCAACTAGAATAGGCTCGGCTAATCCTAAGAATGGCATGTGAAATACGACAACTGATACACGTATTCAACTCAGAATTGAAATACAATACAGTCAGCATGATGCGTCGAGCCCGGTGCATGCAATACAAATGAATGAATGCAAGCATGCGAACATATAGATGCTAATTGAAACATGCCCTAGAACTAACCATCATAAGCTGGTAAATAAAAGGAAGAAAGACGCGGGGTTGGAAGACATGCATCACACCCACGCACACTTATTACAATAGTTGGCCCTCTCGCGCGGGGGGGGGGGGGGTCCGAATAAATAAAACAAACCAAATAAATGATTAACTACTCTAGCTAATTAAATATTACAGACCCTTATTTAATTAACAAATTAATTACAAAATAAACTAAGTATGAAATTCGAGAGGCCGCCGCAGCTCCGCCTCGGAATGATTGGATGATGCATGCTCGATTCGCCTTGCTCGGAAACCCGATGCCATGCTTCTGTTTCCTCTATTTGCACTATTCTATACCTCTGAGGACTGTAAAAATCCTTGAGATGCCTCTGAATTGCTCCCTGAGCATTGCGGGATGCCACCGGCCAAGATGAAGATCCACCGGCCATAAGAAAATTGTTATCGACCAGAAATAGGGCCATCGGCTGGACTTTGATAGCTGGCCGGTACTGAAAGTGGCCGACCGGCCATTACTTCCTGCAGAATACTGGTTTTGCTGCAGCAGAGGACAGACAGTGCATGGCAAGGCATTTACAAGACAATGTGTGCACGGCCATTCTCCCTATCATGCTATGAACTCAAGGGAGCATGGCTCTCGACCCTCGGGCCACCAATCACGCATTTTAATGTATGATGGCCAAAGAGGCCAAGTGTGTCAATCAATGTAGAATGAATGCAACAAAACAAATGAATGCTACACACTCTATCATGTTGGATCACGAGTGTCGGCGATCGAGGATTGAGACGTGTTTCGTCACTTTAAGTATGAACACACCTCATTCCTCATGTTTGGTTTGACACCCCAAACCAAACAAAAATGCAATGCATGTATGCCAAATGCAATGCAAAACATGAAAATAATGCAATGCAACATGAGCAGTGCAACATATGCAACTAATGTAATGAAACATGAGCATGCCAAATACCGTGCAATGCGACCTATCATGTAAACAACATGGCAATATGATGAGTATGCAATACTACAATGCAACCTAAATAGACAACTATGCAAAGTGATAGGCATGCAACGACGCACTAGCTACAAGGATGCAACAATCATGCAATGTAATGAGCATACCACAACATACAATTGCATGATCCATGGTCTTACACTATAAATGGACAAACCTCAGCCGTGTCCATAACAGTGGCCAAAATGGTGCAACAAATGCAAACACATGGGAACATGCATGCACAAAGACCTATCATCTAAGGCATAGAAGAGGCGACTCTTAAACACATTGAAAAGAGACAAACAAGGGTATTTTACAAACATGCTGAGCTCTAAAATCGTGCTAAGAAGGATGCTAAACCAAATACACAAGTGAAGTATAGGATGCTAATGGACCCAATGCTTGAAGCTAGCCATGGGGCTAACACCCTAGCCATATCAACCAAGCCCCAAAGGGCCAAAGCAACTCAAAATAGTCCCAAGGTAGACCAAAATAAAGCTAGAACATGCGTGGAATGAGGCCAAAACATGCTAGAAAGATGAGCACAAAGCAAGACGCGTATGAGGCCAAAAAGGGCAATTGCATTGCACCTATGGCAACCAAACATGGCAAGACTTAACCCAAGAAAAACAGAGCTATGATATGTCAAAATAAGCCCAAGTACCCACTGATATGGCAGCCCAAAGACTTAAACAAAGAGGCATGCATAATGACCTATTTTAAGGCACAAAAGGACCGCTCTTTAAAGCATTGAAAGGATGGTACATGCAAGCACACAAGCATGGAACATGGACTGAAATAGCATGATAAGTGATTCCAAATCACTGAAATAACCCAAATAAAGCATGCTCATGACCACACACCCAAAGCAAACAAGCCAAAATGCATGGTAGCTATACAAAGCATGAAAAGCATGACCAAATTAACACCAAACAGAGCTTAAACATGATGAAAGATGACTAAAAGCTTCATGAAGTCAAGCTAAAATATGCAAGCATGGTGGTCTAAATACATGATGAATGTTTAGGCAAATGAGGGGATTGCAAGGCAAGTGTATGGTGCATGCAATGGACTGCCAATCTGACCAAAAATAGAGATATAATATGACCAAATAACACCAAAAAACCTCTAGAATGGAGCCAACTAAAGCTAAGCAAACATGCTACCTTTATGAGCCCTAAATGCAAGCAAATGAGACACAAAGGGAGAGGGGTGTCCCTCCCCTATACATGACCTCAAAACCACTTCTCCACCACTGAAAATCCTTTGGATTTCAGTGGTGAGAAGATTGAAATAGATGGGGTCCAAAGCCCAAAGAGAAAGGTACCAAAAGAGGCCAAACAAGGCAAAAAGGGGGGTAGACAACCCCCAACCCAAAACCAACCTTAAACAAACATCTTAAGCATGAAAATACAGAACTTTTATCAGTAGAACACTAAGCTTAAAACAGTATGCAAGATAAGCTAAAAGCCCATTCAAGAATGGGGAATATAAAGTAATAGTGCTCACCCTTGAAGAACACTTCAAGAACACCAACTTTAGTCCCTCCTTTTGATCAAAACCAACTTAAAAACTCTGAAACCAACTCCTCAACACCTCAGTAACCAGAGTATAGTGTAACACTAGGTGTCTTAGTGCAAAACTAAGAACAAAAAACCCCTTTAGAACACTATTACACACACAACTATATAGAGAGAGGGACATATAGAGATATATGAATATATCACTTATATCACAGGTTGTTCAACCTCTGGAAAGGGAGGGGAGGCCCTCCTCTTATAGGAGATGCAATCTGAAGCTTCCAAGGGAAGCTAAGTAAATGATGAAATCCCTCCATACACGTGTATGGAGGGCAGGATTTGTGCTCACTAGCTGGCATAGCTGGCATGCACAATGCCTGAAAAAGGCAAAGAAAAGGTCTCGGCCAGAAAATATGGCCGATTGACCAAATCAATGGCCAGCCGACCAACTATAGTGTCGATTGACCAAAATCATTGGCTGGTAGCAAGAAAGCATGGCCGGTGGCCTTAAGCCAAGGCCGGTGAGGTGTGGGGATGGCCAACAAGCCATTCCCTGTCCTCAAAAGCAAAAACACAAGTGTTTGGTGCATAACCAAGCACAAAGCAAACAAGTCAAGAGGTCTTGAGGCAAGGCGCGAAACCGAAACCTCCGAGAACTCAAGACGAACACGAATATGGATGATCACCGAGTGTTCAAACGGTGACGTCCAAGTCTTGAGGACAGTCAAAAATGGGGTGTTTACACCCTATGGAGGGGTAGGGTTTCCCTGTCCTATTTCGTCAGGAGCTAGGGTTTCACTACGCGCACAACGGTCTCAAACAACCTACAATCGGGTAAGCAACCTGTCTTAGTTTGGAATGGTCACTACGGATTCCGATATGCACTAGGTCGAATGGTCAAAAAGGGTGCCTCAATAAAAACTGAGGTTTGTGTTCCCATCGTGGCAGAGCCCGTAACCGATCTGCCTTATGGCACGCAGCCTCCGGCAAACCGTTCAGGAATAGCAGATGGCAAACACGGTGTCCTAGGCGCACCAATGCAAATGCAATGCAAAGAGACACATAAGCGTGAGCAAAACAAGATATCATGAGTTCGAGTCAAGTTCTCTTAGGTCCCCAGCAGAGTCGCCAGAAACTGTAGACTGCCCGGAACTCCGCTCCGCGCACGAGGGCGTGAAATCGTTGTTCTTAGCTACTACAGTTCGGACTCGTGTCACGGTTCCAAATGTAATCTCAGAAAGTGCAATGTGAGACCGATAAATCACCAAAGAGTCCAAATCCAGCAAATCGTTTTGGAAAATTGATTTTAATAAAGAAGTGCCAAACATGACTGCTTTGCGAGATATAGAGTCGCTGCCTAAATGTTTTATTTTGGGAGAAATTTAGGAAACCCTGACTCGTGCCTAAGGCCACGTGTCCATCATCACCAAAGTTGTCTCGGCTTGGGAAGTTGGGTACGAGGGGGGAAGGTCATCAAATGAGCACCCCCGCTCGCCCGATCAAAGGATCGGCCTTCACTAAGCATGATATGTTGTTTTTGAAAACACATGTGTTCTTATTCCGGTTATTAACCTAGAATTACTATGTGATGCGCGCAGCATACAAGTATAGACTAGATCGCCTAAGTTGGGACAAAACATTGCATGTTCGTTTTTCGAAAATGGTTTGAAGTTGCTACTCGCAAGTAGGCTAAGACGTAGATTTTGCCACCCTCAAGTGGGCTTAGAAAACATGGTGATTTGCCACTCTCAAGTGGGCTTAAAAACTCACATTTTGATAAATTGTTCCAATTGAAGCAATCCAACCTTCACCCAAAGGCATTCATGCAGTTAAACACATAAGCAGTTAGCCTCATGGCAAACATGCTATCATGGTAGTCACTTATACACATGCAAGGATGCTAAAGCGAAAACACTCACAGTGTACTCCGAGCAAAAACAGAGAACTAGTTAGAAATCATGCATGATCCTAGTGCATGTTAAGATGGCTAATGTAACACATACCAAAATGCAACTAAAATAGGCTCGGCTATTCTAAGATGACATATGAAATGCAACTTGATAACATGCTGTTGAACATGTGCTCAAGTAAATGTATTGAAATAAAATGCAGTTTAGTATGATGCGTCGAGCCCGGTGCATGCAATACAAATGAATGAATGCAAACATGCTAGCATAAGGATGCTAATTGAAATCTGCCCTAAACTAACCATCGAAAGCTGATAAGTGAAAGGGAGAAAGAAATGGGGGTTGGAAGACATGCATCACACACACGCACACTTATTACAACAGTACGCCCTCTCAACGGAGGGTCCGAAAGAACAACCTAAGCTACCTAAGCTAAGCTACTTATTTACAAACCAACTAATTAACTAACTTAGCTAATTAATTATTACAAAACAAATTGAAACAAATGAGTATTCTAAGTTAACAAAAGCACTCAAATAGCCTCGTGACGAGGGATGCATGCATGCTCGGTCGGCTTCGCTCGGAAATCCACTGCCGTGCCTCATGATGCCTCTGTTTGCACTGTTCTGTATCTCTAAAGATTGTGCCAACTCCCATAGTGCTTCTAACCCACCTTAGGAACAATATGAGGGGTGGTCGGCCAAGAGGAATGGCCATCGGCCGAATGTAATGGTCATCAGCCAAATTTGATAGCTATCGGCCAATTTTGATAGCCGATCGGCAGCATTTGATAGCAGATCGGCCACTTCTTCCTGCAAACTTCTCCTTTTGCTGCAACAAAGCACTAACAGAGGCATGACAGTTTATTTGCAAGAAAATGTGTGTGTAACCACACTCCTTATCATGTCTAAGGCTCAAAGGAGTGTTGTGCTCGGCTCTCGAGCCATCAATCACGCATCTCAATGCATGATGGCCAAAGAGGCCGAGTTGCACGAATCAATGTCAAATGAATGCAACAAAAAAACACACAAATGCCTTAACCTCTATCATGCATGATCAAGAGGGTCGGCGACCGAGAATTGAGGCACGTTTCGTCACTTCAAGTACGAAACGTCCCTCGTTTCTCGTGTTCGGATTAACACCTAACCCAAACAAATGCAATGCAACTCAAGCATGCAAACATGCAATGCAACTCAAGCATGGTAAACACAATGTAATGCATGCATACACGATGTAATGCAACATGAGCAACCTATCAATGCTAGGGGCATGCATACACAATGCAAATGCAACATAAGCATGCAAACATGAGGCAATACAACAAGCATGTAACAATATGCAATGCAACAAGCATGTAACAATATTCAAACCACATGCTCAATGGACTTAAACCAAATATGGACAGACCTCAATGATGCCCAAAACAATGGCCATTAGTGCTGAAATGATGGCATGAAAAGGCAAGACAAGCATGCATGCCAATTGGCTCAAGAATTAAGGCATAAAGATGCAACTCTTAAGAGCACTTAAAGAGTGAGAAGCATGGATGTGTGACAACACTATAAGCTCTGAAATCATGTATGGAATGGTGTCAAACCACTCAAACAACACAAGTATGGCATGCAAGAGGGCTCAAAGCTTGAAGCTAGCATAGGCACTTGCACTATAACTATACAAAACACGAAGCATATGGCCAAGACAACCCAAAACAATCCTAGAACATTCCAAAATGATGCTAAAACATGCATGGATCAAAGCTAAAACATGCTAGCATGAAGGGCATGAAGCATGGAGTATGCAATGCCAAAATGGAGGATTACACTACACCTACCAAGACCAAGCATGAGATGGCTTCCCCAACAAAAATCAGAGTTATATCATAGCAAAATAACCCCCAAAACACACTGAAATGATAGCTCGCAAGCTTAGGCATGAAGGCATACACAATGGCTCACGTTTAAGGTATAAAGCACAAACTCTCCAACGCATTGAAAGAGTGACAGATGCGAGTGTATGACCACACTACATGCACTGAAATCACATATGAAATGATGCCAAATCATGAAAATAGCCTAAGCAATGCATGCTAGTGGCTTGGAAACTCAAGGCTAATGAGATAGAATGAACCATGGCTATACAAAACAATGCATGCATGACCAAAACAACATAAATCAGACCTTAAGCATGCTAAAACATGACCAAAAACTTGCTAAAGTTAAGCCAAAATCATGCTAGAATGATGAGCTCAAGTATGATACATATTAGGCTAGTGAATGGAAATGCACTACAAGTGCAAGGAGCATGCAAGAGGCTATCAAACCAACCCAAAACAGAATTATGGGATGCTAAAACAATACCAAAAACATGCTGAAATGGAACCAATACATCCTAGACAAACATGCTACTTTGATGAGCCATCCATACAAGCATGTAAGACATAAGGAGAGGGGATGACCCTCTCCTATTTAAGACCTCAAAATACACTTTCCACCATTGAAATTCCTTTGGAATTCAGTGGTAGAAAGGTCGTGCAAAGACTAAAACAAAAGCCTAAAGATGTGGCCCAAAACAAGGCAAAACAAGGCACAAATGGGGGTAGACCACCCTAACACCAATAAGACCTTAAACAATCATTTCAAACACATGAAAATGAAGCTTTTTACAGTTGAGAGTTAAGCCAAAATAAGGATGGAAATAAGGCTAAGTATGCAATGAACACAAAGCTTAAAAGAGGGTTAGTGACTCACCCTTATAGAACAACTTCAAAGAGGCAACTCCAGCAACTTTCTGAGATAAAAACCAAACTTTGAGTTCAAACAAAATCCTCAAGTACCTCAGCAACAAGAGTATGGTGTTTGAGTAGGTGCTTTAGTGCAAAAATGTGAAGAAATTACACTTTTGAGCACAAACAAGTGCAAATATAGAGAGAGAGGAAGAAATATAGAGATAGAGTGATATATGTTTTGTATATCAACTTTTCAGAACCTCTGGAAAGGGAGAGGGGTCTCCCTTCTTATAGAAAATCAATTCCTAAGCTTGTTGGACAAGCTAAGGACTTGGTTCAATCCCTACATACATGTATGGAGGATGAAATCTGTGCTCACCAGCTGTCACAGCTGGCACAAAAATATCTGCAAAAGCAAATAAAAAGGCCTCGGCCAAAAGATATGGCCGATCGTCCAAAAGGAGGGCCGATCGACCAAAAAGAGTGCCGATCGGCCACCACTGATTTTTTGATGACAAGAAAACATGGCCGATAAGCACAAGGCTTGGCCGATGGGTTGTAGGGCTGGCCAACAAGCCACCCTCTTCCCTCAGAAACAAAACCACAAGCCCTTGGTCCACAACCAAGCACAAAACAGACAAGTTGAGAGGTTCTAAGGCAAGGCGCGTAGCCGAGACCTTCAGGAACTCAAAACGAATACGAGCATGGATGATCATCGAGTGTTCAAATGATAACGTCCAAGTCTTGAGGACGGTAAAAAATGGGGTGTCTACAAAAGGAGGATCAAACGGTACAGCGGTAGTCCAGATCCAAGGGTTGTGTTCCCATCGTAGCAGAGCTCGCAACCAGTCAGCCTTTTAGCAAGCCTTTTGGGCGAGCCTCCGGCAAACTGTTCAGGAATAGCAGATGGCAAACACAATGACTTAGGTGCACCAATGCAAATGCAATGCAAAAAAACATATAAATGTAGATAAAATTTCACATCATGAATTTCTAGTCAAGTTCTCTATATTCCCCAGTAGAGTCGCCAAAAACTGTAGCTCGACTTTTCCATGCTCCTTTCGGAAGGCGAATAGGCCCTATAGTGTCGGACTCTCGTGGTTCTGAATTTGATTTCACAAGTGCAATGTGAAACAATGTAAACGCAAAAGAGTCCAAATCCGACAATTCTTTTGGAAAATAGATGTTTTGAATCAAATGCCAAAAATAGACTGTTTTGCCAGATTTATAGAGTCGCCACCTGAATATTTTGTATTGGGAAATTTAGGAAACCCGAGATTCGTGCCAAGGGCCATTAATTCGTCATCACCAACGTGTCTTGGTTCGGGAACTTAGGTATGAGAGGGGAAGGCCATGAATTGAACACCCCACTCGCTCGATCAAAGATCGGCCTCTACTAATCATGATGTGATTCTTATTTACATTATATGCTCTTGTTCCGGTTATTAAACTAACTTTACTATGTGATGCATACAAGAATATACTAATTTTGCAAGCATTGGAACACTTGATTCATGTTTGCTTTGAAAAAGCATTTTGAATATGTACCAATTGAAAAAGTGATCGAATATGAACATTACTCAAATTATTCCAATTCAAGCAAATAGCCTTCATCCACAGGCATTCAAGTAGTTTATCAATTAAGCAGTTAGCCTCATGGTAAGCATGCTAGATGTAGCAATAATGACACTCATGCATCATGCTAAAGCAAATAAAAGCTTACCTTGTACTCCAAGCCAAAAGAGAAACTAGTTAGAAAAATACATGATTCCTATGTAACATGACTAATGCAACACATACGATATGCAATTACTAGGCTCGGTTACTAATATGATATATGGATCAATATGATAACATGCGGTTAAACACGTATTCAAAGAAGTATTGAAATAACAATGCGATTAGAATGATGAACCGAGCCTCAATGCATGTAATACAAGTGGATGCAAACATGAAGTATACTAAATGAAACATGATGCCTTAAACTAACCATCATAAGCTAGGAAATAAAAGGGAGAAAAACGTAGGGTTGGAAGATATACACATTATTACATATTTATCCTCACGCAGTAGGGTCCAAACCAATGTCCGATAGTCCAGATTAAACTAATTATTACAGAACCAAATGAATTAATAACTAACTAAATAATGAGTTACAAATCCAAAGATGCACAATGCTCTGATGTGCAGTGTCCAGAAGCTGCCCTGTCTGCCCAGATTGTTTTGTTTCCCTTTTAGCCATTGTCGTCTGTTTCTGCACAACACACTGCCTCACCTTTCATTGATGTCCAGCCGGCCCTCACTGACACCCGACCAGGCCTAAGGAACGCTGGCCGTGCCTCCGTTTTATGCAAAATTCCTTTTGGTGCTCCGAAGTGAAAACAGTGCAGACAGAGTATTCTGGGCTCTGTTTGTCCCTCTCACACTTCTCTGTCATGGGAAAGCCTCGAGAGAACGTTGAAATTGATTCCAAAACCATCAACGAGCAAATTGATTGCTTGATGATCTCAGGTACAATTTTGGACAAAAATTGATAAATGAAAGGAACTATAACCACCCCTCCCTCCTATCATAGAGTTAGCTCAAAGAGTAAGGTACAGATGCTTCAAGGTTCATCAAAACATCATGAATTGATGTAGAACAAACCTTGACACAATGGACTTGGCATAACACCCAGCTGAACCCGAAGCAATCTAGTTCAATTTCTTTATGTTGGTTGGTTCATTTTGAGCCAATTCATTTAGTTGATTCCATTCTTCAGTCCATTTGTCCAAGGTGATGATTATGTCCTCTAAAAGGACAGAAGCGTCAAATGGAAGTAATTCTCCACATGAAAGGGAGATTACGCCGTTGACAATTATTCTCCGTAGAGATTAAGCCATTAAGCGCAAAACTCTAGTTCATGTGTTGAATAACCATCAACCATTTGAGACAACTCTCGAATGAAATAAAGGAGTGACAACTTGATTATTAAAATGGGATTATTAAATATGGAAATGAGCTGAAGAAAAGCTAGAACAACGTGCAACAAGCTATACAAGTGAACTTATGAGACAACAAGCAAACTAATCAAAGCATCAACTATTTAAATAAATCAAAACAGCCCTAAAACAGCCCCTGACATGCAAAAAATAGTAGCTAAAACCATCTTAAAAGAGCACAAAAATATAGGCAAAACAAAGAGATACAAAGCTAGTAAGCAAAGCTAAGGAGGGGTGGCTAACCCCTCCAATTTTGGGACTTCTAAACCATATTTTAGCCTCTGAAAATAGTCCAAAAACAGTCCAAAACAACCCCAAAATAGTGGCTAAATCAAGGAAAAGAGAGGAAAAGAGTAAAAGAGAGATAAGGAAGAAGATGCAAAGTTATACCTCTTGAAAGAGAGGACGCTTGTAGTCAAACAAACTTGATTCTAAACACTCTCAAGTTTCTGAAATTTACTTTGAAACTCTAGCAAAAAGCTTCAAGAACAAGCTCCAATGGTATATGTATTGTGTATGTATAGCTAAAGAAGGTTTGAAGATCAAAGGAGTAAGGAAGATGGTTTAGCTCTCAAAGCCTCTTGGAAGGTTTTCCTCAACCTTGAATTCTGAAGGAAGGGGCTCTATTTATAGAGTTTGAGCAAAAAAGGTTGAAAATATCTTCAAACAAAGATATTTGTTCAATTCCCGTCAACTATCTGTCTGGCGCTACCGACCCACGGCCGGCCCTCAATAATGCACGGCCGGGCCTGAAAATACAAGGCAAGGTCTAAAAGAACATTCTAGAGAAGTTTTCATTGAAGCCCGGTCGGGCCTCACTGAGGAGCGGCCGGTTCTCAATGGCCCCGGCCAGGTCTCAATGACTGCACTTCAGGCCCGACTTCAAACGGGCATATCTCCTTCATCCGGACTGCTTTGTTGGTCATTCTTAAGTCTAAATTGAAGCCCCAGAAGTCTACTTTCCAACGGAGGTGGTTTCACATGTAAATTTTAAGTGTGCAAAGAGATATGCCTATTTTAGTGAAGGTTGCTCAGTTTTGTCTTAATCGGATTGGTGCCTAACTTCTCCGAACTAGTTTTCTTCCCTCCACTCTTATTTTCTTCAACTCCAAACCTCTAAATAAGATGTTTTAAAGATTTTTTCAAAGTGTTCACCTCCCTTTCATCTATTTCCACTTTATCCTTACTCGATTTACCAAATGGTGCAACGTTTTAAACGAAATGCGAGCCTCAGAACATCATAGAAGCATTTGAAAAAATATTTTGAAAGGAGGGTTTTAAGGTCTAAAATAGTTTGGCCAAAATGGGGTGTAAGGTTGGGATTAGAGCTTGAATCCAAATTTTGTCGCTAAGAATTCAAAAGATTGCACAGTGTAACTTTCATCATCGGGTGTTTGGAATAAAGCGCCCAAGTCTTAAGAGTGGTCAAAAATGGGGTGTCTACAAACCTCCAGCACCCAACCGGTGAGGCGGCGAATCTATTTTAAGGACACTGTCTAGTGCAAACTCCGGTTTGCTTTCCTTTTGCCATTTTATTTTGTTATGTATTTCTGTTCTGTTTGTAATTTCAGCATGTTTTCTGCTTCTGCAATTTTAATTCCTAAATATGAATCTATTTAATCACGCAATATGTATAACAATTCCTTTTTTTTTAAAAAAAATTTAATTTTATCCTCTCAAATTTGCTATATTTTCTAAATGTCATGAAAAGTCCTATAAAAACTAACTATCTCTTTATTTTTGACATTGAACACTCAAAAATGATATATTTCATTTCAAGAGTCCTATATAAATATAAATATAAATAAATTGTCTCTCTTCTTATCAATATATATATATATATATATATATATATATTTATAATTACTCTTTCTTATTTCGCGTGTCTGCTTTTACACCGATGTACATAATATTTATAATTGTTCATCATAGATCAAATCACTGTTAATAATTTTGGTTAAATCTTAAACTTGTATGACTCTAAACAAAGGAAAGCGCATATGTTTTTTAAACAGAGATTTGTGCTGCGTCTCAAATTTTTTAAGTTATCGTCATACACTTTCTTTTTATTTAAATTATACTTTACGAACTGTAATATTTTACATGGTAATTTAATAACCAATGTATGATGTCAAACTTATAAATAAGAACCATTTTCGTTGGTTTTATTTTTTAAATCTATTTTTCAATTTTTGATTTTTCATATTTTCTCAGTTTTTGTGATTAAAGATACAAAAATTTCTTCATATTTTATATTTAAATTATACTTTCACATGAAAAATCTAATAATCTAAATAAAATTAAAAAGAAAAATATTGATAAAAAATTTATAAATTCAAACATGTACTATTTATTATATATATATATATATATTTGTTATTATTATTATTATTATTATTTAATATTAATAATTTTTTTTCCAAAAAGAAATAAATTATTTTTAAGTAAATTTAGATTAAGTGAATCTAAATCTAAAAGTAAAATAAAAATAAAAAAAAACAAAAAAGTATTCAATTAAGTGAATCTAAAATGAAAATAAAAGGGTTATTAAAAAAGTGTCAGAAAAAAAAAGGAGAAAAGGAGAAGTTTGGTCTATTTTTTCAAAATTTTATTTTAAATTTGTTGCTTTTATAGTGTTTAGTTTGGTCTGTTTTTTCAAACTTGTGTTTTAAATTTGTTGGCTTTCATTTTTTTTTTTTTTTTGGATCTTTCTTCACTAATCTCTAATTTTTCACAAATTATTAAAAAATTCATTTCAATTTTTATGTGAATTTAATAATATAATTAAAAAATAGTGCATACACACAAAAATATAACACTAAACATCTACATTATGACAAATTATTTAAGTATGAATAATTAACTTTTCATTATTACCTGTATTATATTGTTACAAAAGATTTCAGATATTACTTTTGTAATATCTTATGTATGTCAATGTCTACATATATAAATATATAAATATAAATTTATATATTATTGTATTCATACATTGTCAATATATAATACTATATTACCATCAGAAACTTTAATTTTCTATCATATATTGGTTTAGTAATATAGTTATGTTTATTAGGAAAAAATTACGGAATTGTGTATTATTCTCCTATCAACCTATGTTCAATACATATATACATACATATCATACAAACAAGTGTCCACAAATACTTTCAATAACAAATCAAGACTTTGCAAAACAGTTCCATCACAACAATAATTGCACTTTTTTCCCCCTTATAGAAAAAATCACATTATTAAGGGAAAATGGATTTTGAAATTCATAATAGTATGATATGGTCTCAAACTCTTACTCATTAATTTTTTTTTTATTACAATGAGTTATAATGGTGAGTAAGAAGAAAAATAAGATGGTAAAACAAAAACTGCAGAATATTTATTGCAACATACTCTCCAAGCAAGATTAGATGAGTTGAAGTAGGAATTGTGCTATCTGTTGTGAAGTTCAAGAAAAACAATACACCTCATACACACATTTTAGTCAAATTACAAGGAAAAAAATCAAATGATATCCAAACATTATCGCAGCAACTCAATGATATAAAAAGTATCAAATAAAAGGTTTCGATCAATTTTTGTTATATGTTGATTACTTACAAATGCCATAATAAATTATTTAACTTGATAGTTTCAAGAAAATGACCATGCAAACACTTATAAGCATGGATCTATAAACATCGTGAAGGTAATTATGAAATTCTTATATCGATCGAAATATTAAGTTACAATATTATTATATTTTCATAAAAAAAACTATTTCACATTTTCTACATAAATGAAAATATAGTAATCACTAATGTTATATTTTTTGTTATGCAAGATATTCATGGCACATAAAATGAGACTTAACAACTCTTGAAGTATAAAAATATATTACATATTAATATTAATGCATTTTTATACCAATAGTATGCATATAATATGCAATAGTAGGTTCAATGAATTTGTATTATGAGATAAACTATAAAACAAAATTGTGTAATTAATTTCATACCTTCAATTGCATTAAAGGTACAGATTATAAAAAATTGAAGTAGGAAGTTGATAGAAAATATTTGTACAATATTATATATTTAAATGACTTGGTTATTGTTTATTGTTTAAGATAAGATTGTGATTTCAACAATGTAGCCATAAATTAATGTTTTTGTTTATTAAATTTCTTATTTATCATTTAAATTCTTCAGTCGAATATGTGTTCATTTATTGCTTAATTGTATTTTGGATACAGATCAATTTACCTATACAAGTCTCAATACTTTATATACATATCGCATATCAATTTAAGAGAAAACACATAATTACAGTATTAACAGTTGATGAAAAATCACATACCACGTACGATGCACGTGCCCAACCACTAATAGCCTATAAATATGCGGAGGGAGATAGAGCAAAAAATCAGGGCATATTTGGTTTCTCTAAAAAAATATGTTTTTGGAGAAAAAAAATGCTAAAAACATGTTTGGTTGAAAATTTAAAAAACAAAATTCCAAAATTACCTTTCTCTCTACTATACATTAATCAATCACTTTTTCTCTCTCCTCTCTCCTTTCAATCACTTTTTCTCTCACATTCATCTATTCAACTACAAAAAAAAAAAAAAAAAAAAAAAACAAAAACAAAAACAAAAACAAAAATCAATTCATCCCATACTCTAAAGCTCCATATCTATTTTCAAAATATATAACCAAGCAAATTTTTAAACTTTCTAAACTCTCTCCAAGAAAATATTTTTAAAATAATATCTCAAAATACAAACCAAACATGGATCAACACTTGTGAAAAATAGGAGTAGCAGTTTGAGAGCTTTAGGAATAGTTCCTTTGTAACTTAGCAATAGCAATTAGTTGTTAGATTCCCAGTTAGTCGTGTATTTTTTGTTCATTGTTCTTGTTTGAAAGCTTATAATAGGTGAAAATTTCAGTAATATAATTTTAGCTTGTGTTTGTTTTCAATCATTCAATTGCCTCTAAGAAAATCCTTGAATTTGTTATGGCACATAACACCAACTACATTGCTTGATCTATTTTTGTTTTTTGTGAGGTTTTGGTTTTCATGTCAGCTAATTTTTGTTAATTCATCCCAAACTAAAATTTTGGTAATATAAATTGGTACGCCCAGTAAGAACAACCTAATTTGAAGTTATGAGAAAGAAGAAACAAACAAAGATGTGAGGAAGTCTTAGGAATTTTGGAGAAAGCCATTAGGTGCCTAGGCAAGAATTAGGCCAATTTGGGCTACAAAAATGGCTCAAAAGTAGTAAATGCATATGCCTTACTTTTTTGAGTAAAGCAAATGATGGAAATATGCTCCACATGAAAATCAAGAAGTGTTAACAACCATGAGGACCAAGTTTGATGGTTTCAATTTGGTTCAAGGAGTGCAACCAGTTATTTATTAAGAGTCAATATATGAAAATAATGTGGCTCAGAAGGTTATTACATCTATTTTTAAAGAACTAAGTCACGAAGATAACATGACTACAGAAAATTTCACAAGCTATTAATGGTCAAAATACAAAAATAGACCATTTTGACAAAAAAAAAATATGAACGACCGTCACAAAACGAATGTGAAAATCCAATTGGAAGGCATGGTTTTAATCCAAAAAATGACTGAAAATTATGAACAATTCACATCTGTTGAATTTAAATTTTTTGAATAGAGAGGTCTTTTTGGGATGTCACAACCAAACTTATGGCTACTGAGTATGAATTGAACAATTTTGATTTGTTAGCAGAAGTCAGAGATCTAGTCGAATCTGAGAAGGCAACAAGAAGAGATATGACTAGTGAGGCTTGGAAATTAAGCAGATGGGCTGAATGGATGTGGCTTCGAAAAGCAAGATTAGATTGGACATTGAAGGGTGATGGGAACACTAGATATTTCCATGTCATGGCCATTAGTAGACAGAGCAAGAATGGGCTGAACTCAGTTATTGTTGGGGATAGGTTGTATGAAGAGTCTGTGAAAGTCAAACAAGAGGTATGCTTGCATTTCATCAAAACATTTTTCTAAAGACTGGAGAAGTAGACCTACCTTAGATGGTGATTTCAGATCAGTGAGTAACAGTCATCTTTTGATATGTTAGAAACATAATTTTCAGAGAGAGATATGGGATGGTATAAGAAATTGTGAAGGAAACAAGGCTCCAAGCCCAAATGGTTTTAATCTATTGTGTTTTCAGAAGAATTGGAAGATAATAAAGGGAGAATTGATCCAATTCGTGAAGGATTAACAGTTCTTCTATAATCTTGATCCCTAAAAAAGAGAATGCAGTGGGCTTGGCAGATTTCAAACCCATTAGTCTAGTGGGTTCAGTTTATAAGATTCTAACTAAGGTGTTATGTAATAGATTAAAGCAAGTTTTGCTAGACATAATTAGTGAGGCTCAATCTACTTTCTTAAGTGGCAGAAATATTTTGGATGGAGTTCCAATAGCAAATGAAGGGGTTGATGGGTGGAAAAAAGTAATGTGGAAGGGTGTGATATTAAAACATGACTTTGAAAAGACCTATGATTCAGTCAATTGGAAATTCCCTCTCTTAATGCTATCAAGATTTGGTTTTGGTGATAGATGGATCTCATGGATCAAAGAGTGTGTTTACTCAGCCAGGTTATCAGTCTTAGTAAATGGCTCTCCCACTGATGAATTCTATCCCCAAAAAGGGCTTAAGCAAGGAGACCCTATCTCTCTTTTCTTGTTCAATATAGTGGCAGAAGGACTCAATGTGATACTGTCTAGAGCTTTGGAGATGGAGGTAATCAAGGGAGTAAGGGTTGGGGTAAATGAAGTACTTGTGTCCCATTTGCAATTTGTTGATGATTCTATTTTATTTTGTGAGGATGATGGATTGGAAGTTGTTAATATAAAGAGGATTCTAAGATGTTTTGAACTAGTGTCTGGGCTGAAAATAAACTACCATAAGAGTGTGGTTTGTGGGGTGGGTGTGGAGGATGATCTTTTGGCAAATTTTTCTCTCAAACTGAATTCTGAGGCTGGTTCATTACTACTTAATTATCTTGTTCTTCCATTGGGGGAAAATCCTAGTAGAAGGAAAAGTTGGAAACCAGTTCTAGATAAAGTAAAAGCTAGGCCGGTTGGTTGGAAAAAAAGGATGTTGTCCTTTGCAGGTAAGTTGACTCCGAATAAGTTAGTCCTCTCATGCTTACCAATTTACTATTTATTTCTATTTAGAATGCCTGAGAGAGTGGCCAAGGATTTTGAGAGAATTCAAGAAGCCTTCTTATGGGGTGGTTCTGATCTTAAAAGAAAGGTTCACTTAGTCAAATGAGAGGAGGTGACCAAAAGTATTAATCAAGGTGGTTTGGGCATTTGAAAGATTAGAGTTGCTAATTCTTGCTTGTTATTTAAATGGTGGTGGAGGTTTACAAGCGTGACTAAAACTTTGTGGAGGAGAGTGATCTGCAGCAAATATAATCTTGAGGAGTGCAACTAGCTGGCATCTTGTGTTGTTAGCAATAGGCTGTCAAGGTTATGGACTGATATTACGTCAGTGGACACTTACAACCGTGATTTGTTGGGGTGCTTTCTGAACAATTTTAAAATAATGGTGGGTGATAGTTGTAGGGTAAGGTTTTGGAAGGATAAGTGATGTGATTCCGATTGCTTGAGAAAAGAGTTTCCTAGATTGTTCAGCTTGTCAAGGGTGGAGAAAGGCGCACTTAGCTTGTTTTCTGATCTAAGGGCAACCTCAAGGGAGTGGAACACTACTTAAAAGGGAGTTTTTTGAGTGGGAAATGTTGAAAATGCTGAGATTAGTCTCTATTATTTCATCTGGCCCTTCAGTCAATTTGGAGAGAGTTGATTACCTAAAGTGGATAGCCACATTGTCAGGTATTTTTCAATATCTTCTCTATACAATTTTTGCTCAGTTGATGTTTGGAATCATCTTAGTTCTAGTAAAATGCTTTGGAACAATGTTTTACCTCCTAAAGTTCAGTTCTTTGGATGGCTTGTTTGGAAGCATAAGGTCAAAACTTATGTATTCTTACAGAGAATAGGGGTTCTTACTGGAGGTACCTCCACCTTTTGTTGTTTTGTAAAAATGATGAGGAATCGGTGCTTCATGTGCTACTCCACTGCCTCTTTTTGTGGAATGTATGGCCATCTTTGTTAAGGTGGTGGGGTCTGCAATTAGCCATTTTTGGCATAATTTGTCACGCCCAACTTTTTATTACTCGGAATTTATTACCAAAGCCACTAACAATGGACTCAATTTCAAAGTTAGCTTACAGAAGCTCATTATAATGACAAGAAATACAACAATAAGGGTTCTCTCATATGGACATAAAAATGAATGCAACATGAATTATACTTAAATAAATTGCCCGCAGGCTTACATCTTCCAAGGCAATAGCCCGGTTACACAAAATGGTCTCTCAGACCCATACACATTTAGCCCTTGGCTTACAAAGTTCACAACAAAAATAAGAGAGTCGTCTACTTTTCACAAAAGAAATATCCACACCCTCAGTTTGGCGGGATCACCACATCTTTACCTGCACCAAATCCCATAGGGGTGAGCATAACGCCCAGTAGAGAATTCTAACAAAGTATATAAAATTATGCAACTCTCAATAAAAATGCATATGCCCATGCCATGCCATGCTCTTTTTAAAGAAAATTCTTTTCATGCTCTCTTCTTGAAGATTTCCATATTTGTTTTCAACTCAAACTTACATTTATAACATATTTCAAAACTTCCAATTTTAATTAATAGGGGCGATAAATACGACACTGGTAATCCCTAGGCTGGTGTCTGTAAGTAGGCTCAACAAGCACTGTCAAACTGTCATTTTTACCAGTATTAACCGGAAGGCTCGACACCTATCCGCGCAGTTTTCTGGTCTTTCACCATGGATACTCAGGCCAACTTATCAAAGTCATCTACACCCCCTAACTGGATTTACCAATGTATTTACCCCTTTCACATTTCCGTAGTTCTTATTACAATACATTTCCCTTTCATGAAGTAAATGATTTCAATCTAAATACACCATGCATGATAGTAAATCAAATGAATATACAATGCAACCATTTCTCCATGTCTCATGGAAAATTCTCAAGTCATTCCAACAACATTACCAAACAATTCCATTCACCATTTCCATGTTTTTTTTTTTTTTATTTCCAACCAATAGTCAAGAGTTTATTAACATTTGACCATATGCAACTATGCGACCACAATCCATGCTCTTTCAACATTTACTTCCATTTAAGCCAATGCAACATGTAGATGCTAATTTCTACTCTCAAAATCTTTTGTAGTATAAGATGTTTCTCTATCAATAAAAAGGGTTACATCTATGTATAAATGTAGACATTCATACCCATCTAACATTTCATGCACATTAATAATAATGTATCAAATGAGAATGCGACGCAATAATTTATATTTCATAACATTTCTTCATTTTCAAATATCTCTACGATAGTGCCAACAATCACAATTCTCATTTTCTTTCTTCATTGTTCTTTCACAAGAAGTTCATATATCATTAACACATATGTACAACTTCACATTCACAAGCCTTCACAATCTAGTCTCCTCAAGACCACAAATAGTATTTTTTCAAAACATTAATTCCCATGTTCCTAGTTTTCACAAAGGTACACAACAAATAACCATCTCACACCATATATCATCTTATCTTTAACCATAGTATTTCTAAAACAAATTCTTCATTTCCATATATCAAAAAGCTTTCTTTCTTACCACCACATGATGGAATCTACACACATTCATCTTTTTATTCAAGAAAAGAAAGGGTTCCATGGACATTTCTATGTTTTCCAAAAATCCCCAAATTCTAGGGTTTTCATAAAAAAAACGAACATTTTCCCCTCTTCTTAGTGAAAACATGCCAAATCATCTTTCTTATGTTTAATGACAAGGAAAAACTCCCTCGGATTAACATAGGGTTGAGATTTTTAAACCCACATTTAAAACTCTCTACATTTTGCTCAAAAAAAATAGAAGTTTGACATGAGAACCGCTAGAAGACTCACAAATCAACATTTATATGGCATAACATGTACATATAACTCAAGAAAACCCTACCTCAAGAGAGAAGAGGAGAAGAAGCTCGAAAATCAACCTCGCTGGAAAACGATCTCCACCGGTCAATACGAAGCCCCTGACACGCTCATCATTTTGGTAAAAAGGACTAGCATCAAAATCCCAATGGATTTCTTGAGATCAAAGAAGATATAAAATTTTGAGGGTTTGGGTAGATAGAGATGAGATAAAAAGAGAGAAACAATATAGAGAGAGAGTGTGTGATATATCTGAAAATCAGAGAAAATGAACCAAAAATGCAAAATATAGCTGAAAGGCACGAAAAACGGAGCAAAAACGTGAAAGGCCGCACGTGCGGCGCACCTCCTCGCACGTGCAGAGTGGCCCTTCCGCACGTGTGGCAATTATCCCCGCACGTGTGGTCCTCCCCCGCACCTCTTTCCTGCACATGCCTTTTTAGCAGTGTGCACCCAGCTCCCCTGCCCGGCTTCCCGCACATATGGCCTGATCTCCAGCACGTGCGGCCCAAGGCCCCCGCACGTGCGGCCCAAGGCCCCCGCACGTGCGGCCCTGGCCCTTCTAGCTCGGAAAACTTCATCTTCACTCCCGACACTCCGGATCCGACCCAGCACATTCCGAAACGAGTGAAAACTCAGGACCGAGACAACCAAAACAGAGAAAGTTTCAAGAAAGAATTTTCAACAAAAACTTACCCGGCATTTTTAACAACGATAGTTCAAAAGAAATTTCAAGAGAGTAAGGCAAAAACACGCACCGGTCATCACATAATTGATTGTTTGTTGCATTGGTGAGAGGGTGGTAAGTTCAAGAAGAAAGAGAACAAGATTTGGAGAACTGTCCCTCTTGTTACCTATGGTCTATATGGAAGCTAAGAAATGAATGTGTATTCAATAATGCTAAAGCTGATATATGAGAAATCTTTGATCTCATAAAAATTAGGGTGGCACTTTGGCTCATATCATCATCTAAGGAGTGACAATACCCTGTTAGTGATTTCATTTTCAATCTTAGTCAGATTAGAGTGTGTATTGGTAAGGTTGAGAGGCCCCTTGGGTTGCTTTGTTTTTTGCTCTCCTTGTTGGTGCCTCACGAACTTGGGGTTGAGCTAGCAGATGATCGTGTGGTCATCTCGGTGTCAACCTAGTTGGGGTTAGGATGGGCTACTTTGATGGTTTTTGCTCTTGTCCCTAGTTTATTGATATATGTTCTTATGTATTTCATGTTTGAAATCATCAATGAAGTCTTCCTTTCTTCACTGATGAAAAAATTTTTTTTGTCAAAAATATTAATTTTTTAAAGCCATTTGATATTATGATTTTTGCTATTCAACGGCCACAATGAGTTTGTGGTTAATATCAAAAATTAATTTTGGTGACATAGTTGGCAAAACGGCAGTGGTTGGAAAGTTTTTTTTTTTTTTGGCAATGCATAGTAATAATGGCCACTTTCTGAATTCATAATAAGAATTCACATGCTAGTCAATCTCCTATGTTGGATGGCTATTTAGTTTGTTTGTTCAATACACATATAAGACGAAGTAATGGCCACTCTTTATTGTAGTCATATTGACATCTATTTTCTTGATGCTAACTGCACCAATTTTAATTTCCACATTATGTGTTGATGAAGAAAGACCACAAGTAGTACCTAAAATGGAACATGATGTCATTGTCGTGCACAAAGCACGCAGTAGTGACTATTATGCAGTTAGAAGAACTCTATTTTAATGATCTAAACTGTTCAATTTTTTAAAAATATCAAGAAGAAACATACATGTGAAAAATCAAATTAATCAGGTATTGATAATTTCTTCATCAAATCACATTTGTATGAAAAAAAAAAAAAAAAAAAAAAACTAAATATGTATGTATCAAATTGAACATAAATGTGATTTGATGAAGAGGCCATCAATATTCAAAGAACTTGATTTTGTTTTTACAAGTACATTTTTTTCGATGTTCTCTAAAAATTGAATAATTTGGATTATTAAAATAAGACTTAAAATGGATCTCACGAGCCGCACACTGATAGGCTTTGCATATAGCAGTGACACGAGATCTTTGAAAATAATCAACAGGAAAAGTAAGGGACGAAAGGACCATCAAATATGTGCATTAATCCCTTCTAATTATATGAGTTAACAATTAATTAATTGTCAAATGATACTTATTTTCGGGCATGATTATATAAACTCATCAAGAATTTGACTAGTTTCATCCTTAAAGAGTAGAGGGCATTGTTTACACCATAAATTATTTTCTATCGATTGTAGCATGTCAATTATAGCCAAATCTAATCTAATTGATTGTGGTGTATTGATTCAAACCATAAACTATTTAAAAATAATAATAATAATAACTATGACCACATTTATATTTATATTTATTATTTGTGCAGGAGACAGTAACATGATTCTTATTTGTTGGTTACAAATTTGGAAAGCAGTTAAGTAGGCCCTGGCAAATGGAAGAAGTGGCAATGTGGCCAAAAAAATGGGGACAACGTGTGAAACTTCTCATCACAATTCTTAAAGGAAACTATCTAGCAGTTTGATTGTAGCCTATAAACATGCTGAGGGAGATACAACAAAGAATCAATCATTAATCATACTCTTAACTCTAGTGAAAAATAGTAGTTGTTAAATAGTTGCAAGAGTAGTTATTTTGTAGCTTAGCAATAGCAATTAGTTGTTAGATTCTCAGTTACTCTTGTTTTTCTTGGTCACTATTCTTGCTTGAAAGCTTGTAACAAGTCACAATTTCAATTTGTGTTTGTTTCCAATTAGTCGATTGCCTCCAAAGAAATCACTGAATCTGTCAAGACATATAACACTAACTAGATTGCCTGATCTATTTTTGTTTTTTGTGAGATTTTGGTTTTTGTATCGACTAGTCTTTGTTGATTCAACCCAAACTATAACTTTACTAACAACCACACACAAAACTTTTATGAAAATTGATTTTAAGTTCAGGCATGATTTTAAAACATCGCAAAATTCTTTTGAATTTAAAACCTCAAACCAATATGCATTGCAGAAAGACGATTTTGACATCTGCAAATTGGAGATGCATGAAATGCCTTCCCTATTGACCAATCTCTACCCTCTCATAAGTCCCGATTCCTTTGCCTTTTTGAATAGAAAATTGAGTCCCTTAACTACAAGATTGAAGAGATTACTTCTTCAGGTATCTTAAACATTGACAAGTAATAAATTGGAAGATTAGACATGGCAGTTTTGATTAGAGCTAATCTATTAGCTTTTGAGAAAAGCCTTCTTTTCCTATTTGCGATTTTCTTGAACCTATCTGTAACACCCTCAAAATAATACATAAAACCCATCACTAAAGACATCAATTGATACAAGAGAAATCAACTATTTCTACTCATTAGAGTAGTTCTTACAAAAGTATTACATGTTAACAACAAAAGCAAATGCCCTACGGGCTTACAGCTTTCCAAGTTAACACTTGGTTACACACAAAAAAAGAGTACTAACTCTATACAAAAGAAGCCCTTGGCTTGATGTACATGTAATACAAACAAAAGAAACAAAAGGAGTCTTCAACTCTCATCCTCATCATCCAAGCTATGTCCTTGGAGGTGGCATGCTACCAGTACCTGAAAATGATGTCCCGTATAGGGTGAGCCAATGCCCAGTAGAGATATGCTAAACACAGTATGAGCAATGACTAAGACATTAGCAATTGATAAATGTTCAATTCCCATAAATCAATTCATAACCCATTTCTTATCAACTTCACAATTCATGTCAACGGCTCAGAACCTGGCCAGCCACTTATATGAGACAGTCACTCATATTAAACGTTTTCCATTTACAATAGATAAACATAAAAGTTGTATCAACATCTCAACAGATAAGCATACAAGCTGTACCCACTTTTCAACAGCTTAGCGTATTAGCTATATCAGCACTTCCAACGATAAACATATCAGTTGTATCAATACTTCCTTAGATAAGCATATTAGCTATATCAACACATCAACTGACAAGCATATAAGCTGTATCGGTGGAGTCCATCCCCTATCTCCTCCCCATCAACAACCGGTTTAGAGGTCCATCCCCTATCTTCCCCTAAACCGTGGAGTACATCTGTAGACACCCCATTTTTGACCGACCTTAAGACTCAGACGTCACCGATTGAGCGCTTGGTGATGTTGCATATCGTGCTCGTCCAGAGGTTCCAGAGTCTCGGCCGTGAGCCTTGCCTCCGGACTTCCGGGGTTTTCTATACTTTGCCTCGGTTTGCGAACCAGGCTCGGTTTTCTCTGTTTCTTTTCCCTGAGGGGAGGGAGAGGTCTTGTAGATCATCTCTCAGTGGCCGTAGGCTACGTTTCGTGGTCGTAGGCCACTTTTCCCATTTCGGAGTCTGGTTCCCGGTTTTCGGAGCCGTCAGGCCGTGTGCCTCGGTTTGGGACCGCCTAACCACCTCTGTTTGCCCCGGTTTTTGGTGCATATCCTATTTCCTCCCTTTTGAGGGACACTACGGTCCGAGAGACCAACTTCGTGGTCGAACACCACTCCCGGTGCCTAACAGTCGGTTTTCGGGGCCCCGAGCTGCGCGTTTCGGCCCCCGAACCTTCATTTTACATCGGTTTGTGTTCAATTTTGGCAGGGACCTCTGTTTCATCACCAGGAAGGTCGTAGAAGGGTGGGAGGCTAGTAATTGTTCCAGCAACTAGTTATATTCCATCACCGCCCTCCGACGCCCGTTTTTCTCACTTCAAAGCCAATGTTGACCACCATTGGGCCATTTTCTTCAACCCTAAACCCCATATTTGTGATGTACACATCTGGGATGCCACCAATATTTGGTGGCCGGCCAGTAATTCCATTTGAACCTTTTGACCCCCTTTGAAAAGTGAGTTGTTCTCTCTCCTGGTTCACAGTTGCCAATTTTTGACCACAAGGTTGTGTTGAGAACACATGGGAGGCCACCAATCTGTGGTGGCCGGCCACTAATTACACTTGACCCTTTTGACCCTTGGCCGGCCGGCCATGGGGAGGGCCAGCCGGCCACCCAAACCCTAGCAAGCTGGCCGGCCAGCATCCTTACACCTGGCACATCACAGAAATACACTTTGTTTCCCCCCAGATTCTGTATCCGGGGGGGGCAACTTTTGGAGGGAAACTTGGAGTGATTTCCCTCCCTTTTTTTCCCCCTCTTTCTCCCCCTCTTTGGCCTATATAACCAGCACCCCAAGTCTGGTTTTTGGGTTGGAAAAAAAACCCTTTGGAGCCTTGTGTTACACCTCTCTCTTTCCTTCATCTCAAGCATCCAAACCTCCTAAGTTCTACACCCTTCTCTTCACCACCACCTAGCACCACACCACCACTCCATTCCAGCAGCTAGGAGGGTCTTCTCAGAGGCTAGGAGGCAGCATTTCTTGGTCCAAAGGTAGCCAAAGACTTGGTCTACAAGGGTGAGCAACACTTCCCTCTTTTCTAGCTCATTTTTGCAAGTTTTCTTAGCCCTTCTTGCTCGTACATTTGAGCTCCGGCCATAACTGAAAGAAGTGTTTTTTTGAGCTGTATTTCATGTTTCATGAAGGGCCTCTCACTGTTTGAGGCCCCCATTTTGCACTTGCTTCATTATCCCTCTTGTATGCCTATTTCTTGTGTAGCATTTTAGGCTTATGTGTAATCTGTTTTGAAGCATGTTGTAAACTGTAAATAGGCTTATTTTGAGCCCTTCTTCAACATTGTAGAATGGCTCATCACTGTTTGAGTCCTCCATGGGCTACTTGCTTTGATATCCATATTTTAGCCCCATTTTTGCATAATTTATTAGCCAATTGAGCTTCTGTTTTTGGACCTTGGTCCGAACTGAAAATGGCCTTGTTTTGATACCCTCTCCATGTTTCATTAAGGGTCTATTGCTGTTTGGAGCATCATTTGTATACTTTGTGTTGTAGCCTCTCTTTTAGGCCATATCTTGCATTGCATTTTGAGCATAGTTGTACACTGTTTTGGGCTCGGCCATCAACTGTAAAAAGTCATATTTTGGGCCCCTCTTCAACATTTTTGAAGGGCCCTTACCTGTTTAGGGCCAGAATGTATCAGTTGCTTCTTTATCCCCATTTTGGCCCTTATTTTGCATAGCATTTTGAGCATACTTGTATCTGTTTTTGGGGTTTGTCGTAAAATGTAAAACATCACATTTTTGGCCCCTCTTCAATATTGTAGAAGGCCCCTTCTCTGTTCAGAGCCAGCATCTGTGTGTTGCTTCAATATCTTGCTTTCGGGGCCATTTTTTTATGCTAGCTTAGCCCCATTTGTGCTCACTATTTGGCCATGCTTAAAACTGTAAACATGCTTGTTTTGGGGCTTCCTTGCTTCTGTCGTTACACTTCATGTTCAAATAATGCATGCATTGCATAGCTATAAGCCATTTCATGCGCCAAATTTCATGTTTCGGGACTCGTTCCATGCATCGGGTTTCATTTTATCATGTTTCGGGACTGTTTTGCATCTCATCTTGCTACTAAAATTTGCATGATAGTATGCCATGTTCCATGTCCTTGCCATGTCTTGTTAGAGTGGCATTCCGTGCCGTAGGTTCAGTCCTCGGTTTGCGTGCATGCGGGCACGCATCTCGAGTTGTCTCATTTCCATCTAATGGCCTCCTATGTGAGTGTGGCTGAGGTCCACTTGTGTTGGTGTAAGTCCATCATGCATTGTGTATGCCACTTCATTCCATAGCGTTGTGTATGCTAGGTTGTATGTTAGCGCATTGTGTATGCCATGTTATCTCGTGCATCGTGTATGCCATTTCATAGCATTGTGCATGTTAGGTTGTATCTTAGTTGCATTTCATGCATGTCATGCATATTGCATTGTGTTCGGGATAAGAGTTAGCCTGAGCACGGGAAACGAGGTGCGTTTCGTACTCCGAGTGACGGAACGTGTCTCAATTCCCCAGTCACCGACACTCCGGATTATCCATGATGGAGTAAGGTTTTAGTTGAGTTTTCATGTGCATTCATTCTATATCAAGTTGTGCAATTCGATCCTCGGCCATTATGCATCGATATGCGTGATTGGTGGCACGAGGATCGAGGCATGCATAGATTTGTGAAAATACATTACCATGCCTCTTTCCTGCTCTCTGTTGCAGCAAATCAAGAATCAGCAGTCTTCCGGGGCTGGGCGCGCTTTCCAAAAAACATTGCAAAACAGAGGCTAATTGGGGCATCACAGTGGATTTCCGCGCAAAGGCAACCCGGATATGCATCATTCATCATCTGAAGAAGAGTCAAGGCAGTCCCTGGCTTGCATGCCAGTTTATTGTTTTCTTAGTTAATTTGGTAATTAATTAGGATTTTTGTACATATTTGGACTGTATTATTTGTTCGAACTGTACTATTCATTTGGGACTTTATATTATTCGGATCCTCTGCGCGAGGGCAATGTTGTAATTAGTGTGCATGCGTGTGATGTATGTCTTCCAACCCCACATCTTTCTCCCTTTTATTTACCAGCTTATGATGGTTAGATTAGGACATATTTCAATTAGCATACAGTATGATAGCATGTTTGCATTCATTCATCTGTTTTGCATGCACCGGGCTCGGCGCATCATACTAACTGCATTTGTATTTCAATTCCGAGTTGAATGCATGTTAGCTGTAGCATTCCATATGCCATGTTTAGAATAGCCGAGCCTGCTATAGTTGCATTATTGCATGTGTTGCATTAGGCATTGCTGTATACTTAGGATCGTGCATGGATTTCTAATCAGTTTCTGTTTTGGCTTGGAGTACTCGGTGAGTTTTATGCTTTAGCATCCTTGCATGCGTGTGAGTGACTGCCATGAATAGCATGCTTACCATGAGGCTATGTGTTTATGTGATATAACTGCCTGAATGCCCGTGGGTGAAGGTTGGGTTATTTGGATTGGAACAAATCATTGACTGTGTGTTTTAAGCCTACTAGATAGTGGCAAAATCATGTTTTCTAAGCCCACCCGAGGGTGGCAAATTCACGTCTTAGCCTACTTGCGAGTAGCACCATCAAACCATTTTAAAAAACAAACATGAAATGTTTCATTCCAATTCAGGCAACCCGGTCTATACTTGTATGCTGTGCGCATCACATAGTAAATCTAGGCTAATAACCGGAATAAGAATGCATAAGGTTTTCAAAACTCGATATCATGGTTAGTAGAGGCCGATCTTTGATCGGGCGAGCGGGGGTGCTCAAGAAGTGACCTTCCCCAATCGTACCCAAGTTCCCGAGCCGAGGCAACTTTGGTGATGACGGACACGTGGCCTTAGGCAACGAGTCAGGGTTTCCTAAATTTCCCAAAAATAAAATATTTAGGTGGCGACTCTGTATCTGGCAAAGCAGTCCATGTTTGGCACTTCTTTCAAAAAAAATCTGTTTTCTCAAAACGATTTGCCGGATTTGGACTCTTTGGTTCAGATTAAGAACCGTGACACAAATCGAGTCCGAGCTGTAGCGAGGTCCCCCGTGGGCTTGTTACAACATCCCCTATCTCCTCCCACACAACACAACATATATATATATACACAAAGGTCATATACATACTCAATCAACACATAACGTTAATGCATTCCTTCATCCGTCATACTCTATGACTTATCCACTTGATTAGTTTCAATTTGCCTAATCATCATGCATTATCTACAACAATCAAAACTACCCTCCACCGGTAGCCCAAGCAAATATTTCTAAACAGGAAATAAAAGCTCCAATAGATAAAATAACAATATTTCCCAAAAATGAGCGATTATTAAATCCAACTCCACCATTTCACGATATAATGAATCAATTTCATAAACTCCAATTCGATTTCATAAAATCCATAACTTTCCAAATTAATTATACCAATTAATTTATATACAAATTAGGGTTTTCTTCCCCAACCCTCAATGTTAACCCAATAGGTTCAAATATCAACAACCAACACCCAAATCATCATTTTGAACCCCAAATTACAAATTTGAGAATCCAAATAATAAACCCTCTATTATACCATTTTGAAACCCTAAGCCCCAAAATCAACCAACTTCAACACTTTACCAAAACAACCAAAAATCTAAGTCAAAGACCATAATAGTGAGTAGGAATCCCTACCTCAAAAGATGGAACCCAATGAAGAAGATGAGGAAAACGGAAATGCTCCAAATCGCAAATTTCTCGGATCAAAAGATAGCCCTCAACGATCAACAGCTTTTTTGTAAAGGCCAAAGGTGAGGAAACAACTCTTACTAGATCAATCCCTAGAGAGAAGGGAAGGATTTAGAGAGAGAAGCTCAACAATGGAGTTTTTGGAAAAGTAAGAGAGAGAAGAGAAATGAAAAAGTGATTTTTAAAAGTCAAAACACGGAGCGTTAACCCAGTTGCCCCGCTCGAGCGTCCAAACCCCCGCTCGAGCGACACTCACAGACTCCCGCTCGAGCGGCCAATACCCCGCTCGAGCGTCGGATGCACACTCCCAGTACTTTTGCAGACAGGTTCCCCGCTCGAGCGCTCAACTCCCCGCTCGAGCGGCACACACAAACTCCCGCTCGAGCGTCCAACACTACGCAGGAAATACTGGATGGGCGTATTCGTCGCTCGAGCGCCCCAATCCATGCTCGAGCGGACCTGAAATAAAAGAATCCCCGCTCGAGCGTTAAAAGTCCCGCTCGAGCAGACAAGCCAAAATCTGGGCAACTAGACTTGGTTCCTAAGCTCAACCAACCTGTTCCAAACCTTCCCAACACCACCCAAGACTCAAATATAAAGAGTAAAGGATGTAAACAAGATATACACCACAACCAACTCCACGGAGCCTAAGTCCGGATACAACAAATAAAGAAAAGGGAATCCGAGATCATTATAACCTCCCCCCCTTAAAGAAATTCGTTCCCGAAATTAAACACAAGTTTTTCGAAAACAGGTTTTTCTCCATTTTGAACAATGTTACAATTCAACATTAAACAACTTGACCCATTACCGGCCATTTCATCTCTTGTCAAGAGGCATCTCACAACAATTACATTTCCACATGTATTCCCTTTCCTTTTCAACCATTTTCAACGCACATGGATCACAATTTCATATCATAATCAATTTTCATGATACATCTCCAGTTCTATAATATAGCCAATATATGCAATATTACAATCAACTTCCATACCAAGGCAAGTTCTACAATATTTCCATAACCAAAACATTCACAATGTTTTTACAACTTAAGACATATTTAATGATCTTAAAGTTCAACAATACAACAATATATAACATATGTTCAAACATCCACAAATAGGTCTGGGTATTTCTCTTGGACCTCCAACTCACGTTCCTAGGTGGCCTCCTCCACTCCGTGATGTTTCCACAAAACCTTTACCAAAGGAATGGTCTTGCCACGTAGGACTTGATCCCGCCTATCCAAGACCCGAACCAGTCTCTCCTCATACGAGGCATCCTCATCTACCTCTAAGTCGGTCCAATCCAATACAAGTGATGGATCCGGCTCATACTTCCGAAGCATACTCACATGAAACACGTCATGAACTCCGGACAACTGTAGCGGCAAAGCTAAATGATATGCGACCTCGCCAATCCTCTCCAGGATCTCAAAGGGACCGATAAACCGAGGGGACAACTTCTCACTCTTCCCGAACCTCATCAAACCCCGCCTAGGTGATATTTTCAAGAAAACATGATCACCTACCTCAAACGCCAAAGGCCTCCTCCTACGGTCGGCATAACTCTTTTGGCGACTCTGGGCTGTAACAAGCCTCCTACGGATAAGCTCAATCTTCTCCGTCGTCTCCCTAACCAACTCCGGGCCCAACAAAGGCACATCACCCACCTCGGCCCAACACACCGGGGATCTACACGGTCGGCCATACAAGGCCTCAAACGGTGCCATACCGATACTAGACTGAAAGTTGTTGTTGTAGGCAAACTCCGCCAATGGTAAGTGCCTCTCCCACGTCCCACTAAAGTCAAGGACACAACCCCGAAGCATATCCTCAAGGATCTGAATAGTACGCTCGGACTGCCCGTCAGTCTGAGGATGGTAAGCCGTACTAAAGGTCAACTTTGTGCCCAAGGCACTCTGCAAACTCTGCCACAACCCAGCAGTAAAACGAGGATCTCTATCTGAGACGATCGTTACTGGGACCCCGTGCAATCTCACTATGTCCCGAATATACAAGTCGGGAAGATGGTCTACCGAATCCCTTACGCGCATAGGAATAAAGTGCGCCGACTTAGTCAACCGGTCTACAACCACCCAAATTGCATCACTACCCCGCTGAGTCCTCGGAAGACCTACAACGAAGTCCATAGTGACATGCTCCCACTTTCACTCGGCAATAGGCAAGGGTTGCAACAAACCCACTGGCCTCTGATGCTCGGCCTTCACTTGCTGGCAAGTAAGGCACTTAGACACGAAAACTGCCACATCTCTCTTCATACCCCGCCACCAAAACTGGCGACCCAAATCCCGATACATCTTAGTGCCTCCCGGATGCACCGCAAGGCGTGAATGGTGAAACTCTCGGAGTACCTCCTCTCGGCAAGACTCCGGCACAAACAAGCGGTCGCGGTATCTCACACTCAGGTCAGGATACACCGTCAAACCCTTCTCAACTTTCCCACTGGAGATCTTCTCTCGGAGGGACTCTACCTCAAGGTTACCCCTCTGTGCCTCTAACACTCGGGTCACAAGTGTAGGCTGCGCAAGAACAGAAAACAAGACCACAGCCTCAACAGATTCGCTCAGACACAAATCGAACTCACCAAGTGCCCCCAACATCCCCCACTCCCGGATGGCTATACAAGCTACATCACCTATGGATTTTCTACTAAGGGCATTGGCCACTACATTGGCTTTTCCCGAATGATAATGCAACTCGAAGTCGTAATCCTCAATGAACTCCATCCACCTCCTCTGCCTCAAGTTCAAGTCCTTCTGTGAAAACAGATATTTCAGACTCTTATGATCCGAGAACACCTCGAATCTCTCGCCATAAAGGTAGTGCCTCCAGATTTTCAAGGCAAAGATCACCGCTGCTAACTCTAGGTCATGGGTAGGGTAATTCTTCTCATCAATTTTCAACTGACGTGAGCCATAAGCTACCACTTTCCCCTCTTACATTAACACACAACCCAAACCCTCTCGTGAGGCATCACAATAAACCGCATAACCCAATCCTCTCTCCGGAATAATCAAAACCGGAGCGGTGGTCAATCTAACTTTCAATTCCTGGAACGACTTTTCACAAGTCTCACTCCACACAAATTTGACTCCCTTCCGAGTCAACCTAGTCAACGGCGAAGCTAGCTTGGAGAAATCCTTCACAAACCGGCGGTAATACCCAGCTAACCCCAGAAAACTACGGATCTCAAACACACTCTTCGGCTGTGCCCAATCTTGCACTGCCTCAGTCTTGGATGTATCAACCGACACCCCTTCCCCGGATACTACATGGCCTAAGAATTTGACTTCCCTTAGCCAGAACTCACACTTTCCAAACTTGGCATACAGTTTATGGGCTCTAAGTAACTCAAGCACCACTCTCACGTGTTCCTCGTGCTCCTCCTCGGAAGGTGAATAGATAAGAATGTCGTCCACGAAAACGACCACAAAACGATCCAAGAATTCCCGGAAGATCCGGTTCATCAAGTCCATAAAGACCGCCGGTGCGTTGGTAAGCCCAAATGGCATCACCAGAAATTCATAATGGCCATACCGCGTACGGAATGCCGTCTTCGGAATATCTTCCTCCCTGACCCTCAACTGGTGGTAACCCGATCTCAAGTCTATCTTAGAGAAACAACGGGAACCCTTCAACTGGTCGAACATATCATCTATACGGGGCATCGGGTACTTATTCTTGACCGTAGCCCGATTCAACTTCCGATAATCGATACACAATCTCAAGGCACCATCTTTCTTTTTAGCAAAGAGGGCCGGTGCTCCCCACGGCGAAACACTAGGGCGAACAAATCCCTTATCCAGCAACTCCTGGAGCTGAATCTTCAACTCACTCAACTCGGCTGGGGCAAAACGATAAGGTGCCATAGAAATCGGCGCCGTGCCGGGCACCAAATCAATGGAGAATTCAATCTCACGGTGAGGTGGCAAACTAACGAGATCCTTGGGAAAGACATCCGAATACTCACAAACCACCCTCGGTAAAACAATCTGGGTCTCATCACACTCACCACTGAAAAAGCTAGCAAGTAGACCACTAAGCTCACTCCGCCCTCGCGGATTATACCCCGGTGGTACAACACTACCAACCCGATCCCCCAAGAAATGTAAACCTCTTCAGGTGCCCAGGCTGTCCACACTGATAACAAGACAAAGGCTGGCCCCTGCCCTGACTCTGGCCCTGAGGTCTGGCTGAAGAAGAAGCAGCTCGCTGACCCCTTCCCTTCTGCGGGCAAACCGAAGACTTGTGACCCAACTGGCCACACGCAAAACAAGTCAAGCCTCCCTGACTACCTCTCCCGGAGCCTGCACTCGGTACTAGAAAAGTCGATCTAGCCAAGCCACTTTGAGACTGCTGAGGGTTAAAACCCCTCTGTCTCCTGCCATCACCCTGGCCCTCTTGGATCCTCTTTGGAACCTTGCTGTTTCTCATCATCCTCCTCCTGCATCATAATTTCCATATGAGCAGCCGCATCCACCAGATGTCTATACTCTGGGATGTAAGACCCACCGACTCTCAACTTGAGGCCCCGCCTCAACTTTCGCTCAAACTCATAGCAACGACGTTCCTCGGACGCCACTAGCTCAGGTGCAAACCTGGACAGGCTAGTAAAAGTAGTCTCAAATTCGGCCACTGAGAAGCCCTGCTGCTTAAGCCGGCTAAACTGATCCCTCAGCTCCTCCCTAGCAGCTGCAGATAAAAACCTCCCCTGGAAAGCCTCTACAAAAGCCCCCCATGCACCACCAACACGGGCCTTCTCATACTTCCACCATTGACCCGCATCTCCCTTCAGCTGGAAAGATGCCAAGGTCACCTTTAGAGTCCCATCCTCGATGCCAAGCATCTCGAATGTCTTCTGCATCTGTTCCAACCACTCGTCAGCCTTAAGTGGCTCCTTCGGATCTCCAACAAATTCGTCCGGGTTAGACAGGAAAAATTCCCTCTTCAAGAAAAAAGGCCCTGCCTCTGTAACCTGAAGCTCAGCTCTGAGAATACCCAAAGCTCCTGCTATCTCTTGGGCCAAGGTACCCATAGCCTGCTGACCCACTGGTTCGGCCACGTTGGCCTGACCAACTCCCTCCTGCACTGCCGGAATGTCATCCGGTAAAGGCACCTCCTGCCTCCTAGGCCTACCACGCCTACCACCCCGTCCTGACATCCTATTAAAGATAACAAAGACGTTAGCACATTCATAAATGTGCCAAAACTAAACACCCGCATCCTAATGCATGGACAACTGTAATTCACTCCACGTAAGCACATAAACACATAAGCACTTACGAATTCCATTCCCGGATAATGACAGTCCCAAGGCGTTACTAGAGTTCCGGTTAGAAACAGCATTGATCAAGTGCTTTTCCAAGAAGACTCACAGAAACCCAAGGATCCAATCAACATCCTAGAAATCAAATCCCATACCCAAATAATCACATAAACACATTACATTACACTTAAGTCTCTAACAAGCGAGACAAACCCATTGTGATACTAATCACTTCCCACGTACCCAAAGTATTCGAACCCGGTATGCTCTGATACCAATTTGTAGCACCCTCAAAATAATGCATAAAACCCATCACTAAATACATGAATTGATACAAGAGAAATCAACTATTTCTACCCATCAGAGTAGTTCTTACAAAAGTATTACATGTTAACAACAAAAGCAAATGCCCTACAGGCTTACAGCTTTCCAAGTTAACACTTGGTTACACACAAAAAAAGAGTACCAACTCTATACAAAAGAAGCCCTTGGCTTGATGTACATGTAATACAAACAAAAGAAACAAAAGGAGTCTTCAACTCTCATCCTCATCATCCAAGCTATGTCCTTGGAGGTGGCATGCTACCAGTACCTGAAAATGATGTCCCGTATAGGGTGAGCTAACGCCCAGTAGAGATATGCTAAACACAGTATGAGCAATGACTAAGACATTAGCAATTGATAAATGTTCAATTCCCATAAATCAATTCATAACCCATTTCTTATCAACTTCACAATTCATGTCAACGGCTCAGAACCTGGCCAGCCACTTATATGAGACAGTGACTCATATTAAACGTTTTCTATTTACAATAGATAAACATAAAAGTTGTATCAACATCTCAACAGATAAGCATACAAGTTGTACCCACTTTTCAACAGCTAAGCGTATTAGCTATATCAACACTTCCAACGATAAACATATGAGTTGTATCAATACTTCCTTAGATAAGCATATTAGCTATATCAACACATCAACTGACAAGCATATAAGCTGTATCAGTGGAGTCCATCCCCCATCTCCTCCCCATCAACAACTGGTTTAGAGGTCTATCCCCTATCTTCCCCTAAACCGTGGAGTACATCCCCTATCTCCTCCCACACAACACAACATATATATATATACACAAAGGTCATATACATACTCAATCAACATATAACGTTAATGCATTCTTTCATCCGTCATACTCTATGACTTATCCACTTGATTAGTTTCAATTTGCCTAATCATCATGCATTATCTGCAACAATCAAAACTACCCTTCACCAGTAGCCCAAGCAAATATTTCTAAATAGGAAATAAAAGCTCCAACAGATAAAATAACAATATTTCCCAAAAATGAGCGATTAATAAATCCAACTCCACCATTTCACGATATAATGAATCAATTTCATAAATTCCAATTCGATTTCATAAAATCCATAACTTTCCAAATTAATTATACCAATTAATTTATATACAAATTAGGGTTTTCTTCCCCAACCCTCAATATTAACCCAATAGGTTCAAATATCAACAACTAACACCCAAATCATCATTTTGAACCCCAAATTACAAATTTGAGAATCCAAATAATAAACCCTCTATTATACCATTTTGAAACCCTAAGCCCCAAAATCAACCAACTTCAACACTTTACCAAAACAACCAAAAATCTAAGTCAAAGACCATAATAGTGAGTAGGAATCCCTACCTCAAAAGATGGAACCCAATGAAGAAGATGAGGAAAACGGAAATGCTCCAAATCGTAAATTTCTCGGATCAAAAGATAGCCCTCGACGATCAACAACTTTTTTGTAAAGGCCAAAGGTGAGGAAACAACTCTTACTAGATCAATCCCTAGAGAGAAGGGAAGGATTTAGAGAGAGAAGCTCAACAATGGAGTTTTTGGGAAAGTAAGAGAGAGAAGAGAAGTGAAAAAGTGATTTTTAAAAGTCAAAACACGGAGCGTTAACCCAGTCGCCCCGCTCGAGCGTCCAAACCCCCGCTCGAGCGGCACTCATAGACTCCCGCTCTAGCGGCCAATACCCCGCTCGAGCGTCGGATGCACACTCCCAGTACTTTTGCAGACAGGTTCCCCGCTCGAGCGCTCAACTCCCCGCTCGAGCGACACACACAAACTCCCGCTCGAGCGTCCAATTCCCCGCTCGGGCGCCCCAATCCACGCTCGAGCGAACCTGAAATAAAAGAATCCCCGCTCGAGCGTTAAAAGTCCCGCTCGAGCGGACAAGCCAAAATCTGGGCAACTAGACTTGGTTCCTAAGCTCAACCAACCTGTTCCAAACCTTCACAACACCACCCAAGACTCAAATATAAAGAGTAAAGGATGTAAACAAGATATACACCACAACCAACTCCACGGAGCCTAAGTCCGGATACAACAAATAAAGAAAATGGAAACCGGGATCATATCAACCACTGGATCCCAGGTTTTGATCAATTTTGGATATTAGCTCCCAAAGGAAGGCTAAGATAAGCGAAGGGGAAAACTACCTACTCGGCATTTAAGCATTTTAGTCGATTCTCTCATGAATTCATCATCAGTTCCCATTCCAACAATCAAGCTTTTCCGGAAATTGATTTTCAACCCAAATAACAATTCAAAGCATTTCATCATCCTCCTTAATATGTTCAGTAGTGCATCCTCAATATTGTTACGGATAATAGATGATTTCCCACAAGTAAATCAATTGAAGGAAATAAAGATTAATAAGGAAAAATTAAATAAATAACAACACAAGAACATTTATGTGGTTTCCTCAATGTGAGGTACGTCCACTGGACTGCACTCTGATTCCACTATCAATTGAAGTTTTTCAAATGATTATAAACGAGACACGAATGGTCTCAGAAATCACCCTTAGATGAATTCCAAATAATGACAAATAAATAGAGTAAAGACCTCACCAAAATAGATGAACAAATGTCCTCCAAACAAATTGTAGAAGACCAGAAGTAATAGACCAAAATAGTCACCACACCTTCAAAGCAAACCTGAAGCAAAAACAAAAGCACAAAAGCAGAGCACTGATTCTCTGCCACTCTAGCAGAATACACACAACAACACTTTTGTGTAACAAAACAAACCCATTAATTGATTGAGCATAGGAAACTTATTGTACAAAAACAAAAATCCACCGAATAATTGATATATATAATATCAATATTAGCAACACACCTAATAAACCTATTGGACTTTCCTTAAAACCCTAACTGTCACCAAACAAATTTTAAATACCTATTAGGCCTCCCAAAGTCAAATATATTATATAGGAAATATATTATAACCAATATCAAACCGAATTAAATATTCTTTTAATGAATTAATTGGGTCTCATACTCCATTAAGGAGGTATACCCAACAATGCTCCCTCTACCGACTTAGGTCGAGATATCAACCATACCCTCCAAAGTTCGACATTAAAAATGTTTGTCCCTCGACAAAAGCCTTAGTCAACATATCTGAAATGTTATCATATGTGTGAACCTTTTCAAGTTGCAAGAACTTTGAATCTAACACATCACAAATTTAATGGTATCTCATATCAATTTGTTTCGATCTCGAATGAAAAGTGAAATTTTACTCAAATGAATAGTAGTTTGACTATTACAATGAAGCACATACCTCTCTTGCTTCAAACCTAACTCTTGTAGAAATTTCTTCAACTGTAACTCTTCTTTACAAGCTTCTGTAATGGCAGTAAATCTAATTTCAGTAGTTGATAGAGTAATACATTTTTCCAATTTAGATTGCCATGCCATAGCTCTCCCTCCAAATGTCATCAAATACCCCTAAATAGATTTCCTAGAATGTCATCACTTAGGAGTGTAAACCTGGCCCGACCCAACCCGAGCTCGGGCCAGCCCACTATCGGGGCACACAGGCTCCTACCGAAATTCGGGTCGGGCTGGGCTAGCCTACAGATTGAAAAGTTAGGCCCAGGCTCAGGCCCATTCAAAATAAGGCCGCAAGCCCAGCCTGGCAGGCCTTTTTTTTTGTGAAAAATAAATTCTAGATATATTATATATGTAGATTATTTATGAGGGATAAAAAATAAAAGAGATTGTACTAGAGTATTTTAGTTAAGATTAATCAGATTTTTAGTTATGTTTTATTTGGTGGTGTAGCTCGACTTTTCAGATACGATTAGCCTTACAGTTCGGACTCCCGTGACTTTGAATCTGATCTCACAAGTGCAATGTGAAATAGATAAACACCAAAGAGTCCAAATCTGGCAAATCATTTGGAAAATCAATTTTGAATTAAAATGCCAAAAGTGGACTGCTTTGCCAGATACAGAGTCACCACCTAAATATTTTTGAAAAATTTAAGAAACCTGAGACTTGTGCCGAAGGCCACTTATCCGTCATTACCAAGATTGTCTCGACTCGGGAACTTAGGTACGAGAGGAGAAGGTCATGAATTGAGCACCCCACTCGTCCGATCAAGGATCAGCCTCTACTAATCATGATGTGAATCTTATCTACATTATATGCTCTTGTTCTGATTATTAGACTAACTTTACTATGTGTTGCACACAAGTATAGACTAATTTGCAAAAATTGGAACACATGAGCTCAAGTTTGTTTTGAAAATTGTTTCAAATACGTATCTCTTGAAAAAAATGGTAGCATATGTACATTACTCAAATTGTTCCAATTCAAGCGATTAGCCTTCATCCACATGCATTCAAGTAGATATAGCACTTAAGCACTTAGCCTCATGGCAAGCATGCTAAAGATGGCAACAATCACACTCATGCAAGATGCTAAAGCACAAAAAATGATCACCTAGTACTCTGAGGTGAGCTAAAAGAAACAAAAGAGTTAGAAAAACGTGCATGCTCCTAACTAATGCAATATGACTAATGCAACACATACAAAATGTAATTAATAGGCTCGGCTACTAATTATGTCGTGCGAGTCAATTTGATAGCATGCAATTTAACCACCTTTTCAAAGAAGTATTTAAACGACAATGCATTGTTGGAATGATGAACTGAGCCTCGATGCATGCAAGACAATTGGATGCAAACATGGAGTATGCTAAAAGGAAAGTGATGTTCTAAACTAACCATCATAAGAAAGTAAATAAAATGGAGAAAAACGTGGGGTTAGAAGACATACACATTATCACATTGCTTGCCCTCGCGCAGGAGGGTCTGAATGAATAACCTAAGCTAATTAATTACCTAATTAACTAACTATTACAAACCGAAATCAATAAATTAGCTAAGCTACTTAACTAATTAGTACAACAACAAATTTAACTAACTATTCTAGCTAATTAAATAAGTACAACACACAGCTATTCTAACTAACTAGTTACAAGCCCTCTACTCCAAGCATAATTACAACATCATCTTGATGGATCCCAAGAATCGAGGGATGGCTCATGCATGGATGGAGATTTCCACCCGATAATGCTCTCCGTTTTGCTACTAGAATATCTCTGTTGCACAATTGAAAAATTGCACTATTTTTCTCCTCAGCTTCTGCTTTGTTCTGCTGAAAAAGGGTACTGCTTGCCTGGAAAAAAGTGGCTGGCAACCCAAAAGTAGTGGCCGGTATGCCACTAATAGTCGGTTGCTGTCCAAAAAAGGTGGCCTGCCGGCTACTAATTTTGGTTCTCTCCTACAGTAACAGAGGACAAACAGAGCACAAAGCAAAGTATTCTCAGGGGATGTTTGTCCACCCTGCCTCTCCTTATCAGCAAACAGGTGAAAGGAGAAGTAGGCTCAATTCACAAGCCATCAATCGATGCAATCACATTGCATGATGACTTATGAATCGAGGGACATAATTTCAATAAATGCATAACAAAAGACCAACAAACCTCCTCCCTATCATGGATTGATCAAGGAAAGTGGTTGACATTGACTCTTGAATCATTTACATCACTAACAAGTATGAAATGACTCAAGACTCAATGGGTTCAATTAACATCCGATTGAACCCAAGTTGATTTTATTATCTTGCATCACTTTTAGCCCCAATTTTATTACTTCATTTTAATTACCATCCATTCATTAGTTCATTAAGTCCAAAAGTGAGCTTTAAGTCCTCTAGTAGAAAGGAGTACCAAACCAAATGTTGTTTTAGACATGAGAGAAGAGTCATGTCGTTGGTAATGAACCCCCAAAGGATTAGACCATTAAGAACAACAATATCAATCTCAAGCTTAAACAAACAACTAGTTTGAAACAACTTTCAAAGCAAAGAAAAAGCCAAGAAAGGAGGGAGTTTGCAGAGGTGATTAGAGATGAAAACAAGTATTGAAAGCAAGAAATAAACACTATCAACTCAAATAGGTTGGTGGCTGAGGCCTAAACCACGAAACCTATGAGGACCATTACACTACAAGCATGCTATACAAAGATCAAATGAAATAAACACCTCAAAATAGTCCTAAAATAGTCAAAAATAGTGCTGGACTTAAGACAAAAATAGCTAAAATAATAAGTTACAACATAGAGCAAGTTAAGCTAGTAAGCAAGCACAATGAGGGTAGGCTACTCCCTCCATTTTTGGGACTTCAAAACATGATTTTAGCCTCTAAAAAAACTCTGAGATTCAGCAGTAAAAAGCTCAAAAAAATATAATAGAAAGGTGGAAAACACAAGGGCAAAGGCCTAGGAAGTTAGGTGCAAAGAAGGGTGATCCACCCATCCACCCTTAATGGCCTTAAACCACAAGTTTCAACCCAGATATTCAGTGCAAAAACAGTCCAAAAGTAGTTGAAAAGATGGAAAATAAAGAAGGGAAAAAAGCTAAGAATTATACCTCTTGAAGAGGGATACCCTTCTTGAGTTGCAAACCAACAATTACACACCCTCAAGAGCTAAATGAAACCTCAAAAACACCTCAGCACAAATACCATAAGGTTTGGTTTAGAGTGTATAGGCAAAGATTGAAGAACTTGCAAGAGAGAGAGAGAATTGTAGAGCGAGAGAGAGAGAGAGAGAGAGAGAGAGAGAGATTTTTGCTCCAAAATTTTCAAACCTTTAAAACAAGAGGGAAGGTCCTCTATCTATAGAAAAACATAAGACCTCCTCAGAAATATCCATATAGACACGTATGGACTGGTGCATGCACCTGTGGAAATAGATGGCACAGTTGGCAAAAATATCTAAAAAAACACACAAGTGGCCGGTAGGCCACTAATAGTAAACGTCAGTCCACACTAGTGGGTCTATAGGTCCCAGGATGTATAAGCTTGAAAAACTACTGTTTTGGTCCAAAAATAAGACAAGAGGTTCACAGGGTTTTGAGGTTCAAAGTTGAGGCATTCTACTGAGGACTTCGAGAATTTGATAAGCATATACAAATTCATCATTGAGTGTGCAATCAATGGCGCCCAAGTCGTAAGGGCGGTCAAAAATGGGTGTCTACAGGTGGTATTTAATTATGTGTAACTTGTGTTTTTTTGGTTATAACTAAAAAAGTAAGAAGTTGTTTAATTTTCTTATTTTGTTATAACATTTTTTTAGTTATTATTCATGAGAGTCATTTGGTTATGGCTCGTGTAGTGTTTAGTTGAGACCTTTTTTCTTTTTTTAGGTATAACTAACTATAAAATTATGTCATTTTTTACTTTAGCTATGACTAATTTGCTTTTTAAGTTACAACATTATTTTGGTTATTGTTAATGAGATATTTTGTTATTATGTTATGTTTTGTAATTATGACTCAAAAACTATGAAGTTATGCCATTTTCTTATTTAGTTATAAGCTATGTACATAGTCTTTTTCTGGAAAAAAAAATGAAATAAAATGAATAATTTTATATATATCAAAATGAAACAAAATATTACAATTATTAAATTAAATAGATAATATTTAATGAATAATTTATATTTCAAAATGACATAAAATATTACAAAAATTTATATCATTAAATAAAATAGATATAGATTATTGATGATGGTAGAGAAATTACATCACTACAGGTCAAGTACATCTCAACTAGGTTGGCACCTACTAGCTTACCAATCATTTCCATTATACTCTACTTCAATAATCTAATAAAAACATTACCAAATGAAATAGTAAATAAAAAAAAATAAAAAAATTGTTGATCAATCATCGGAGGAGGTAGACAATTCACTCACGTTGCCCGAGGATATACTATCCAAATCGCTTTGAATTATCTAATTTTCACTATAAATTTGTCTTCTTGTAAGCGTATGCATATGACCTCTCGATATCCTAAGTGTCTCCACCATTTGGGATGAAAGTCTGCTGCAATAATTTCTCAACATCTATCCACCTGCACTAACAGCTGTTTTAGAAGCCACTATAAAAATAGGAACGGTTAGTATATCACGGGCCATTTATCAAAACACAGGCCACATAATTTCATTTTTTTTCCACCAATCCAGAATATCAAAATCATCATCATCATCCACTGGTGGGTTATCCAAATAATATTGTAATTCAGAACTACTTACGCTTGTGTTTTGAGATATTCTTCTACTTATTATTGCTGAAAAACACTTAATCTTCCACCTCGAGATGAGGCTGGTTTAGCATGTGTAGGTCTATTTGTAGATACAGTTTCCTTATGTTTTTCAAATAATTTTTTGCATGTTTTCATAATAGGGCAAGTTGTTCCTGATCAGCGAAAATACGATCTAAAAATTCTTGTAACTAATTTCTTTACACGTATGATCAATGGATCCAAATATTTATAAGTTTTTTCATTGTAGTAACGTAGACCGCCCCCGAGAACTCCCCGCTCTCCGCGCCGGCAAGGGCGCGGATTCGTTTTGTTCTCTAGCTACTACAAGTTCGGACTCATGTCACGGTTCTGAATCTAATCTCGCAAAGTGCAATGCAAGATTGATAAATCACTAAAGAGTCCAAATCCGGCAAATTGTTTTTGGAAAACTGAATTTATAAAGAAGTGCAAAAACATGGACTGCTTTGCCAAATACAGAGTTGCCACTTAAATGTTTTATTTTGGAAAAATTTAGGAAACCCTGACTTGTGCCTAAGGCCACGTGTCCGTCATCACCGAAGTTGCCTCGGCTCGGGAACTTGGGTACGAGAGGGGAAGGTCATGCAATGAGCACCCCCACTCGCCCGCTCAAAGATCGGCCTGTACTAAGCATGATATTTTGTTTTTGAAAACACATGTGTTCTTATTCCGGTTATTAACCTAGAATTACTATGTGATGCGCACAGCATACAAGTACAGACAAGATCGCCTAAGTTGGAACAAAACATTGCATGTTTGTTTGTTTGAAAACGGTTTGAAGTTTGCTACTCGCAAGTAGGCTAAGTTATGAATTTCAATGAATTGTTCCAATTCAAGCAATCCAACCTTCACCCACAGGCATTCAGGTAGTTAATCAACTAAGCAGTTAGCCTCATGGCAAGCATGCTAACATGGTAGCATTTACACATATACAGTATGCTAATGCGTAAACACTCACAGTGTACTTCGAGCCAAAACAGAGAACTAGTCAGAAATCATGCATGATCCTAGTTCATGTTAAGATGGCTAATGCGACGCATGCAAGAATGTAACTCAGACAGGCTCGGCTATTCTAAGATGGCATATGAAATGCAACTTGATAAATGTATTCAAATAGGTATCGAAATACAATGCAGTTAGTATGATGCGCCGAGCCCGGTGCATGCAATACAGATGAATGGATGCATGCATGCAAGCATGAGGTATGCTAATCGAAATATGCCCTAAAACTAACCATTGTAAGCGGATAAGTAAAAGGGAGAAAGAAATGGGGGTTGAAAGACATGCATCACACACACGCACGCTTATTACAACAATTGGCCCTGTCGACGGAGTGTCCGAATAAGAAGCTGACTAGCTAATCTAAGCTAATTAAACTAATTATTACATCACAAAACCAATTAACTCACAAGCTAATTAATTAAGCTATTACAACACAAATGAATAGTTAAACGCATTAACTACTTAAATACAAAAGCAAAGCATAAACTAGCTAAGTGTAGACACCCCATTTTTGACCGTCCTCAAGACTTGGACATCACCGTTTGAACACTCGGTGATCATCCATGTTCGTGTTCGTTCTGAGTTCTCGGAGGTCTCGGCCATGCGCCTCGCCTCACGATCTCTCAACTTGACTGTTTTGTGCTTGGTTGTGGACCAAACACTTGCATTTCTGTTTTTAAGGGAAGAGGGTGGCTTTTTGGCCATCCTCTCAACCCACCGGCCAAGGCATGATGCCATCGGCCCTTGTTTCTTGCCATCGGCCAAAGGTTGTGGCCGGTCGGCACCTTTGTTGGTCGGTCGGCCACCTTTGTTGGTCAGTCGGCCATTTCTGCTTGTCGACCCCTTTCCATCTGCTTTTGGCAGATATTTTATGCCAGCTGTCACAGCTGGCATCCACATTACACCCCCTCCATACACGTGTATGGAGGGATTTGCTTCCTTGTGTTAGCTTCTCCAAGAAGCTTTAGAAGTGGATTTCTATAAGAGGGGAGGCCCTCCTCCCTTCTCAGGGGTTCTGAAATGTAGGGTTAGGAGTTTTATATCTATCTATCTCTATATCTCCCTCTCTTTTGATTTGTGTGTGTAATAGTGTTCAAAAGTGAGTTTTTGTCTTACTTTTGCCCTTAAACACCTAGTATTACACCACCCTTGGGTTGCTGAGGCACTAGAGGGTTGTTGTTAGAGTTCTTGAGTTGATTTTGATCCAAGGAAGGTGCTGGAGTGGTGTTCTAGAAGAGGTTTTTCAAGGGTGAGCATCCTTACTTTAGTTACCCCTTTCTTGCTTAGGCTTTTAACCATTCTTGCATGCTGTTTTAAGCTTCGACTATAACTGATAAAATTTTTGATTTTGTGTGCTTTAGAACTTTGTTTGAGGTCACTTTGAGGTTTGGGGTTGTCTCCCCCCTCCAAGGCCTTGTTAGGCCTTGTTTTAGGCCATACCTTTTGGCCATTGTTTTGGTCTTTGCATGACCTCTCTACCAGTGAAATCCAGAGGATTTTCAGTGGTGGAGAGGTGGTTTTGAGGTCCTAAATAGGAGAGGGTCATCCCCTCTCCTTGTTGTCTTTGATGCTTGCATAAATGGCTTATGTGGTAGCATGTGTGTTTAACTTGTTTTAGCTTCATTTCAGTATGTATTAGGCTTTGTTTTGCCATGAACACCTCTGTTTTGAGTTGGTTTAGACATGCCTTGTATGCTTCATACACTTGTCTTGTAATCCTACGATTTGGCCTTAACGTGCATCATGTTGTAACATGTGTTTTTAACATGATTTTGGCTCAACTTCATGAAGCTTTTAGCCATGTTGTAGCATGCTTAAGTTCTGTTTTTCATTGTTTTGGTTATGCTTGCATTGTTTTGTATAGCTACCATGTATTCTAGCTTGTTGGCTTCGGGTGTCCAAGCTTTTAGCATGCATTACTTGGATAATTCCAATGATTTGGCATCGTTTGTTGTACTATTTCAGTCCATGTTTCATGCTTTAATGTTTGCTTTCATCACTCCTTTAATGCCTTAAAGAGTTGTGGTCTTATGCTTCTTGAATGGACTATTGTGTATGCTTCCATGCTTAGGCCATTTGGATGCCATCTAAGTGTGTTTTTGGCCTTGTCTTGATCTGCTTTGGGACTGTTTTGAGCCCCTTTGACCCTTTGGGACTTGCCTTGTATGGCCATGGTTTGAGCCCTTTGGTTAGCCTTAGGCCTTGGACCTTCTTGCATGCTTTGCTTGCTTTATTTGGTTGATTTGGCATCATTCCTCATATATTTTCAAAGCTTACAATGCATGTCATTTGTCCATGTTTATCCTCTTTTAAGTGTGCTTAAGAGTTCCCCTCCTATGCTTAAGTGTTAGGTCAATTGACATGCATGTTTGTATGTGTTTTTGTCCTCATTTCCATAGCACTTTGGCCACTGATTTGGGCTTATTCGAGAGCTGCCCATTTTGGTTTAAGACCATTCCCGCATGTTGTTGCATGCTTGCCTTGCATGTTGTTGCATACTTGGCCTATTAACATGTTGTTGCATGCTTAAGTGGTAGTGCATTTGGCATGCATTATTTTGGTATTAGGTTGCTTAACATGTTGTTACATGTTTGACTCACATGTTGTTACATGAGTGAATGTTATCACATGCCTTGCATGTTTTGCATGTTTGTTAAGCCACATGCTTGTTCGCATGCTTATCTTCGCATACTGTCACATGCTAGTTTCCTTGCATAGCACTGTTGCTTCCATGCTTGTATTGCACTAGTGCGCTTGCATGTTTAGATTGCACAGCATCGAGCATGCATCTCTTGCCTCTTGATCAATCATGATAGAGGTTTGGGGCCCCTTATGTGTTTATATGTATTTCATTCAACATTGAAGTTGCACACTTGGCCTCTTTGGCCATCATGCATCGAAATGCGTGATTGGTGGCCCGAGGGTCGAGAACCATGCTCCTTTGAGTCTTAGACAAGATAAGGAGGGTGGTACTGCAAACATTGCTTTGAAAATGCATTGTCATGCCTTGTCTGTCCTCTGCTGCAGCAAAACAGGATTCTGCAGGAATAGATGGCCGGTCGGCCATCTTCAATGCCGGTCGGCTATGTATTGTTGGCCGATGGCCCCACTTTTGGTCGGTGACTATACTTCCATGGCCGGTGGCCTCATCTCTTGGTCGGTGACATACCACAGTGCTCAGGGAGTGATTCTGGAGCTTCCTTGGGACTTGTGAAGTTTTCAGAGATGCAGAGCAGTGTAAACAGAGGCAACATGACATGGCGATGGATTTCCCAGCAAAGCTGAGCATGCATGCATTCCTCCCTCTTCCCGAAGTTGCTTTACTGTTTTCAGTAGCTTAATTAATCTGTTTAATTAGTTAAGTATTGTGTAATATTTAATTAGCTTGTTAGTTAATTAATTTGTATTATTCTTTCGGCCCCTCCCTCGAGAGGGCGCGATTGTGTAATAAGTGTGCGTGTGTGTGATGCATGTCTTCTAACCCCACGTCTTTCTCCCTTTTACTTACCTGCTTATGATGGTTAGTTCTTTGGCACGTTTCAATTAGCATCCTTATGCTATGCATGTTTGCATTCATTCATCTATATTGCATGTATCAGGCTTGGCGCATCATACTAATTGCATTGTACTTCAATTCCAACTTGAATATGTGTATCGACTTGTCGCATCTCATATGCCATCTTAGATTAGCCGAGCCTATTCTAGTTGCATTTTGCCTGCGATGCATTAGCCATCTTAACATGGACTTGGATCATACATTTGATTACTAACATGTTCTTTGTTTTGGCTCGGAGTACGCTGTGAGTGTTTATGCTTTAGCATCTTGCATGTATGTGAGTGTTAACATGACAGCATGCTTACCACGAGGCTAATTGCTTATGTGATATAATTGCCTGGATGCATGTGGGTGAAGGTTGGATTACTTGAATTGGATCAATTCATTGAAATCCGTGTTTTAGCTTACTTACGAGTAGCAAACCTCAAATCATTTTCCAAACAAACGGATATGCGATGCTTGGTTCCAAATTAGGCGATCTAGTCTATACTTGTGTGCTGTGCGCATCACATAGTAATCCTAGGCTAATAACCGGAATAAGAACACATATGTTTTCAAAACTCGATATCATGCTTAGTACAGGTCGATCTTCGGATCGGGCGAGCGAGGGTGCTTATAGATGACCTTCCCCAATCGTACCCAAGTTCCCGAGCCGAGGCAACTTTGGTGATGACGGACACGTGGCCTTAGGCACGAGTCAGGGTTTCCTAAATTCCCCCAAAATAAATATTTAGGTGGCGACTCTGTATCTGGCAAAGCAGTCCATGTTTGGCACTTCATTCTAAAAATCAGTTTTTCAAAACGATTTGCCGGATTTGGACTCTTTGATGATTCATCGGTCTTGCATTACACTCTACGAGATTAGATACAGGACCATGACATTGAGTCCTGAACTATAGCAAGCCCAAATGAACAAAACGGGATTCCCTCCCGGGACGTTCGGGGACGTCTACACTAAGCAAATTAGCTAAGTAAAGCAGTAAAGCAATGTCCTCAGAGGGAGAGGAATGCACGCATGTTCGGTCGCCTCATTCGGAAATCCGTCGCGATGCCCCGACTTGCCTCTGTTTGCAACTGTTCTCAGAACCTTGCACAAAGCTCCACAAAGCTTTAACTCCACCATGGGAACCTGTAGGAACATGGCCGACCAGCTAGGGATGCTGCCAGCCACTGGCCGACCACTTTCCATTGCTGCAGACCAAAAAAAGTGGTCGGCCAGCCACTTTTACTGGTCGGCCGACTAGTTGTTGCTGCACTTCTCCAATTTGCTGCAACAGAGAGCAAGAAAGGGCATCGCAATGTATTTGCTAGATATGTGTGCACAACCACCCTCCCTATCATTTCATAAGCTCAAGGGAGTGTGGTTCTTGACCCTTCGGCCACCAATCTTGCATCTCGATGCATGATGGCCTAGAAGCCAAGATTGCACGAATCAATGTGAAATGAATGCACACATAACACATAAATGCCTTGACCTCTATCATGTATGATCAAGAGGGTCGGCAATCGAGAATTGAGGCATGTTTCATGACTTCAAGTATGAAACGTCCCTCGTTTCTCGTGCTCAGATTAACACTTAATCCAAACAAATGCAATGCAACTAGCATGTAATGTAATGCAACTTAAGCATGCAAACATGCAATGCATCTCAAGCATGCAAACATGCAATGCAAGGGACAAGTATGCAATAACATGCAATGCAACATGGCATACTCAATGCAATGAATAACATGGCATACTCAATGCAATGTGATTGTGGCATACATAATGCGAACAAGAACATAGCATGCACAATGCAAACAACAACATAACATGCACAATGCGATGTAATATGGCATACACAATGCTCAATGGACTTAAACTGAATGTGGGTAGACCTCAGCCATGCCCAAAATAGTGGCCATTATGATGAAACTAAGGCATAAAGTACAAAGTAAATGCATGCACAATGCAAAGGCCCATTGACCGGGCATAAGAGCACAACTCTCAAGAGTGCTCAAAGAGTGACAAATGTGGAAGTGTAACAACATTAAGTGCACTGAAATTAATTAAGAAATGATGCCAAATCACTCAAACAATACAAGCATAGCATACTAGGGTCCTTAAGGCATTAAAGCTAGTAAAGAGGACTACAAAGGGGGCATGCAATACATGGCACAAATGCATGAACCAACCATGGACAAAGCTCAAGTAGGTCAAAACAAAGACCAAAATATGCTGAGATGGGGGCTCAAATGTCTAGGCATGCAAGCATACAAGCTAGGCCATAAGCTAGGCAACAATGCATAACACTCAAAGGCACTTAAAGAGTGAATGAAGTGGGAACATGGCAATGCTACATGCTCTGAACTGTCATGGTAAATGATGCCAAATCATGTACACAATACAAATGAAGCATGCTATGGTACCCAAAGCTTGAAACTAGCAAGACATTTGTGCTACAACTATGCAAAACATGAAGCATATGGAAAAGGCAACCCAAAACAGTCATAGAACATGCCAAAATGAGTCTAAAACATACATGGAAGGAAGCCAAAATAAGCTAGCATGAAGGGCATAAGGTATAGATCATGCAAGGCAAATAAGGTGGATTACACTACACCTACCAAGACCAAGCATGAGATGGTTTCGCCAACAAAAATCAAAGTTATATCATGGCAAAACAACCCTAAAAACACATTGAAATGATAGCTTGCAAGCTTAGGCATGAAGGCATACGCAATGACTCATGTTTAAGGCATAAAGGACCAACCCTCCAACGCATTGAATGAGTGACAAATGCAAGTGTATGACCATGAAGCGTGGACTGAAATCACATAACAAATGATGCCAAATCATTCAAATAGGCCAAGCATTGCATGCTAGTGGACTTGATACACAAAGCTAACAAGCTAGAATGCATTATAGCTATACAAAGCATGGCATGCATGACCAAAACAACACAAATCAGAGCTAGAGCATGCTAAAATATGGACAAAAGCTTCTTTGAGTTAAGCCAAAAACATGCTAGAATGATAGTCTAAAGCATGGTACACATTAGGCTAGTTCATGGAAATGCACTACAAGTGCATGGAGCATGCATAGGGCCATTAAACCAAACCTTAACAGAGGTATATCATGGTAAAACAACACCAAGAACATGCTGAAATGGACTCAAAACAAGCTAGAAAGACATGCTACTTCATGAAGCATACAAGACTAGTTTGTAAGATTTACACTACAAGTGTATTAGGCATACATGAGATGACAAAACCAAGTAAAAATAGTGGTATGCCATGCTGAAATAAGCCCAAATACATGCTAAGATATGGCCAACATAAGCTTAACAAACATGCTCAAACATAAGGCAAATAAAGCAAGCATTCAAGACACAAGGAGAGGGTATCCCCTCTCCTATTTGGGACCTCAAAACACCATTTCCACCACTGAAATTCCTCTAGAATTTAGTGGTAGAAAGGTCATGCAAAGGTGATCCCAATAACTTAAAAAGATGGCACAAGAACAAGGCCAAACAAGGCCTAAGAGGGGGTAGACTACCCCCAACACAAAAGTGACCTTAAACAAACATTTTAAGGACTGAAAAATAGAACTTTTTATAGTAGGAAGTTAAGCCTAAAACACCATGAAAATAGGTCCAAAAGCTTAAGCAAAACAAAGGGTTAAAGGGTTAGTTGACTCACCCTTGTAGAACCTCTTCAAGGCTGCAAGTCCAACAACTTTCTTGGGCTCAAACCAGTCCAAAAACTCCAAAAAAATCTTAAAGTCCCTCAGCAACAAAACGATGGTGTTTTAGTGTGTGTTTGTGTGTTAAAGTGTGATAAAATGACACTTTTGAACACAAATATGAAGAGAATATGCAAGATAGATACAAAGGTGTATGTATAACTCTCGAGAACAATTTTCTAAACCTAGAGGAGGGAGGAGGAGGTTCTCTTATATAGAGAACCAAGCCTCAAGCTTGTTGAGGAAGTTAAGGGTCCAAGGCCATCCCGATGGTTTTAGTGCCTTCCAGCTGTGATAGCTGGAGAGAAAATATCTCCAGGAAGCTGGTGAAAAGTGGCCGACCAGTTGAAGTGGTCGGCTAGCTACTTACACTGGTCGGCCGACTGGTGGAAGTGGTCGGCCAGAGTCAAAAGTGGTCGGCCACAGGGGAGAGGTGGTCTGCAACATGAAACCAAGGTGGTGGTGTGGTGGCCGACCAGAAAAGCTGGCCCAAAGACCAAGAAAGCCAGTTGGGCGACCAGAAAACTGGCTGGCGGGAGGAAAAGTGGTCTCCAAGGGGAAGAACTGGTCTCCCACCCTTGTACCACCTTCCAAACAAGGAAAACAAGGTTTGTACCAAAAACAAACCAAAAAGGATGCAAGACGAAAGTTCGGGCGGCAAAGCGCGCAGCCGAAAGCCTCGAAAACTAGTCCACTGGCACAAAAAGTGGTCTCCCGGACCACAGTGTCCCTCTAGGCACAAGCAACAAGGTGTGGTTCAAGAACCACGCCAAACGGAGAACGTTAAGCTGTCCCGAGTCAAGGCGCGCGGCCGAAGACTTTGAAAACCGACAACTGGTCTCCAAACGAGGAAAGTGGTCTACGACCACGAAAAGTCATCTACGACCACAAGAAGGTGGCCTACAAGACCTCTCTCTCCCTCCAGGGAAGAGAAACAAGGTTCGGTCCACAAACCGAGCCAAAGCACAAAGAGTTCAGAGGCCCGGAGGCAAGGCTCTCAGCCAAAACTCCGGAAACCTCGAAACGAGCACAACATACACTATCACCGAGCACTCAATCGATGACGTCTGAGTCTTAAGGTCAGTCAAAAATGGGGTGTCTACAAGTAATAATGGTTATATAATATTAATTACCCATATATTTTGTGAAAACTTTCAGTATTTCTGCTGACATACGCAAATTACTAGTTGATGAACCCCTTAACTGCATTTGAGTTCTAATAACAGGTTGTTGACTTTGTAAATGACTTTGAACATGCATTTTTAGCTGGCTAGTACCCCCCATTGATGCAGCACTAAGTAAATGTGCACAATATTTACATTTTGCTTTAAATACAGTTGCACCATCATGATTAGTTATAGATACTCCTTCAAAATGATCCCAAACAGTACTAGACGTGCCCCTAGATGATGATGTTACTATATATTAGAAGATGGATATTAGGTACAGTAGAAGGAGAATCAATAGATTCATGTTATGTATATTGATCAACATAGACATAAATATTAGGAAAATTAGGATCCATAGTAATTTAAGTGAAATAACATATATTAACTAACAATTAATTAAAATAAAGAGTAAACAACAACAAGTAATATATGTTGAGAAATAATTAACATAAAAAAATGAGTAACTAATAAATATTAATTCAAATAATTAATGTTATTAACTGGCAAATGCGATACAAAAATTAGTTTCTTCTGGTAAAAGTTTCTTCTTGCACAATTGCAATTGCCACTTACAAATGAGACTTGCAAATTAATTGAGATAGTTTAGAATTGAGAGACAATGAGAGTTTAAGAGAGAGATTTGTTTGTGAGAAATAAAATGGGAAAAGGGGGTGGTATTTATAGGAGTTGGGGGAGGAGGGGTCAAATTATGAAAAATAAAATAAAATTTGGGCCATTTGGTTTCAAATTTCAATATTCTGACCCCGGGTGGGAAAACAATTTTCAGGGCAGACTCCAGAACACATGGTCGAGGCCCATGCCCAGGGTCTCAGATTGAGCTTGGGCTTGGGCCTAGCCGAGCCTAACAGGGCTGTAGGTTCATGGACAAATTTTACAGCCCTATTGGCCATGTCAGAATCCGTGAACCCATCAAGTAATAGCTTACCATTCCAAAAACACAAACACACCTTCCCTCGAAGATACCTTAGAATCAATTTCACCGCTGCCTAATGTTCTTTGCCCGGATTAGAAAGAAAATGACTCACCATACTAGTGGCGTGAGCAATACCCGACCTTGTACAAACCATGGCATAGATCAAAGAACCAACCGTTGAAGTACATGGACTTTTCAACATCTCTTCTTTGTCTTTCTCACTTATGGGACATTGATTTGAACTAAGTTTGAAATGACCCGCAAGTGGACAACCAATCCACTTTGCTTTATCCATGTTAAACCTCTCAAGAACTTTCTTAATGTAGCTTTCTTGAGACAACCAAATCAGTCTCTTTTGGTGATCACGAACAATTTTCATACCAAGTATGTGCTTCGCCAGTCCCAAATCATTCATAGCAAATGACTTGCTCAACTCTAGTTTAAACTTGTTAATCATGGTATAATCTTGACCCACAATTAACATGTCATCAACATAAAGCAAAAGAATGATAAATTTACCATCTGAATTTTTTTTCAAAAAACGCAATAGTCTGAAGTGGTTTTAGAAAAGTCATTATTCATTATGAAATAGTCGAATTTTTTGTACCATTGTCATGATGCTTGCTTGAGGCCATACAAACTTTTCTTTAATTTGCAAACCAAATGTTCTTTCCCTTTCTTCATAAAACTCTCCGGTTGCTTTATGTAAATTTCTTCTTCAAGGTCACCATGAAGAAATGCGGTTTTCACATCAAGTTGCTCAACTTCAAGATTCATTAGCCATGCTTGTGGCCATGCCGAGTACAACCCGAATTGAATACATTTTCACAATTGGTGAGAAAATTTCATCAAAGTCAACACCTTTTTTTTGCCCAAAACCTTTCACAACAAGGTGTGCCTTGTACCTTGGATTCTTGCCATCATTCTTCAATTTAAAGACTCACTTATTTTTCAGAATTTTCCTCCCCTTTAGCAACTTCACCAAATCATAAGTGTGGTTTTCAAGCAAGCAATTCATTTCTTCTTCCACGGCATTTTTCCAATCACTTTTCTTTGCATGCTTAATTGCTTCTTGGTAGCTCTCAAGTTCTCCTTGATCGGATATCAACACAAACTTATTGGGAGGATACTTTTTTGAAGGTTGCCAGTCCCTTGTAGATTTTCTCAACTCAGTGGTGGTGGCTCTTGAGTTGGATGTTCTTCCTCAATTTCTGACTCAACTTCAATTGGAGTATCATCATCATCTACATTTTCAAGAGAGAGTTGCACATCTCCCTCATTTTTATCATCCACAGAAGATGAAGGAGATGGATCCATATCAATGAGTTCACCAGATCTTGGCTTTGGTTGATCACCTTTGCCAAAGTCTTCAATTGTTTGGTCTTCAAGGAACACAACATCACGATTTTGAATAACTTTCTTTTCAACCAGATCCCACAATCTGCAACTGAATGCATCACACCCATAGCAAAGAGAAATACATTGTCTTGACTTGCTATCAAGCTTGGACCATTCACCCTTTGGAATGTGAACAAAAACTCGACAACCAAACACTCTCAAATGATCATAAGACATATCTTTACTGGTCCAAACTCTTTCAAGAACATTACCATTCAAAGGATATGAAGGAGACAAATTTATTAAGTCAACCTCTATCTTCATTGCCCCATCTAAAAAAGATCTTGGCAATTTAGCATGTAAAAGCGAACACGTTGTTCTTTCCACAATGGTGGAGCTTATCCTCTTACCAACACCATTTTGTTGAGGAGCCTTCTTAATTGTACATCATAATGTACCAACTCCAAAACATTTTCTTTTCTATAAGCAACATTTTTATAAAAAGAAGCTCTATGTTGTTTACTCACCAAGCAATGAACATTAGTCTTAAGATGCACCTTTCAAACTAGATAGAAGCTCTTTCTTGGACAAACTTACAACCTTTTTTCACTAATGTACCCAAGCCTCTTGTGCCACAATTCGGTAGAAGCATCATCCTCAAGTGCATTGACAACACCTTTGTAAATTTTTCTTTGCATCGAATAAATTGTGCAAGTCTTCTTGCACTTGACCACCACCAAAGAACCCTTTGTGGGCTTCCATTTTCCATCACCAAAATGATTATTGTAGACCTCATCATCTAGCTTCCCGATAGGGATCAAATTGAAGCGAATGTTGGGTACATGCCTCATATCTCAAAGGACCAACTTGCAGCCCAAATTTGTTTCCAAGCAAACATCACACATGCCAACAATCTTGGACAAACATTCATTTCCCATTCAAACACAACTGTAATCTTCTTTGGTGTAGGAAGTGAAGAAATCAACTCAAGAAGTTACATGAAAAAAAGCACCAGAATCAATCACCCAATTGCTCTCTTGGCCCACACAATTGACACAATCATCTTTATAAACAACCAAGAGATCACTATCTGTAGTAACCGCCGTTATGTCTTCTTTCTTCTTATCCACACTTTTGTCACGCTTCTTCACACTTTTGTACCTCCGCTTTTCATAACAAATGCCTCCAAATGAGAGGAACCCGCTAATTTTCTTCTGGTTTCTTCATTCAGCAACCAACTAGTGACTTGGTTCATTGTGACAACTCCATCGGGCACTGAATTACCAATCATCACAACCAAAGTCACCCAACTTTTGGACAAGGAACTAAGTAGCATCAAATCTTGCAACTCTTTGTAGCTCTACCTTTTTGCGCCCCCTTTCAGAAGACGAATCGGTCCTACTGTGTTGGACTCTCGTAGTTCTGAATCTGATTTCACAAGTGCAATGTGAAACAGTGAAAAATCAAAAAAGTCCAAATCTGGCAATTCTTTTGGAAAATCGATGTTTTGAAACAAATGCCGAAAATGGATTGCTTTGCCAGATTTACAAAGTCGACCCCTCAATATTTTGTTTTGGCAAATTTAGGAAACCCGTGACTAGTGCCAAAGGTCATTAGTCCGTCATCACCAAAGTGTCTCGGCTCGGAAACTTAGGTACTAGAGGGGAAGGTCATGAATTGAGCACCCCACTCCCCCGATCAAAAATCGGCCTCTACTAACCATGATGTGATTCTTATTTACAGTATATGCTCTTGTTCCGGTTATTAAACTAACTTTACTATGTGATGCATACAAGTATAGGCTAATTTTGCAATCATTGGAACACCTGATTCATGTTTGTTTTGAAAATTGTTCCGAATATGTACCACATGAAAAATTGATCACATATGAACATTACTCAAATTGTTCCAATTCAAGAAAATAGCCTTCATCCATAGGCATTCAAGTAGTTTATCAATTAAGAATTTATCCTTATGGCAAGCATGCTAGACATGGCAATAATCACACTCATGCATCATGCTAAAGCAAATAAAAGCTTACCTTGTACTCCAAACCAAAAAGAGAAACTAGTTAGAAAAATGCATGATTCCTATGCAACATGACTAATGGAACACATACGATATGCAATTAGTAGGCTCGGTTACTAATCTGGCATATGGATCAATTTGATAGTATGCGGTCTAAACACGTATTCAAAGAAGTATAAGCAATAACAATGCGAGTTAGGATGATGAACTGAGCCTCGATGCATGCAATACAAGTGGATGCAAACATGAAGTATGCTAAACGAAACGTGATGCCCTAAATTAAACATCACAAGCTAGTAAATAAAAGATAGAAAGACATGGGGTTGTAAGACATACACAAATTATTACATATTCATCCTCATGCAGGAGGTTTCGAATGTCCGAGTGTCCGAATTGACTACTTATTACAAATCCAAATGAATAAATACTAAGCTATAATTAACTAACTTGCTAATTACAAATCCGAGGATGCATAATGCTCGGATGTATAGTGTCCAGAAACTACTGTTTGTCCAGACTATTTTGTGTCACCTTCAGCCACTACTTTTTGCTTCTACACAACACACTGTCTTACCAAACATGGATGCCCAGCCGGGTAGCCCTCACTGTTACCCGGCCGGGCCTAAGGAAGGCCGGTCGTGCCCCAGTTTCATGCAACTCCATTTAGTGCCCTGAAGTCAAAACAGTGCAGACAATGTGTTCTGGACTCTGTTTGTCCATCTTACACGTCTCTATCATGGGACAGCCTCAAGAGAAGGGTAGAATTATTTCCAAATCGATTAATGAGCAAATTGATTGCTTGATGATTTCAATGTACAATTTGGACAAAACTTAGTAAACGAAAAGGATTATAACCACCCCTCCCTCCTATCATAGAGTGAATTCAAAGAGGGAGGTAGAGACACTTCAAGGTTCATCAAAATATCATGAATTAATGTAAAACAAACCTTGACATAATGGACTCGGCATAACGTCCGGTCGAACCAAAGCAAGATAACTCATTTTCTTTATATGGGTTGGTTCATTTTAAGCCAAATTCATTAGTCATTGCCATCCTTTAATCCATTAAGTCCAAGGTGATGATTATGTCCACTAAAAGGAGAGAAGCATCAAATAGGAAGTAATTCTCAACATGAAAGAGAGATTATGCCGTTGACGATGAATCTCCGTAGAGATTAAGCCATTAAGCGCAAAACTCTAGTTCATGTGTTGAATAACCACCAACCATTTGAAACAACTCTCGAATGAAATAAATGAGTGACAACTTGATTATTAAATATGGAAGTGAGTTGAAGAAAAGCTAGAACAACATGTAACAAACTATACAAGTGAATGTATGAGAAACCAAATGAACTAATTAAATAAATTAAAACAGTCATAAAACAACCCCTAATATGCTAAAACAGTACCTAAAACCATGTTAAAAGAGCACAAAAAGATAGGTAAAAAATAGTCCAAAGCTAAGGAGGGGTGGCTAACCCCTCTACTTTTGGGACTTCTAAACCATATTTTAGCCTCTGAAAATAGTCCAAAAATAGCCCCAAAACAAAGAGAAATAAGTGAGAAATACAAGGATCTAAGCTTAGAATAAAGTTCAAAAAAGGGTGGTTAACCCCTCTACCTTTGGTAGATCTTTAATCACAAGTTTCAACCATTGAAAACAGTCCCAAAATAGTATGAAAACACAAGAAAAAGATGGACAAAGATTGAAATGAAAGCAAGGGAGAAGGTAGTAAGCTCTTACCTCTTGTAGAGAAGGCGTTCTTGTTGTAAACCAAACTTGATTCGAAAGCACTCTCAAGTTTGAGTTATGATTTTTAATCCTCAATCAAAGTTCCAAGTCCAAGCTCTTGCTATAGTATGTATGGATGATATGAGAGCTCAAAGGTTATGAAAGTATAAAGATGACTTACAAAAGAAGAAGTGCAACTCTTTTATATTTTCTTGCAGCTTGATATTCTTAAACTCTTGCTCTCTTGATAGTTCTCAACCTTAAAACACATGTCTGAGCCTCCTATTTATAGAATTCGAGCTGCAGATCAAAATATCTGCAAAATTGGACAACTGGCAGATTATAACACAATCTGCTTTGAAAAGTCAAGAGGCCCAATAGGCCTTCACTAATCCATGGCCGTCTGGCACTGAGGCACGACTGGGCCTTAGTGTAATTCCACTGTTTCTCACTTTTCAGGTTCAATGCAGGTTGGTTCAATGTTCAAAACTGAGTTTATGGGGCAGAAATATAGTGGGTATGGTAGGTTGGGATTGTTTAGAGTTTGAAATCAGATTTCTTTGTTGAGAATTCAAACCACTTACACAATGTAACCTTCATCATCGAGTGCTTGGAATAAAGCACCTAAGTCTTACGAGCGGTCAAAATTGGGGTGTCTACAATTGCCCCTCTTTGACAAAACTCTAAGTCATTTCATGACATGAGTGAATGTCAAAGCCTTAAGACGACCCATTTGATGAGGTCATAAGACTTGGGCAAACAAACAAATGTGGAAACAAATGGTTGAACCTGAGGGTTGCCTATGTATCCCTTTGCAAGGAATCAAACATGCGTAGTACAGGGGCAAAAATGCAAAATGATATGAAAAACATAACTTATGATCATGCAATGAAGCAATCAAAATAATGATGTGACATTGAACAAAAGCATAAATTAGAGAAAAACAAATCTAGCCTTGTTTCACACGGAAAGGCACAAAGAAAGTACAAACCAAACTACGTTGGATGTAAGAAAATGCAGGCCTATCTACGTCTCACGTAGGAATGGTGAAAAGCTCAACGAGTGCTGTGAACACCAGGCGCACTTGATGTTTTCAACCGTAGGAACAACAACTTAATATGTCTCAGATGAAAGGAGGGTGGGGTGGCGTGAACAACAAGCGCACCTGCTGTTTTTAACTGAGTAAATCAACAAACTAAAGTGTTGCATGCGAGAGGAGGAAAGGTTGGCATGAACATCGGGCGAACCCAACATTTTTAACCGAGGACTCGAGATCCTAACGCGTTGCACGTGAGAGAAGAAAAGGTGGTGTGAACAGACAGGTGCACCTACCATTTTTAACCGATTTAGAATCCTAACGCGTCGTACGTGAGAGGAGGAAGGGTAGTGTGAACAGACAGGCGCACCTTGTAGACGCGCCCGCGTGGGCCTCAATTCTACAGTTCGGATTCAGATTGTCATGATTCTTAATCTGAACCAAAGAGTCCAAATTCGGCAAATCGTTTTGGAAAACAGATTTTTGTAAAGAAGTGCCAAACATGGACTGCTTTGCCAGATACAGAGTCGCCACCTAAATATTTTTTATGGGGGAATTTAGGAAACCCTGACTCGTTTGCCTAAGGCCATGTGTCCATCATCACCAAAGTTGCCTCGGCTCGGGAACTTGGGTACGATTGGGGAAGGTCAGCTATGAGCACCCCCACTCACCCGATCAAAGATCGGCCTCTGCTAACCATGATATCTTGTTTTGAAAACATTATGCATTCTTATTCCGATTAATTAGCTAATCTTACTATGTGATGCGCACAACAGAAAAGTATAGACCAGATCGCCTAATTTGGAACAAAGCATTGCATATCCGTTCGTTTGGAAAATGGTTTGGAATTTGCTACTCGCGAGTAGGCTAAAACACGGATTTCAATGAGTTGTTCCAACTCAAACAATCCAACCTTCACCCACAGGCATTCAGGTAGTAATATCACATAAGCATATAGCCTCATGGTAAGCATGCTGTCATGTTAACATTCACACTCATGCAAGATGCTAAAGCATAAATACTTACATCGTACTTCGTGCCAAAACAATGAACTAGTTAGTAATCGTGCATGATCCTAGTCCATGTTAAGTGGCTATCGCATCGCATACAAAATGCAACTATAATAGGCTCGGCTAATCCTAGTATGGCATGTGGAATGCAACAAATAGCACGTATTCAAGTTAGATTTGGAATACTATGCGGTTAGCATGATGCGCCGAGCCCGGTGCATGCAATACAAATGAATGGATGCACGCATGCATAGCATAAGGATGCTAAATTAAATATGCCATAATACTAACCATCAAAAGCGGGTAAGTAAAAGGGAGAAAGAAGTGGGGGTTAGAAGACATGCACACACGCACCCACACTTATTACAAATTCGCCCTCACTCGGAGGGACCAAAAGAATATACAAATTAATTACCTACAAGCTAATTAATTAAATTATACTGACCACCTAATCAATTAACAAATCAATTAAGCTAAGGAAAGCATTAAAAGGCCTCGGGAAGAGGGATGCGCGCATTAAACACGTGCCGGTCTGACGAGACCTTAAACACGTACCGGTCTGACGAGACCTTAAACACGTACCGGTCCGGCGTGACCTTAAACACGCACGGTCTAGGAGACCTTAAATCCTCGGGAGGTGTAAGACCTTCAGTGCATTAAAGTGCACGCCTCATTGCATTTGGCATACATCGCGTCGCGCCGAGTGCGCACCCCATTTGCACTTCATTTTCCATCCTTATGAGACACGCATGTCTCATTTGCCCTATCGTGTCACATTATGCAAATTGCCCCAACGAGGGCCCGGCGGGACCGAAAACACGCACGGTCCGGCGAGACCTTAAACCCCTTCATTTGCATTTAGCATGCATCTCAAAGCCGTGCGTTGGCACGCATTTCAAACATCATGCATCATTTGCATCGTCATGCATACGCTGCGCATCCCGGTCTATGAGACCTTAAATCCTCTGAAGGTGCAATTCCTTTGGTGTTCGTCGTGCCCGAACGACTTTCGGTGGTCTGGTAAAGCCACCTGCCTGTGCTCGCGGTGAGTTCCTAGAAGACCAACTGGGACGGTGAAAACTAGAGTTTGAATGGCTTATGCCTAGAACGCAAAGGTTCGGGATCTCCGAGACTAAAGTCTGGTTTAAATACCCAGGGGGGTGTACCCTCGGCTTGAAATCTGTATGGAAGCCCCATAGGTTGAGGCGGCGTGTTTACGCCTCGATTCTGGATACTGAACCAACCTAGTATATCGCCCTGTTGGTAAGATAGGGAAAGCTGCAATCGTGGCCGTTGCATCACATGCATTATCATGCATCATTTGTAAATATTGCATATGTCATGCATTTCAAAAAAAAACAAAAAACAAAAACAAAACACAACACATGCATGTGTCATGCATTTCATTGTAGTATAGTGCATTTGTCATGCATTCACTGTAATTTGCATGCATTTCATTGCATCACCTCCATCTATGGCCTGCGCCCTTCCTTGTTGAGCTTGGTCTGGTATGTGCCCGTATTTTTCGTGTCAAAACACAGTTGTCGAGCTTTTGTGTCCGAGCCTTGAGGGTAGCGGCACCGCTTCTGTGTTAGATACGGTTTGTATGTGTGCATGCCTTTCCTAGGCAAGATTTGGTTTGGCCCGCGTGCCATATCCCTTGTATCCATATGCATTCACTGTAATTTGCATGCATTTCATTGCATCACCTCCATCTATGGCCTGCGCCCTTCCTTGTTGAGCTTGGTCTGGTATGTGCCCGTATTTTTCGTGTCAAAGCACAGTTGTCGAGCTTTTGTGTCCGAGCCTTGAGGGTAGCGGCACCGCTTCTGTGTTAGACATGGCTTGTATGTGTACATGCCTTTCCTAAGCAAGACTCGGTTTGGCCCGCGTGCCATATCCATTGTATCCATTTCCATCACATTATAGTGTAATTGTTGCATCCAGCATTAGGATCATTATTCCCTCATCAGCGGGTCGTTTCCCCACTTATGTCATTCCACCCAATACTCGTTCTTGTGTCCGTGCGAAGTACTCGTAGATCAGACATCGTTCTATGGGAGACGGACTTGTCACCGCCATCAATCCATCTGACATTCGTGTGGTCTCGAACCGCTCATGATTGAATCATGATTCAATGCCCTGCACGTAGTTTACATCACATTAGTTTTAATTGCATTGCCTTATCATTTGCATTATTCATGCATAGTTTTGTATATATTGCATACTATTTAGCATTCGCATTGCATATGTCATGCATATTGCTAACAATATTGTACCTGTTAAGTTTGCTTTCTTTTCAGGCGCGATATTGTATGTACGGCTCATTTACCGCTGGTGGAACCAGGCGAGCCGCACAGGTATTGTATCTCCCGAGTGAGACGTTCTGAGAATTGCATAATTCTCTTACATCCTTTCTGCATTGTGATGTAGACTGTTGCATGTTAGCTTATAACTGTCGCATGTATTGCTTCATTACAGCTTTCTTTGCATGATCATAAGTTATGCTCGGCTTCTTGCATTGTCAGTTGCATTTTGCCCCCGCCTACGGGCGCATATCTTATCTTTGGCATGTGTGTCTGTGCATGAACTACGCTGGTTTGATTCCCTAAGGGATACGTAGGCAGCTTGCGAGTTCAACCATTTGCGCTTTGTATGTTTGTCCAAGTCTTCGGCCTTGTCAAAAATGGGTCGTCTCTGGGCTTTGACATTCACTCCCGTCATTCTTATGACTTTCGAGTTCTGTCAAAGAGGGGCAACTGTAGACACCCCATTTTTGACCGTCCTCAAGACTTGGACGTCACCGTTGGAACACTCGGTGATTATCCATGTTTGTGTTCGTTTGGAGTTCCCGGAGTTCTCGGCTGCGCGCGCCGTGCCTCAGGACCTCCGGACCCGACCGTTTGTGTTTGGTTTTGCACCAAACACTTGTGTTTTCCTTGGAAGGGGAGGGAATGCTTTGTGAGGCATCCCTACACACCACCGGCTGGGGCTAGAGGCCACCGGCTGGCTAGTTTGTCTATCGGCACTATATTGTGCCGGTCGGCACTATTTTGTGCCGGTCGGCACTATTTTGGGCGAAATGACCATTTTGCCCTGCCGACCACTGTGCACTTGCTTTCTGAGATATTTTCAGACAGCTGTGTGCAATTGGTTTCCCCTCCATACACGTGTATGGAGGGATGAGCTTGCTTAGGGACTAAGCTTGTAAGCTTTTTGCCTATAAGAGGGAAAGCTCTTCCCTTTGCTCAAGGGTTGGCTTCTTGAGAGACTTAACCATTGTTAGAGAGAGCCAAGGTCTGGTTTTAGGTTAGAATAGTTGTATCTATCCTATCTCTCTCTTTCCCTTTGTGTTCTAGGTGCACAAGTTCACACTTTTGCACATAAACACCTACTCTTACACTTTTTCTTGGTGTGCTCAAAGATCAGAGCTTATTCTTGAAGTTTTTGACTGGTTTGGAGCTCAAGGGACCAAGCACAACAACCTTTGTGAAGGTAGTCAACAAGGGTAAGAACTTCACTTTATTTACCCCATTCTTGCAACTTGTTTTTACTTAGTTTAAAACAGTTTTTGAGCTTGGTGTTTGGCACATAAAAGTTCTGATTTTTGACCCTCTTTATTGTGTATTAAGAGTGTTTGGAGGTTTGGGGAAGTTTGACCCCCTTTAGGTCTTGAAGAGGCCCTTTTTTGTGCTATTTTGTGGAGATCCGGGACTGTCATGCTTGGGCCTCTTCACCACTGAAATCTTGAGGGATTTCAGTGGTGGAGATGGTGCCTTAAAGTCCTAGGAAGGAGAGGGCCATCCCCTCTCCTTGTTGTCCTTGAAAAGGGCATGTTTTGCCTCTTGAGAGAGCACCATGTTTGTTTGTTTCTTGAGCATGTCTTAGTTGCATTTTATGTTCATTATGCCCTAACATGACATTGCTATAGGTTGGTTTTGGTCTCCTATGCATGCTTAGCATAGTTGCCTTGTAATGCCTCTTTATGCCTTAACATGTCTAGGTGGTATGCCTTAGCTTTTAACATGTTTTAGGCTTAGATTTGTGAAGCTTGTAGGCTTACTTTGTCATGCTTTAGCTCTGTCCATAACTATTTTGGCCAATCTTAGCATGTATTTTGTAGCCCCCTTTGTATTTGGCTTGTTGGCCTCAAGAGTATGAATGTGTAGTGTACCATGCTTGCTTCATTTTTGATGGTTGGAACCATCTAGCATGCCATTTCAGTCCTTCATACATGCTTATTTGATTGCCTTGCATGCCTCTTTAATGCTTCAAGAGTGTGTGTTAAGTGCTCCATGTTTTGGCTTCAATGTATGCCTTTGGTTTAATGACTCTTAGATGCCATCTAAGTAGCTCTTTGGCCTTGCTTTAACATGCTAAGAACCTGTTTTGGTTGTTAAGTGCATGCCATATGTGTTTGTGCTAAGTGTGGTTTAATGCCCTATTGACTTGCCTTAAGCCTAGGTCACTTGCATGCTTTGTTTGGCATGCTTCATTGCATGATTTGGCATCATGTTTGACATGAATTTGAGAGCTTTTAATGCATGCTACTAGTCCATGTTTGGCTTCTTTAAGCATGCTTGAATGTTGTCTTGTTTGTGCCTTAGGTTTGGATCATTACATGTGTATGTGTGTGTGTGTTTTGGTCTCATTCCCTAGGCACTTTGGCCACTGATTTTAGGCCTTTTAGAGTTGCCTAATTCATGTCTAAGTCCATTTTTCCATTGGATTGCATGCTTGTATTATATGCTTGTTTGTATGCTTGCATAAATGCATCATATTGTCCATCTTGCATCCTAGATAACATGCTTAGGATTGCACCACATTGACATGCATACCAAGCCTCTTGAAGTGAGTTTGATAGAGGTTTGGTCCTCCTTTTGTGCCTATGTGTTTTGCATGCATTTGAAATCAAAATTGCCCTCTTGGTTCTTTGGGCCATCATGCATGGAAATGCGTAATTGGTGGTCCGAGAACCGAGGCACAACCTCCTTTGAGTCCAAAACATGATAAGGATTGTGTTTGGTGCATACATGCTTTGAATTACATTGCCATGCAAGTTGTTGCCCTCTGCTGCTGTGTGTTGCAGGTTCTGCAGGAATTTTGTGCCGACCGGCACTCTTTAGTGCCGACCGGCAGTCATTTGGTAGCCGATAACTTCATTCAAGGCCGGTGGACTCACCCTTCAGCCGATGGTGTCTTACCCCAGCCGGTGATGATCCCCATTACCCTGAGAGGTACTCCTGGGACTTTGGCAATTTTCTGAGGAGGATGGCAGGGAAAACAGAGGCACACTTGCATGACAGTGCGATTCCGAGCGAGTCCCGGGCGCGAGACGCATTTGAGCCCTCATCCCGAGGCATTTACTGCTTTGATTAGATTAATTATTTGCTTAATTAATTTGATTGGATTGTAATAATTAATTAGCTTGCGTAGTTAATTATTTGTATATTATTTTGGTCCCTCCGTGCGAGGGCGAATTGTAATAAGTGTGTGTGAGTGGGTGTATGTCTTCCAACCCCCATTTCTTTCTATCCCTTTTATTTACCCGCTTTCGATGGTAGATTAGGGCATACTTATTTTTAGCATACCTTATGCAATGCATGCGTGCATTCATGCATTTGTTTACATGCATCGGGCTCGGCACATCATGCAAACTGCATTGTATTTCAATTCCAAATTGAATACGTGATAGTTGTTGCATCTCATGTGCCATGCTTAGGGTAGCCGAGCCTGTCTAGATTACATCCCTGTATGCGATGCATTAGCCACTTAACATGAACTAGGTCATGCATGTTTGCTAACCGGGTCATTGTTTTTTTTGGCACGGAGTACGATGTAAGTCTTTACGCTTTAGCATATCGCATGCGTGTGAATGCTAACATGACAGTATGCTTGCCATGCGGCTAAGTGCTTATGTGATAAACTGCTTGAATGCCTGTGGGTGGAGATTGGATTACTTGAGTTGGGAATACTCATTGAAATCCGTGTTTTAGCCTACTCGCGAGTAGCAATTTCAAACTGTTTTCCAAACAAGACGGATATGCAATGCTTACTTCCAAATTAGGCGATCTAGTCTATACTTGGTTGCTGTGCGCACAACATAGTAATTCTAGGCTAATAACCGGAATAAGAACGCATAAAGTTTTCAAAATTGGATATCACGGTTAGTAGAGGCCGGTCTTCGGACCGGGCGAAAGGGGGTGCTCATAGCTGACCTTCCCCGATCGTACCCAAGCTCCCGAGCCAAGATCACTTTGGTGATGACGGACACGTGGCCTTCGGCACCGAGTCAGGGTTTCCTAAATTTCCCATTTAAAAAATATTTAGGTGGCGACTCTGTAATCTGGCAAAGCAGTCCATGTTTGGCACTACTTTTTCAAAAATCTGTTTTTCTTCAAAACGATTTGCCGGATTTGGACTCTTTGGTTCAGATTTAGAACCGCAACACAAAAGGGAGTCCGAACTGTAGCATTCGAGGTCCCCGCGGACGTGCTACACAAACTAATGAAAAGGTGGACTTAAATATGATTTAGGCGGCTCTAAATAGGCCTAAAACAGTGGCCAAAATGCCCAAAAATGAAGGCTAAACACACATGCACATGTGCACATATAGTGGTCTAAAGCTTAAGCATTGAACTAGCAACTTTCAAGCACACTTAAAAGAGGCTATGATGGACAATTAGCATGCGATATTAGCTCTGAAAATCATGTCAAAATGTGGTGCCAAACCAACTCAAATGAGACAAACATAAGCATGCAAGCATGGTCCAAGTACTTAAAGCAAGTCATGGAGGCTTGAACCAAGGTCAATTCCACCAAGCCTCACAAGGCTAAGGAGGCTTAAAACAGGTCAAAAGAAGGCTTAAACAAAACCAAGGGTGCACCTAGATGGCATCTAAGTGGCTCAAATCCAAAGGCATACATAATGACCAAAACATGGAGCATACAAGACAAGCTTTCAAAGCAACAATGAAGCCTCTAAGGCAAGTATGCAAACATGTTAAATGGGCTGAAATTTCATGCTAAGTGGTTCCAAACCACTAAAATAATGCAAGCAATGCATGCTATACACTTATGCACTTAAGGCCAACAAGCCCAAATATACAAAGGGGCTACACAATGCATGCTAGGGTCGACCCAAACAACCTAGGACAGACCTCATACATGTCAAAACAAGCACAAAAGCTTCACAAGACTAAGCCTAAAACATGCTAGAATAATGGTTCACAACCCAAGGCGTTACATGCATGGTGTACCAAAACTAACTTAATACAAAGTTATATCATGGCAATATAAGCATAAAATACAGCCATGGCATGATCAACAATAGCCTAAGCTAGATGCTCCCTTAAGTGGCCAAGATTGGTCCTTTTCAAGGACAACAATGAGAGGGGGGTGGCTCTCCCCTTTTTGAGACTTCAAGGCACCATCTCCACCACTGAAATCCCTCAAGATTTCAGTGGTGAAGAGGCCCAAACACCAAAGTCTCGAAACTTGCACAAAAATAGCACAAAAAGGAGCCTTACAAGGCTTAGAAGGGGTCAAACAAACCCAAACCACAAAACACTCTTAATAAACAATCAAGAGGGCCTAAAAACAGAACTTTTTTATGTTATACACTAAACACAAAAACAGCTCTAAGATAGGTAGAAATAGGATGCAAAAATTGGGTAAAAAGGACTAGTTTCTTACCCATGAAGCCTTTCTTCAACAATGGTGATCTTGTTGCCTCCTTAAGCTTCAATCCAGTCAAAAATAGCAAGGACAAGCCCTTAGAACCTCAGTAGCCAAAGGAATGTGAAGCACTAGGTGTTTGTGTGCAATAATATGGACTAAAACACCTAGAACATAAAGAGAGAAAAAGAGATATAGGAGATATGTATCAACCCTAACCCTAAAACCAGAGCTTCTCTCTGTGTTTTTCTCTCCAAAATTCTCTAACCTCATGCCAAGAGAAGAGACCCTTCTCTTATAGGCAACCAACTTGTAAAGCTTATACAACAAGCTTACAAGGAGAGCATCCCTCCATACACGTGTATGGAGGGGAACCAAATGCCACACAGCTGTCCTAAAATATCTGCAAAAGCAGATGAACAGTAGTCGGCTGGCCAAAAATGTCATTTTGACAAAAATGACTGCCGACCAGCAACAAAGAGTGCCGACCGGCCACATACATTGCCGGCGGCAACAAAAACCAGCCAGTGGCCTCTAGCCACTGCCGGTGGTGTGTGGGGATGCCTCACAAGGCATTCCCTGCCCCTCCAAGGCAAAACACAAGTGTTTGGTGCAAAACCAGACACAAAACGGTCGAGTTTGGAGATCCTGAGGCAGGGCGCGTAGCCGAGACCTCCGGGAACTCCAAACGAACACAAACATGGATAATCACCGAGTGTTCAAACGGTGACGTCCAAGTCTTGAGGACGGTCAAAAATGGGGTGTCTACAGTTGCCCCTCTTTGACAGAACTCGAAAGTCATAACAATGACGGGAGTGAATGTCAAAGCCCAGAGACGACCCATTTTTGACAAGGCCGAAGACTTGGACAATCATGCAAGACAAACAAGGTATGCGCCCGAAGGCAGGGGCAAAATGCAAGAAAATGCAAGAAGCCGAGCATAACTTATGATCATGCAAAGAAAGCTGTAACGAAGCACGCATGCGACAGTTTTAAGCTAGCATACACCAAACTACACTATAATGCAGAAAGGATGTAAGAGAATTATGTAATTCTCTGTACGTCTCACGCGGAGGATACAATACCTGTGCGGCTCGTCCGGTTGCACCGGCCTCAAATGAACCGTGCATACAATGTCGTGCCTGAAAAGAAAACAAACTTAACAGGTACAATGTCGTTAGCAACATGCATGACAATGCAAATGAAAGCAAGACAACGCAGGTCGCAGGGAATGTAAGACAATGCAAATGACGCACGCATGCTAATGCAAATGATGACACGCATGCCAACGAAAATGTGACACGCATGCCAATGGAAATGAGGCACACATGCCGATGAAGATGGGGCACACATGCCAATGGAAATGAGACACGCATGCCGATGAAGATGGGGCACACATGCCAATGGAAATGAGACACGCATGCCGATGAAAGTGAGGCACACATGCCGATGAAAATGAGGCACACGTGCCAATGCGAATGAGGCACACGTGCCAATGCAAATGAGGCACACGTGCCAATGGGAATGAGGCACACGTGCCGATGCAGATGAGGCACACGTGCCGATGCAGATGAGGCACACGTGCCGATGCAATGAGGCACACATGTCGATGCACATGAGGCACACGTGCCGATGGGAATGAGGCACACGTGCCGATGCAGATGAGGCATACGTGCCGATGCAATGAGGCACACGTGCCGATGCAGATGAGGCACACATGCCGATGGGAATGAGGCACACGTGCCGATGGGAATGAGGCACACGTGCCAATGCAGATGAGGCACACGTGCCGATGGAATGAGGCACACGTGCCGATGCAGATGAGGCACACGTGCCGATGGGAATGAGGCACACGTGCCGATGCAATGAGGCACACGTGCCGATGGGAATGAGGCACACGTGCCGATGCAGATGAGGCACACGTGCCGATGGGAATGAGGCACACGTGCCGATGCAAATGAGGCACACGTGCCGATGGGAATGAGGCACACGTGCCGATGCAATGAGGCACACGTGCCGATGGGAATGAGGCACACATGCCGATGCAGATGAGGCACACGTGCCGATGCAAATGAGGCACACGTGCCCATGAAAATGAGGCACACGTGCCGATACAAATGAGGCACACGTGCCGATGCAAATGAGGCACACGTGCCGATGCAAATGAAACAAATGAGACACGCATGCCTCATATGATGCAAACTAATACAAATGAGACACGCATGCCTCATAAGATGCAAACTAATACAAATGAGACAGGCATGCCTCATAGGATGCAAACTAATACAAATGAGACACGCATGCCTTATAAGATGCAAACTAATACAAATGAGACACGCATGCCTCATAGGATGCAAACTAATACAAATGAGACACGCATGCCTCATAGGAATGGAAAATGATACGAGTGTGACACGCATGCCTCACGGAATGCAAAACAATGCAAATGAGACACACATGCCTCATAACATGGAAAATGATGCAAGTGTGACACGCATGCCACACGGAATGTAAAATGATGCAAATGAGACACGCACGCCTCATAAGATTGGAAAATGATGCAAGTGTGACACGCATGCCACACGGAATGTAAAATGTAAGTGAGACACGCATGCCTCACAGAATGTGAGATGTAAGTGAGACACGCATGCCTCACGGAATGTGAGAAGTAAGTGAGACACGCATGCCTCACACAATGCAAAACAATGCAAATGAGACACGCATGCCTCATGGAAATTGAGGCACGCATGCCACAAGGCCTGAACTGAAATGTAGATCGAAAGATGCATGACAATGCGAATGAACTAAAGTGCGTGACAACGCACGTCTTTTGAAATGCATGACAATGCTCGTAATAAAATGCATGACAATGCATGAGGGGTGTGCATGACGGTGCGATGCGACGCGCCGGACAGTAAGATGGAAGCATACAACACACACGGGGCAACTTTTGAGTCTTGTAAAAGGCAAAAGGATACAATCATTGCATGAATTTGTGTGCTACGCACAGAAGACGCTGTCCGAGGTTAAAACGAAGGCCGGTTGAGCGTCGGAGATACACTTTCTTGCACTTTCTCGAGCTATGAAGACCAAAAACCACTCATATGGCCTAAACAAGGTTGTGGGAACACCACCGGCCGGAAGGGGAAGCCACCGGCTACAAAATAATTCCATCGGCACAATATTCTGCCGGCCGGCACAAAATGTTGCCGACCGGCAAAAAGTTCCTGGATCGGGGCAGATTCGACATTTCACCATGGGTGTTTTAAAATAGGGTTCCAAACCCTATTCTTTTCATTATCCTTCGCCGAAAACGACCCCTCTCTCTCTCTAGAGTCTTTTTTCTTCCTCATTTCCTTGTTTTCTTCGCGTTCTAAGCCCGTTTCGTCGTCGGATTCGCGATTTCCTTCGCGTTTCGGACATTTTCAACCGAACAAATCTTTGTTTCGGTGCCTCTTTTGCCATTTCCACCTTTTTGGGGTTTGTTCCCCTCACTTTCCTCTCCATTTCCGTGCCTTTTCACATCCCGACCTTTCCGGCCATTTTCCACCCTCCCGGGAGTTGACTTTTCGGTTGACTCTTCGTATTCCGACCCGATTTTCATTCTCCGACCATTTTCTCATCACTCTTGACATGGCCGACGACATTCCGCGCGGTGGGACTCCCTCGGATCACGAGATGGATCCCGGGGTTGAGCTCCTACCTTTGAGCGAGCGCCGTTCGACCCGGCGACCTACCGGCCGGCGATTCATGTTCTGCCACCCGACGGACTACGCCAGTTCAGGAGTTTCGACGTGGCGTTGGATCCTGAGCTCCTGCTACGTGAGCCTGCCTCTCACCTATCCTTCGGCGCTTCCGAGGTAACTTTCTTTCTCTGTTTTATTTTCTGCAATGTAGAACGCTTTAAACTGTCAACTGCCATAGCTGATTCTGTTCTTTAACTGCTTTAGCTCAGATGCTCTGATACACTGTGTATTGTAGTCGATTACAAACGCACTTGCAACTGATTATCTGTTTAAGACTCGCACGTGCACACACACTGCACTAGCCTTGAACCACTCAACACATGGCACACACCGTATCTCACTGCAAACACCGGCATTCGATACCTGTTTGAATCTGAAAATATGCACGCATGCCACATTTGCACTGAACCACTCAAACACACTGACGCATCACACATTGTAGTTCACTATAAGCACACCGGCACCCGGTATCTGTTTGAATCTGAAAATACGCACGCATGCCAAATTTGCACTGATTCACGCAAACACGCTGACGCATCACACATTGTAGTTCACTATAAGCACACCGGCACCCGGTATCTGTCTGAACTGATAAACTTGCACGCATGCTAGATTTGCACTGATTTTGACTGTTTCTTCAAAACTGTACATTTTATATTGCTTCGCAACTACTTGTTTGAAAACAGGGAGATTCCCATACCATCCGCGGGTATGGGAACACCGTCGCTCGTGCGTGGTACGCCGAGCTACCCGACGCAGTCCGCCACATCGTAGACCAGGCCGGCTTTGGCGCATTCTGCAGAGGACTCTCCAGGCTCACTACGTGCAGACCTCTCCTCGCCGCTCTGGTGGAGAGGTGGTGGGACACCACCGATTCATTCCATTTGTCTGCGACTGGGGACATGACGATGACCCCTTATGATTTCTCGATGCTCACAGGCATCGGGGTAGGGGGTGATCCGATCCCCTTTGACATTGATATGGACGAGTGGACCGCGGCTCAGGTCTACTTGCTCGGCGCGGCACCGCCTCTTGCGCGTCCCGGCTTCGTCCGATACTCCTGGTTTGAGGTGCAGTTCAGGGTCCAGCCCCTCCTTGTCGATGCAGCCCCGATGACTCAGGAGGCCGTGGAGAGATACGCACGCGGCTTCCTCATGTTCCTGTTTGGGACGACCATTTTCGCCGACCGGGCGAACACAGTGCCTCTCTGCCTGCTCAGCGCACTGGTGGACGTCAGGGACATCTTACATTATGACTGGGGTGGCGCCGCTCTGGCCACTCTCTATGGATATATGAGCTCAGCTTCCCGCGGCAGCGGACAGTTGCTTGGGGGCTACTGGCGTGTTTGGGAGGTACATTTCTTTTTCTGCCATTCATTTCTGTCCTATATTTTCTGTACTCTGCACAGTGCACACACTGTAGTCTGCTTTATACTTGCTGTATATTGTACACACGGCACACACATACTCTGCTTTACACTGACTGCACACTGTTCACACTGTACACTCTGCACAATACACTGCACAACACACGGCTCTGCTATTTCTGCCTTTTTTATTCTGTATTCTGCTTTATCTCATAAATGCACTGGTATTTACCTTGCAGTTATGGGTTTATGCCTACTTTCCTAGGCTTGCTCCCGTACCCGACGCAGAGACCCCTCTCGTCGTCCCTTTTTCGCGTCGCTTTGACGGGAGATGCACCTGGAGGCCCCGAGAGACATTTAGCTTCTTCCGCCGCTACTTCGACACCATCACCCCCGCAGAGGTATGTTTTACTTGCAGTTCATTTAAGCTTCGTCCTTCCACCGCATGTTTCAATAACAGTAGATAACAAACTGTATTTCATTTTCAGATCACCTGGCAGCCTTGGGCTCCTTTGCCAGCCGTGATGCGGGATCGGTTTGCCGGTGCCGATGAGACCTCGCGTTTTCGGATTCTGCTGGAGGGCCCGGTCTGTCGGGCTTGGTACCTGGGTGAGCGTTTCTTACGTCAGACCCTGGGTTTACCGGAGCAGATAGTCCCGGTGCACCCTCCTGAGCATATGAGGGATACCGAGAGATTCACCGCCGAGCAGATGGCGGACTACACTATTGGCTGGGAGGCAGACGATTTCAGAGGCGAGGGCGATTACTCGGAGTACGTCCGGACCTTCATCATGCGACCTCTGAGCGGCGGCCGCCGAGCGGAGAGAGAGAGACCAGCGGCGCCAGCGGCTGGAGTGGGAGCAGGGCTGGAGTGTCGAGGAGAGCTCGAGTCCGTGGCAGGGGCGGAGTTCAGCGAGGGCGAGGGACCGGTTGGCCTGCTCTGCCCGCTTCATTGACTTTCAGAGGGCAGGGTGGGGCGACCTATCAGATCCCCTTGCCCTCCGCCGGCTGATCACGAGTTTGTCGGTGTCCCCGACTTGCCTCCGGTATGTATTACTGCATTTTTGTACAGTTATTTCATTTCAGTTTATTTGATATTCCACAGAATACTGATGCATCTGATACTTTTGCAGGCGTCTTCTGAGTACACCCGGCAGTCATTGGAGATGAATGCCTCCATGATGGGGATGCTACAGCGGACCTTCGACCTCCTAGCCCTTTACAGCATTCCGGTATGTTTTTTCTGACCACAGCCTCAAACCATACACAAACTGCTTTACATAATCTGATGCACAACACAACATCTGATAAACTGCTCACGGCATCTGATACATGAACTTACTACACTACATCCTGCACTGATTCACTGCTCACAGCATACATACACTGTACTCATACACTGTATTCTGTACTGATAACTGTCACGGCATACACACTACTCATACACTGCATTCACTGATACTGCTCATACACTGTACTCATACACTGTATCTGTACTGATAAACTGCTCACGGCACCCACACACTGTACTCATACATTGCATTCACTGATTACTACTGCTCACATGTACTCATACACACATACTGCTCACACACTACTCATACATTGCTGCACTGATAAACTGCTCACGGCATCCACACACTGTACTCATACACTGCATTCTGTACTGATTACTGCTCACAGTATTCTGATGCATTCGCCTTTCATGTTTTTTCAGCCTCCCTTCCAGATTCCTCCAGTAGGTGGCGCTCCAGCTGGACCGCCCATTTCTACCCGGGATGGCAGAGTATATCCCCGCACCAGAGGGGAGCGCACTCATGTCGGGAGCAGCTCGCGGGCTCCAGTTCCAGATGACGAGTCTGAGGCAGAGACAGAGGCGGAGGAGACCGGTGATGGCTCGGACTCGACTCAGACGGCGATGCTCCTGGTGATGCTCCTGGTGATGATGCTCCTGGACCTTCGTCCAGGAAGAGGACTAGGACAGATTGATAGCCCGGGGCCATTTTTGACATTTGATACAGATTTTTACTGTTTTCTTCCTTTTTTGCATTTTCCCTTTTTGTTAGTAGTTAGGGTACTTTGTATTGCCGCAGGCAGATTTTGTTTCCAAAACTTATGTACTTGAAAAATTATGAAATGAAACAAACTTTTTGTCCAAAAAAGAGTGTTATATCTGCACATTTCATACCTTGCACTGTATTGCATCGTATTACACCTCAAATGTAAATGATATTGATCTGTTGTCTGAAAATTGAGCACTTGCACTATGATAATCAGATAACCAACCAACTAACAGCAAACAACTCATACAAACCACTACTCAAACTGAATAATACAGCCCATACTCTACTGGGGATTGATCTGCATACAGCCCATAACACAGCACTCGGTTCATTCCGCACACAGCAAACCCTGAACAAACAGCCCCAATCTGACAAGACGGACCACAAAAGCTGACACGGTTGCAGTTGAAACACACTCGGATGTCCCAAATTTTCCCTTTCCTTCTCTGCTTCGCACGAATGTAGAGAATGGCACAGCATTCTGAGCACAAACGATTTTTTGAAATAAAGAAGGGTTTTCAACCGGGGTATCGAGCCTACCACAGAACACAGCGAGACAGACTCAAACAAAGAAACAAAAGGCACACGACCTAACATAACGAGACATGCTCGGAAAAGACTCAAAGCTAAATCGAAACCGACAAATCAAAAGACACGACACACACGGACGTGTTTACACAAAGAGACCTCAAATCTCGGGAGCCAGTTCCTCCGGGTATTTCCCACCCTTTCTGATTTGTGATACTCACATCACTCGGCCCTCAGGCTCGGTTTTTCTCTCAAAACCCTCTTGCTCACTTCTCTCTCTGCTTACACCTCTCTATTCTTTATTCTCTCATTTTTCATCCCTCCCCAGAGTGATTGGGATGAATAGGAAGTCAAGGTTCACGCCCAACACTGTTAGCTCACGGCTATTTCTTCGGTGGATAGAGTGCCCTTTCTGGAAGTATGTTGACGGGGGAAAGACAGAAGACCTGACTCAATGTGCCCCTAGTTCGTCATTTTGACCATTTTTTTGTTTTCTAAAACAGTTTTGATCAAAATGAGAGTTGGATTAACATACTTGTTCGATTTTTTTGATTCAAAATCATGCGAATCAGGCTGTGAGCACTGAAAATTCTCCTTTTCGGGTCCAAGAAGATGGTCCGGTTTTGGAAAATGAAATAGTTTTCGAGAAAATAGTCAACTTCAGTAAAAATTTTCAAAAACTATTTTTGCAAACAGTCAATGCTCAACGAGCACGGAACTTACCCTCGGGATGCACAGCCTCGGATCGGAGGCAATGGGAAATTGCCCCTTGCTTAAAGGGGGGGGAAGGCAACGGAAAGTTGCCCCTGGTTTGGATGGCATCTCAGGGCAACTTATGGCACTGTATGGCAACGGAAAGTTGCCCCTTGTTTGGATGATGCCGCGGCATGCTCTAAGCCAGTCCCCGTTGATGACGATCGGACCCTCGGACGCGGAGGAGACAAAGACGGTTTGAATCAATATATGGACACAGTCACCTGGAAAGTGTTGGTGGTTAGACTTCAAGAGGAAGTTGATCACGTAGTTCCAGGTTGCTGCAATCGAGACATCAGATTCGGAGGAGGCACAAGTGATCAAAACCATGACATGGACTGAGACGCTATGGAAGCGTTGGGGGCTGGACTTCAAGATGAAGTTGCCTACGTATCCCAAACATGGGAATCAAGCCTTACGTAGTTCCGGTTAAGGTACACTCGGGTATTTTAACCTTCACTGTTTAGGCTCTAACTTTTGCCAAGGTGCCCAATGCGGGTTTTCGACCTTGCGAGCTATGTTTCTTTTTCTTTTTCTTTTCTTTTTCTTTTCTTTTGCATTTTCATTTTTTATTTCTTTTGCTATTTTATTTTTTTTTGTTCTTTTCCTCTCTTGCCTTTTTGTCTCTTTTTTATTTCTTTTTTTCTTTCCTCTAACTTTTGCCTAGGTCGCCCTTCCGGGTTTTCGGCCCAGCGAGCCTCTCAAAGGGTAAAAGTGTAGCAAGCCCATGCCAAATGGTTTTGAGATTGAAGCCTTTCTGTGTCCAGGAGAATGACCGTTGTGTTGGCTTGCAGAAAAGTCCGTCATGGTTGCTTCACGAGCCTTGCCTGGTGGGATCTGATCTACTTGATCTGACTTCGATGCCTCTTGCTCGAGGGCTGCCTCAAAATGGGCCACACAGGCGTTTCATGGCACTGTTGAACGTTTTGAACGGATTCCAGTTTGCAACAGATAAATTGAATCTTGAGGCTGAGAGCGATCCTGGGCTGCACAATCTCAAGAGCGATTCCACACAGGTCTTCACAAGACTGCGCGAAACATTTCGTTTTTGAAAGTTTTTAAGAAAGCGACAAATCGCTCGCGCAGAAGATAGTGTGGAACCAGTCTGGATCAAACCAGGATCCTTCTCAGTACTCACGCCGACAAGCATGATTTCATTCATTAAAAGCTTAGCATGCCTCTCTTTCTCTCAAAATGATCAAAATTTTGCAAAACCCGAGGAATTCCTTCCTCTTCGTTTTCATCACCGCAGTGTTCGAAAAGGGGTTTTTATGAAAAGCTTAGGTCATTACAACGATGTTTAAGGCACAAGAGAGCAAGTAGAGTGTACTTCGTTTCGTTCAAATCCTCTGGCGCAACTAGCTCAAATAGCAAATAAGTACAAGAACATGATAGCCGCAGCTGTTTCATTCAAAACTTCCAACTGCAACTGGCTCCTCAACAGAGACAGACTCAAAAGGAAAACAAAAGGGGTAATTGCAAAACGGTGTTCGAGGCGACAACCCCGGAATCACCTGACATTCTATACAAGGGGGGCCGACTCGCTACAACAAGACAGACCTGTAAACCAAAAGGACTGACTCACGACAATGAGACGGACTCAAAACAAAACAAAGACTGACTCGACACCCAAGCCAGATTTTACAAAACTGGTGTTCGCAGATGCTCAAAAATGCGTGCCAGACGCCACATCCATAATGCACCAGGCACTGCCCGCAGGCGGTTCACTTTCCAATTACATACTCGCAGTATCTGTGTCCTCAAAATCCAACAACTGGGTGGTGACGGACTTTGCTGAGGTGGGGGGAGGATAACCTCGTTGTCAATCAAATCCTGTACCTCATGACGGAGGCGGAAGCAATTATCAGTGGCATGGCCGGTTTGCTGGTGGTACGCACAGTACAGAGCAGCATCATGAGTAGCAGGGAGATTCTTCGGTAGGGGTCGAGGCTCCAAGGGTTTAAGATGCCCCTTTTTGGCCAAATCAAAGTGCCCTAGACAAAGGCATGTAGAGAGGATGGAAGACCCTGTGCCCTCGGGGCAGGTACTTTGGGGCCTGAGCACTCTTGCCAGATACACTAGCGAACGGATCGGCGGGTGCGGCCTTCATTTTCTGATCTTTCCGGGTACAGGGTTGGGAGCGGGAAGAACTGTTTTGGCATGACGGGGCCTATCCCGGTTCTCTGATTGACTGGAACTGCCCTCAGGCGGAATGGGAAAAGCATCCTCCACAGCTTTTGTCACAACTGCAGATATCTGTTGCTTGTTCATCCCCCGGCTTTCAAAGCCTCGACTGCCCACAGCAGTTGTTCGATAGGATCGGCATCTGTCTTCATTTTATCTTTACCTCTGGCCTCGACCTGATTGAGGTTTGGGTTGATGTTGACACGTCATTGTTATAACTGGAGGCCATCTCCGGTTGACTGAGTTCAATAACAATTCGGCCCAACAGCGGGGGCTCCTGGGGTACAAAGCTCCGGCGTACGGTGCAGCTGACGGTGAAGCTGACATCCCATAGGCGAGATCCGCTACAGACCTTGGAGATCACCTATCATCCCCATTAGTTCAAATGTAGTAGGCTCACGAGCCTGATATAGCTGAGGGGCCCAGACTGGGTGTGCAACCAGCGATCTGGGTGGATGTGGCATATCAACAGTAGTCTCGTTGTGTAGGGTGATTCCTTGATCCAACGCGGCCGTCATGACCACGATCTCTTCTGAATTATGCGTCATGCTAAGTCCTGCCTCAGCAAGGAGAAGACACTAGCTATTCTGGATCAACTCTCTGAATCTCTGAACTGAAACGGAAAACAAGCAGTATTTCAGCCCCAAACAGATCAAACACGGTGTAGCCGATCAACTGCACTCTACTACTGATCACTGTTCCCCAGAATCACTGTTCAAAACTGAACTGATACCCGCAGACATAACTGATTCTGACAACATTGATACTGGTGCCCTCAGGCCTGATACCCAATCTTGCAAACTGATATGCGCATTCCCTCTGTAGAGATACACTCTAAAAGCACATAGCAAGTAAAAGAGAGCCAAACACCCCTATACTGGGGTAGGGTTTCCCTGTCCTATTTTGTCAGGAGCTAGGGTTTCACTACGCACACAGTGGCTTCAAACAACCTATCATCGGGTAAGCAACCTGTCCTAGTTTGGAATGGTCACTATGGATTCCGAATATGCACTAGGTCGAATGGTCAAAAGGGTGCCCCGGTAAAACCGGGGTTTGTGTTCCCATGCTGTCAGAGCCCATAACCGGTCAGCCTTATGGTCATGCCTTGACAAGACAAGCCTCCGGCAAACCGTTCAGGAATGGCAGATGGCAAACACGGTGTCCTAGGCGCACCAATGCACATGCAATGCAAAGAAACACATAAATGAAATCAAAACAGGATATCACGAGTTCGAGTCAAGCTCTCTAAACTCCCCAGCAGAGTCGCCAGAAACTGTAGACGTCCCCGAACGCCCTGGAAGGGTTAAGTCCCGTTCTGTTCGTTTTTGCGGGTCTACTACAGTTCGGACTCAAATTGTCACGGTTCTTAATCTTGAACCAAAGAGTCCAAATCTGGCAAATCATTTTTGAGAAAACAACAGATTTTGAAAAGAAGTGCCAAACATGGACTGCTTTGCCAGATATAGAGTCGCCACCTAAATATTTTTTAAAATGGGAAATTTAGGAAACCCTAACTCGGTGCCGAAGGCCACGTGTCCATCATCACCAAAGTTGTCTTGGCTCGGGAGCTTGGGTACGATCGGGGAAGGTCAGCTATGGGCACCCCCTTTCGCCCGGTCCGAAGACCGGCCTCTACTAACCATGATATCCGATTTTGAAAACGTTATGTGTTCTTGTTCCGGTTATTAGCCTAGAATTACTATGTTATGCGCACAGCAAACAAGTATAGACTAGATTGCCTAATTTGGAAACAAGCATTGCATATCAGTTTGTTTTTTGAAAAGCACTTTGAAATTTGCTACTCGCAAGTAGGCTAAAACACGGATTTCAATGAGTTTTTCCAACTCAAACAATCCAACCTTCACCCACAGGCAATCAGACAGTTTATTTCATATAAGCATTTAGCCACATGGTAAGCATACTGTCGTGTTAACATTCACACGCATGCGAGATGCTAAAACATAAATACTTACATTGTACTCCGTGCCAAAACAATAAACTGGTTAGCAATCATGCATATCCTAGTTCATGTTAAGTGGCTAATGCAACACATGCAAAGATGCAGTTTAGAGTAGGCTCGGCTAACCCTAAAATGGCATGTGAAATGCTACAATTATCACGTATTCAATTTGGAATTAAAAATACAATGCAGTTTGTATGATGTACCGAGCCAGTGCATGTCGACAAATGCATGGATGCACGCATGCATAGCATAAGGTATGCTAAAATAAACGTGCCCTAATACTAACCATCGTAAGCGGGTAAATAAAAGGGAAGAAAGAAGTGGGGGTTGGAAGACGTGCACACCACTCACACACGCCTATTACAGATTTGCCCTCGCCCGGAGGGACCAAAATAATATACAAATTAATTAAATTAACTAAACAAATTAATTAATCTAATTAAAACAGTAAAGCCCTCGGGAAGCGGGTCAGATGCAGCGCATGCTCGGGACTTGCTCGGAATTGCACTGCCATGCATAGTCTGCCTCTGTTTTCCCTGCTTTGCTCCTCTGAAAACTGCCAAAGTCTCAGGAATGCCTCTCAGGACACTGGGGGATACCACCGGCTGAGTAGAATTGCCACGGGCAATAGGATGTGGCCATCGGAACAAAATGAATCCATCGGCTGATGACTTACTGCCGGCCGGCAGCAAATGTTGCCGGTCGGCAAACAATGCCTGCAGAACCTGCAACTCACAGCAGCAGAGGGCAAAACTTGCATGGCAATACAATTCAAACAATGTATGCACCAATCATGCCCCCTATCATGTTTACGACTCAAAGGGGTATGTGCCTCGATTCTCGAGCCACCAATCACGCATTTCCATGCATGATGGCCTAAAGGATCAAGTGTGCACTTTCATGTCAAATGAAATGCAAACCAATCAAACAAAACAAGGCCCGATTCCTATCACCAAATCAAGGAACAAGGCATGCATGCAAGATGCAATGCAACCTAGGCATGCAAGCTAAGGATGCAACATGGCATGGCAAGGCACTTATGCAAGCATACAAGCAAACATGAGGCAATGCAAACTAATGAAAAGGTGGACTTAAACATGATTTAGGCGGCTCTAAATAGACCTAAAACAGTGGCCAAAATGCCCAAAAATGAAGGCTAAACACACATGCACATGTGCACATATAGTGGTCTACAGCTTAAGCATTGAACTAGCAACTTTCAAGCACACTTAAAAGAGGCTATGATGGACAATTAGCATGCGATATTAGCTCTGAAAATCATGTCAAAATGTGGTGCCAAACCAACTCAAATGAGACAAGCATAAGCATGCAAGCATAGTCCAAGTACTTAAAGCAAGTCATGGAGGCTTGAACCAAGGTCAATTCCACCAAGCCTCACAAGGCTAAGGAGGCTTAAAACAGGTCAAAAGAAGGCTTAAACAAAACCAAGGGTGCACCTAGATGGCATCTAAGTGGCTCAAATCCAAAGGCATACATAATGACCAAAACATGGAGCATACAACACAAGCTTTCAAAGCAACAATGATGCCTCTAAGGCAAGTATGAAAACATGTTAAATGGACTGAAATTTCATGCTAAGTGGTTCCAAACCACTAAAATAATGCAAGCAATGCATGCTATACACTTATGCACTTAAGGCCAACAAGCCCAAATATACAAAGGGGCTACATAATGCATGCTAGGGTCGACCCAAACAACCTAGGACAGACCTCATACATGTCAAAACAAGCACAAAAGCTTCACAAGACTAAGCCTAAAACATGCTAGAATAATGATTCACAACCCAAGACATATTAAGGCATCAACAAGGCGTTACAAGGTAGGTATGCAAGGCATGCATGGTGTACCAAAACTAACTTAATACAAAGTTATATCATGGCAATATAAGCATAAAATACAGCCATGGCATGATCAACAAGAGCCTAAGCTAGATTCTCCCTTAAGTGGCCAAGATTGGTCCTTTTCAAGGACAACAAGGAGAGGGGGGTGGCCCTCCCATTTTTGAGACTTCCAGGCACCATCTCCACCACTGAAATCCCTCAAGATTTCAGTGGTGAAGAGGCCCAAATACCAAAGTCTCGAAACTTGCACAAAAATAGCACAAAAAGGAGCCTTACAAGGCTTAGGAGGGGTCAAACAAACCCAAACCACAAAACACTCTTAATAAACAATCAAGAGGGCCTAAAAACAGAACTTTTTTATGTTATACACTAAAATGAGTTGATCGGATTATGGAAAGAAGAAGGTAGTGATTTTGGTCTTACCAAAGACCGAATTAAAGCACTTCTTCTAATAATAATACCAACTTCTTAATTAGCGCTTTTCTAATTGGCATGTTTTTGCTTGATTAATTATAGTCATCTTTCATGTTTTGTTGAGGTTGTTGCAATACACAAAATAGGTAAAAATTAAATACAAGACTACTATGTATTATTGGATTATTTCATTAAAAAAACTTCATGTCTTGCCTTTTGGTTTTTATGTGGCATGGTGCATTTCACTATTTTTTATATATGAATAATAAAATAGATTAAACAAATTCAATGATAAATGTGGATCCATGAGATTCATTGTTATATATAGATAGTGAAAGTATTTGCACATGGAAAAAGTTAATGACCTAGAAAAAATAATTTGACTATGGTCACGATTGAGAGAGATTTGTAAGAATAGGAAGTAATGAGGTAGTAGGAAGTATAGCTAAGGTATGAGAAGGGGCTGATAGTGGAAAAGAAGACTCGGGGTTTGAGGATGGTGTTGAGGAGAGAATATGAAGGTGGAGATGGAGGTGGGGTTGGCAAAGTTGGGTGAGGTAGGTTTAAGGATCAGGAAATTTAAACTTTAATTAATTACAACTATGGCACAATTACTTGTTTAAGTAAGTTATTAACTAATTTAAGCCCGTTTGTTGCTTAATGATACACACAAACGACTTTTTATTTCCACGTAAGATTAGAGAAATAGACTCTCTAGCGCTATATGTATTTGTATTAATATTATTAAGATGGATTAAGAATAATTAATTGTGCTTAAGGGACCATAAAGTTGCATATTTGCACAAAGGCCACTAGATACGTTGAAATTTTAATATTTGGGGGCAAGACTATAACTTTCGAAAGCCCAACCAATCGCCTTACTTGGCTGATGTTTCTCTTCCCTATGTTACCGTTACATTTTCTCTTTTTGGTAGTGTTAAGACCTCGATGATGTTTGATAAAATTGAAAACTGAAAATTAAGTACTGAAAACTGAATACTAAATTTTTTAAGATGAAAAACAGTTTGATAAAAATTTAAGTGTTGAACTAAAAATAAGTTGTTTGATATGCTGTAGACCACCCGAACTTCCTCCGCGCGCCCCCCCCCTTTCGGAGAGGGCGCGGATTGGGTTCATAGCTACTACAGTTCGGACTCCCATCACGGTTCTGTATCTAGTCTCACAAAGTGCAATGTAAGACTGATAAATCACCAAAGAGTCCAAATTTGGCAAATCGTTTTGGAAAATTAATTTTAATCAAGAAGTGCCAAACATGGACTGCTTTGCCAGATTACAGAGTTGCCACCTAAATGTTTTGTTTTTTTTTTGGGAAATTTAAGAAACCCTGACTCGTGTCTAAGGCCACGCGTCCGTCATCACCAAAGTTGCCTCGGCTCGGGAACTTGGGTACGAGGGGGGAAGGTCATGAAATGAGTACCCCCGCTCGCCCAATCAAAGGATCGGCCTCTACTAATTATGATATGTTGTTTTGAAAACACGTGTGTTCTTATTCTGGTTATTTAGCTAACTTACTACGTGATGCGCACAGCATACAAGTATAGACTAGATCGCCTGAATTGGAACAAAACAATTCAATGTTTGTTTTCGAAAATGGTTTGAATTTGCCACCCTCAAGTGGGCTTAGAAATGCGGATTTGCCACCAAACAAGGTGGGCTTAAAACATGATGATTTACCACTCCAAGTGGGCTTAAAACTCACATTTTGATGAATTGTTCCAATTCAAGTAATGAAGCCTTCATCCACAGGCATTCAAGCAGTTAAGCATATAAGCAAATAGCCTCATGGCAAGCATGCTATCATGGCAACACTCACACTCATGCAAGGATGCTAAAGCGTAACACTTACAGTGTACTCTGAGCTAAAACAGAAAACTAATTAGAAATCATTCATGATCCTATCTATATTAAAATGCCTAATGCAACACATGCAAAATGCAATGAAGATAGGCTCGGCTACCTAAGATGGCATATGAATGCAGCACTTGATAACATGCTTTGAAACACGTATTCAAGTAAGTGTATTGAAATACAATGCAGTTTGAATGATGCACCGAGCCCGGTGCATGCAAGACAAATGAATGGATGCAAAAATGCAAGCATAAGGATGCTAATTGAAAAATGCCCTAAAACTAACCATCGAAAGTGGTTAAGTAAAAGGGAGAAATAAGTGAGGTTGGAAGACATGCACACATACACGCACCCTTATTACAACAACACGCCCTCGCGAAGAAGGGTCCGAATGAAAGCTAAGCTATTCTAAACTAAGCTAATTAACTAATCTAATTAAACTAATTAGACTAATTATTACAACAATTAACTAATTAACAAATTAATCAAATTACAAATTCAAGTGCTAATTAACAAGTAAAGCATCAAACTTCAAACTACACTGCCTCAGCTCTGTTTGAAGAAGTTGAATATGCATGCCTCGGTTCCCGTCTCGAAAAGCTCTCCGGTTGCTCTTTAGAGGCTCTGTTTGCAGGGTGTCCTCAAGAACTTGCTGCTGAAACTTACCAAACCAATACCGGGGAGTGCACCAGTGGCCTGCCGGCCATGAGGAGTTTCTGCCGGCCATCTACCGGCCAACAATGCAAGGGTGCCGACCATCAGTGTGGCACTGCCGGCCACTGGTGTGCTGTGAAACCAAACTGCAACAGAGAAAATGGAGGGTCTCCCTAGGGCATGTATGTGCTATGCCACTCCTTATTATTTCAAAAGATCAAAGGAGAGGTACCATTGGATCCAAATCCATCAATAAAGCATGCAATGCATGATGGCCAAGGATTCAACTTGCACAAATTCAATAAATGCAAGACAAACAAGACTCTAGGACCATCACCTTATCATGGATGATCAAAGGCAATGGAGATGAAGGGAATGGACCAATTTTCATCACTTTGAGTATGAAATGAACCAATTCACCTTGTGTTCAATATAACGTCTGATTGAACACAATGCAATGCATACATGCAACATGCTTATCTTGGCATGTTTTACTTGTCCAATTCTTGTTTACACATTTTACATTACCGATTAGTCCTTTAACCGGTTAAGTCCAATGTGAAAAGGCCTCTAATTGGAAAGATGGCCTTAGCCACAAGCACCTTAAGCATGAAAGAAGCCTCATGCTGTTGGTTAGTAGAAACCCTCAAGAGAAGGTTAAAACCATTAGGCATGAGAACCTCAATTCCATGCTTAAGCCAACAAGGGGCTTAAGACCACTTTCAAGGCAAGTGAAAGATTGAAACCATGGAGTGCGATGACATACATTTCAGCACTGAAATGACATGCTAAGTAACTTAAAACCATGCAAATAACCCATAATATGCATGTTTAAAGGCTTAAGCATCAAAGCTAGTGAAGTGCTTTACACTAGACCCATGCAATATAATGCTCAAATGACCAAGCCAGCCCTAAACAAACCTCAAACATGCCAAAACAATGACCAAAATGTGCTGAGATGGTAGCATGAAAAGCAAGAAAAATCATGTTCATACATTGGCTCACAAACAAGGCATATGGCTCAACTCTCAAACACAATTAAAGAGTGGTATATGCGAGAGTATGACAGTGATATATGCAAGAGAAATCACATGAGAAATGATGCTATATCATGGAAACATCACAAGCAAAGCATGCTAGGGGTCCTAAAACTCAAAGCTAGTAAGGTCTATTGCACTACAGCTATACAAAGCAAGCCCCATATGACCAAAACCACTCTAAACAGAGTTTAAGCATGTTAAAGAAAGGCCAAAAACATGCTGGAATGGAGCCAACACATGCTAGAATAATAGGCTAATGCACTAGGCATACAAGGCTAGCATGCATGATTACACTAAAACTGTAAGAAGCAAGTAAGAGGTGACTCAATCAGCCCAAAATAGAGCTATAACATGTTAAAAAAAAGTCACAAAAACATGCTTAGATCAGGTCCAAAGATGATAGAAAAACATGCTCAACAAGTAGGCCAACAAGACATGCAAAAGAGAAACAAGGAGAGGGGATCACCCCCTCCTATTTTGGTCTTCAAAACCAAGTTTTCACCACTGAAATTCCCCTGGAATTCAGTGGTCAAAAGGCCAAAAAGGTTGGTTTGAAAGGTGATGAAAGATGGCACAAATAGGTACACAAGCTAAGGGGGAAAAGGAAGAGACAACCCCCTAACACAAAAGGGGCTTAAACCACCATTTTTAGGACTGAAAAACAGAGTTTTCTTTAGTTCAAAACCAGCTCAAAAATAGTTTGCAAAGGTGGTGAAAACAAGTATGAAAACAAGCTTAAAGGGTGAGTCATATACCTCTTGAAGCCAAGCACACTTTGAGGCACAAAACCAAGCTTAAAACACCTTCCAAAGCACAAAGGAAGCTCTAAGAGAGCTTCAAGCAATCTCAGCCCAAAGATGAACCACTCTTGTTAAGGGTTGATAGGTTGAAGATGGATGTATGCAAGCCTTTAAGCACAAAAGCTTTAGAGAGAGAGGTTTTAAAGAGAGAGGCTCCCAAGCTTCTTCCTAAATTGTTCTAACCTCTCAAAACAATAGATATGGCCTCCATATATAGAAAAAAGAGAGCCTTGGGTCAAAAATATCTCAAGAGAGACAGCTGGAACAGTTGGAGCAAAAATATCTGCCAAAAACTGCTTTCTGGCATCAATGGCCGGCACATGCTCATTGTTGGCTGGCACGGGACACTCTTGGACGGCAGGGGGCTGGCATTGGCCATTCATGGCAGGCACATGGCCAAAAAATCCCATTTATGGCCAGCATCTTCCACCTCTGGTTGGACAGAAAAATCAGCTTTTTGGGCCCGACTTCAACTATACATATCTCCTTCATATGGACTCCTTTGAAGGTCATTCTTAAGCCTAAATTGAAGCCCTTGAAGTTTGCTTTCCAATGGTGGCAGCCTCACATAAAAATTCCAAGTGCGCAAAAAGTTATGCCTGTTTGAGTGAAGACTGCTTAGTTTCAATCCTACCCAGATTCATGCCCAACTTCTCCTCAACTTGGTTTCTCCTCTCCTCTCCCCTTTTATTCAACTCCAAACCCCTAAAAAAGGTGTTTTGAAAGATTTTTCAAAGATTTCACCTCTCTTTCATTTATTTCTACTTTGTCCTTGCTCGGTTTACCGAAAAGCGCAACATTTAACGAAATGCGAGCCTCGGAACATCGTGGGAACTCTTTTCCAAAAATGTTTTAAAAGAGAGGGTTTTAAGGTCTAAAAACCATTCAAAATAGTTTTGGTCCAAAAAAAAGGGGTGTAAGGTTGGGATTTGACTCTCTCCTCTTGCCGAATAAATCGAATCTTTTCACTGCACATCTTTCATCACCAAATAAACAATCAGTAGCGCCCAAATCTTAAGGGCAGTCAAAAATGGGGTGTCTACATATGCATAAACCAAATTTGAAATTTATTATTTTCAAATTATATACTTCAATATTTATGTTGTAATGGTGGTGGTAGTGGTGTAATGATGGTATGGTGGCGGTGGCAGTGAAATGGCGGTGGTAGTAGTAGTGGTGGTAGCAGTAAAGATGGTAGTGATAATAAAATGATGGTGGTGCTTGTGGCAACATACATAGTGATGATGAAGGTAGTAGTAATAGTAGTAGTGGCAGTGGTAACAGTGGCATGATGGTGGTAATAGTGGTAGCAATGGTAGTGGTAGGTGGTGGTGGCGATGGCATGGTGGTGGATTGTTGGTGGTATCGACAACGATAGTGGTAGTAGTGGTGGTAATAGTGGTGGCGGTGGCATGATGTGGTGGTTGTAGTGGTAACGATGGTGGCGGGGTGGTGGCGGTGGCGGAAGTGATAGTGATAGTAGTGGTGGTAATGAATTTATAATAGTGTATACCGATGCTTATTTTTAATATTTATAAATTCAGTTAGAATTAAGTAAGTTCAAATTACTTAAAATTTTTGATGTTTGATAAAACTAAAAATTAAAGTATTAAAAACTGAATGCTAATTTTTTAAGCTGAAAAAATGTTTGGTAAAAATTTAAGTACTGAACTAATAATAAATTATTTGATATATATATAAGATCAAATTTTAAAATTTATTATTTTCAAATTGTATTCAATTTTTATATTGTGATGGTGGTGGTGATGGTGATGGTGATGGTGATGGTGATTGTGATTGTGATGGTGGTGGTAGTGGTGGTGCTGATGTATGATGGTGATGATGATGATGATGGTGATGGTGATGGCGGTGGTGGTGGCAGTGGCAATAGTCATAGTAGTGGAAGTAAAATGATGGTGGTGCTTAAGATAATAATGGTAATAATAAGAGAAAATATCATTTTGCCCCCCAAACTTCACGTGTTTCTCAATTTGACCCCCAGACTTCAATTAATATCAATTTTATACTTAAACTTTCAAAATTTTGATGAATTTGGCCCCTGCCATCACATTCCGTCTACAATTGGACGGAATATGCTGACGTAGGGGGGTAAATTGATTTTTAAGGTATAGTTTGGAAGGCAAATTGATTTTTAATTTGTGGGACAAATTGATTTTTAAGGTATAGTTTGGAAGTAAAGTAAATTTCTAATGAACTTTGGTGTCACTTCAGCACATTCCGTTCAATTGTAGACGAAATGTGACGGCAGGGGCCAAATTAATCAAAATTTTAAAATTTTGGGTGTAAAATTGATATTAATCGAAGTTTAGAGCTCAAATTGAAAAACGAGTGAAAGTTACGAGGGCAAAATGATATTTCCTCTAATAATAATGAAGGTAGTGGTAGTAGTGGTGGTGGTGGTGGTGGTGGTTAGGGTTGGCCATTTTAATCCAATCTATAGAGGCCCGCCCGAATATGGCGGATTTTACCCGCCCAAATGTGGCGGATTTTACCCGCCCCGACATTTATGTAGGGCGGGGGTAGATTATGTTTTGTTCACCCGCAACCGAGGGAGAGGGGAGGGTGGGGCGGGAGCAAGTATCGCCTCACCCGATCCAAACCCGACCCGACATAATTAACAATATATAAATAAATAATATATATGTATATATATATATATAATATAATTAGAGATAAGAAAAAGAAATATTAAAATTCTGTGATTCTATTTAAATACAAATAAATAATAATTCTAAAAGTCTCTTTGTTTATATATATGGAAACAAGGAAAATTATTTACTGTGCGAAGAATTTAAATGGTTCTTAATTTTATTTTATTTTTGGCTACTTGAAATGTGGTCAGATATCTACGGGTATTGGGTATCTGCAGAAGCGGAAATGGGCTTGAAAAATTCCACCCATAGCAGAGGTGGGGCAAGGGCGAGGGTGGAGTTTGTCCACCGGGGCAGGGCGGGGGCAGAGAATGGCAAATCTGCCCTGTGGCCATCCCTAGTGGTGGTAATGGCATAATGGCGGCGACAGCAGCAGCGACAGCTGTAGTGGTGGTGGTAGTAGTAGTAGTAGCAATGGTGGTGGTAGTGGTAGTGATAGTGGTGGTGGCGACAGTGGCATGATGGTGGTGGCAGTGGCATGCTAGTGGTGGTTGTGGCGGTGGTGGTGGTAGTAGTAGCGATGGTGATGGTGATGGTAAGTTTCATATGACTTAAAAAAATTTTAAATTTTAACCTACATTTTAAAAGACATTTAAATTTTTAAATAACATTAATTGTGATTATCAAACGAAATTAAATAATTATCATTTAATACATTCAGTTTGAAATACTCGATCAACTTATCAAACATCATCTTTGTCTTACAAGTTGCTAAACTGTAGAATCTTGGCATGAGTAAGGTAATTTTTTGCACTAATAATTATGCTAACTAAAATTGTACATATATAATGATAATTATTCAAAGCTGACATATTTGATGGCCAGGTTGTGTATAGATTTGCCATGTGAAATATGGACAGCTGGATTAAATTCGTGTTTGACCAAACTTGATGGAAACTTAAAAATATGACTTCGTCATGCTTTTCTGTCACCAAAACATATTCTCTGCCTCTCTTTGAGTTTCGTTCTTTAGTCCTTCATTTTTGGAGCTTGTAAATTTGGTATGGGTCTTTCTTCATATATCCTAAACTCTATAAAGCATGGATAGTTCAAATTGGATGACACATCTGTATCTGATATCGATATATTTTAAGGGGATTTACGTGTAAATTTTAATAGCAAAATTTATTGTTCAACAGGTTTTATGAGAATTAATGGTGTTTTTCATAAAATACTATTAAAAAAAGTCATTAATTATTAATTTTCAGTAACAATTAAAAAATTGTCACAAAAATGTCACTAATTATAAATTTTAGCGACAGTTTAAAAAAATCGTGAAAAAAAAGGTTATTAATTTTTAATTTTCAGTGACAGTTTGAAAAATTCGTTACAGAAAAACGTCACTAAGATGGTGTTTGGGAAGTAAGTTTTTATGTAGGTTTTTTTAGTTGTAGGTTTTTATTAGATAAAAAAATTTTGGTGTTTGGGAAGATAGTTGGGTTTTTATGTGGTTGGATGTGATATTTGTGAGAGAAAAAGTGAAATGATTATGGAGTTGGATGTGATATTTTGTTTGGATGTGTTTTTTTGATTTTGTAAAAAGTTTGTCTTTAGTGGAAAAAATGAGAAAAAAATTTGGAACCTAGGTTCCCAAACACCACCTAATTATAAGTTTTAACGGCAATTTATAAAAGCGTGATAAAAAAAAAATCACTAATTGTTAATTTTTAGCGATATATGCAAAAAATGGTCACAAAAGATTAGTTTTAGCAACGATTTTACTATAATTTATTTTTAATAGGATTTTATGGAAATTAAATCTAATTATTAAGGCATGTCGGTACTTTATCCTATTTTTGAAAATTTTACGAATACGTATCAGATAGTTATTAAAAATATTTGATACTTCTTAATTAATTTGCCATTAATTTTGAAACATCGGATACTCTGAGTCTATTACTTGTTTAACGAAATTAAGGATTAGGTATTAAATAATTATAAAATTTTAATTATTTATTGTAATTTTCAACTTTCTATTGTAATTTTAATTTAATTATATTTCATATCACAGTTAATTTAAAATATTTAATTATTTATTATAATTCCTAACTTTTTAAACTAATTTTAATTTAATTATATTTTACATCACAATTAATTCTAAATTATTAATTATTTATTGCAAATTTTAACATGTTAATCTAATTTTTAATTATTAATTAAAATTGCAATTTTAACATGAAACATCAGATACTCCATAGTGTACTTTACTAATTTTATATTGGGCAAATTACACAAATAGTCCCTATAGTTTGAGACTTGTGTCACTTTGGTCCCTGACTTTTCAATTGTGACACATTTGACCCTGAATTTTGAATGTTGTTTCAAATAAGGACAATTGAATATATAATTAGATTTTTTAAGGGTAAAATTGTCAATTTGATAAAATATAAACTAAATTGACAAAAATAAATGCCAAACAAATATTTTTGAATTTTAAAAAATTATTTCTTCCTACTAAAAATAAAATTATGTAAAATTGATAAATCTTTTAGACATTTATTTTTTTTTTTTACCAAATTAATTTTTATTATGTATTTGGATGATGATCATGTAAAATTAATTTAAAAAAATTAATCATGTAATTTTTATTAATTTTACATAATTTTATCATTGGTGGATAAAAATAATTTTAAAAAAATTAAAAATATTTTTTTGACATTTATTTTTGTCAAATTAGTTTATATTTTATCAAAGTGACGATTTTACCCTTGAAAAATCTAATGATATTTTCAATTGTCCTTATTTGGAACAAAATTCAAAATTCAGGGTCAAATGTGTCACAATTGAAAAGTCATGGATCAAAGGGACACAAGTCCCAAACTATAGAGACTATTAGTGTAATTAACCCTTTTATATTTTACATCACATGTCACGTTTGGGAAAAGTACATTAAGGAGGTTTTTTTTTTTTTTTTTTGAAGCGTCATATCATAGCTATCATGTTGTCACGTTTGGAAAAAGTATACTAATGAATTTTTAATTTTTTTTTAGAGTGTTACATCATACTCACCATATTGTCAAGTTTGAGTAAAGCACACTAAGGAGTTTTTATTTATTTTTTAAGTGTCATATCATAAATGTCACGTTGTCACGTTTGAGAACAGTATACTAAAGATTTTTTTTTTTTTTGTAGTGTCACATCACATATGTCACGTTTGAGAAAAATACACTAATGAGTTTTTATTTTTTTGAAGTGTCATATCATACTTACCACTGTCACATTTCAAAAAGTACACTAACGAGGAATTATTTTTTTTTTAGAGTAAAAGTTTTGGAATGTCACATCATACCCATCACGTTGTCATATTTAGAAAAAGTACACTAAGGAGTTTTTAATTTTTTTGGAGTGTGATATTAATACTTACCACATTGAAGTATCACATCATATCTGTCACATTAATAAAATGGTATAACTGTCTACCAAAATACTACCAAAATAAAAAATAGGACTACACGGAAAGAAACTCTCCACTGATAGGACTTGATAGATCGATAGAAAAAATTTAGGACCAATTGAAGTACTTATTTGTGAGATGGGATTTATTGGTAAATATCCCTAAATAAAATTGTCTTTTTGTTGCATTAATTTTACTTTATTTTTTCAGAAAATCAAACTCTCTAAAAAATGGAGGGTATGTTTGGTTTGTGTTTGAGAGATGTGTTTTAGAGATAAAAAGTACGAAAACATGTTTGGTTTGGTTTTTTGGGAAATTTGTTTTGGAAAATTGTTTTGAGAGAGAGTTTTGGAAAAAGTGATTAATTTGATGTGTGTGTGAGAGAGATTTGTTTGGAAAACTTGTTTGGTTTGTGTGTTTTGAGAAATTTTTTTGGAAAAATTTATTTGGTAGAAAAAATTTCTGAAATTTTTTTCAGAAACACAAACCAAACCTACCCGGAGTGTCTGATATACTTTTCGTTATTTTGGATGAAAACCCAAACAGTGTCACTCTAGTCGAAAATCGCATAAGGTCTTTATGATTATATTTGGGAAAATGAAAAATCCCCCTAATTTTCTTCCCCCTAATCCCCCTAATTTCCTTTTTTGGAAAACTGTTTTCTTTTTTTTTTTTGTTTTCTTTTTTTTTTTTTTTTTTTTTACTTAAAGTGGGAATTCGGGGGTTTCGGGGGGCACCCCCTCGAGCTCCCAATCATCTCTTATATTTGGACCGTAAAAGGATGAAGTGCTTCAACTGCAAACTACCATTTTAATCCTAAAAATACTGTAATAATTAAGTCTTGGTTGTCGTACTCATTTAATTAGCTCTCTCTACCCCTGATGGAGTGTTAGGAAGAGGCTATAAATATAACTTACCGGCATGAGCTATTTGGAGAGGGTTGCTACCAGGGTGTCGATAATAGAGAGAAAACATGTGATCCACTGAGATGTTGTTGGAGCTTTGAATAACCATTTCCATTGCTGTTATTACTTCTTTCCCAATACGGGAATCAACATTGATGATCACACCGATGTGCGTTGTGATTTTGTTTTGAGCAACTGTAATGATTCCATGGAGCCAAAAAATGAGAAGAAAGTATGTGAGAATAGTTGCGAGGAAAGGAGTAGATTGGGAAACGAACTTTCGCTTTAACATTTTTACTAGGTTGCTCTCTCTCTCTCTCTCTCTCTCTCTCTCTATTGCTTTAACAAGCAAGCTTGCACATTTAGACATTTTATGCTAATGTGGCCAAAGTGTTGACTTATGTTACCAGCACCTCTAAACTGGGAAATATTATAAAAAAAATATCTGAGAATTTTAAGTCAGTTAACAAATTAGAACTTTAAAATTTTCGTTGTTTCAATGTAAATCTCAAAATTTTTAACTAGTTTCAATTCTATCCATATGTCCAACTAACAGAACTAGAAATCTTGATGTTGGACAGTTGATTCGAAGCTTCATTGTTTATGACAAGTAAGTTAAGTAAGGAAGATGGAGGATGGACAACAGCAAAGGACAGATGGAGGATATGGATTCCAGTGATAAAACAGAGAGGAAGACTAACAACTCAAGTTGGGTCGAAGGAAGGTAAATGTGAAGAGATATATACTCTGTTAGTGGATAACTTACTCGATGCAATGGAACCAAGAAGTTTGTTTGGTTTGTTCCTGAAGTTTGGAGTGGTAAAGGATGTCTTCATTCTACAAAAGAGAAGGAAAACAACAAACACCAGGTTTGGATTTGTACGTTTTGATTGTCCTGTTGCAGCTAGTGTAGCAATACAAAAGGCAAATGGACTATGGGTAGATGACAAAGCTTTGATAGTTCACAGTGCAGTCTATGGGAAAGAAAAAGGTCACAGGAGGAGGTTGAAACGAGTACAGTGGAGGCAAATGGAGACAAGAAGGCCACCAGACATAACGGGACCAAAAATGTGAAATCAAGGCATTGATGGCAGATCATATGTAGAGGTCACCAAAGGAGCCCAACCAAGAGGTCAATCAACTACCATAATCAGAGTTAAAGAAATATGAAATGGCTGCTTGTATGAGAGCATGATTATGAGGCTCAAACCCAATTACTCTGCCATGGAGGTCAAAAAAGAACTCAAAGCAAAAAGAGTGAAGGATGTAATGGTGAGAGAAGGAGGTGGACGTGATATAGTCATCTCATTCACCTCTAGGGATCCCTCGAGAAGTATAATAACTATGCTCAATAACTGGTTCCAGGACTGGTGTGAATACATCACAGAGTGGAAATCTGGAATGCAACTTCAGCAGGAAATGTATGTTTGGATTAGCTGCTATGGTGTACCTCTAAATCTATGGAATTCTGATACTTTCAGAAAGATTGGCCGACTTTGGGGAGAAGTGGTTCATCTAGATCGAGACATTTGTGAACCAACATCTTTTCGTTGTGGAAAGGTAAAAATAGCCACAAATATTATGGATCTGATTAATACCAGTCTGAATCTAGAATGCAAAGGTAAAGTATACCCAATAAGAGTCTGTGAGGAACAGATTATCAAGGAGGCGCTGACCAGGTGCAAAGGAACCAACACTGATGATGGTGAAGAGGAGGTCAGTTCCAATGTTAATGGGGTACTACAGTCAATTGCAGAGAGTAAGAAGGATGTAGAAGATGCTGACAAGGCTATTGAGGTGGAGGATGATATGGCAGGAAAGAATGAGAAGGCAAAAGGTGCTTCAACCCCAAGGATGAAGGAGGGTGGTGAGGTAGAGGTAGGTGACTGTAGACGTCCCCGAACGTCCTGGGAGGATGAATCCCCCATTTTGTTCATTGGGCTCACTACAGTTCAGGACTCAATGTCACGGTCCTGTATCTAATCTCGCAGAGTGCAATGCAAGACCGATGAATCATCAAAGAGTCCAAATCCGACAAATCGTTTTTGGAAAACATATTTTTTAGAAAGAAGTGCCAAACATGGACTGTTTTGCCAGATACAGAGTCGCCACCTAAATATTTTATTTTGGAAAAATTTAGAAAACCCTGACTCGTGCCTAAGGCCACGTGTCCGTTATCACCAAAATTGCCTCGGCTCGGGAACTTGGGTACGATTGGGGAAGGTCACTTCGTGAGCACCCCCGCTCGCCCGATCAAAGATCGGCCTCTACTAACCATGATATCTAGTTTTGAAAACATTATGCGTTCTTATTCTGGTTATTAGCCTAGATTTACTATGTGATGCGTACAGCATACAAGTATAGACCAGGTCGCCTGAATTGGAACAAAACATTTCATGTTTGTTTTTGAAAGATGGTTTGCTACTCGCAAGTAGGCTTAAAATGCAGATTTTGCCACCCTCGGGTGGGCTTAGAAAAGATGGTTTTGCCACTATCTAGTGGGCTTAAAACTCACGGTCGATGCATTGTTCCAATCCAAATAACCCAACCTTCACCCACAGGCATTCAGGCAGTTATATCACATAAGCATATAGCCTCATGGTAAGCATGCTATCATGGCAGTCACTCACACACATGCAAGTATGCTAAAACATAAAACTTACCGAGTACTCCAAGCCAAAACAAAAGCTATGTTAGAAATCCATGCATGATCCTAACTATACAGAGATGCCTAATGCAACACATGCAAAAATGCAACTATAGCAGGCTCGGCTATTCTAAAGATGGCATGTGAAATGCTACAACTAACAAGTATTCAACTCATAATTGAAATACGGTGCAGTTAGTATGATGCGCCGAGCCTGGTGCATGCAAGACAGATGAATGAATGCAAACATGCTATCATACTGTATGCTAATTGAAACATGCCCTAATCTAACCATCATAAGCTGGTAAATAAAAGGGAGAAAGACGTGAGGTTGGAAGACATACATCACACGTACGCACACTTATTACAACATTGCCCTCGCGCAGAGGGTCCAAATAAATAATACAGTCCCGAATGAATAATGCAGTCCAAATAAGTACAAAACCCTAATTAGTTAACAAATTTAACTAGGAAAGCAGTAAACTAGCACGCAAATCTATGGACCGCCTCAGCTCTGTTCCAAATGATGAATGATGCATGCTTGAGTTGCCTTGCGCGGAAATCCATTGCGATGCCCCGATTAGCCTCTGTTTACAATTAAGCCCGAAATATTGCACGCAGCCCCAAAAGACTGCCGGTTTCTGATTTGCTGCAGCAAAGAGCAAGAAAGGGGCATGGCAAAGTATTTTCACATATGTATGCTTGTCTCGATCCTCGTGCCACCAATCACGCATCTCGATGCATGATGGCCGAGGAGTCGAATTGCACGACTCGATGTGAAATGAATGCACATATAAACACAACAAGGCCTAGACTCTATCATGGTTAATCCGGAGTGTCGACAACCGGGAATTGAGACACGTTCCGTCACTTGGAGTACGAAACGCCCCTTGTTTCCCGTGTTTGGGCTAACTCCTATCCCGAACACAATGCAATATGCATGACATGCATGAATGCGACTAACATACAACCTAGCATACGCAATGCTATGAAATGGCATACACAATGCTCGATGTAATATGGCATACACAATGCTCTAACATACAACCTAACATACATAACGCTATGGACTAAGATGGCATACACAATGCAATATGGGCTTACGCCAATATGAGTGAACCTCAGCCACACCCACATTAGCGGCCATATGATGGAAATGAGACAACTGAAATGCGTGCACACATGCACGCAAACTGAGCACCGAATCTAAGGCACAACATGCAACTCTAACAAGGCATGGCAAAGGATGAAAGATGGCATACGAACATGTAAATTCCAGCACTGAAACATGATGCTAAATGGTCCCGAAACATGGAAATATGGCACCTGATGCATGAAATAAACCCCGAAACTCAAAACTAGGCACATGTATTGACTTATAGCTATGCAAAGCAAGCATTATTTGAATATGAAGCACAAAGACAGAGCTAGGGAAGTCCCAAAACATGCACATTTCTAGTTTAAAGCATGGCCAAAAAGTGCTAACATGATGGACTAAAATAGCATGCAACATTGACTAGCAAGCATGGTTTACATGGCATGTATATGAAGCACAAGAAAACTCATCAAACCAGCCAAAATCAGTGAATAAAACATGTCAAAATATGCCCAAATAACCTCTGAAATGCAGCCAACACATGCAAAAATAATGGGTTCCTTTGAAAGGCCACAAGAGAGGTTACTCCACACATGCATCAAGGACACTTAGCATAGCCAAACCAACTCTGAAAATGAGTTATGAGGGTCCTAAAACCCACTGAAAAAGGCCTGGAACAAGGCTTAGAAGCATGCAACTATGAGGTCCTTTGGAAGGCCAAAAGGGCCATCAAACAAAACAAGGAGAGAGAGGGGTCACCCCCTCTGATTTTGGCTCTCAAAAAAGTGTTCTAGCCACTGAAAATCCAGGAACACTTTTTTGAAGCATGCAACTATGAGGTCCTTTGGAAGGCCAAAAGGGCCATCAAACAAAATAAGGAGAGAGGGGGTCACCCCCTCTGATTTTGGCTCTCAAAAAAGTGTTCTAGCCACTGAAAATCCACTGGATTTCAGTGGCTAGAAGGCCAAACAAAGCATGCAACAAAGGCTTAGGTATAAGACTCAAAACAAGAGGCAATAAAGCATACAAGGAAGTATATGACTTCAAACAGAAAAATGCCATTAATAAAACATCAAGAGGGCCTCAAAAAAAGACTTTTTTCCATTTTATAACAAATCTCAAAAATGTTCACAAGTAAGGCTAAAATAGGATGCAAAATTAGCCCTAAAAGAGATATTGAACAAACAAGGAAGTAGATGACTTCAAACAGCAAAGTGTCCTTAAACAAAGTTTAAGAGGGGCTCAAAATAAGACACTTTACAGTTTGGGTCGAAGTCCAAAAATGCTTGCAAGTATGTATAAGCTATGAAGCAAGATAAGGGCCAAAAGGAGAGATGAAGCATACAAGGGGGTAGATGACCCCCAACAGAAAAATGCTCTTAAACAAACATGAAGAGGAGCTCAAAATAAGACTATTTCCAGTTAACACCAGACCTCAAAAATGCTTGCAAGTATAGCTAATAGACGAAGCAAGATAATGACCAAAAAGAGGGAAATAGAATGTTACCCTTGTAGAGAAGACCTCCAGCAGTTTTTGGTCCCAAAAATCAGCCCCCTAGGACCTCTCAAGACCTTCCAAGAAGCTTAGGTTGGTATTGGAGGTGTTAGGCTAAGAGATGTAGTGTAAATATGCAAGAAATATGGACTTTTAGCACAAAAGAGAGAGATATATGGCGATGTATGTATATCTCTTGATCAAAAATGGTGAACCATTGCAATGGAAGATCAGCCCTTATTTTATAGAGAAGAGAGGCTAAAGCTTCTCTTAGAAGCTTCAAATCAAGGGCCAAGATCCTCCATATGCAGCAAATGGCAAACAGCTAGCACAGCTGGAATACACTCACGGAGACAAATCTGGCCGACTAGTTCAAAAGGTTCAGGTGGTCGGCCGACCAGTTTACCTGGTCGGCCGACCAGGTCAAAAGGGTCAAGGTGGTCGACCACCCCCTAGGATGAAGCCCCAGAAGTTAGCTTTCCAATGCCGCAAACCTTGCATCAAAATTCCTCTTGTGCAAAAAGTTATGCCTGTTTTGGTGAAGCCGCGCAGATTCGGTCCAAACGGATTTCAACCAACCATATCGCCTCCACCCGAACTTGGATTTAGGAGATTCTTGAGTAAAACATGAAGCCCCGAAAGTAAGCTTTCCAATGGTGGTGGCCTCATATCTTAATTCCTCTTGTGCAAAGAGTTATGCCCGTTTCGGTGAAGCCGCGCAGATTTTTCTCTCCTTCCCGGATTCATGCTGAACCACTTTTGACCACAAAAGGTGGTCAGCCATCTGATTTTCTGGTTTACCATGTGGCCACATTGAAGCCCCAAAAGTTATCTTTCCAATGGCGCTAACCTCGCATCAAAATTCCTCCTGTGCAAAGAGTTATGCCCGTTTCGGTGAAGCCGCGCGATTTTGGTCCTACCAGGATTCATGCCGAACTTCTCCCAAACTAGTTTTCTTCTCTCGTCTCCTCTTTTCTTCAACTCCAAACCCCTAAGTAAGGTGTTTTGAAAGATTTTTCAAAGATTTAGTCTCTCTTTCATTCATTTCCACTTTGTCCTTGCTCGGTTTACTGAAAAGCGAACATTTAACGAAATGCGAGCGTCGGAACATCGTAGGAACTTTATTTTCAAAACGTTTTGAAAGAGAGAGTTTTAAGATCTAAAATCTTTTGATCAAGATTGTTTTGGCCCAAAAAAGGGGTATGAAGTTGGGATTTGACTCTCTCATTGCCAAAGAAATTGAACCTTTCCCCTGCACACCTTTTACCACCAAGTAAACCATCAGTAACGCCCAAGTCTTAAAAGTGGTCAAAAATGGGGTGTCTACAGTGACAATTGCTTTCAAATATCAGTGATGAAAGAGACTGAAGAGTGCATGGGGAAATCAAATGAAGCAGGCTCCAGCGTGGGTGATACAATGATGGTAGTGGAAAGTATGCAGCAGCAGCAGATGCAGAGGTACAATCATGATTTGGGAAAAGTTGCTGAGGTTCAAAAAAATGATGGGCAGGTAGTCACTCCAGGCTTTATTAGAAGTTTGAGTGAAACCCAAAAAGCAAGACCTGGTATTAGTTTGGAGGTGGATTTGCGCCAAGACCAATCTAGGTCCCAGCCCATTCAGCTAGTCCAATACAAAACTAATGGGAATGGACTCAGTCATCTTCTGGTAAGCACAGAAGGAGGCCACATAGGGGTGGGCTATAAATCCAAAACTAATGATACAATTAGTGCCTCTAGTGGTGGCTCCATCAATAATATGATTAAGCAAGGCCCAAGGAAAGTGATCAGAAAAGGTGGGCATAAACATCCATTGGTAGTAGGTGGATTTACTAGCTGGCTAAAAGAATTGGGCCGAGAGGAGTGTGAGCAGGAAGAAGCAAGGCATATTAGAAAAACACGGTGCCTAAATCTATAGCAGTGCAAAAGCCAAATGTAGGTAACAGTCAAAACAATTGTGAAGCAGATAAACTACAAGAGGCTCAAGCAATATTATTTCTGGGGAAAAGTTTGGGGCTTGATTTCAAAGGGCAGGATACAGAAATTATTAATAAATTTGTACAATTGGAGGAGAAGGATAAGGAGAGGTTAGGAGAGGGGGACTGATGCAACCCTGTAATCAGTAATGTTGGGAGGTGGCAGAGCTGAAAAATGTTTTGTTATGAAGTTACTAAGCTGGAATATTAGAGGGGTTGGACGACTTGAAAAGAGGAGAAAGATTAAGAACCTGCTGTTTGATAGGAAAATTGATATGGCTTTGATTCAAGAAACAAAAAAGTCAAGCATGTCCAACCTGGTGATTAGGAGTTTGTGGCCAAGAGAAAAGATGGAATTCATGGTTGTGGATGCATGTGGGGTGGCTAGTGGATTGGTATGCCTATGGGATCCTGATGTATTTCAACTCTCAGAATGTTGTAGCAACAGAAACTTCATTTTGCTCTCAGGTACCATTCTGCACTCCTTTGATCGTGTTATTTTAAATGTTTATGCTCCAAATGATATTATGTGGAGAGGGAAATTATGGGAGTCCCTTTTAAATTTGAAGGCTCTTTTCCCAAAACCATGGTGTCTTGGAGGTGACTTCAATGAGATCAGAAATCTGGGGGAAAGAATAGGAAATTCAAGGAGGGATAGGGGCATGAAAGAGTTTAATGAGTTCATAGATAGATATGAGGTGACTGATATGCAAATGATTGGGAAAAAAATTCACCTTGTGCAATGCCCATGATGGAAACAAATGGAGTAGAATTGACAGATTTCTCCTTAGCCCAGAGTGGGTTGAGAGATATAAATTCAAACTGTGGGGATTGCCTAGGTTGGTCTCAGATCATTACCCTATAGTGCTCGTGGGAGATAAGAGGGATTGGGGTCCCAAACATTTCAAATTCTTAAATGCTTGGCTCTTACACTCAAAATTTGCACCTTTTGTAGAGAATACTTGGAAGGAACTTCAGTTTCAAGGGAGAGATGGATACATTCTACAAAGAAAACTGCAGGCTCTAAAGATGGCATTAAAACAGTGGAATAGAGAGGTATATGGTAATATTGCAACCCAACTAAAAGAAATAGAAGATCAACTAAATACCTTAGATCTGAGGGCAGAAGTAAGACCTCTAGAAGATGCTGAAATCAAACAAAAAAGAAAGGCCAGGAATGACATGTGGAGATTAAGTAGGATGATGGAATGTGCATGGCTTAAAAAGTCAAGGTTAGACTGGAATATAAAAGGGGACAGGAACACAAGGTATTTCCATGTCATGGCTACTAGTAGACAAAATAGAATTGCCCTCAACTCCATTGTAGTTGGGGATGGGGTGCTTGTAGACGTCCCCGAACGCCCCGGGAGGTGTTAAGTCCCGTTCTGTTCATATTGGGGTCACTACAGTTCAAGGACTCAAATGTCACGGTTCTTAATCTTGAACCAAAGAGTCCAAATCCGGCAAATCGTTTTGAAAACAGATTTTTTGAAAGAAGTGCCAAACATGGACTGCTTTGCCAGATAACAGAGTCGCCACCTAAATATTTTTTTAAAATGAGAAATTTAGGAAACCCTGACTCGGTGCCCAAGGCCACGTGTCCGTCATCACCAAAGTTGGCTCGGGAACTTGGGTACGATTGGGGAAGGTCACATCGTGAGCACCTCCGCTCGCCCGGTCAAAGACCGGCCTCTACTAACCATGATATCTTATTTTAAAAACATTGTGTGCTCTTATTCCGGTTATTTAGCCTAGGTTACTATGTGATGCTTGCAGCAAATAAGTATAGACTGAGTCGCCTGAATTGGAACAAAACATTTCATGTTTGTCTGTTTGAAAATGGTTTGATGGTGCTACTCGCAAGTAGGCTAAGACGTGGATTTGCCACCCTCAGGTGGGCTTAGAAAACGTGATTTTGCCACTATCTAGTGGGCTTAAAACAAACAGTCAATGAATTGTCCAATCCAAGTAACACAACCTCCATCCACAGGCATTCAAGGAAGTGATATCACATAAGCAGTTAGCCTCATGGTAAGCATGCTATCATGGCAATCACTCACACGCATGCAAGGATGCTAAAGCATAAAACTTACCGAGTACTCCAAGCCAAAACAGAAAACCGATTAGAAATCATGCATGATCCTAAATATACAGATATGCCTAATGCAACACATGCAATAATGCAACTATAGCAGGCTCGGCTATTCTAAACATGGTATATGGAATGCTACAACTAACATGTATTCAATTTGAAATTGAAATACAAATACAGTTTGTATGATGCGCCGAGCCCGGTGCATGCAGAACAGATGAATGATGCAAACATGCTGTCATACTGTATGCTAATTGAAATATGCCCTATATCTAACCAACGTAAGCGGGTAAATAAAAGGGAAGAAAGACGTGGGGTTGGAAGACATACATCACACTCACCCACACTTATTACAATTATGCCCTCGCGCAGAGGGTCCGAATAAATAATACAGTCCGAAATGAAAGAATAATACAGTCCGAAATATACAATCCGAATATTACATATTCCTAATTAATTAACAAATTAAACTAAGAAAGCTTTAAAATTGGCTTGCAAGCCAGGGGCTGCCTCGCTTCTGATGAATGATGTATGCCGGATGCCTTTTGGAAATCCACTGGGATGCCCAATTTAGCCTCTGTTTGCAATGTTTCTCGAAATGCGCGCCAGACTCCGAAAAGTTGCTGATTCCTTATCTTGCTGCAACAGAGAGCAGGAAAAGGGCATAGAAATATATTTCACAGATATATGCATGCCTCGATCCTCGTGGCACCAATCACGCATATCGATGCATGATGGCCGAGGAATCGGATTGCACAACTCGATATAGGGTGCAATGCAGATGAATGCTACAGCAAAACCTAACTCCATCATGGATAATCCGGAGTGTCGGTGACTTGGGAATCGAGACCCGTTCCATGAAACGTGCCTCATTTCCCGTGCCCAGGGTAACTCCTATCCCGAACACGATGTAAAATGCACGATATGCATGAAATGCAGCTAATATACAATTCTAACATACACAATGCTATGAAAATGGGATGCCTCGAAATGCGTGCCTGCGGGCGCGCAAACCGAGGCAATGATCCTAAGACATGAAATAACATGGAATATGATATACAATGAGACTAAAATGAGATGTCTCGAAATGCGTGCCCACGGGCACGCAAACCGAGAAAATGGCATACGGAATGCAATGATGCAAAAATGGCATACGGAATGCAGAATGGGTTTATACCAACATGAGAGGACCTCAGCCACTCTCATACGGGAGGCCGTCGGATAAAAAAAAATAAATAAATAAATAATGTGCCTCGAAACGCGTGCCCGCGGGCGCGCAAACCGAGGCAATGGATTAAAGCATGAAATGGCATGAAAATGCAAATTGGGCTTACACTAACATGAGAGGGCCTCAGCCGCACTCACATAAGATGCCGATGGATGAAAATGAGATGCCTCGAAATGCGTGCACACGGGCACGCAAACCGAGGCATGGCCCTAAGGCACAAAAATGACATGCAAATGAGACATGGCATATGGCATATGAAAAATGCAAATTTCAGTAGCTAAAATGATACACAAATAGCCCCCGAATTATGACAAAATCACACCCGATGCCCGAAATGCGATGTAATGCACCCAAAATGGCCTACGGCCCTACTAAACATGTACAATATGGACATAACATTTAAAACAATAGCAAGGCAGCCCATAAACTAGCATTTTTTTTAGTACAAAGCAAGGCTAAATAATAACCACAAGTATGGTAAAACTAACTTGCAAGAATGGGGAAAAAGAGGGGAATTACAAAGCAAGTAGTATATATAATGCTCAAACCAAAAAACACAGTTCTACAAAATTAAAGAGGGACCAAAAATATTCATATTTACAAGAGATGACATCTCCCAATTCAGTGTGTAGATATGATAAACAAAGCATGCAAAATAATGAGCCAACGAAGGCTATAACATGAGGTACCATAAGCATACACCAAACAACTTTGGACCCTTAATAAAAAATGAAGAATGGGTCATTTTAAGACACTTTATAAGCCTGATGAAGACTCAAAACAGAAGCTAAACAAGCCTAACAAAGCATGCAATTTTACGGAAAATATGAGGGATATAACATGAAGTACCAAAACCAATCATCAAATGGCCTAAGACTCTTAACAAAACATGATGAGAAGGACAAAATAAGACTCTTTCCTAGCCTGATGAAGGCTGAAATCAGAAGCCAAATAACCCTAACAAAGCATGTAAAACATGGCCAAAGAGAGATATAAAGAGAGGCCATTCATGGAGGCACCAAACAAGATTGATCCCTTCTACAATGTTGTATAGGGACACAAAATAAGCTCAATTTCAGTTTATAGCATGCTCCAAAAATAAATGCATATAAGCTAAAAAAAGCATGCAAGTTTACGGTAAATTGGAGGATTTATGAAGCAAGTGGTATGTAAAAGCACCAAACATGGTTGAGCCCTTCTTCAATGTTGAAGAGGGGCTCAACATAGGCCCACTCACAGTTTATTGCATGCTTGAAAACAGATCACTCATAATCCAAACAAAGCATGCAAAATATTGGCATAAAGAGTGATAATGAAGGAAGAGCAAGATAGAGGGCTCAAACAGGGTTGAGCCCTTAAACAAACATCAAGAATAGCTCAAAAGAGGACCACTTTCAGTAGTGGTCAGAGCTCAAAACAGTGAGCAAATAGGGTAAGGAATTGAAGCAAAAATAAGCTAGAAAAAGAGAATTTGAGACTTACCCTTGAAGACTATGCTTTTGCTACCTCTTGCCTTGATGAAAGTTGCTTCTTAGCCTCTGAGGAACACTCCTTAGCTGCTGAAATGGAGGTGGTGATGGTGAAGCTTAGGGTTGATGAACAAGTGGGCTAGGGACTTGAAGCTTTTTTGGAGTTTTGGAGGATGAAAATGGAGGTTTTGAAAGATGAAGTCTTGAGGAGAAATCTTGTAACCCTAGGGAAGGAGCTGTCCAGCCCCTTAAATAGGCAAGAAAGGGTGTAAAAGGGGAGGGAAATGCATCCAAGCTTTCCCTCCCAAAATATCCCCCGAAGGGGGGAGATATTTCAAAAAGTAGCTGGACAGCTGTAAAGGGGTGAAAAGCAGAAAGCTGGCCGGCCAGGTAATTTTCTGGAAGGTGGCCGGCCGGCCACCCCACCTGGTCGGCCAGCCACTCACCCTGGCCGGCCGGCCATGGCCCAAAAATGAAGTAAAGAAATGCTGGCCGACCACCACTCCTTGGTGTCCTCCCAGGTGTGTAGAATAAAGCCCCAAGGTTGGAATCTGGCAACACTGAAACAAGAGTCACAACATAGAACTTGAAGGAGAGGCTCAAAAATGAATGTAACAATTACTGGCCGACCACCACTTTTTGGTGTCCTCCCATGTGTGTAGAACAAGGTTCCATGGTCGGAATGTGGCAACACTGAAGCAGGAGTCACAACATTGCATTTGAAGGAGAGGCCCAAAAATGAAATCCACAATTGCTGGCCGACCATGCACTTTTAGGGTCCTCCCATGTGCCCTCATCACAGATATGTAGCTTTGGTTGGAAGAAAATATCCCCAGGGTATTCAACATTAGCCCGGAAGTGAGCAAAACGGGCGCCGGAGGAGCGAAACTGGTTATCTGGGATAATTGCTGGCCTCCCACCCCCCAGTGATCTTCCTGGTGCTGAAACAGAGGTACCTGCCAAAATCGAACAAAAACTAATGAGAAATGAACGCTCGGGGCCCAAACCGCGCAATTCGGGGTCCCGAAAATGGGCTGCAGGCACCAGAAGTGGTGTTCAGCAGCGAAGTGGGTATCAGAGGCCCCAGTGTTCCTCGGAATGATAAAACAGAGGTACCTGCCAAAAATCGAAGAAAACCGATGCGAAATGAATGCTCGGGGGCCAAACCGCGAGGTTCGGGGCCCGAAAACCGGCTATAAGCACCGAAAGTGGCATACGGCCACGAAGTGGGCATCAGGGGCCCCAGTGTGCCCTGTTATGACAAAACAGAGGTACCTGCCAAGAACCGGAGGAATCGGAGACGGTTGGGCGGTCCCGAACCGAGGCACACGGCCTGACGGCTTCGAGAACCGGGAACCGGGCTCCGAAATGGGCAAAATCGCCTACGGCCACGAAATGTAGCACACGGCCACCGAGAGATAGTCTACGGGACCACTCCCTCCCCTCAGGAAAGAAAACAGAGAAAACCGAGTCTGGTTCGCAAACCGAGACAACGCACAGAAGAGGATTCGGAAGTTCGGAGGCAGGGCGCACGGCCGCGACTCTGAGACTTCTGAACGAGCACAGTATGCAACATCACCGAGCGCTCAATCGGTGACGTCTGAGTCTTAAGGTCGGTCAAAAATGGGGTGTCTACAGTGCTTGAGGAACCAAACCTGGTCAAGGATGAGGTGTGGTCACACCTTTACAAAGCAGTTTTCAGAAGAATGAAGGCATAGACTTGTGATAGGTGGTGAGTTCAAGAATGTGAGGCAAAGTGATTCATTTCATATGTTGAAGTTAGAATTTTCAACAGACGAGGTTTGGGAAGCTGTCAAACATTGTAATGGAAATAAAGCTCCGGGTATAGATGGTTTCAATTTAATGTTTTTTCAAAAACATTGGGAGGTGCTCAAAGAAGATGTGATGCTCTTTATGTCAGACTTTCATGAGAGGGGTAGACTGGCCAATGGATTGAACAGCTCCTTCATCACCCTTATTCCAAAGAAAGTGAATGCAGTTAATTTAAATGAATATAGGCTCATCAGCCTAATTGGGTCAGCTTACAAAATACTTGTCATGACCCGAACCCTCCCCCTTGGGTTAAGGACATAACCGGCTAGTAATCACAAGATTACCTACGGCCTTAAACCAAATCAGATATATTTTAACAGAGTTCAGGGGGACAAACGGAAGCAATTTCAAACTTTTGTCCATAGAGCTGTGCTTACATGGCACGTCATAACATTTCACACACATACATTAATAACTCACATCAAGGAAAGTTAACATATAAGCTTTACACAACAGGATCATTCAAGTCATGGTTAGCCAATCAAAACTATATACAATCGTAATCCAAAGTTCTCGCCAACATGACAAAATATAACAAAATAGCAAAAGGGCGAAAACAAGTCTCGTGCATAAGACGTATGGGCTGACTCTTCAAAACCTTGACTGTTTCACACAAACTTTACTGAGGCTGGGTTTGGACCTCCCTTGGCTCACCTACAGACACATGAATGAGCGTGAGTGAAAGCCCAATGAATAATATCAAATAAAGAAAATACACGAATGGTATTTAGAACAACATACATCAGACGGCCTTGGGCCCAATTCATATTTCTATCTAGTATATATATATAGGTCAAGTGACTGAGGGTCCAAACATATCAAACGACCTCGGGCCCAATTCATTCATATCCGACGGCCTTTGGCCCAATTGTTCCTATCCGACGGCCTTTGGCCCAATCATTCGTGTCAAACGGCCTTTGGCCCATTCATTCGTGTCAAATGGCCTTTGGCCCATTCATTCATGTCAAACGGTCTTCGGCCCATTCCTTATATCAAACGGCCTTCGGCTCAATCATTCATGTCAAACGGCCTTCGGCCCAATCATTCATGTCAAACGGCATTCGGCCTAGCATTCATGCATGTCAAACGGCCTTCGGCCCAATCAATTGTACCCAACTGCCTTTGGCCCAACCATATGGCATAACAAACATTTGTCCACAATTCAAATTAACAACTTATAAGACTTATATGGGAATAAGCAATTGGACAAATAACATACTTCAAAATATCTTTACTAACATATTACTCATAGTGTTCTGCCGACGGATTTGCCCTAGAACTCGACCCTACACATTTCATGAACACAATGGGTCACAAACAATTCAATCCATTCTTAATTCATACATCCCTCTTAGGCTTCTTTCTTATTCTTTTAATTCATTCATAATGCTCAATGCATGCCTAAGAGTACTTAGAAGTGAAAGAGTACGGAAAATGAAACACAGAACACCTTTACAAAATTTCTGAAACAGGGGTCCCCGCTCAAGCGTGGGTTCTGCCACTCGAGCGGACCCCGTGGGTCTGCAAAAATACTGGTTGCCTCATTTTTACGCTCGAGCGTGAATTCGGACGCTCGGGCTGAAAGTCACGCTACATGGCTCCCCGCTCGAGCGTAAATGTCCCCGCTCGAGCGGACATCAATGTCTGCAAAAATTCTGAGAGCTCGCATTTCACGCTCGAGTGGCGATTTCCCCGCTTGAGTGGACATGCCAAATTCTAGGTTTTCCAAAACTGTTCTTGAGGCTCAAATTCGATATTCAAAGGCTTTAAAGCTTGAATTAAGGTACCAAAAATAGGGAAACAAATTATATATCATGAGTATACAAGCAATATGAGGCCAATTGCTCAAAATCATGGTCACATTCTCAAATTATTCAACATTTCTTTTGTGTAATCAAAACTCATGTATTCAAACCTTATATAAGCTCCATACCTTCAATAATCAAACATGCATGTCAATTTTTGACTTCATTTCTATTTCAAATGGTGCAAATGGTGTTTATTCTCATGAAACTCAACAAACCATGCTTGCATGTATGATCTAAATCTCAATCTTTTATAATTGACATGCTACATGTTAGATTATGCAAATTCATGGCAATTCATAGCAATTCTATGCACGCATGTGCATATAGACTTCAATCTCATCAAAATCAACACAACTCATGTTCTTGATTACTATTTAATCTTGAATTCACAAAATCATAAGCTCAAACTCATGAATTTACTCACCTAGGAGCTTTAATCTTCACAAATTCTAGTTAAATCTTGAGTGTAGCTTTCCAAATTCACAATCTTGAACCAAAATGCATAATTCCTCCTCTTCTCTCTCTAGAACCGGCCTCTCTCTCTCTCTCTAGAGAAATCTCAGCCAAATGAGAGAAAGTGAGTTCAAAACAGTAACATAAGGCTATATAGGCCTTTATATAAGATGGCCTAATCAAATTTGATTAGAGCTAAGCAATGGTGCTTAATTAATCGTTCTGAATCTAATTATTTTGATCCGAATTAATTTTCAATTAAATTTCACCGTAGGCTTTAAAAATTACGCTAATCACAATGGCGTAGTCAATTTCGGTTTCTGTGGCCGATAAGGCCTTCAATTTAAATTCTAAAGCAGATTATCAAACAGACCTACGATGAACAGATAGAAATTCAAAACTACATATATTCATATAAATGGCACTCAAAATCATATCAAACACATAATCACATTCGTAATTAAGATTAATTAGCATAACACGGAGCAGGGTTATCACAATACTCACCAAGGTTCTTGCAAGTAAACTAAAAAAAGTCATGCCAACTATAATTGGTGAAGCACAATCAGTATTTCTAGGAGGAACAATCAGCATTTCTAAGAGGAAGAAACATACTTGATGGGGTAATGATTGCAAATGAAATTGTGGATGGGTGGAAAAAAACCAAGAAAAGAGGGCTGTTATTCAAAATTGGTTTTGAGAAGGCTTATGACTCCCTCAACTGGGAATTCTTATTCCCATTGTTATCTAGCTCTGGCTTTGGATCAAAATGGATTTCTTGGATGAAAGAATATCTCTCTTCAGCTCGTATCTCAATACTTGTGAATGGGAGGGAGGTTGTAATGCAGTATTTGTCATGAGCAGCAGCTTCCACTGATATTTCAGCAGCTGCTATTTCTCTGGAACTCATCTTTGTCTTGATTTGAAGGAAACACAGCTTTGTCTTGGTGGCTTTATGCAGTACAACAGGTTATAAGAATCATAAGATGATCTTGGTGAAATTCTGGTAAAGTTCTGGTGCCTGTCTTGGTGTTAGTCTTGGTGCTATTCTGTTTTGCTCATCTGGGACTGCTACTAGTGGTTGTTTTGTTGATTGCTTTGGAGCTTGAGCTAGCTCCAAGCTTCTCTTTATTGATGTAATTCTCATACTTTGTATGTTCTCATCAGTAGAGATTTCTTTTACCGTTCAAAAAAAAATCCAATGTCCAACTCCCTTTAGATACAATAATAAAAGGATAATTTTGTAAATTTATCCCTCCTATCTTCTTGACTCCTTGCCACCACCATAACCAACGACAATCACTTCCTCGACCCACCCATCCTCTCGCTTTCCTCTCTCTCAATTACAATTTATGTAATGTAAATACATATCTATGATTGCACTAATACCCTATTCTTCATATGCATCAGTGTTTTTAAGTTATGTTTGATTTATAAATTTAAAAAAATTTAAAAACAGAAAGAAAAATAATATAAGTGAAATATAGTTATACATCACTCGAATTTCACCTATCATTTTCTTTTTCAAATTCATTGTCAAATCCTTAAACTAAACATAACATTAATCTCATAGCCGATTCCGCAAAACAGTTAATTAATTCCAAAAGCCAATCCAACATGCACAACTTGATAAGCTCTGCTGGTTGTTTGGGGACTCACTATAAGTAGCTTATTTTTTTATTTATTATAAATTATCGGATGGTGTTTGAGTGTGCAACGTCTTTAAATTTCTTTATTATTTACACGTGTTTTTTGGTTCTCAATTTTATATTATTTTTTGTTTTAGTAAAGGGCAAATTACAAACACCCCCTCGAGGTTTGGTAAAAATACAGATTCTTCCCTGAGGTTTGAGAAATTACATCCCGCCCCCTGAGGTTTATATTTTCATAATAAATTGCCCCCTGAGGTTTTTATTTTCATACAGATTCCCCCCTAATTTCCCCTAATTTGTTATGAAAATTTGACACTCAGGGGGCAATTTGTAATTTCTCAAACCTCAGGGGGGAATCTGTATTTTTACCAAACCTCAAGGGGGGTGTTTGTAATTTGCCCTTTAGTTTAAATATTTATTTGTTTTTGTTTTTTTATTATATATATTAAATAACTTATTTATTTATTATTATTATTGATTTTTTATGCTTGAGATATTAAATCTGGTTGCTGTATATAATATATATTTTTGAGTTATTCTATCAAATTTTTTTTTTTTTAATAAATTCTATATCTCTAAAAACACCAATATTTATTAAATTTAAAAAAAAAAAATTAACGATGTTGACTGTTTGCGATTAGTAAATTTATAAAATATGCTATGTAATTTTGAACCAATAGTTACATAATTATTATTTACAATATATTACTTCATAAGATAATAAATTAATTTGAAAGTATAGAGACCCAATTGAAATTTGAGTTAAAATACCGGAGTAAAAAGGGTAATATATCAAAAATATTAAGTGAAAATATAACCAAGTGAAACAGTAAATGGATAATTGGATTTCAAGTGAATTTCATTAGAATTGATATTGGAATCAAATGAATGATGGATTGGATGATTTGGAGATTAATTGATTGAATGACTTTGCCACCACTACTTAATTGGGCAATTGACTAATTGATTGGATTACTTTCTTCTTTTTTTATCAGCAAAAAAAACTTTATTGATGAAAGAGCAAAGTAAAAGGTACAAAACCAATTACATCAATAAAAAGAGACAAGTACAAAAGTATCAAGATGAACTAAATTATTTTAACTACATTACCACTAAAAAGCTCAACCTATCATTTGCTAACATCTCAAAATTGGTGAGAAACCAGCCAAAGAATTACTTGTAGACCATCAAATGATATCTCAATCGATTGTGTACCAGTTGCCTAAAGTATTGATTGGGTAATCAATTTGGAGCGTTGGTCACAACCCCACCACTAGTTTTTAGAATAGCTTGAGAAAGCAAAATGAATTTACTCTTGTGTACAGAATTTAAAGATTAAGAAAATTTCATTTTACTCTCCAAATTGTCACCACTTTGCAATTTAACTCATCTTCTTTTAATATTATCAATTTTACATTTAAACTATTAGTTATGGTATTAATTTTACCTCGGCCATCATGTGTTGTCTATAATCATATAGAAATTGTTGACATGACACTGAAACTTGCTTTGAAACTTCATTTTATCTACCAAACTATCCTCAAAATATTAATTAGACCCATAATATATATATATATATATATATAATAAATATAAATTTAAATATCTAATAACATTTTTTTATCAAAAAAAGACAAGAAAAATAAATTTTAAGTAATAACATTTACAAAAGAAAATTATTTTTAAAAAATAGAACTTTGCTAGAGACCCCCACTCTTTTTCCACCACCATCACCCCACACACACGTGAGAGTTGGTGATTGAAAGAAAAAAAAAAAATAAATAAAAAATAATTTCTAACCAATCAACACCCAGTAAGGGTCCAGGGAGTCTCCCCCACTGGGATCCCAACCTTTTCTCAGAAAAATATGATTCATTTCAAAGTCGCCAAGTATCAGATTACTTTAAATCAGTCGTAGGAAAACTAATTGTGCCCAAAATTCTAAGTCTACTCTCTTCTCTCTCTGTCACAACAAATGTAGCTACTTTATTGCCTAGATTAATCTGAATTGGACTAATTGGCTAAGAGTAGGTTGAAAACTGCGTAAATAAAATCTAGAGCACTCATTTTTTGAGAGATATATCTTTTGAGATTTGAAAAAAATATTGAATGATGAAAATTATTATTAAATATTTAAATTTTAAGTTTATATATATATTTATATTTAGTAGTCTAATTGATAGTTTGAGAGGCAAAATTAAGTTTCAAATAAAGTTTCGGTAAAGCGTCAAAATCAATCCTAGCCGACAGTGGGATAAAATTGATTCAAAATCGATTACTTTAGGTGTAAAATTTATATTATTAAAAGAACAAAGATTAAATTGAATAGTCAATTTTGGGGGGAAAAAGTTAAATTTTATCTTGAAGATTGTTAGGTATTTTAATGGATTTTTTTACCAAAAATAAAATTAAAAAAAAGTTAACATTTAATTTAATTTGTGGTACCATTATGCATTTTTGTGGAAGCATTGCTTTTTTTTTTTTTTTTTTTTTTTACATAAATTTGTAGTTATATTACGCCATAATTTGTAATTTTTTGAGTTAAAACACACAAGTTATATCAAAGTATAGTTCATTATTTATGCTTATGGTGAGTTACGACACTTAATGAACCGCTACGTACTGCAATGGTTTTTTATTTATTTATTTTTACTCATATTAATGGTAGTATTACATATTTTTGTGGATTCATTACACAATTTTGTAGTTCTGTTCTGCCATAATTAGTGATTTTTTGAGTTAAAATACACAAGTTTTGTCAAAGTATAATTCATTATTTATGATTATGGAGAGTTATGACACTTAATGATCCGTTACATACTTTAATGTTTTTTTCTAATTTTTTTTTAAAAACTTTTACGCATTTTAATGGTGGCGTTATGCATTTTTGTAGATTTGTTACTTAATTTCTAGTTCTTTTATGCGATAGCTAGTGTTTTTTGAGTTAAAACACACAAATTATGCCAACGTATAGTTCATTATTTATAATTATAATGAGTTATGACATTTGATGATCCGTTACATACTTTAATTTCTTTTTCTAATTTTTTTTTTTAACTTTTACGCATTTTAATAGTAACGTTATGCATTTTTGTGGATTAGTTAACAAATTTCATAGTTCTTTTACGTCACAGCAAGTGGTTTTTGAGTTAAAACACACAAGTTATACCCAAGTATAATTCATTTTTTATGCTTACAGTAAGTTACGACACTTAATGAACCGTTACGTATTTTAACGGTTTTTTGTCTAATTTTTTTAACATTTACGCGCGATATGTATTTGTTTGAATTCATTATGCAATTGTGTAGTTATATTACGCCATAACTAGTGATTTTTTAAGTTAAAAACACAAGTTATGCCAAAGTATATAGTTCATTATTTATGATTATGGTGAGTTATGACACTTGATGAACCGCTACGTATTGTAATTGTTGTTTCTAGTATTTGGTTATTTTTATGCATATTAATGGCAGTGTTACGTATTTTTGTGGATTCGTTACAATTTTGTAGTTCTATTATGTCATAAATAGTGATTTTTTGAGTTAAAATACACAAGTTATTTCAAAATATAGTTCATTAGTTATGATTATGGTGAGTTATGAGACTTATTAATCTGTGACGTACTTTAATGATTTTTTTAATTTTTTTTTTTTAATTTTTACGCATATTAATGGTGGCATTACATAGTTTTTTTTTTTTTGGATTCGATATGCAATTTTATAGTTGTTTTATGCCATAGCTAGTATTTTTTGAGTTAAAGTGCACACAATTTATGTTAAAATGTTGTTCATTATTTATAGGGCAAATTATACTAGTGGTCCTTAAATTTTGCTCGTTTTGTCATTTTGATCCCTACACTTTCAATTGGCTCAATTTTAGTCCATAATTTTAGATTTTTGGTCCAACTGATAATTCCGTTAGTATTTTTGAAAGAAAATAATCACCGAATTGAATAAATTTATAATTTTGTTGTTAAAAATATGACGCATGCCACTTATATGCATGATTTTCATTAAAAAAATAAATAAATAAATAAATTCTAAGAGTTAGTATTCAATTAGACCAAATTAAAACAAAATCATAAATTCATGATTAAAATCGAGTCAATTAGAATTACAGGATCAAAATGACAAAAACACTAAAGTATAGGAATTACCGTCCAAATTTGCCCTTATTTATAATTATGGTGAGTTACGACCTTTAATGATTTGTTACATACTTTAATGTTTTTTTTAAATTTTTTTTTTTAACTTCTACGCATATTAATGGTGGCGTTACACTTTTGTGAATTCATTATGTAATTTGGTAGTTTTTTTATACCACAGCTAGTGGTTTTTTGAGTTAAAATAGACGGGTTATGTCAAAATATAGTTCATTATTTATGATTACGATAAGTTACGACACTTAAAGATTCCTTATGTATTTTAATGATTTTTTTCTACAATTTGATTGTTTTACGTATTTTGATGGCAGTGTTACGTATTTTTTGTGGATTCGATATGCAATTTTATAGTTGTATTCCGCCATAACTAATGGTTTTTTGAGTTAAAACACACAAGTTATGCCAAAATATAGTTCATTATTTGTGATTATGGTGAGTTATGAGTCTACGACACTTAATGACTTGTCACGTACTTTAGTGATTTTTTTCTAATTTTTATTTAAAATTTTACGCATATTAATGGTGGCGTTATGCATTTTTGTGGATTCGTTAAGCCATTTTGTAATTCTTTTACCCTATAGCTAGTGGTTTTTTTAGTTAAAACATATAAGTTATGCCAAAGTATAGTTCATTATTTATTATAATGGCGAATTATGACATTTAATAATTTGTTATGTACTTTAATAATTTTTTTTAACTGTTACGCATATTAATAGAGTCGGAAAATGTGAAAATCTTGATTTTAGGTGTCTACAAGCCTGCCGTTTATAGAGTCGGCAAATGTGGGCAACTTGATTTTGGATGTCCACGAGCCTACCGTTTATAGATTTGGCAAATGTGTAAAACTTAATTTTTGGTGTCCACAAGCCCGCCGTTTCAGGAGTCAGCGAAAGTGGAGAGGGAAAGGCTTTTGGTGCCCATTGCCTCACCATTTTTAAAGTCAGCAAATGTGAGAATATTTTATGTATATGAAATCTATATATGTATGTATGGTTTCGGGGCTCTTGCTTGGGACGTCATAGTGGATTTACCACCCATGGTTGTAAATGAGACTTAAATGAAAACCATGCATAGAACATTTTTTTTTTTTTTTTTGGTTTTAAATGAGAAAATATGAATTTCATCTTAACAAGTGCATGGCATGAACATATGCATTTCAATTATTTATATAACTTGTTAAATGTATTTCCTACTAAGCACTAGCTCACCTCAAAATAAACTATCTTTCAGGAAACGATGTCGATGCACCACCTAAATTATTATCTTAGAGGATAGAATTTTGGGTGGGGGCACGGAAGCTCTCTTTTGATGTTTTTGTGTTCAGCCTCGGGCTATTCTTGTTTGGAAATTTAGAATTCCATTTTTGTGTATTCAAGAACACTCCTTGAAAAAGATGTTTGCCCCTTTTTGGCTCCTCTTTTACATTATCTGTTGTCTTTTGAACTATTATTAAGTTATTGGTAGATGTAAACAAACACTGATGTAATCACTGGAATAGTTCAATGGGAAAGAGATAATCATCGAATTCTATTAATATTACTAGGGATTAAATCTCTCTCTTCTTTATTGGGTAAACCCGAGTGAAGATGTTATGCCTAGTATTTTATTACTTGAAAAATATTACCAATATTCATTAATTAAGTCCACTTACAAATGACAATTTATCTTTTGATGAATTGATGAATAAATAAATACACATGCTCTCTCTCGTTACAAAGCAGTGTCATTTACATACAAATAAAAGAAATCCCCTGAGGCTTATATCCATATTACATGCAAGAAAAATACTAATCTCTGAACTACAACTAGACCTTAAAATAAGACTGCACAAGAAAATCATAAGACTGCATAAGAACCATGTCCTGATATTTGGAATCTTCAATTACTCATGAAGTTCATCAATGTGGGATGAGCACTAATATCCAATAGGAATCTCATAGTTCTAAAACAATAACTAACACATAGATAGAAATGATCATGCATGTAGAGTGATACTATATAGTAAGGTGACATTTTGTATACCCAAAATATTATACGTAGAGTATCATTTTCTCAAAATTCATTTGAACATTCAAGAAAACTTTCAGCCATAAATATTATCTTTAATCATCAGAAAAACCATAAGTCTTCTTTGAAAACAAGTATACTTAAGAAACAACATCATTTTAAATTTATTAATCCAATTTCAAGACACTGTTGATTTCATTTCCATTTTACAATTCACAAATACTATAACTCTATAACATTAAAGTCCAAGTTCCCCTTATATTCAAAAACCACCGTCGTACACTCTATTCCCACTTGTATATCCGTTACATAACATCAACATTTCTATCATCAATAGTAATTCAACTTAAATCAAGAATATAAACCCCTTTCAATTCAATTTCTCAAATGTTAATGTCAAATCCCTCTTTCAAATAAACATTCGTCTTCAATTTATGAAATAAATCCTCAACCTGATTGAAAACCCACTTTAGACCAAAATTTCAAATCTATGGTTTTTAAGAAAATTAGGACTTTTCCTCATCTTTTTCACAAAATCTCCAAATCATCATAGATTACTCATCAATTTGTCAAAATACTCAAACATTTAAAACTTGAGCGAAAGCCCCATTTTTCTCTTTTATATATTTCAAAACAAAATTTCAACTCATACATAGCTATAACTATAAAGATACCATATAAACACACCAAATCATAAATATACAAAGATAAAGGTATTCCTACTTCGTTCTTTTCTCCTTTCCTTTCCTAAACATCTTATTAAGAAGGCTCATCATTTATAAGATTAAAGGATTCATCGCTCGTAAAATCATTTTTCACAAGTTCACACAAGATTCTTCCTTTTTACTTAAACTTCCAACGCAATTATACCACAATTACCATAAGTCCACAATTCTTAACTCAAATTGATATTACTATTATTCACAAAATAAAACTCATAATCTTCACTTATGGTCACAAAACAACTCGGTGAGTTCATCATCATCAACCCTTTACCCAATTACCATTTCATTTTCCATTCTTTTCAAGTAATTTCTATATGCATTTCTCCTCTATAAAAAATCACACAACAAATTGTAATTTCATAAGTTCATTATGAGTCATACACATTATCGCCAACACAACACATTCCACCTGTTGCTGGCTTGATACAGCAGGATAGCGAGCATCCAACTCACAATATCTTCCACCTTTTACCAGCTTGATACGGAGGGATAGCGGGCACCTGACATTCATGTTTTTCCACATTTTCCGGCTCGATACGGCAAGGCAATTGGACACCCCAAAAGTATTTCTTTTTGCACATTTGTCGGCTCGATACAGTGGGGGCAATTGGACACCCAAAAATATTTCTTTTTCCATTTTTGTTGACTTCAGAAACGGAGGGGACGTGGACACCCAAAACCATATTTTTCCACATTTGCCGACTCTAAAAATGGTGGGCTCGTGAACACCCAAAAATATTTTCCCACATTCGTCCAGATATATGGGTAAATAGGGCAATTAGACACCTTGACTCCCCGAACGAGTACCAATTACAACACAACATAACCTAACACAACCCAACACAACTCAACCCAACTCAACACAACACAATTGAACTCAACTCAACACAACTGAACTCAACTCAACATAACTTAACTCAACTCAACTCAACACAACACAACTCAACTCAACTCAACTCAACATAACTCAACGTATTTCTTAAATCTCCACCTCATCATTTCATCACAAATCTCATATCATCAATACAATTCACAACACAAAATCCCCAAACTCAATCTCATCTCATAGCACAACTTAGAATATCAACAACAAGAGTTCAATTGCAATTTTTACATGGATTTTCCAAACATTTTCAAAATTCAATTAAACATGGTGTAGCTCGACTTTTTCGTGCCCTCTTTCGGACTCCTACAGTTCTGAATATGATCTCACAAGGGCAATGTGAAATAGATAATCACCAAAGAGTCCAAATTCGGTAAATCTTTTGAAAAATCGATTATGAATCAAATTGCCAAAAATGGACTGGTTTTCTAGATACAGAGTCGCCACCTAAATATTTTTTTGGGGAAATGTAGGAAACCCATGACTTGTGCCAAAGGCCATGTGTCTATCATCACCAAGATTGTTTCAACTTAGAAACTTAGGTACGAGAGGGGAAGGTCATGAATTGAGCACCCTCGCTCGCCCGATCAAAGATCAGCCTCTACTAATGATGATATGAATTTTATGTACATTATATGCTCTTGTTTCCGATTATTAGGCTAACTTACTATGTGATGCGCACACACACAAGTATAGACTAAATTGCAAGAATTAGAACACTTGATTCATGTTTGTTTTGTAAAATTGTTTTGAATATGTACCACTTGAAAAACTGATTGCATATAGACATTACTCAAATTATTGCAATTCAAGCAACTAGCCTTCATTCACAGACATTCAAGCAGTTTATCAACTAAGCAATTAGCCTCATGGCAAGCATGCTAAACATGGAAACAATCACACGCATGCGATATGCTAAAGCAAGTAAAAGGCTCACCTGGTACTCCAAGCCAAAATAAACAAAAGAGTTAGAAAAATGCATGATCCTAACTATGCAACATGACTAATGCAACACATACGATATGCAATTACTAGGCTCGACTACTAATATGGCATATGAATCAAGTGAATAGCATGTGGTCTAAGAATGTATTCAAAGAAGTATTTAACTAATGATGCAAGTTATAGTGATGAACCTAGCCTCGGTGCATGCAAGACAAGTGGATGCAAACATGAGATATTCTAAACAAAACATGATGTCCTAATCTAACCATCATAAGCAAATAAATAAAAGGGAGAAAGACGTGGGTTTGGAAGACATACACATCATTACAAATTGCGCCCTCACACAAGAGGGTCCGAGTGAATAAACTAGCTAACTAGCTAACTAATTAAAGCTAAGCTAATTAATTAACTATTACAAAATGAAATGAATAAATAGCTAAACTTCTTAACTAATTATTACAAAACGAATTAATTAGCTATTCTAGTTAACTAAAATAATTACAGGACAAAATCAAACAACTAGCTAACTAACTAATTAATTACAACACTTTACAAAAATTAACGAGCTATAACTAAATAATTACAACAAATATCTAATAGGCTCGATACGGGAGAACTGCGCATGCAAGTGCTCAGTTTCCACCTTAAAAGGCCACTGTTGTGCTTCCAGAAAGCCTCTGTTGTACAGTGGAACACTAACACCTTTGTCCACTTCCAGAATATCTCTGTTCTGCCCAAAAAACACACTGCTGAATTTTGCAGAGGTGGTCGGCCGGCCAGGAATGATGGCTACCGTCCACCACTGATAGCCTGTTGGCCACTGTTGCAGGGTTCATCTTGCTGCAACAGAGAACAAACAGAGCATGCATAGAGTATTCTCAAGGGTTGTCTACACAACTCACCCCTCCTTATCATCAGGCAGCTCAAAGAAGGGACAAAACTTGGTTCACAAACCACCAACTCAAGAAATTTCATTGCATGATGGCTTATGAACCAAAATGTGCAAGTTCAATAAATGCAACAAAACAAGACTCAAACTTTCTCCCTTTCATGAATTGATCAAGGGAAGTGGTGACCTTGGAAACTTGAACCATTTGATTACTAATGAGTATGAAATGCCTCAAGCTTCCATGTGTTCAATTAACGTCCGATTGAACACAAAACCAAATTCTTATCTTTCACCATTTTAGTCCCATTTTAATTACCAACCATCGTTTTATTCATTGGGTCCAAAGAGTGAATTTAAGTCCTCTAATGGAAGGAGGGCTCAAACCAAGAGTTTCTTTGGACATGAAAGAGACATCATACCATTGGTAATGAACCCCCAAAGGGATTAAACCATTAAGCATGACATCTTTATCTCATGCTTAAACAAACAAGTAGTTTGAAACCACTTTCAAAGAAAAACAGTAGCCAAGAAAGAAGGGAGGTTTTAGAGATGTTTAAGAGTGATCACAATTATGGAAAGTCATAAATAAATGCAATCAACTCAAATAAGGTGGCGTCTAAGGCCTAAAACACCAAACTCATGAGGACAATTACACCACAAGCATGCAAAGCAAAACTCAAATGCAACAAACACTTAAACACAATCCTAAAATAGTCTAAAAATAATCCTAAAACATGCTAGAAGTGAGACAAAAATAGCTAGATTAAAAAGCTAAAACATGGAGCATGCTAGACTAGTAAGCAAAACACATGAAGAGGAGGTTAACCCCTCTAATTTTGGACTTCAAATCATAATTTTAGCCACTGAAATAGCTCTAAAAAGCAGTGTTTAAAAGCTCAAAAAAAAGATAGTGCAAGGGTGGGAAACACATGGGTAAAGGCCTTGAGAACAAGGTATAGAGAAGGGTGAAGCACCCCTAAACCTTTATTGGCCTTAAAACCCAAGCTTCAACCCAAAAATAAAGAGCTTTTATAGCCCCAAAACACTTGGAAAATAGCAAGAAAAAGAGTGAATAAAACAAGTAAAGAGGCAAAGCCTTATATCTCTTGAAGAGGAGAATTAATTCCAAGCAATAAACTAGGGAAAACACACCATCAAGAGCTCAAACAAGGCTCTAAGACACCTCAGCTCAAAGATGGAGAGGTTTGGTTAAGAGTGTATAGGCAAAGGTGAAGGATATGTAAGCAATGGTTAAAAAATTTACAAGAGAGAAGAAAAATTTTGCTCCAAAATTTTTCTAACCCCAAAGCAAGAGAGGAGGCTCTCTATATGTAGACAAACATGAATTTCCCTCATAAACATCCAGCCATACACGTGGGAGCAGATGCAAGCATCTGTGCAAACAGCTGGCACAGCTGTCACAAAATATTTGCAAAAGACATTGGTGGCCGGAAGCCCATAGAGGTGGTCGGCAGGCCACTAGAGGTTGCAGGGTTGAAGATCATAGGTTTGGTCCAGGACAAAGCAACATGGGTTTAAGGTTTGAAAGGCTCAAAGCTGTGGCATTCCACTGAGGACTTCGAAAAGCGATGACATCCAAGTCATAAGGGTCATAAAAAATGGGGTATCTACACATGGATATGTGCAATTTAACACCTCAACTTCATGATGCCACTTTTAGTTTAAGCAAAAACCATCAACCATCTTTATGAGCCAAACTAGGGTTTTGGAAGAAATTGAAACTTTTCACAAAAACACTTTTTATTCCAACTTTTCTATTCGTCATTCACTCAAATTCATAACCCGACCCGAAAAGGTAAACCCCATAACATCAAACCCAAACCCCCAATCTCACGATTTATCACAAAATGCATAAAAAATAAATTTTATATAAGAAAAAATACCACAAATCTATCCATAAATGAAAGTATTGAAAGAGAACTAGAAATTCCTATCGTAAAAGAAGAAAATATGAGAAAACCTCTAAACAGACGGCTCAACACTTGGCGTAAGACCTACATATCACACACAACATGTACTTGAAGATTTAGAACATAAACGATGCAACAAACAGCGTAAACCGAACTTCAACCTCATGCCTAGCTCAAAACATTGCTAACATGCTCTTAGATTGCTAAATGGAAGTTCTAGATGTCCTGAGGGGTCCCATATGCAAGAAAACATAGTCAATTGAAAACTTAATCCATGAATCAAGCCTAATTTAATGATTTCTGCTTCATAAATTTTAACATAAAACTCATCTTCAAAATAATCTTCTCAAACTCAAATTAACCAACCTCAATAGAGTCCCAAAGCTCCAAAAATAAGTAAAATAATTTCAATTGAGAGAATAATTCAAGATTCAAAACAATCTCCAAGTTTTCTGATTTGTAACTTTAACATGAAACCTCATCTTTAAAAATCATCAACAAACTTCAAATTCCTTTCATACAATGAGTCATAAGGTTCTAAAAACATGTTAGATACCACCAATTGGAAGATTTATTCAAGATTCAAAACAAATTTTCAAAATCTCTCATTCACTATTTTAAACATGATGAAACTTTCATGAATCTTCAAATACACAATCCATGCAAGATTTCTACCTTAAACCTACAATAAATGTAATGATACATGGATGATTGTGAGTGATTGCATAAGAATCCATCTATTCCAAACCCTAGCATACAAAACTCATGAAATTTCTCGTCAAAACTTCCATATACATGCAATTGATCTTACAAAACAAGATTGATACATGATTTCTCTCATAAAATCATGAAAAATGCATGATTGCAAGGATGAAACACAAGATAAATGCATGAACTCATCAATCTCAAACCCTAGATTGAAAAGTTCCATGAACTTCTCTACAAAACCCAAAATACAAGCACTAGTATGTGAATCCATGCAAAACAAGATCAAAACATGAAAAAGGATGAAGAAATCAAGAAACCCTAACTTCTCTTCCTCCTCTCTCTCTAAGCTCTCAACATAAGACACACAAGCTAATACCAACTCACTCTACATCTCTATTTAACCCAAAAAGATGACTAAACCATCCAAACAAGGCCTTAACTTAACAAATTAAAATTAACATAAAACAACTCATCAAACTAATTAAATATAGTTAATCTAATCATATACAACCCTTAATTACACAATTAAACTTGAATTAGACTCATATCAATTCAATTACAATTATTTAGTCATATTTAAATTACAGAATCAAAAACTTATAAACATATAAATTTTGCAATTAAACATGAAATAATCATTTATATATAAATTCATAGCTATAAATTAATCTCACACATGTCAATTTAGATTGTGAAGTCTCATACAAAATTTCTGAATCAATCTGAAAATTAGCGAATCAGACAAATTCCACTACAACAAAACTAACTATTTACGGCATCATGTTTACGACATGTAATAAATGCATGTCGCAGTTAGTACATTCTACGGCCCTTTTTTTTTTTTTTTTGCAAGCCATTAATGTTTTGTCAATAACAGCATACATACCATGCAAGTCGTTGATTCATATATTTATAGCATGCAAAAGTATGTTGTAAAAAATGTATGTTTTTACGACTTACAAAAATATGTCATAAAATATTTGCACTTAAGACGACATACATTTAATGTTGTAAAATATTATAACTTTATACGGCATACATTAACATGTCGTGAAAACTTCTGCAAAAAAAAAAAAAAAAAAAAAATCAATCAGAAATTTTTTTATGGCATGCAAAAGCATGCCGTAAAAAATATATATCTTCACGGCATACAAAAATATGTCATAAAATATTTGTACTTAAGATGACATACATTTCATGTCGTAAAATATTATAACTTTACACGGCATGCATTAGCATGTCGTGAAAACTTTTATTAAAAAATTTCAATCCGATTTTTTTTTTTTAATTTAAAAAAGCTAACAATTTCCAACCAAGCTTCTCAACTTAAATTTTCCTAATTGAGGAGAACATATAAAATAATTTATACATTATTTTATAATTTAGTGTCTCTTTTAAGAGATAATTGCACCCAGTGGGATTTTGGGAAAAAAAATTACACATTCATGAAAAAGTTTATAATTTTAATGATTAATATTTATATGGCTTCTTACTAATTTGCAATCATTATTTTTTTAAATTACCTTGATTTGATATTTTTCTTTTTTTTAATAATTTATTTATTTTTTACTTTTTAGATATGCCTAATCTGAATACAACTAAAAAATAAAATATTTGTAAAAAAAATAATAAAATATAATATATATGAAATGTATTAAATTTTATATTTTTTTGAATTTAGTGATTTTTTTTAAAACAAATTAAAAAGTAAAACATTACTAAAATTAAAATAAAATATTTCTTTTAAGTATATGTAAATTATTTCAATATAAAAAGTTTTAAAAAAAATTATTTAAAATATTACAAATATTACAATAACTAAAACAAAAAACTTGAAAAACATTTTAGGCCCCCTTACTCTCTCACTCAGTCTCTGGTCTCGATCTCTCTCTCTCTCTCTCTACCCTCTCTAAACCCTAATCTCTCTCAACCGATCGAATCAGCCTTCTTCAGCCTCGTTTGATCTAATCTCAGAGCGATTGGTGATTCATCTCAGATCCAATCTCAGAGCGATTGGTGATTCATCTCAGATTCAATCTCAGAGCGATTGGCAATTTCGAAGCTCCACCGCCTCCACCATCTGCACCGGCGAGGGAAGCGAGGACCATCGTCTACTAAGGTAAGCACCACCGTCTCTCTCTCTCTCTCTCTCTCTCTCTCTCTCCTCAGTTTCGTATTCTCTTTCTCTCTCCCTCAAGCTCTTCCTTCCCGTCGAGTTTGAGCAATTTGCTGTATAACAATTTGTTGATGGAATCTCAATTAAATTCCACTAGTGCTTCGTAGTGCTCTTTGATTTGATCAATTGTTTTTCTGGGAATCCTGAAAGCAATCTTCTCAAATAAGTCTATAGAATTAAGGTCGAACTCAGCAAGAGTGTTCTCAAACAACTTGTTCTCTTCAATAGTCTACTCGGTATGCATTGGAGGAGGTGGCAAAGAGATAAACAACCATGATGGTTCATCAAGGTTGTTGCCAAGATGTGGTATCTCCATTTTTTGTTGATCAAAGAATTTTGAGTAGAGTTAAAATGGAGTAGAATGTTGCAACAAGGGAATTATATATAGAGAAATTGATGCATAGACATACACACAAACATAAATACTTTAGTTAAATTTATGTTAATATAGTTCACATTCCCCATTTGATGCTCTACTCTTTATTGTCCTCTGTTTTTTCCAAAATTTTATTAGCTTACCTAACATAGTGTGTTTGGTTCTGTAGCTTTTGTGCTACCACTGATGATAAATGCCAATTAGGGGTCACAAAATGCTATAAATAACAAATATAGGATATGTCGGTGAATTTGGATGTATGTATTGTGGTAATGGGTTTTCATGTCACTTTGGTGTTTGTCTGCTCTGCTCTGCTCTTCCAGTGCTGATCTCAATTCAGTGGTGGTCACATTTTTTAAAATTTCATTTTTAATAAAAGGTGTCTTAGTCCAATTGAAATACCTAGCCAAATGAGGATTCAAATCCACGTGGCACATTTCTAATGGTTCACATATACCCAACATAGAGAAATGCTATTTGTAGCTGACATGTAACATGGGTCATATTACAAAAAAATCAGGTTTTGCAACGTATTTTTCATATTCTAATTTTGTTCTCATGCATAGATTCACAACAGGTGCAACTTCTCCAATAAGTATTAGATGCAATAGTAGGTCTATTTTAGTGGTGTTTCTTACCAATGTGGAGTTTAAAATGGCACGAAGTAACATAGGTCTCGTCTCTCATCTAATCATTCATGTGGTTTACATGCTTTTTATTTGAAATTTTCTATTGATTATTGACACTTTTTTTTATTTATTTGAAACTCTTCTTTTTTCTTTTTCCTTTTTTTGATATTTTATTTTTGTGATGTTATGTTTAGCAGTTAATTAAATAAAGAAGGGGGGTTGAATTTGAAAATGATTTAGAACAATTTGAAAATAGTTTAGAACATTTGTTGAATAATTAACAATTTGAGAGACAAAAAGTTTGCCTTGCTTTTATCGAAGTTGTGGTTATTTTGTCAAATCTTTGCACTTTGCTCTCTCTCTCTCTCTCTCTATATATATATATATATATATATACATATATATAAATCTGTCTGTATTATGGACCACCTCTCGGCAATTGCTTTTAATATGAAGTTTATCTGTTAATTAGTATTAGCGTATAAAGGTTGATTGAATGTAAATGCCTACTTGCAGCTTCTTGTATATGTACATGCATAAGTACAGTCCTCTGATACTATTTACCATTGAATAAATCAATTGCTGAGTAGAATCTGGTTCAGTAGTTATATCTGCTTCTGGAACAGTTTTGTTGCTTTAGAAGTCCCATTACCTTTGTCTGTGAGGGAAAAAAGATGAAATATGATTTAAAGTTTCACCAGTTTTCTTTGTCATACTAATCATTTTAATGTTTGGAATTACAGCGATGTCTATATCTGTAAACTCATGTTACCTTGTATGAACTTCCATGAAATTAACTACACACCTTGAAAATTGAATTAATTTATGGAAGTTAATGAAAATCTGACCATTTTTGTTTGCTTAGTTGTTATTTTGGAAGGGATTTTGCCGCACATTCTCATTTGCTTCTTATTTGGATGACACTTGTTGCAGGGAGTGCTCGAACGTTGTTTTTGTTCACTACCGTGAAGTAAAGGTTACAAATTTATTCTATTATTTCTTTGTTTGTTCATTGAAGAAATTCACAATTGATATAATTTGTATACCATATATATGTTGATCCTGACTCAATCCATCGCCTTTTGAGGTATATATATATATGTTGTTGAAGCTATTGATTTTATGTTCGTTTTATGGAGTTTTTTTTTTTTTTTTTTGGTGATATCTTTTATTCTGGAATAGGATTGCTGGATTGGGAGTGGGAGTCTTCCTTCTTCTAGCTCTTAGAATCAGTGTGCCAAAGGTTGATTCTTGGGATGTAGTTTTGGTTGTAAAACAAAAGCCATTTTTTATTTATTTTTGTATTTAAGAATCTGATGCATCTATCTACTTTTCTTTTCTTCTGTACTCTTTTTGTTTCCCATTCAAAATTTTTGGAACAATGCATGTTTTCCTTGAAGGATGCAACTTTTTATTTTACTTGGTCTTGTAATCTATACGTTTTTGAACCATGTAAAATACCAATGATATATTCTTTGATTTGTTTCTGTTCTTTTATTTATGTAGGTTGTGTTTTTTTTTCCCCTCAAGAAATTAGTAGGTGGAGTTGTATATTTAAAGTCATATTTTGGAAATTGGTGAATCATATGATTTGTATACTTTTCTTAGTTTATACGTTTGTGAGGTTGTTATTAGCTTGATATGATAGAAGTTGAGGATGGAAGCTAATATGCAGGTTGTTTGGTGTGGATGTTAGTTTTGTTTTCCTTATTTCATAGTTGCTGCTTCTGCTTGATTTGTTCACAAGTTGCCGCACTTTATAAGCTACTGCCATTGTTTGGAGGTGCATACGGCTAGGCAAGGTTATGTTCTTGTGTGTGTGTATATATATTAAAAATAACTTTCTACGGCATGCAAAATTATGCCGTGAAAAGTGTAATGATTTATGACATGCAAGAAAATGTCATAAAATATTATCTACGACATACAAAGTATGTCATAAATATATTAAAAATAACTTTTTACAGCATACAAAATTATGTCGTGAAAAGTGTACTAATTTATGGCATGCAAAAAAATGTCGTAAAAAATTATATACGGCATACAAAGTATGCTATAAATATATTAAAAATAACCTTCTACAGCATGCAAAATAATGCCATGAAAAATATAATGATTTATGGCATGTAAAAAATGTCATAAAAAATTATATACAACATACAAAGTATGCCATTAATGTTTAATTTATTACTTTTTACAACTTTACTTGCATCCCGTAAATGATATTCAACTTTTCACGGCATGTCATATAACGGCATTTGTGTGTATGCCGTGAAAGAGTTTTTACGGCATGCATTGCAAGCTGTGAAAATTCAATTTTGTTGTAGTGTTTGTTCTATCATAAATTAAATTCTCATACATGCAATTAAACATGAGACATGACTCATACGCAAATATCATGATTATAAATCAATCATGTACATGACCAATTAAATATTCAAGGTCTCATATTAGAGCTTCCGAATCGGAATTAATCTCTTTATCACATAATTTATACAACACTTATACTAACACATGAAAAAGCAATTATCGCAAGGCTAATTAACGATTAAATAATTAATTAAGCAAAAGCAAGGTTAGGGTGTTATAGAACATATTTGTTACAATTTGGTATCAGAGCTAACCGAGTCTATATACTTGGAGCTCATGAGATGTGGCCTATGCTACAATGGGTTATCATGTTTGGATGTGACGTTAGTACTTTATATGTCTATGTGCTTATGTGACTATGTGGGTATGGGGTCAAGTTACTCAGATATGATGTGTCCATCGCACTTATCAAAGTCCCAATGGAAAGACACTTGATCAATTCTTTTTGCACTTGGAAGTCCTTGAGTGTCGTGGAACAAGTCGGTATCTTAGGAGGATGATTCGTATGTGCTCTATGTGTTTATGTGCTTATGTGGATTGTTTTAAGCTTAATGAATATATGGATAGGGTTGTGACTACTCGAGTGTGTGACATGTGGGTTGGCGTACGGGTGCATGAATTGTGAGTTAATTCCATTATCTCTTACTTTTATATAGGATGTCCAGACGTGGCAGAGGCCGTAGTAGACCTCGCCGCGATGGTCGAGGTATTTTAGTGCAACAAGATCTTTTCACCAAGAAGAAGGGATAGGACAAAATAATGTGACCTCTTCTCCGGCCCAAGATACGATGAGAGCACTAGCTCGAAAATGTCCAACATTCTTTGAGAGTCCATGGACATACTCCGAGCCGAGCAAGCGGCAAGAATAATAAAGGGAGAAACTTGAACCTCCTTCTTGAAGAAGGAATTCTTTCACTCCAACCCTATCAAATTTAGCGACAGGCCCGATCCCATGAAGGCTGATGAATGGTTAGAGCAAATTGTTAAGTCCTTTGAGATCTTGGATATCTGTGACGGAGAGCTCCAAGTAGCGTTGGCATCTTCTCATCTAAAAAAGGATGCCAGACAGTGGTAGAAATCTGATAAGATTAGGGTCGAGCACACTTGGGAGGCATTCACCCATGCCTTCCAGGAGAAGTTTTTTGCCTCCCATGGCTAGGGAGAGGTTAAGGAAACAGTTTGAGGAGCTTAGATAGCCTAATACACCGGTGGCAGAATTTGAGGCCACTTTTACTAGTTTGGCATGCTTTGCACTCGAGCTTGTGGCGACCGAGGAGTGTCGATGCTTGAAGTTTGAAAAGAGATTGAAGCCTAAGATCTTGATGAAAATAATGGGCAACATGTTCAAAGAGTATGATAAGCTTGTTGAGGTCGCGGCTTATGTAGAGATCATGTTAGAAGCTGAGGAGTCTAGGCTGAAACATAAGAGGTCGGGTTATGTAGAATCTCCGGGTGACACGGGATCCTCTAAGAAGTCTAAGGGTTCTTCTTTTATCTTCATTCTAGTCTTTACCTCAACAGATCAAGTCTTCGGTGTTTGTTTCTATGAAGAGTTCGGGAAATACAGGTTCTAGCCATATTACTTGTTTTAAATGTGGCCAACAAGGTCACAAGGCATCAGAGTGTAAGAAAAATCTCAACCATCAGCAGTCAACTCATTCTCAGAGCCAATCCTAGGGGGAATTAATCGCCCGCATGCTATCATTGTGGACAATTGGGACATATGAAGAGGTCTTGTCCACAATTAGCCGGGACGGGGAGTGTTTTAGGGTCTTGACAATCTGGGGGTTATCAGGCAGGCTAGGGCCAGAGAAAGAATTATAAGCTAGCCCAGCCCGAGCAAGCATCTAGGGAAGTGCAAGAGGCCACTTCTGCATAGTCAATGCAATTGGCCTACCTTCTAAGGGGTGATCGGGGTAAGTAGAGACCACAAGGGTGAGTTTATGCTATCACTACTTTTGAACAATCTTCTAGACCATCAGTGATGAAAGGTACATATCTTATTTATAATACCTGGTGTAGACACCCCATTTTTGACCGCCCGCAAGACTCGGGCGCTTTGTCCTGAGCACTCGATGATGAAAGTTACATTGTGTATGATTCGAATTCTTAATGAAGGAATCCAAGGTCAAGCTCTAAAATAGTCCCAAAACTTTCATATTTACTTGGTTCTTACCTCAGAGATCCCTTTTTGTATATTGCGCCGCCCTACACTGAGCCTGAACCAGAAGAACAGGGGAGCACATTGGGGCCCAACCGTGCCTCATCAGGAGCCGATCGTGGCCATTTGGGGCTGACTATGCCTTGTTGGTGAGAAATACTATTCTGGGCGGGAGCTCACCAATTGTCTATTTTTGAATATATTTTTGACCTATTTTGCTCAAAATCTATAAATACGAGGTCATATCTTTGTTTTGAGGGTTGAAAATTTTCCAAAAGCTTATACACTCTCTTGAGAGCTCCTTCTTCCTTGCCAAGCCACCTTTGAGCAAGCTTACCATCCTTGAGCTATTTCTATACACCATACACACCCTCAAACCTTAACCTTGGAGTCTTGGTTAAGCCTTGAGAATCATAATTTAACCTTGAGAGTGTACTAGGATTGAGTTTGATTTGCAAACAAAGCTTGTTCCCTTCAAGATGTATAAGCTTGTCACCTTTGTTTTTGCTTTCATTTCAATCTATCTCTATCTATTTCTTGTGTTGTTGTGCTGTTTTGGATCCATTTCAATTGGTGAAACTTGGGTTTGAATAGCTACCAAAGGTAGTAAGGATTAACACCCTTACTTGCACCTAACTCCATAGCTCATACCCTTGTTTTTACACTATTTTATTTGGCTTTTAATTTTTTTTCAGAGTTTAGAAAAGGCTAAAAAACATGGTTTAAAATCTCAAAAGTGGAGGGGTTAGCCACCTCTCATTGTTCTTGTTTACTAGTCTAGTGTCTTCTTGCTTTTACCTATCTTTTTGTGCTCTTTAATACACTTGTAGCTACTCTTTTTTTCTTTTTTTTTTTTTTTTTAATTTTTTTAGGGGATGTTTAAGTTGTTTTAATTCATTTAATTAGTTTATGCTTTGAATACCTTGCTTGTTTTGTTGTACGTCCTCATGCCTTCGGATGTTTAGGCCTTAGACACCGAGTCATTTGTGTTGATAGCTCTTTTTTATTACTTAGTTATGTAAAGAGTTCCATTTTAATAATCAACTTTGCATAATCATTCTGCACCCTCCCTCCTTTCTTCTTTTCTCTTGTTTGAGAGTTATTTCAACTAATTGATTGTTATTCAAGGCATGTGAAAGAGACCAATGCTCAATGGCTTAATCCCTAAGGAGATTCATTTCCAAGGCGTAGTCTCTCTTTCATACTATGGATCACTTCAGTTTTGACATGTCTTCTCATTTAGTGGATTTAACCATCGCTTTGGACAAATTGATTAAGTAATGGAAATGATTAATAAAATTGGCTTAAAATCAATGAAACCAACATAAAAAAAATGTTTAGAATTGGTTGGATTTGGCTGGACGTTATGCCAAGTCCATCGCTTCAAGAATTGTCACTTATCAATTCATGATATGTCGATGAGACTTGAGGCGTGTCTACCTTCCTCTTTGAGCTAAATTCATGATAAGAGGGAGGGGTGGTCACCTTTCATTGCATTCATTGATTTTTTGCCCAAACGTGTTCCAAGTCATCAAGCCATCATCTTGTGCTTATTGATGACTGTGGAACCAAACTTGTTCTTCTCTTGAGCTTCCCCATGACAGAGAGGAGCAAGAAGGACAAACAGAGCTTAAGCTGCTCTGTCTACACTGTTTTCACCTCAGAGCATGAAAACAGGTTTTGCATGAAATTTGGGCACGACCAGCCTTGTTTGGACTCGGCCGAGCCTCATTGGGAGCCGGTCGGGTCCCAATGTTTGGTAAGCAATGCATTTTTGGCAAAAACAAAGGGCAGTGGCTGAGGGTGGAACAGAACTGTCTGGGCAGACAGAGCAGTTTTTGAAAACTTTCTTTATTAGCGTGCATGCGATCTTGCTGAATTGTGAATTGTTGTAAATTGTAATTATTGTAAAAATTGTTATAAATATCATTGTTGTAAATTAAATAGTTAGCTAGCTATTCATTAATCATTCGGTTTTGTAATAGCTAGTTTTATAGTTAGCTAGCTATTCATTAATCATTCAGTTTTGTAATAGCTAGTTTTAATTCAAACACTTGGACACTCATTCGGACCCTCTTGCACGAGGGCAAAACATGTAATAATGTGTGCATGTCTTCCAACCCTATTTCTTTCTCCCTTTTATTTACTTGCTTATGATGGTAGCGTAGAGCATCATGTTTTCTTAGCATTTTTCCATGGCTTGTATCCATTCGTCTTGCATACATAAGAGTTCAGCTCATCATTCTAACCAATGTCAAGATCAAAATCTTTGCTTGAATACATGTTTTACTCCATGTCTTGGATTGAATCAAATGCCATGCTAGTAGCCGAACTTGTTATTAGCATAATTGTATATGTCACATTAGTCATATTGCATTATTTAAAAGCATGCATATTTTCTAATTATTTTGCTTTGTTTGGCTTGCCTTGGAGTACTAGGTGAGCACTTATTGCTTTACCATGTTGCATTGCGTGTGATTGTTTCCATGTCAAGCATATTCCATAACGCTAAGTGCGTAAGTGATATACCTATTTGAATGCCAGTGGATGAAGGCTAATTGCTCAAATTGGGATGATTTGATTTATATACGTATGAGGTCACTTTTCAAGTGGTACATATTCAAAATAGTTTTTCAAAACAAACATAAAATCAAAGTGTTCCAATTTTTTTGCAAATTAGTCTATACTTGTGTGTATCACATAGTAAAGATAGCATAATAATTGGAACAAAAGCATATAACGTAAATAAGAATTACATCATGATTAGTAGAGGCCGATCTTTGATCGGTTGAGCGGAGCGCTCAATTCATGACCTTACCCTTTCATACCTAAGTTCCCGAGCCGAGACACTTTGGTGATGACGGACTAATGGCCTTTGGCACGAGTCTCGGGTTTCCTAAATTTCTCAAAAATATTTAAGTAGCGACTCTGAAATCTGTCAAAGCAGTCCATTTTTGGCATTTTGATTCAAAATTGATTTTCCAAAAGAATTATCGAATTTGGACTCATTTGTGTTTATCTATTTCACATTGCACTTGTGAAATCAGATTCAGAACCATGAGAGTCTAAACTGTAGGGCTAATTGTATCCGAAAGGAGGCAAGCTACACTTGGGCTAATGTATTAATAGATACCGAAGCATCGCATTCATTAATAGCATATGCATTTGTATCCATGTTGGGCTTAATGATCGAATGACTGGAGTCTTCACTTATGGTAGAGTCACTAATTGGGGGTCATGTCTTGAATTAGAGGTGTCAGGGGTGTGTGATTGAAGTCGTTGATTGCCAACTTCCATTCAATATTGTATTATTAGATATGTCGGGTTTTGAAGTCATCCTTGATATGAACTAGTTGTCTTCCTATCGTGCCACCATAGATTGCTACCGTAGAAGAGTTACTGTGTGTATAGCAGGTGGGGATTGTTTTTATTTTCTGGGGGATAAGGCCGATGGTGGGCTGTCGCCATTGTATAACCCACGAAGTACAAGCAAACTTAGTTTTCTTCTTGTCACCATTGTGGATGATGGAAGTGGTGTCATTCGGGAGATATTTTCTATAGTGGTTTCTGAATATTCAGACATTTTTCTTGAAGATCTCACTAAATTGCCACCTCACCACAAGGTTGAGTTTTCTATAGATTTCATACATGGCACAACACCCATCTCCATGTCAACTTATAGATTTGCACTAGCGGAGTTGCTTGTTTTGAAGAAGCAATTGCAAGAGTTATTAGACAAGGGTTTCATATGCCCTAATACCTCACCATGGGGAGCACCGGCTCTTTTTGCCATGAAGAAGGATGGTTCATTGCGGTTATGCATCGACTACCGCAAGTTGAATAGAGTCACAATTAAAAATAAGTATTTGTTGCCTAGGATGGATGATCTTTTCGATCAACTTAAGGGTTCTCGATGTTTTCCAAAGATAGATCTAAGATCGGGTTATCCTCAGTTGCATGTGAAAGGGAAAGATATTCTGAAGACAACCTTTCGTACTCGATATAGTCATTATGAATTCCTCGTGATGTTGTTTGGTTTGTCCAATTCCCTTGCCACTTTCATGGACTTAATGAATTGAGTCTTCCGATATTATGTCGATAAATTCGTAGTGGTGTTTGTGGACGATATTCTTATATATTCACCTTTCGATGATGAGCATGAAGAGCATCTCCGCATTGTCTTACAACTGCTTAGGGAACACTGGTTGTATGCTAAGCATAAGAAATGTGAGTTTTGGCTTTCTGAAGTGAAGTTTTTGAGTCATGTTGTCTTCGGGGAAGGGGTTACTATAGATTCTTCAAAAATCAAGGCGGTACAGAATTGGGAACGACCTGAGAACGCCTTTGAGATTCGTAGCTCTTTGGGTCTTGCTGGGTATTATAGGCAGTTTGTGAAAGACTTTTCTGCCCTAGCATCACCATTGACTAGGTTAACCAGAAAAGGAGTAAAATTTGTTTGGAGTGAGTCTTGTGAAAAGTCCTTCTTAGAATTAAAAGCTAGATTGACTTATGCACCAATTTTAATCACTTCGAAGAGGGGGTTGGGTTACACCATATATTGTGACGCTTCTAGGGAAGGTTTGGGATGTGTCCTGATACAAGAGGGCAAGGTGGTGGCATATGGTTCACGTCAATTAAAGACTCGTGAAAAGAATTACCCAACACACAATCTTGAATTGGCCGTTGTGATTTTTACTCTAAAACCTTGGAAGCACTATCTCTTTGGGGAGAAATTTCAAGTGTTCTCAGATCATAAAAGTCTCAAGTGCCTGCTCTCACAAAAAGATTTGAACTTACGTCAGAGGAGATAGATGGAGTTCTTAGAAGATTATGATTTTGAATTGCATTACCATCTAGGGAAGGCCAATGTGGTAGCTGATGCCCTGAATAGGAAGTCTGTCAGCACCATTGCTAATCTTGCCATGAGAGAGTGGGAGATGTTGGGTGATCTAAGTGAGTTTGACTTGCATCTTGGCAAGTCTCTTGAACAAGCAACTTTGTTTTCTGTTCTTGCACAACCCACTCTTGTCTCATGGGTTATAGAAGCACAACAGGACGATTCAGAAGTAAAGGCAATTAGAGAGAAAATCTCGTGAGGAAAGGAGGAAAAAGGATTGAGTACATTTTGACTCGAGTATCCGGGTTGTAGACAGCCTTTTTGTACTAGAATCTTATAGAGACGAAGTACTCCGGAATTTCATCACTCTCGTCTTGCGGTACATCCAAAAGGCATAAAAATATATCGTGACCTTATCTGTCAATTTTGGTGGAGAGGTATGAAGCGAGATGTAGCTTTGTTTGTGTCCAAATGCTTAACTTGCCAACAAGTCAAAGCGGAGCACCAAAAGCCACCCGGGTTGTTACAACCCTTGCCTACAGCCGAATGGAAATGGGAGCACATCACTATGGATTTTGCTTCAAGTCTTCCTAGAACACAGAGGGGTAATGACGCTCTTTGGGTTGTTGTGGACTAACTAACTAAGTCGGCTCATTTCTTTGCTATGTGTATGGGTGATTCGGTTGATTACTTAGCTGAACTTTATGTTGGGGAAATTTTCCAGCTTCATAGGGTTCCAGTGAGCATTATCTCAGATAGAGACCCTCGCTTTATCGCACAGTTGTGGCAAAGTTTACAAATTGTCATGGGCACTCAGTTGACCTTTAGCACCACCTACCACCCTCAAATTGATGGACAGTCCGACGCACTATCCAAATCTTGGAAGATATGTTGAGAGCTTGCGTATTAGACTTCAAAGGTTCTTGGAAGAGACACTTACTCTTAGTGGAGTTCACTTATAATAATAGTGTTCAAGCTAGCATTGGGATGGCACCTTTTGAAGCATTGAATGGGCACTCGTGTAGATCATCGGTGTGTTGGATTGAGGTAGGGGATTCACCTATGCTTGGGCCAGAATTGGTTCGTGAAATCATCGAGAAAATAGCTCTCACTCGGAAAAGGTTAATAACACCCCAAAGCCGACATAAAAGTTATGGCGACCGAAGAAGAAGACCTCTATCTTTTAACGTGGGTGATCATGTGTTTTTGAACATATCGACTAGGAAAGGTTTGACGAGATTTGAGCGAAGTGGGAAGTTGTCACCTAGATTCATCAGTCCCTTTGATATCATCGAACGAGTAGGAGAAGTAGTCTATCGTCTTGCCTTACCATCACAACTATCCGGGATACACGATGTGTTTCTCATTTCTATACTGCATGAATATGAACCCAATCATTTCCATATCTTAGATTGGAGGAGTTTGGAGGTAGATGAGAACGTTTTATTCGAGGTGAGACCTGTGAAGATCCTAGACTCCCAAGAACAAGTTTTGAGAGGTAAGACTATCCTTTTATTGAATGTATTGTGGCATCATCATGGAATAGAGGAAGCTACTTGGGAACAAGAAGACGAGGTGTAAGAAAAGTATCCGAACTTATTTAATAAGGTGTAATCTTGTTTGATGATTGTGACCATCATTTTGTATATCTTGAATTATGGAATGGAGTAATGTAAAAATGTTGAATTCCTTAAAAACTTGGACTTTTGTATCTTGATGGGAATTTTGATTCGAATTTAGTTTTCAATTGGTAATGTTGTGGTGATTAGAGTTATTGTTATTGTGGTATTCATCTTCCTTGGAAATTGTTGGAGTTGTTTTGGTAGGAATTATAAAATTTCAGGGATGAAATTCTTTAAGGAGAGTAGGTTGTAACAGCTTGTTTGGGGTGACTGCTCGAGCGGTCATTTGGTCACTTGAGCAAAGATGTGCAGCTCTTCGTATCTTGACTATTTGCAGGGGAGATCGCTCGAGCGATGGAGTGGTCGCTTGAGCGCAGAATCAAAGCTCTTGGTATTTTTACTATACCTCTGCAAAACTTCTAGGACCATGCGTTTACTGCTGGAGCGGTGGAAAATTCACTCGAGCGGTCTCTTTGTATTTTTGCACTTCGCTCGAGCGATGGAAAGTTCACTCGAGCGGTCTAGTCGAGACAGCTCACTTAAAAGTCGATCAAAGACTCATTTTTCTCACTTTTTCCAACTCTTCTCTCTCTCTCTCTCTCTCTCTCCAAAACCCTAGCCCTAAACACTTGATTTCCTTTAATTTATACGAAGATCCACCTTAGATCTTCAAGAGGGTTTAAGAACAAACCTAGACAAAAACTACTACCGATTGTTTTCTCATTTCTTGGAGCATGAAGTTGGGAATTCACCTTTTGCCTTCAATCTTGAGGTAGGGTTACTTTTAACTCATTATATTCTTGATTTGAGATATGGTGTGTGTGGTAATTTCTTAGGTACAATATGGTATGAAATATTTTTGTTAAATAAGTGGGTTGTTTAGCATATGAGAGCTTGTATCTAAAAATTTTAAGAAAGATTGTAAAAGTTTCTTGTTAATTCCTTATGTTGGGGATGAATATTGATTTTTATATACTAATGGGAGGAAAGTCCCAAATTCTATTAAATCCTAGTTTTTCAATTGAATTGATAAAGGAGATTTTGTTCAATTTGACTATTGAAAGATGAAATTGGATGAATTGAGAGTATTTTGGCACAGAGATGTGGACTTTTGATAACTTGTGGAAAGAAATCCTTGTGATAAGGAAATTGGAGAATTGGTTATGTGATGAATATTATTACTAATGTTGTTACGGATTGAATCAACCTTAGGAAAAATTTATTTGAACACTCATGCATCATGTGCATCATAATTTTTTTATGCGATTTTAAGCACCTTGTGGATATTTGGAAAATGTTAAGGGGGGTAAATAGCGTATAAGTCTAGGTACTTGAGTTGGGTTTCGGGAAATGAGTTGTATATTGCATCTGGTACCCGTGCGGAGAGTCAAGGTGCCCAATTTCCCTGACTGCGCATATCGCGCGGACGAATGTGGGAAAGGTTTTTGGGTGTCCACGAGCCTACCGTTTATAGAGTCAGCAAATGTGGAAAACTTGATTTTGGGTGTCCATGAGCCTGCCGTTAATAGAGTCAACAAATGTAGAAAACTTGATTTTGGGTGTGCACGGGCTTGCCATTTATAGTGTCGGCAAATGTGAAAAACTTGATTTTGGGTGTCCACAAACCCATCATTTCATGAGTCAGCGAAAATGGAGAGGAAAAGGTTTTGGGTGCCAATCGCACCTCTATTTTGAGAGTCTACAAATATGGGAATATTTTCTATATATAAAATATATATATGTATGTATGGTTTCGCGGCTTTTACTTGGGACGTCATAGCGGATTTACCACCCATGGTTGTAAATGAGACTTAAATGAAAATCATGCATGGAACATTTTTTTTTTTGGATTTTAAATGAGAAAATATGAATTTCATCTTAACAAGTGCATGGCATGGTCATATGTATCTCAATTATTTGTATAACTTGTTAAATGTATTTCCTACTAGGCACTAGCTCACCCCAAAACTAACTATCTTTTAGGAAACGATGTTGATGCGCCACCTAAATAATTAGCTTGGGGAAGAATTTTGGGCGGGGGCATAGAAGCTCTGATTTGATGTTTACTTTCATTTTTTTGTATTAAAGGACACTCTTTGAAAAGATGTTCGCCCCCTTTTTTGGCTCTTCATTTACATTATCTTTTGTCTTTTGAACTATTATTAATTTGTTGATAGATGCAAAGAAACACTGATGTAATCACTGGAATAGTTCAATGGGTAAGAGATAATCATTGAATTCTATTAATATTACTAAGGATTAAACCTCTTTCTTCTTTATTGGTAAGCACAAGTAAACATATTTGATTAATGCAATTTATTTCCAGGGTGTTACAACTTGGGATATTACCAATTTGAAATTTCATTAGAGAACAAATAAATGCCACTTTTACATGTCCTTTTGGTACATTTGCCTTTCGAAGAATGCCATTTGGATTATGTAACGCTCCAACCACTTTTCAAAGATGCATGCTTAGTATTTTTAGTGATATGGTGGAGCGATTTTTAGAAGCTTTTATGGATGATTTTTCTATATTTGGGGTTTTTTTATGATTGTTTAACAAATTTCCAGAAAGTTTGTCCAGGTGTGAGGAAAAGAAGCTTGTGTTAAATTGGGAGAACTGCCAATTCATGGTTACTTTTGGGATAATACTTGGACACATTGTTTCTTCTAAAGGAATTGAGGTAGATAAGTCTAAAATTGAGTTAATTGCAAATCTATCTATTCACAAGACTGTTAAAGATGTTAGATCATTCTTAGGACATGCATGTTTTTATAGGAGATTCATTAAGGATTTTAGTACTATATCTAGACCATTATGTAATCTCTTATTAAAAGATGCACCTTTTGAATGGACTAATAAATGTCAAGAGGCTTTTGAAAAATTGAAAATTGTGCTTAATTCTGCTCCTATCATGCAACCACTTATTTGGTCTTTACCTTTTGAAATTATGTGATGCTAGTGATTATGCAGTTGGAGCTGTTTTGGGGACAACACATGTAACACCTTGGAAATAACAATGCTAGATCCTGTTCTCCCAAGCATTACCGACACACAACGCATAAAAAATAAATAAATAAAATATAGTAACAAGATCATAGCATTCTTTTCAATTGAACTATTTCCCAAAAGTTACAATATTGTTTCATTACATCCCCGACAAGAAAAACAGTTCAATAGACAAGAAACATATACAAAAAATAAATAAATAAATAAAATAAACCAAGTCCAATTCGGCTTCTCTCAAAAATATTCCTTTTACTACATTAACACACAAAATCAATATTTAATTACAATCATCATAGCCAAACCCAACAAAACTGCAATAGATATGTCATCAAGCTCTAAAAGAGTCCTTTCTTATGAATGTCTTCATTTAGTGGGTACGTCATCTTCATTTCCTGAAATTGTTAGCTTTGGGGTGAGCATAAGCTCAGTAGGTGATGAATTTAACAGGTTATATAGTCAATTGAAAAACATATGATCATGCAATGCAACACTTAAATTATAGAAATGAAAATGCTAGTAAGTGTCTATGTATATAAGTGACAAGAATGCAATACATGAAGTTGTCCCATCTTTTCGCATATCCACGTGTGGTAAATATATTATGACATCCAAAGTGAGCCAAAATTCAAAACATTTGTATATAGCTATAGTTTAATATACTGAAAATAGTCCCACATTTGCCGGCTCCAGAAACAGCGAGGCGATGGGCATCCAAAAACATTTTCCCTTCCACATTTGCCGGCTCCATAAATGGCGGGGGCGGGGACGTGGACACCCAAAACCATGTTTTTCCACATTTGCCGACTCTAGAAACGGCAAGCTTGTGGACACCCAAAAACATTTTCCTACATTTGTCCGGCAATATGCGCAGATAGGACAATTGGGCACCTTGACTCCCCGTGCAGGTACCAATTACAATACATAACTCAAACTCAACCCGACTCCCTACCCAGACTCATAGATTATTTACCCTCTTTCAATCCTTTAACTTTCACTCCTACATAATGTCAAAAGAGAATTTGAAATGCACATGATGCATGCATTTGGAAAATCTTTAATTTTCTCCAAGATGATTTTAAACCATAATAAGAAATGGGGGTTGGAAGACAGACACACACATTATTACATATTTGCCCTTGCGCAGGAGGGTCTGAATAATTGTCCTAGCTAATTAAGCTAATTATCGAACTATTACGAACCAAATGAAATAAATTAACTGCACTAGCTAATTATTACAAATGAGAATTGAACTAACTAAGTAGTTATTTACAAGTTCACTAACGGCATACTACTATTAACAAAAAACAAATCTAATGGGTCCTGAGGAGCAAGGAAATGGCTTATGCATGCACATGAATTTCTCCCCTGAGAATGCCTTTGCACTGTTTTGCACCTCGGCCTCTACTCTGCTTTATGAAAAAAAAAGTGGTACTGCCTGGCAAAAAAAGGTAGCCGGCAGGCCAGAAATGGTGGTTGGCCGCCCACTAATAGTGGCCTGCCATACGGTAAAGGTGGCCTGCCAGCCACTAATGTTGGGTTCCTCTTGCTGTAATAGAAAACAAACAGAGCACAAACAGAGCATTCTCAGGGGATAATTGTCCACTCTGCCTCTCCTTATCATCAAACAGATCAAAGGAGGGGTAGGCTTGACTCGCAAGCCATCAATCGACACAAATTTATTGCGGGATGACTTACGAACCAAGGGATACAATTTCAATAAATGCACAATGAAAGACTCATGAACCTCCTCCCTATCATGATATTGATCAAGGGAAGCAGTTAACATCTACTCTTGAACCGTTTTCATCACTAACAAGTACGAAACGACTCAAGACTCAATGGGTTCAATTAACGTCTGATTGAACCCCAAACGATTTTCTTATCTCGCTCCATTTTATTCTAATTTTAACACCTCTTTTAATTACCTTTCCACTCATTAGTTATTTTAGTCCAAAATGAGCATTAAGTCCACTAATGGAAAGAAGTGTCCAACAAAGGGTTGTTTTGGGCATGAGAGAGATGTCATGCCGTTGGTAATAAACTTTCGAAGAGATTAAACCATTAAGCACAATGATCTCTATCTCAAGCCTGAACAAACAATCGGTTTGAAACGACTCTCAAAGCGTCGAAGAAACCGAGAAATAAGAAAAGTACAGAGATGATTAGAGATGAACACAGGTATGGAAAGCTTGAAATAAATGCTATCAACTCAAATAGGTTGGTGTCTAATGCCTAAAACACCAAACCTATGAGGACCGTTACACTACAAGCATGCAATACAAAGCATAAATGACATAAACAACTTAAAATAGCCTTAAAATAGGCTAAAGTAGTATTGAAATTAAGGTGAAAACACCTACAAAAGCAAGCTAAAATAATGGAGCAATTAAGCTAGTAAACAAGCCAAAGGAGGGGAGGCTAACCCTCCATTTTTGGGACTTCAAAACCACATTTTAGCCTTTGAAAAACCTCTGAAATTTAGTGATAAAAAGCTCAAAAATAGGTAATGAAAAGGTGGGAAACACAAGGGTAAAGGCCTAGGAAGCAAGGTTCAAAGAAAGGTGGTCAACCTCTCAACATTTAATGGCCTTAAACCACAAGTTTTAACCCATATAAAAAAAATGAAAAAGAAAAGAAAAAGAAAAAGAAGGGAAGTCTAAAAACAGTAAGAAAAGTAGGAAAGAAGTAGTACAAAAGAGCTCGGATGTATACCTCTTGAAGAGGAATGATCCTTTTGTTCACAAGACACTAATTTCACACCCTAAATAGCTAAAATGCAAGCTCAAACACCTTAGTAAAGAACCCTCAAGGTTTGATTTAGAATGTCTAGACAAAGGGTATAGAAGTTGCAAGGGAGAGAGAGAAATGTAGAGAGAGAAATATTTTCCAAAATTTTGCTCCACAAAATTTTCTAACCCTAATTTTTGAAAGGGAGTCATCTATATATAGAAATAGATGATACTATCTCGAAAATATCCATATAGACACAGCTAGGAAAACAGCTAGCATAGTTGGCAAAAAGATCTGAATTTTTACACAAGTGGCCGGCAGGCCACTAATTGTGGGCGGCTAGCCACTAATGGTGGGCGGCAGGGCACTAGTGGGTTTGTTGGATGGTTAGGCTTGAAAAACTACTGTTTTGGTCTAAAAAACAAGGCACAAAGTTTGTAGGTTTTTGAGGCGCAAAACTGAGGTTTCCTACTGAGGAAATCGAGCATTTGGACAAGCATATAAATTCATCATTGGGTGATCAATCGGTGGCACCCAAGTCATAAGAGCGGTCAAGAATGGGTTGTCTACAGTTGCTCCTCTTTGACAGAGCTCGAAGTTATAAAATGACGTGAGTGAATGTCAAAGCCATGAGTCGACCCATTTTGACAAGGCCATAAAACTTGGACAAACAATCAAGACATAAAATAAATTGGTTGAGCTCAAAAGCTGCCTATGTATCCGTTTGTAAGGAATCAAACTGGTGTAGTTCAGGGGCAAGATGCAAAATGATACATGATATACATGATGCGATATAATAGCAAAGAATACAAACGAGCATACCACTTGACAATTATGAAAATGAGATTCAAGGCAATGCAACAATTGACATAAATAACAGTAAACAACTACACTTTCGCGTATAAGAAACAATCCAAGACTACACTTCCGTGCAGAAAGGTTAGCAAGAGACGGGCCAAACTACACTTCCGCGTAGAGAGGTGAGAAACAACAAACCAAACTACACTGCTGCATAGAGTGGTTAACAAGAAACAAGCCAAACTACACTTCCGCATAGAGAGGAACAAAACAACCCCAATTACACTACCACGTAGAGGAGTACAAGAATGAACTAAGCCACACTTCCGCGTAGCGAGGAACAAGAGAAACCAAACTGCACTACTGCGCGGCGAGATAATCCTAACTACACTTCCGTGTAGAGAGGAGAACAATAACAGCCCAAACTACACTACCGTGTAGAGAAGCAATCCTAACTACATTTCTACAGAGAAAGGAAGACAACAAACCAAGCGACACTACCGTATGACAGGGAACAAGAACAACTAAGCTACACTACCGTGTAGCGAGGCAATCCTAACTACACTTCTGCGTAGAGGGGATAAGAGAAAACCAAGCCACACTCCCGCATGGAAAGGAGATCCGAACTACACTTCCGCGTAGAGAGGACAAAGAACAAACCAAGCCACACTTCCAAGTGGTGAGGCGAAGGACAAACCAAGCCATACTTCTGCGTGGCGGGATAGAGGGAGGGAACCCAAATCATACTCTCATGACAAGGGTGGACACCACAACGCACATGAATACGACACAATGCAACGTAATTGAAAATCAGTACGATGACAACGCATATTCTATGAAACATAAAATGTAATGCAAGTTCTATGCAAACATGATAAGTATATATGTTATGATGCAGTGCGCACATGCAACGTAAGAGGTATGTGAGAATGCATATTCAATGCAAGAATCGAAAGCATGTTCCATGCAAGAGAAAATAACAAATATGTAAATCGACAAAACAAACAAAAACGATGTCCGACAACAACCTCCAACTTACCCCTCAGAGGCTTCACGTTCGCGGGCTGGAGTACAGCAGACATTGGAACGGCGCAATCGGAACACAGTTTCAAGCTCCTAAAAAATCAAATCGAATTCAAATACCTCAATCCTTTTTTCCAGACCCAAAAGAGGACCTCCTATACACTGTTAGGGCAAAAGGGGAATAAAACCAGCACCGGGCCACAAAAGGGGCCTGCTGGCCACTAATAATGTACGGCCGCCCACTATTAGTAGCCTGCCGGCCACTAAAGCAAAATCGGGGGCACTTCAATCTTTTTGGCACGAGTCTTCTTTAAATCATCATCCAATCTTCATTTGCACACCCCCCATGACCGAAATCCTTCCCCCTCCCTCTCTAGGTGCTTCCTCTCTCTAGATTCGTGCTTTGTACACATTTTCCAACGCCCCACACAAACTTTATTCATAAACCCTCTTTGGCCCTTTTCACTTTGAACCGATCAGATTTTGTTTTTGTTGATTTTTTCGGGTTTTCAACACTTTGGGCTTGTTTCCCTTGAGTTTCTCTTGGGTTTTCTGAACTTTCCCAGGTTTTTTTTTCTCCAATTTTCTCTCTCCTAGGGTTGACCTTTTCTAAGTTTTCCCTCTTTTGTCCATTTTTCTTCATTTTTCACCCTCTTTTTAGATGGTAGATGATGTCCCACATGATGGTGCCCTTCCCGAGGTACCTGTGCTTCCACCTACTGTCGAGGTTGAGGAGCATATAGCTGGTGAGGCAACGGAGGACATTGCCCCTGACCTTAAGGCAGGGGCAGAGGCAGAGGTAGAGGTCTTCACCCCAGGGCTCGAGCCTGAGTTACTACCATTGGGGGTGAGGCCCTTTGATCTGGCCACTTACCACCCCCGTACGCACATGATGGCACCTAGAGGCATCAGGCGCTTTGATGATTTCACTGATGGCGTGCCGGAGGATATTTTGCTGAGAAAGCCAGACTCCCACATTTCCCATGGCGCTGATGAGGTACAACCCTTATGCTTTGCTGCCTTTCATTTGACTATCTTGCACTTCTTTTCATCTGACTTTTCTTTTATCACTATCTTTTATTTGATTCACTCTTTCTTTGCCACATGAGGACTCTCGCTCTTGTAAGGCTTACAGGGCAGTGACAGCCAGGGATTGGTATCATGAGCTTCCTCCTCGGGTTTACGACCTTATCGATGAGGCAGGCTTTGGCTTACTCTGCACCGGGCTCACGCGCTACATGGCTAGCCGGGCCCTAGTCGAAGCATTAGTGGAGAGGTGGTGGGATACCACCAACTCCTTCCACTTCTCTTCCACTAGCGAGATGACGATGAGCCCCTATGACTTCTCGATAATCACAGGCTTAGGCGTAGGGGGTGATCCGATCACTTTTGACATAGACATGGGCCAGTGAGAGGTGGCCTAAATCTACCTGCTCGGAGCGAGCCTACCCGTATATAGGCCAAATATGGTGCGATACAGTTGGTTCCTCGAGCACTTCCGTAGGAGTCACCCTGAGACTTAGGAGGAGGTAAAGCAGTATGCTCGGGGCTTCCTGATGTACCTACTCGGTACCACCTTATTCAGGAACAGGTGGCATATTGTGGGTTTGTACTTGCTGAGCGCCCTTGTGACCCTGCCCCGTGTCCGGTTTTAGGACTTGGGTGGAGCCGGCCTTGCCACGCTCTACGGCTACTGTAGACACCCCATTTTTGACCGTCCTCAAGACTTGGACGTCACCGTTGGAACACTCGGTGATTATCCATGTTTGTGTTCGTTTGGAGATTCCCGGAGTTCTCGGCTCGCGCGCCGCACCTCAGGACCTCCGGACTCGACCGTTTGTGTTTGGTTTTGCACCAAACACTTGTGTTTTGCCTTGAAAGGGCAAGGAATGCTTTGTGAGGCATCCCTACACACCACCGGCTGGGGCTAGAGGCCACCGGCTGGCTAGAGTTGCCATCGGCATTATATTGTGCCGGTCGGCACTATTTTGTGCCGGTCGGCACTATTTTTGGCGAAATGACCATTTTGCCCTGCCGACTACTGTGCACTTGCTTTCTGAGATATTTTCAGACAACTTTGTAGCTTTTGCTCCCCTCCATACACGTGTGTGGAGGGGATGCACTCCTTCCAAGCTTGTTTGACAAGCTTTGCAATGCTTATAAGAGGAGAGCTTCTCCTCTTGGCTTAGGGTGAGCTTCTTGAGAGTCAAAACCAGAGCTTAGATACATATATCTCTGTCATATATCTATATCATCATCTCCCTCCCCTTGTGTGTGTGATCTAAGGCCAAAAAGTGTGATTTTGTCTTAGTTTTGCTCCTTTACACACACCATTACACCTTAGCTTGAGTTTGAGAGACTTGGAAGGTTATTTGTGTTGGTTTTAGACTGGTTTTGAGCACTAGAGAGTGGCTGCACCACTTGTTCTTCAAGGGATCTTCAAGGGTAAGAACATCACTTTATATTCCCCATTCTTGCAACCCTTTTCTACCCTCTTTACTTTGTGTTTTTGAGTTTGTGTTTAAGATAAAAAAGTCTTGTTTTTACTTGCTCAAGAACATTCATTAAGGTCTTTTGTCCATTTGAGTGAAGCCTCACTCTTTTAGGCTTTGTTTTGGTCCTTTTGTGCCTTTTCTTGGAGGCCTTGCTTGCTTGGTGTCCTTTGGCCTTCTCACCACTGAAAACCAGTGGGTTTTCAGTGGTGAGGATGTTATTTTCGAGCCTCACTTAGGGGAGGGACACCCCTCTCCCCTTGCCCCTTTGTTGGTCTTTGTTCTTGGCTCATGGTATAGCATGCATGCTAGTTTGTTCTTGGTCTCATTTCAGAGCTTTAGTGTGTGTCTTAGGTCTTGTTTGATCTCTGATTTAGGTTGGATTTGTATTCTTTAACATGCTTCTCATGCTAGCTTAGTAATGCCTTATTTTTGCTTACAAATGTGCCATGTGTTTAGCCTCATATGCCTCCATATTTTAGCCTAATATCTTGAGGATGGTGGTCTTGTTTTGCCATGAATAAGGGCTGCAAACCACCGTTTTGATCACACTTGGCATGCTTGACATGTTTGCTTTGTACTTTAGGCTTGTAAGCATTGTATGTTTTGCCTCCTAGCATGCTTAACTTGTCTTGATCCCGTGATTTGGCATCATCTAGGGTCATTTTTCAGTCCATAAATCATGCTTACATACATGCATGTGTAGCCTATTTCATGTCATAAGGGTGTGCTCTTGTATGTCTAGGATTGAACATTGCGCATGCTTCCATGTTTGGGGCATTTTTGGGGGTGCCATGAGGGGATTTGGGTGCCATTTTGTATGCTGAAAAACCTGTTTTGATTGTCTAACATGTGCCATGTTTGGTCTTGTTAAGTGGTGGTTCAATGCCCCACTTTGTGCCTTAGCCTTAGGCCTTATGGCTAGCATGCTTGTGTAGCATTTTAATCATGTTTTGAGGCATGATTTACCACTGTTTTGGGGAGTTTGAGGACTGCCCTTTTGGGTCTAAGTCCATTATTGCATATTCGTTACATGGTTGTTGCATGATTGGTCAATGAAGCCTTGAGTATATGCTAGTTCCATGCTTAATTGGTCCATGTTGCATGACATTTGTACCTTGCATACTTTAGTTCTTTGCATGCTTAACATGATAGGTTGCATAGCATTTGAGCCATTTTTGTGTACTTGCATTTCATGGTTTGGCTTGGGGATTGTCAAGCCGAGCATGAGGATCGAGGGGAGTTCACACTTTGAGTGGTGAAACTTGTCTCCATCCTCAAGTCACCAAGACCTTTGATTAACACATGATAAGGTTTTGGATTTCATCTTTTCTGTTGCATGCATTTCAATTAAAACATGCAACCTTGGTTCCTTAGGCTATCATGCATCAAATGCATCATTGATGGCCCTAGAACCAAGGGTCATACCTCCTTGAGTCCCCAAGCATGATAGGAGGCAATGACCATGCTTACATGTCCCCCAAAACCCATGCCATGCATTGCTGTCTTGCTGCTGCTGTCAATCTGTCTGCTGCAGGGACTTTCTGCCGGCCGGCAGTAAATAGTGCCGACCGGCACTATTTTTGTGCCGATAAACCATGAAAGTGGCCGGTGGAATTTATAGACAGCCGGTGAACTCTCTCTCCAGCCGGTGACATGCAATGGCGTGCAAGGAAGGTACTATGGAACTTTGGGAATTTTTGGAGGGGTAGGGCAGCAAAAGCAGAAGCAACAGTGCCATGGCACAGGTTTTCCGGGCAAGACGGATCGAGCACGCATTACTCGCACATCCCAAGGCAGGGCTGAGGCCCCATTTCTTTTAGTTATTTGCTTTAATTTTAATATTCAGAATTTTGTAATAATTAATTTATTCGTTTATTTCTTTCGGGTCTGTATTATTTATTTATTCGATCCCTCCGAGTGAGGGCAAAAATGTAATAAGGGTGTGTGAGTGTGTGTATGTCTTCCAACCCCCATTTCTTTCTCCCTTTTATTTACCTGCTTATGATGGTAGATTAGGGCATATTTAATTTAGCATACCTTATGCAATGCATGCGTGCATTCATGCATTTGTTTACATGCATCGGGCTCGGCACATCATACAAACTGCATCGTGTTTTCAATTCCAATTTGAATACGTGATAGTTGTAACATTTCACGTGCCATGTTTAGGGTTAGCCGAGCCTGTTTAGATTACATCCCTGTATGCGATGCACTAGCCACTTAACATGAACTAGGTCATGCATGTTTGCTAACCCGGTTTCTTGTTTTGGCACGGAGTACGATGTAAGTATTTTACGCTTTAGCATATCGCATGCGTGTGAATGTTGCCATGACAGTATGCTTACCATGTGGCTAAGTGCTTACGTGTTATAAACTGTTTGAATGCCTGTGGGTGGAGGTTGGATTGCATGAGTTGGAACAACTCATTGAAATCCGTATTTTAGCCTACTTGTGAGTAGCAAAAATCAACACGTTTTTCGAGACAAAACGGATATGCAATGTTTATTTCCAAATTAGGCAATCTAGTCTATACTTGTTTGCTGTGCGCATAACATAGTAATTCTAGGTTAATAATTGGGATAAGAACGCATAATGTTTTCAAAATCGGATATCACGGTTAGTAGAGGCCGGTCTTCGGACCGGGCGAAAGGGGGTGCTCATAGCTGACCTTCCCCAATCGTACCCAAGCTCCCGAGCCAAGACCACTTTGGTGATGACGGACACGTGGCTTTCGGCACCGAGTCAGGGTTTCCTAAATTCCCCCATTAAAAAATATTTAGGTGGCGACTCTGTAATCTGGCAAAGCAGTCCATGTTTGGAACTACTTTTTCAAAAATCTGTTTTCTTCAAAACGATTTGCCAGAGTTGGACTCTTTGGTTCAGATTCAGAACCGCAACACAAAATCGAGAGTCCGAGCTGTAGCCGAGGTCCCCCGCGGACGTGCTACAGTTTCTGGCGACTCCGCTAGGGAGTTTTAGAGAGCTTGACTCGAACTCGTGATATCCTGTTTTGACTACACTTATGTGTTTCTTTGCATTGCATGTGCATTGGTGCGCCTAGGACACCGTGTTGGCCATCTGCTATTCCTGAGCGGTTTGCCGGAGGCTTGTCTTGTCAAGGCATGACCATAAGGCTGACCGGTTGCAGGCTCTGCCAGTATGGGAACACAAACCCCGGTTTTACCGGGGCACCCTTTTTGACCATTCGACCTAGTGCATATTTGGATCCATAGTGACCATTCCAAACTAGGACAGGTTGCTTACCCGATATAGGTTGTTTGAAACCGCTGCGTGCGTAGTGAAACCCTAGCTCCTGACAAAATAGGACAGGGAAACCCTACCCCAACATAGGGGTGTTTTGGCTCTCTTTACTTGCTATGTGCTTTTAGAGTGTATCTCTACAGGGAATGCGTATACCAGTTTGCAAGACTGGGCATCCGGCCTGCGGGCACCAGTATCAGTATTTTGAGAATCAGTTATATCTGCGGGTATCAGATTCAGATTTGGGGCAGTGATTTCGGGAAACAGTGATCAGTAATAGAATACAGTCGTTCAGCTCTGCTCATATCCGTTCCAGTGAAATTGAGCTGAGGTGCTGTCTATTTTCTCTTTTGCTAGGTACTCCTGGAATTATAGCTTCAGAAGGCTCTACTATCCCCTGGGTACCTTGGATTTGTGTTGGTAGACTTTGTCAGGTCAGAGACTCAGTTCAAGGGTAATCACGGCCAGAGAGGGCCAGTCAGACATAGACCACCAGTACAACAGCTACCAGATTAATGATCCTTGACGAGTCAGGTTGAGATTTCCGATCCTACTGCAGAAACAGATATACCGGTTGCTCAGTTAGACCGGGGAATATGTCGAGTTTGGAAGAGATGGTGCGCCAACTCCAGGATAGTATGAAAGCCATGCAGCAAGATGCTGTTCATCAAGCAGAATTCGCCAAGCAACAAGCTGTGGTCATAGCCCAACAGACAGAGACAATTGCTAGGCTAGAGCAGCAAGCCGGGGCATCTACTCCGTATCAGGCTCCTCCCCCACCAAGGGTTCCGATACCCGAGGGGACGCCAAATGTCCAAAATGTCCAAGAGGATACAGCCCTTCCAACGGGGCCAGCTCCACCCCCAATTCTACCGCAACTATCCAAGGCGCCCACGCCTATCAATGTACCGGACTCTCCCTTTGAGTTCGAAGCGGACCCCACAGCGCTGAAGCTGAGTAAGTTGGAAAAAATGTTTAGGAAATCCCAAGGAGTCAGGTCTATTCCCGACATCGAGGATGGGTATACGGACACAGTTGTGACGCTGCCAGATCGGTTCAAGATGCCTCAAATTGACCGATTTGATGGGTCCGGGGACCCCATGGTGCACCTGAGATTGTTTTCAGATATCTTAAGGCCGATGGGCCTCACCAGACTGCAGAAACTGTCTTTGTTCGGCAGGACCCTGTCGGGTATTGCAGTCATCTGGTACGCCAAGTTGGAGAATTCAGTGAAACGAAGCTGGGAGGAGATGGCTGAGGCCTTCATCACGCAGTACTCATACAACACACATATTGAGATTACGACCCGTGATCTCGAGACAACTAGGCAAGAGCCTAAGGAGAGTTTTTTAGAATTTGTAACCAGATGGAGGGCCAAGGCTTCGATGATGACCTTGAGGCCTACGGACAAAGACCAAATTCGGATGATTGTGCGCAATCTACAGCCGAAGTTGATGCAAAAGATGATAGTAGTCCCCTTCCCCACCTTTTCAGACTTATATGAGATGGGAGTACAGATCGAAGATGCTATAAAACAAGGCCTTATTGATCAGGAGAAGGAGCAGCCCAGGAGGGCGTTTACCCGCAATTCAAATGCGACCACCAGCGGTGACGCAGCTGCAAGATCTTCCGACGTGGGCATGGTCGCCACCACCACACCAAAAGCAGCCACCCCCTTTGTTGGTACATCCACTTCAAACCCCCGAACTTCAGACTATCTACCCCGAGGCAAGAGGGTCTTCACCCCACTCTATATGTCTTTGTCTAAGGCCCTAGGGGTCCTACTCAGGAAAGGACATTTGAAACCGTTAGAGCAACGGCCTCTACCCGATCCTCTCCCTCCAAAGCATGACCCGGCTAAGTACTGTGCTTTCCATCAATAAACCGGTCATGACACCGACAGTTGCGTCCGTCTCCGCCATGAGATACAAAATTTGATTGACAATGGGGTCATCCCCGCACCAAGCTCTGCAAAGTCTATCGACACTTGATCAGTGAACTTGTGGGGGGATAATGTGATGTGATCAGGGGATGGACCACCTGTGAGCGGCGCTCAGTTTACTCTAGTTGTGGCGTATGGCACGCACCGTTTTGAGCATTTGTGAATGCTGGTTTTTTGTACATTCTGACTTGGGTATTGGGTCAGTCTTGTTGTGTTATTTCGAGTCTGTCTCTTTGTTTTGAGTCAGTCTCTTTGTTTTGGGTCTGTCTTGTGGTGGTTTCGAGTCAGTCCTGTTCTGTAGGAGTCGGGTGATTCCGGGGGTGTTACCTCGGACATCACCATTTTGTTTGGTGTTTGTCTTTTCATTTTCTTTTGAGTCTGTTTCTGCTTTGCAGCCAGTTACACCAGAAGATTTGAATGGAACAGCAGTGATTTTCACACTCTTGTGTTTTTATCTGCCGTGTGCTAGTTGTGCCGGGATTTGAATGAAATGGCAGTGCATCCCACCTGCTCTCTTGTGCCTTGAAGTCATTATAATGACCTGAGTTTTTCAAAACTTTTTCAAATACTGTGGTGAAAACGAAGAGGAAGGAATTCCTCAGGGTTTGTAAAAATTTGATCAATTGAGAGAAAGAGAGGCGTGCTAAGCCCTTAATGAATGAAATCATGCTTGTTAGTGTGAGTACTGAGAAGGACCCTAGCTTTGATCCAGATTGGTCCTACACTGTCTTCAGCGCGAGCGATTTGTCGCTTTCTTAAAAACTTTCAAAAAATGTTTTGCGCGGTCCTGCGAAGACATGTGTGGAATCGCTCTTGAGATTGTGCAGCCTAGGATCACTCTCAACCTCGAGACTCGCCCCCCCTTTGCTTTCAAACCTTGAACTTGCATTCAGAACGTTCAATGGTCAACTACAATGTGAGGCCTGTGTGGCTAGATTTGAAGCAGCGCTCGAACAAGAGGCAAGGAAAGTCAGATCAAGAAGATCAGACCTCATCAAAAGAAGCTTGCAAAGCTAGATCAGAGGCACCCCTCGAACTAGGGGCAAAAAATATCCGATGTGCTCGAAGAGCCAAAGGTGGATCTTTCTGAAAATCAATACAACAGCCACTCTCCTGGATACAGAGGGCTTCAATCTCAAAACCATTTGGCATGGACTTGTTACACTTTTACCCTTTGAGAGGCTCGCTGGGCCGAAAACCCGGAAGGGCGACCCAGGCAAAAGTTAGAGCAAACAAAAAATACATACAAAAGGAAAGAAAAAAAATACAAAAAAGAAGAACAAAGGAAGAAGAAAAAGAAAAGAAAAGAAAAAGAAGCTGGCAAGGTCGAAAACCCGCATCAGGCGCCTTGGCAAAAGTTAGAGCCTAAAAGAAAAAAGAGAAAAAAAATGAAAAAATTGAAAAGAAAGAAGAACAAAGCTCGCAAGGTCGAAAACCTGCAACAGGCGCCTTGGCAAAAGTTAGAGCATAAAAAGGAGAGGTTAATACCCGAGTGTACCTTAACCCCGAACTACGTAAGGCTTGATTCCCATGTTTGGGATACGTAGGCAACTTCACTCTGAAGTCCAGCCATAAAACAATTCAAATTCGACTATGTCCATGTGATGGTTTTTGATCATCTTTGTCTTCTCTGTATCTGAGAGTCTGGTTGTGTTCATCGCTCCGAGGACTGACTACAATGTGCTGCGACATCGTCCAAACAAGGGGCAACTTTCCGTTGCCATTCAAAACGCCGTGGCGCCATTTCAAACAAGGGGCAACTTTCCGTTGCCATGCAGTGTCCTTCAGACAAGGGGCAATTTTCCATTGCTATGGGTCCGAGGTTGTGCATCTCAAGAGTTGGTTCCATGCTTGTTGAACATTGGTCATTTGCAAAATAGTTTTTGAGAATTTTTACTGAGGTTGACTAATTTTCTCGAAAACTGTTCCATCTTTTCCAAAAACTGGACCACTTCTTGGACCCAAAAAAGGGAAATTTTCAGTGCTCATAACTTAACTTGCATGATTTTCAAATCAAAAATCGAACAGGCATGTTAATCTAACTCTCATGTTGGTCAAAACTGTTTTAGTAGAAAGCAAAATAAAAAATGGTCAAAATGATGAACTAGGGGCACAGTTGAGTCAGGCTTCCTGTCTTTTCCCCATTGTCAACATACTTGCCAAGAAGGGCATCATACTTGCCGGAAAAGGGCACAACAAAGGGCTGAAAGTTCCCTCATCCTCCAAGCAACGAGGTATCAAGCCAAGTGCGAAGCACGAACTAGAATGGATCAAGGTATTCCACTCCATCATCTGGGCAAATCTAACCATGTCCAAACTCCCCGGCAGAGCATCGTCGACCAATGTCAGCCGCAGATTCGCTAAACACCCAATTGTAGCGCGGCCCCCCTGTGGAAGAAACTCACTGTTGTGAACAAGAAGAAGAATCTAGCAGAATGCGAGGGGCACGAGCCCACAACTTTCTGTTTATCCATCAACCATCCAGGGGAGGGATTGAAAATGAGAGATTGAAGAATAGAGAGGTGTGCGATGAGAGAAAAAGTGAGAAAAAGGCTTTTTCAGAAAACAAGAGATTGAATGCCGAGTGATGTGAGAATCACAAATGAGAAAGGGTGGGAAATAATACCCGGTGAAACAGGCTCCCTGTGTGCATTTGAGTCTTTCGTTGTGTTTTGTTTGTCTCGATTCTTGTTTTGAGTCGTTTCAAGTGTCAATAGATGTGTTTAGGTTGTTTACCTTTATTTTCCGTTGTTGGGTCGTCTTTGCTGTGTTCAGTTGTAGGCTCAATACCCGGTTGAGAACTCATTTCCTCAATTTCAAAAATGATTTGTTGTGTGCTCAGAGTGCTGTGCCATTCTCCACATTTGTGCAAAAAAGGAATTTGTTCTTTCGAAAATTGCAGGGTTCACCCCCGATAGGTGTGAACAGTGAAATCAGGGCCTATCTGAAGCTATATAGGTTCCGGACTGCAAAGCAAAAGAAAAGAAGGAAAATTGAAACACCTGAGTGTATTTCACCTTCAGCGAATTCCGTGATTGTACTCCGGATGTACCTCCTCAGGCCTTGTCACTACTCCGAAGTATGAGCGTGCCTCCATTCCAAGTGTAAGCCTGCTTCAAGTCAGAATGGCAATTAAAGCAGCAGCAAATGTTATCTCTTGCCAACATAAACAGGGTGTCCCCTTTTCAGGCAGAGTGTGTTCCAAATCCCTCCGAGAGATAAATCGAAGGTTGTGTTTGAATTGGTCTCGTTAAGGCTTGTATTCCCTTATTCGGCATTTTGTTTCAAATATGCGTTGTCACGCATGTTCCACTTGCATTGTTATACACCGTTACACCTGCATCGTTATGCACATTATAGTTCCTTTTCATACACATTGCGTGCATACGTGCATCGCTTTACTCACATGTGTTCAAGTTCCTTTTTATACACATTGCGTGCATACGTGCATCGCTTTACTCACATGTGTTCAAGTTCCTTTTTATATACACATTGCATTGTATGCGTGCTTTGCTTTACTTACATGTGTTCAAGTTTCCTTTTTATATACACATTGCATCGTATGCGTGCTTTGCTTTACTTACATGTGTTCAAGTTTCCTTTTTATATACACATTGCATTGTATGCGTGCTTTGCTTTACTTACATGTGTTCAAGTTTCCTTTTTATATACACATTGCATTGTATGCGTGCTTTGCTTTACTTACATGTGTTCAAGTTTCCTTTTTATATACACATTGCATCGTATGCGTGCTTTGCTTTACTTACATGTGTTCAAGTTTCCTTTTTATATACACATTGCATTGTATGCGTGCTTTGCTTTACTTACATGTGTTCAAGTTTCCTTTTTATATACACATTGCATCGTATGCGTGCCTTGCTTTACTGACATGTGTTCAATTACAATCTTATATACACATTGCATCGTATGCGTGCCTTGCTTTACTGACATGTGTTCAATTACAACCTTTTATACACATTGCATCGTATGCGTGCCTTGCTTCACTGACATGTGTTCAATTACAATCTTTTATACACATTGCATCGTATGCGTGCCTTGCTTCACTACATGTGTTCGATTACAATTCCCTATACACATTGCATTGTATGCGTGCTTTGCTTTACTATATGTGTTCAATTCCAATTTCTATACACATTGCGTGCACGTGTGCATTGCTTCACTCACATGTGTTCAAGTCTACTATCTTGTTGTACGCACTACATGCATTGTCGCGCACTTTCGACTGCATTGTTATGCATATTACTAACGATGTTGTACCTGTTAAGTTTGCTTTCTTTGCAGGCACGATATTGTATGTACGGTTCATTTACCGCTGGTGGAACCAGGCGAGCCGCACAGGTATTGTATCTCCTGAGTGAGACGTTTTGAGAATCGCATAATTCTCTTACATCCTTTCTGCATTGTGATGTAGACTGTTGCATGTTAGCTTATAACTGTCGCATGTATTGCTTCATTACAGCTTTCTTTGCATGATCATAAGTTATGCCCGGCTTCTTGCATTGTCAGTTGCATTTTGCCCCCGCCTACGGGCGCATATCTTATCTTTGGCATGTGTGCCTCCTGCATGAACTACGCTGGTTTGATTCCCTAAGGGATACGTAGGCAGCTTGCGAGTTCAACCATTTGCGCTTTGTATGTTTGTCCAAGTCTTTGGCCTTGTCAAAAATGGGTCGTCTCCGGGCTTTGACATTCACTCCCGTCATTCTTATGACTTTCGAGTTCTGTCAAAGAGGGGCAACTGTAGACACCCCATTTTTGACCGTCCTCAAGACTTGGACGTCACCGTTGGAACACTCGGTGATTATCCATGTTTGTGTTCGTTTGGAGATTCCCGGAGTTCTCGGCTCGCGCGCCGCGCCTCAGGACCTCTGGACTCGACCGTTTGTGTTTGGTTTTGCACCAAACACTTGTGTTTTGCCTTGAAAGGGCAAGGAATGCTTTGTGAGGCATCCCTACACACACCGGCTGGGGCTAGAGGCCACCGGCTGGCTAGAGTTGCCATCGGCATTATATTGTGCCGGTCGGCACTATTTTGTGCCGGTCGGCACTATTTTTGGCGAAATGACCATTTTGCCCTGCCGACTACTGTGCACTTGCTTTCTGAGATATTTTCAGACAACTTTGTATCTTTTGCTCCCCTCCATACACGTGTGTGGAGGGGATGCACTCCTTCCAAGCTTGTTTGACAAGCTTTGCAATGCTTATAAGAGGAGAGCTTCTCCTCTTGGCTTAGGGTGAGCTTCTTGAGAGTCAAAACCAGAGCTTAGATACATATATCTCTGTCATATATCTATATCATCATCTCCCTCCCCTTGTGTGTGTGATCTAAGGCCAAAAAGTGTGATTTTGTCTTAGTTTTGCTCCTTTACACACACCATTACACCTTAGCTTGAGTTTGAGAGACTTGGAAGGTTATTTGTGTTGGTTTTAGACTGGTTTTGAGCACTAGAGAGTGGCTGCACCACTTGTTCTTCAAGGGATCTTCAAGGGTAAGAACATCACTTTATATTCCCCATTCTTGCAACCCTTTTCTACCCTCTTTACTTTGTGTTTTTGAGTTTGTGTTTAAGATAAAAAAGTCTTGTTTTTACTTGCTCAAGAACATTCATTAAGGTCTTTTGTCCATTTGAGTGAAGCCTCACTCTTTTAGGCTTTGTTTTGGTCCTTTTGTGCCTTTTCTTGGAGGCCTTGCTTGCTTGGTGTCCTTTGGCCTTCTCACCACTGAAAACCAGTGGGTTTTCAGTGGTGAGGATGTTATTTTCGAGCCTCACTTAGGGGAGGGACACCCCTCTCCCCTTGCCCCTTTGTTGGTCTTTGTTCTTGGCTCATGGTATAGCATGCATGCTAGTTTGTTCTTGGTCTCATTTCAGAGCTTTAGTGTGTGTCTTAGGTCTTGTTTGATCTCTGATTTAGGTTGGATTTGTATTCTTTAACATGCTTCTCATGCTAGCTTAGTAATGCCTTATTTTTGCTTACAAATGTGCCATGTGTTTAGCCTCATATGCCTCCATATTTTAGCCTAATATCTTGAGGATGGTGGTCTTGTTTTGCCATGAATAAGGGCTGCAAACCACCGTTTTGATCACACTTGGCATGCTTGACATGTTTGCTTTGTACTTTAGGCTTGTAAGCATTGTATGTTTTGCCTCCTAGCATGCTTAACTTGTCTTGATCCCGTGATTTGGCATCATCTAGGGTCATTTTTCAGTCCATAAATCATGCTTACATACATGCATGTGTAGCCTATTTCATGTCATAAGGGTGTGCTCTTGTATGTCTAGGATTGAACATTGCGCATGCTTCCATGTTTGGGGCATTTTTGGGGGTGCCATGAGGGGATTTGGGTGCCATTTTGTATGCTGAAAAACCTGTTTTGATTGTCTAACATGTGCCATGTTTGGTCTTGTTAAGTGGTGGTTCAATGCCCCACTTTGTGCCTTAGCCTTAGGCCTTATGGCTAGCATGCTTGTGTAGCATTTTAATCATGTTTTGAGGCATGATTTACCACTGTTTTGGGGAGTTTGAGGACTGCCCTTTTGGGTCTAAGTCCATTATTGCATATTCGTTACATGGTTGTTGCATGATTGGTCAATGAAGCCTTGAGTATATGCTAGTTCCATGCTTAATTGGTCCATGTTGCATGACATTTGTACCTTGCATACTTTAGTTCTTTGCATGCTTAACATGATAGGTTGCATAGCATTTGAGCCATTTTTGTGTACTTGCATTTCATGGTTTGGCTTGGGGATTGTCAAGCCGAGCATGAGGATCGAGGGGAGTTCACACTTTGAGTGGTGAAACTTGTCTCCATCCTCAAGTCACCAAGACCTTTGATTAACACATGATAAGGTTTTGGATTTCATCTTTTCTGTTGCATGCATTTCAATTAAAACATGCAACCTTGGTTCCTTAGGCTATCATGCATCAAATGCATCATTGATGGCCCTAGAACCAAGGGTCATACCTCCTTGAGTCCCCAAGCATGATAGGAGGCAATGACCATGCTTACATGTCCCCCAAAACCCATGCCATGCATTGCTGTCTTGCTGCTGCTGTCAATCTGTCTGCTGCAGGGACTTTCTGCCGGCCGGCAGTAAATAGTGCCGACCGGCACTATTTTTGTGCCGATAAACCATGAAAGTGGCCGGTGGAATTTATAGACAGCCGGTGAACTCTCTCTCCAGCCGGTGACATGCAATGGCGTGCAAGGAAGGTACTATGGAACTTTGGGAATTTTTGGAGGGGTAGGGCAGCAAAAGCAGAAGCAACAGTGCCATGGCACAGGTTTTCCGGGCAAGACGGATCGAGCACGCATTACTCGCACATCCCAAGGCAGGGCTGAGGCCCCATTTCTTTTAGTTATTTGCTTTAATTTTAATATTCAGAATTTTGTAATAATTAATTTATTCGTTTATTTCTTTCGGGTCTGTATTATTTATTTATTCGATCCCTCCGAGTGAGGGCAAAAATGTAATAAGGGTGTGTGAGTGTGTGTATGTCTTCCAACCCCCATTTCTTTCTCCCTTTTATTTACCTGCTTATGATGGTAGATTAGGGCATATTTAATTTAGCATACCTTATGCAATGCATGCGTGCATTCATGCATTTGTTTACATGCATCGGGCTCGGCACATCATACAAACTGCATCGTGTTTTCAATTCCAATTTGAATACGTGATAGTTGTAACATTTCACGTGCCATGTTTAGGGTTAGCCGAGCCTGTTTAGATTACATCCCTGTATGCGATGCACTAGCCACTTAACATGAACTAGGTCATGCATGTTTGCTAACCCGGTTTCTTGTTTTGGCACGGAGTACGATGTAAGTATTTTACGCTTTAGCATATCGCATGCGTGTGAATGTTGCCATGACAGTATGCTTACCATGTGGCTAAGTGCTTACGTGTTATAAACTGTTTGAATGCCTGTGGGTGGAGGTTGGATTGCGTGAGTTGGAACAACTCATTGAAATCCGTATTTTAGCCTACTTGTGAGTAGCAAAAATCAACACGTTTTTCGAGACAAAACGGATATGCAATGTTTATTTCCAAATTAGGCAATCTAGTCTATACTTGTTTGCTGTGCGCATAACATAGTAATTCTAGGTTAATAATTGGGATAAGAACGCATAATGTTTTCAAAATCGGATATCACGGTTAGTAGAGGCCGGTCTTCGGACCGGGCGAAAGGGGGTGCTCATAGCTGACCTTCCCCAATCGTACCCAAGCTCCCGAGCCAAGACCACTTTGGTGATGACGGACACGTGGCTTTCGGCACCGAGTCAGGGTTTCCTAAATTCCCCCATTAAAAAATATTTAGGTGGCGACTCTGTAATCTGGCAAAGCAGTCCATGTTTGGAACTACTTTTTCAAAAATCTGTTTTCTTCAAAACGATTTGCCAGAGTTGGACTCTTTGGTTCAGATTCAGAACCGCAACACAAAATCGAGAGTCCGAGCTGTAGCCGAGGTCCCCCGCGGACGTGCTACAGTTTCTGGCGACTCCGCTAGGGAGTTTTAGAGAGCTTGACTCGAACTCGTGATATCCTGTTTTGACTACACTTATGTGTTTCTTTGCATTGCATGTGCATTGGTGCGCCTAGGACACCGTGTTGGCCATCTGCTATTCCTGAGCGGTTTGCCGGAGGCTTGTCTTGTCAAGGCATGACCATAAGGCTGACCGGTTGCAGGCTCTGCCAGTATGGGAACACAAACCCCGGTTTTACCGGGGCACCCTTTTTGACCATTCGACCTAGTGCATATTTGGATCCATAGTGACCATTCCAAACTAGGACAGGTTGCTTACCCGATATAGGTTGTTTGAAACCGCTGCGTGCGTAGTGAAACCCTAGCTCCTGACAAAATAGGACAGGGAAACCCTACCCCAACATAGGGGTGTTTTGGCTCTCTTTACTTGCTATGTGCTTTTAGAGTGTATCTCTACAGGGAATGCGTATACCAGTTTGCAAGACTGGGCATCCGGCCTGCGGGCACCAGTATCAGTATTTTGAGAATCAGTTATATCTGCGGGTATCAGATTCAGATTTGGGGCAGTGATTTCGGGAAACAGTGATCAGTAATAGAATACAGTCGTTCAGCTCTGCTCATATCCGTTCCAGTGAAATTGAGCTGAGGTGCTGTCTATTTTCTCTTTTGCTAGGTACTCCTGGAATTATAGCTTCAGAAGGCTCTACTATCCCCTGGGTACCTTGGATTTGTGTTGGTAGACTTTGTCAGGTCAGAGACTCAGTTCAAGGGTAATCACGGCCAGAGAGGGCCAGTCAGACATAGACCACCAGTACAACAGCTACCAGATTAATGATCCTTGACGAGTCAGGTTGAGATTTCCGATCCTACTGCAGAAACAGATATACCGGTTGCTCAGTTAGACCGGGGGAATATGTCGAGTTTGGAAGAGATGGTGCGCCAACTCCAGGATAGTATGAAAGCCATGCAGCAAGATGCTGTTCATCAAGCAGAATTCGCCAAGCAACAAGCTGTGGTCATAGCCCAACAGACAGAGACAATTGCTAGGCTAGAGCAGCAAGCCGGGGCATCTACTCCGTATCAGGCTCCTCCCCCACCAAGGGTTCCGATACCCGAGGGGACGCCAAATGTCCAAAATGTCCAAGAGGATACAGCCCTTCCAACGGGGCCAGCTCCACCCCCAATTCTACCGCAACTATCCAAGGCGCCCACGCCTATCAATGTACCGGACTCTCCCTTTGAGTTCGAAGCGGACCCCACAGCGCTGAAGCTGAGTAAGTTGGAAAAAATGTTTAGGAAATCCCAAGGAGTCAGGTCTATTCCCGACATCGAGGATGGGTATACGGACACAGTTGTGACGCTGCCAGATCGGTTCAAGATGCCTCAAATTGACCGATTTGATGGGTCCGGGGACCCCATGGTGCACCTGAGATTGTTTTCAGATATCTTAAGGCCGATGGGCCTCACCAGACTGCAGAAACTGTCTTTGTTCGGCAGGACCCTGTCGGGTATTGCAGTCATCTGGTACGCCAAGTTGGAGAATTCAGTGAAACGAAGCTGGGAGGAGATGGCTGAGGCCTTCATCACGCAGTACTCATACAACACACATATTGAGATTACGACCCGTGATCTCGAGACAACTAGGCAAGAGCCTAAGGAGAGTTTTTTAGAATTTGTAACCAGATGGAGGGCCAAGGCTTCGATGATGACCTTGAGGCCTACGGACAAAGACCAAATTCGGATGATTGTGCGCAATCTACAGCCGAAGTTGATGCAAAAGATGATAGTAGTCCCCTTCCCCACCTTTTCAGACTTATATGAGATGGGAGTACAGATCGAAGATGCTATAAAACAAGGCCTTATTGATCAGGAGAAGGAGCAGCCCAGGAGGGCGTTTACCCGCAATTCAAATGCGACCACCAGCGGTGACGCAGCTGCAAGATCTTCCGACGTGGGCATGGTCGCCACCACCACACCAAAAGCAGCCACCCCCTTTGTTGGTACATCCACTTCAAACCCCCGAACTTCAGACTATCTACCCCGAGGCAAGAGGGTCTTCACCCCACTCTATATGTCTTTGTCTAAGGCCCTAGGGGTCCTACTCAGGAAAGGACATTTGAAACCGTTAGAGCAACGGCCTCTACCCGATCCTCTCCCTCCAAAGCATGACCCGGCTAAGTACTGTGCTTTCCATCAATAAACCGGTCATGACACCGACAGTTGCGTCCGTCTCCGCCATGAGATACAAAATTTGATTGACAATGGGGTCATCCCCGCACCAAGCTCTGCAAAGTCTATCGACACTTGATCAGTGAACTTGTGGGGGGATAATGTGATGTGATCAGGGGATGGACCACCTGTGAGCGGCGCTCAGTTTACTCTAGTTGTGGCGTATGGCACGCACCGTTTTGAGCATTTGTGAATGCTGGTTTTTTGTACATTCTGACTTGGGTATTGGGTCAGTCTTGTTGTGTTATTTCGAGTCTGTCTCTTTGTTTTGAGTCAGTCTCTTTGTTTTGGGTCTGTCTTGTGGTGGTTTCGAGTCAGTCCTGTTCTGTAGGAGTCGGGTGATTCCGGGGGTGTTACCTCGGACATCACCATTTTGTTTGGTGTTTGTCTTTTCATTTTCTTTTGAGTCTGTTTCTGCTTTGCAGCCAGTTACACCAGAAGATTTGAATGGAACAGCAGTGATTTTCACACTCTTGTGTTTTTATCTGCCGTGTGCTAGTTGTGCCGGGATTTGAATGAAATGGCAGTGCATCCCACCTGCTCTCTTGTGCCTTGAAGTCATTATAATGACCTGAGTTTTTCAAAACTTTTTCAAATACTGTGGTGAAAACGAAGAGGAAGGAATTCCTCAGGGTTTGTAAAAATTTGATCAATTGAGAGAAAGAGAGGCGTGCTAAGCCCTTAATGAATGAAATCATGCTTGTTAGTGTGAGTACTGAGAAGGACCCTAGCTTTGATCCAGATTGGTCCTACACTGTCTTCAGCGCGAGCGATTTGTCGCTTTCTTAAAAACTTTCAAAAAATGTTTTGCGCGGTCCTGCGAAGACATGTGTGGAATCGCTCTTGAGATTGTGCAGCCTAGGATCACTCTCAACCTCGAGACTCGCCCCCCCTTTGCTTTCAAACCTTGAACTTGCATTCAGAACGTTCAATGGTCAACTACAATGTGAGGCCTGTGTGGCTAGATTTGAAGCAGCGCTCGAACAAGAGGCAAGGAAAGTCAGATCAAGAAGATCAGACCTCATCAAAAGAAGCTTGCAAAGCTAGATCAGAGGCACCCCTCGAACTAGGGGCAAAAAATATCCGATGTGCTCGAAGAGCCAAAGGTGGATCTTTCTGAAAATCAATACAACAGCCACTCTCCTGGATACAGAGGGCTTCAATCTCAAAACCATTTGGCATGGACTTGTTACACTTTTACCCTTTGAGAGGCTCGCTGGGCCGAAAACCCGGAAGGGCGACCCAGGCAAAAGTTAGAGCAAACAAAAAATACATACAAAAGGAAAGAAAAAAAATACAAAAAAGAAGAACAAAGGAAGAAGAAAAAGAAAAGAAAAGAAAAAGAAGCTGGCAAGGTCGAAAACCCGCATCAGGCGCCTTGGCAAAAGTTAGAGCCTAAAAGAAAAAAGAGAAAAAAAATGAAAAAATTGAAAAGAAAGAAGAACAAAGCTCGCAAGGTCGAAAACCTGCAACAGGCGCCTTGGCAAAAGTTAGAGCATAAAAAGGAGAGGTTAATACCCGAGTGTACCTTAACCCCGAACTACGTAAGGCTTGATTCCCATGTTTGGGATACGTAGGCAACTTCACTCTGAAGTCCAGCCATAAAACAATTCAAATTCGACTATGTCCATGTGATGGTTTTTGATCATCTTTGTCTTCTCTGTATCTGAGAGTCTGGTTGTGTTCATCGCTCCGAGGACTGACTACAATGTGCTGCGACATCGTCCAAACAAGGGGCAACTTTCCGTTGCCATTCAAAACGCCGTGGCGCCATTTCAAACAAGGGGCAACTTTCCGTTGCCATGCAGTGTCCTTCAGACAAGGGGCAATTTTCCATTGCTATGGGTCCGAGGTTGTGCATCTCAAGAGTTGGTTCCATGCTTGTTGAACATTGGTCATTTGCAAAATAGTTTTTGAGAATTTTTACTGAGGTTGACTAATTTTCTCGAAAACTGTTCCATCTTTTCCAAAAACTGGACCACTTCTTGGACCCAAAAAAGGGAAATTTTCAGTGCTCATAACTTAACTTGCATGATTTTCAAATCAAAAATCGAACAGGCATGTTAATCTAACTCTCATGTTGGTCAAAACTGTTTTAGTAGAAAGCAAAATAAAAAATGGTCAAAATGATGAACTAGGGGCACAGTTGAGTCAGGCTTCCTGTCTTTTCCCCATTGTCAACATACTTGCCAAGAAGGGCATCATACTTGCCGGAAAAGGGCACAACAAAGGGCTGAAAGTTCCCTCATCCTCCAAGCAACGAGGTATCAAGCCAAGTGCGAAGCACGAACTAGAATGGATCAAGGTATTCCACTCCATCATCTGGGCAAATCTAACCATGTCCAAACTCCCCGGCAGAGCATCGTCGACCAATGTCAGCCGCAGATTCGCTAAACACCCAATTGTAGCGCGGCCCCCCTGTGGAAGAAACTCACTGTTGTGAACAAGAAGAAGAATCTAGCAGAATGCGAGGGGCACGAGCCCACAACTTTCTGTTTATCCATCAACCATCCAGGGGAGGGATTGAAAATGAGAGATTGAAGAATAGAGAGGTGTGCGATGAGAGAAAAAGTGAGAAAAAGGCTTTTTCAGAAAACAAGAGATTGAATGCCGAGTGATGTGAGAATCACAAATGAGAAAGGGTGGGAAATAATACCCGGTGAAACAGGCTCCCTGTGTGCATTTGAGTCTTTCGTTGTGTTTTGTTTGTCTCGATTCTTGTTTTGAGTCGTTTCAAGTGTCAATAGATGTGTTTAGGTTGTTTACCTTTATTTTCCGTTGTTGGGTCGTCTTTGCTGTGTTCAGTTGTAGGCTCAATACCCGGTTGAGAACTCATTTCCTCAATTTCAAAAATGATTTGTTGTGTGCTCAGAGTGCTGTGCCATTCTCCACATTTGTGCAAAAAAGGAATTTGTTCTTTCGAAAATTGCAGGGTTCACCCCCGATAGGTGTGAACAGTGAAATCAGGGCCTATCTGAAGCTATATAGGTTCCGGACTGCAAAGCAAAAGAAAAGAAGGAAAATTGAAACACCTGAGTGTATTTCACCTTCAGCGAATTCCGTGATTGTACTCCGGATGTACCTCCTCAGGCCTTGTCACTACTCCGAAGTATGAGCGTGCCTCCATTCCAAGTGTAAGCCTGCTTCAAGTCAGAATGGCAATTAAAGCAGCAGCAAATGTTATCTCTTGCCAACATAAACAGGGTGTCCCCTTTTCAGGCAGAGTGTGTTCCAAATCCCTCCGAGAGATAAATCGAAGGTTGTGTTTGAATTGGTCTCGTTAAGGCTTGTATTCCCTTATTCGGCATTTTGTTTCAAATATGCGTTGTCACGCATGTTCCACTTGCATTGTTATACACCGTTACACCTGCATCGTTATGCACATTATAGTTCCTTTTCATACACATTGCGTGCATACGTGCATCGCTTTACTCACATGTGTTCAAGTTCCTTTTTATACACATTGCGTGCATACGTGCATCGCTTTACTCACATGTGTTCAAGTTCCTTTTTATATACACATTGCATTGTATGCGTGCTTTGCTTTACTTACATGTGTTCAAGTTTCCTTTTTATATACACATTGCATCGTATGCGTGCTTTGCTTTACTTACATGTGTTCAAGTTTCCTTTTTATATACACATTGCATTGTATGCGTGCTTTGCTTTACTTACATGTGTTCAAGTTTCCTTTTTATATACACATTGCATTGTATGCGTGCTTTGCTTTACTTACATGTGTTCAAGTTTCCTTTTTATATACACATTGCATCGTATGCGTGCTTTGCTTTACTTACATGTGTTCAAGTTTCCTTTTTATATACACATTGCATTGTATGCGTGCTTTGCTTTACTTACATGTGTTCAAGTTTCCTTTTTATATACACATTGCATCGTATGCGTGCCTTGCTTTACTGACATGTGTTCAATTACAATCTTATATACACATTGCATCGTATGCGTGCCTTGCTTTACTGACATGTGTTCAATTACAACCTTTTATACACATTGCATCGTATGCGTGCCTTGCTTCACTGACATGTGTTCAATTACAATCTTTTATACACATTGCATCGTATGCGTGCCTTGCTTCACTACATGTGTTCGATTACAATTCCCTATACACATTGCATTGTATGCGTGCTTTGCTTTACTATATGTGTTCAATTCCAATTTCTATACACATTGCGTGCACGTGTGCATTGCTTCACTCACATGTGTTCAAGTCTACTATCTTGTTGTACGCACTACATGCATTGTCGCGCACTTTCGACTGCATTGTTATGCATATTACTAACGATGTTGTACCTGTTAAGTTTGCTTTCTTTGCAGGCACGATATTGTATGTACGGTTCATTTACCGCTGGTGGAACCAGGCGAGCCGCACAGGTATTGTATCTCCTGAGTGAGACGTTTTGAGAATCGCATAATTCTCTTACATCCTTTCTGCATTGTGATGTAGACTGTTGCATGTTAGCTTATAACTGTCGCATGTATTGCTTCATTACAGCTTTCTTTGCATGATCATAAGTTATGCCCGGCTTCTTGCATTGTCAGTTGCATTTTGCCCCCGCCTACGGGCGCATATCTTATCTTTGGCATGTGTGCCTCCTGCATGAACTACGCTGGTTTGATTCCCTAAGGGATACGTAGGCAGCTTGCGAGTTCAACCATTTGCGCTTTGTATGTTTGTCCAAGTCTTTGGCCTTGTCAAAAATGGGTCGTCTCCGGGCTTTGACATTCACTCCCGTCATTCTTATGACTTTCGAGTTCTGTCAAAGAGGGGCAACTGTAGACACCCCATTTTTGACCGTCCTCAAGACTTGGACGTCACCGTTGGAACACTCGGTGATTATCCATGTTTGTGTTCGTTTGGAGATTCCCGGAGTTCTCGGCTCGCGCGCCGCGCCTCAGGACCTCTGGACTCGACCGTTTGTGTTTGGTTTTGCACCAAACACTTGTGTTTTGCCTTGAAAGGGCAAGGAATGCTTTGTGAGGCATCCCTACACACACCGGCTGGGGCTAGAGGCCACCGGCTGGCTAGAGTTGCCATCGGCATTATATTGTGCCGGTCGGCACTATTTTGTGCCGGTCGGCACTATTTTTGGCGAAATGACCATTTTGCCCTGCCGACTACTGTGCACTTGCTTTCTGAGATATTTTCAGACAACTTTGTATCTTTTGCTCCCCTCCATACACGTGTGTGGAGGGGATGCACTCCTTCCAAGCTTGTTTGACAAGCTTTGCAATGCTTATAAGAGGAGAGCTTCTCCTCTTGGCTTAGGGTGAGCTTCTTGAGAGTCAAAACCAGAGCTTAGATACATATATCTCTGTCATATATCTATATCATCATCTCCCTCCCCTTGTGTGTGTGATCTAAGGCCAAAAAGTGTGATTTTGTCTTAGTTTTGCTCCTTTACACACACCATTACACCTTAGCTTGAGTTTGAGAGACTTGGAAGGTTATTTGTGTTGGTTTTAGACTGGTTTTGAGCACTAGAGAGTGGCTGCACCACTTGTTCTTCAAGGGATCTTCAAGGGTAAGAACATCACTTTATATTCCCCATTCTTGCAACCCTTTTCTACCCTCTTTACTTTGTGTTTTTGAGTTTGTGTTTAAGATAAAAAAGTCTTGTTTTTACTTGCTCAAGAACATTCATTAAGGTCTTTTGTCCATTTGAGTGAAGCCTCACTCTTTTAGGCTTTGTTTTGGTCCTTTTGTGCCTTTTCTTGGAGGCCTTGCTTGCTTGGTGTCCTTTGGCCTTCTCACCACTGAAAACCAGTGGGTTTTCAGTGGTGAGGATGTTATTTTCGAGCCTCACTTAGGGGAGGGACACCCCTCTCCCCTTGCCCCTTTGTTGGTCTTTGTTCTTGGCTCATGGTATAGCATGCATGCTAGTTTGTTCTTGGTCTCATTTCAGAGCTTTAGTGTGTGTCTTAGGTCTTGTTTGATCTCTGATTTAGGTTGGATTTGTATTCTTTAACATGCTTCTCATGCTAGCTTAGTAATGCCTTATTTTTGCTTACAAATGTGCCATGTGTTTAGCCTCATATGCCTCCATATTTTAGCCTAATATCTTGAGGATGGTGGTCTTGTTTTGCCATGAATAAGGGCTGCAAACCACCGTTTTGATCACACTTGGCATGCTTGACATGTTTGCTTTGTACTTTAGGCTTGTAAGCATTGTATGTTTTGCCTCCTAGCATGCTTAACTTGTCTTGATCCCGTGATTTGGCATCATCTAGGGTCATTTTTCAGTCCATAAATCATGCTTACATACATGCATGTGTAGCCTATTTCATGTCATAAGGGTGTGCTCTTGTATGTCTAGGATTGAACATTGCGCATGCTTCCATGTTTGGGGCATTTTTGGGGGTGCCATGAGGGGATTTGGGTGCCATTTTGTATGCTGAAAAACCTGTTTTGATTGTCTAACATGTGCCATGTTTGGTCTTGTTAAGTGGTGGTTCAATGCCCCACTTTGTGCCTTAGCCTTAGGCCTTATGGCTAGCATGCTTGTGTAGCATTTTAATCATGTTTTGAGGCATGATTTACCACTGTTTTGGGGAGTTTGAGGACTGCCCTTTTGGGTCTAAGTCCATTATTGCATATTCGTTACATGGTTGTTGCATGATTGGTCAATGAAGCCTTGAGTATATGCTAGTTCCATGCTTAATTGGTCCATGTTGCATGACATTTGTACCTTGCATACTTTAGTTCTTTGCATGCTTAACATGATAGGTTGCATAGCATTTGAGCCATTTTTGTGTACTTGCATTTCATGGTTTGGCTTGGGGATTGTCAAGCCGAGCATGAGGATCGAGGGGAGTTCACACTTTGAGTGGTGAAACTTGTCTCCATCCTCAAGTCACCAAGACCTTTGATTAACACATGATAAGGTTTTGGATTTCATCTTTTCTGTTGCATGCATTTCAATTAAAACATGCAACCTTGGTTCCTTAGGCTATCATGCATCAAATGCATCATTGATGGCCCTAGAACCAAGGGTCATACCTCCTTGAGTCCCCAAGCATGATAGGAGGCAATGACCATGCTTACATGTCCCCCAAAACCCATGCCATGCATTGCTGTCTTGCTGCTGCTGTCAATCTGTCTGCTGCAGGGACTTTCTGCCGGCCGGCAGTAAATAGTGCCGACCGGCACTATTTTTGTGCCGATAAACCATGAAAGTGGCCGGTGGAATTTATAGACAGCCGGTGAACTCTCTCTCCAGCCGGTGACATGCAATGGCGTGCAAGGAAGGTACTATGGAACTTTGGGAATTTTTGGAGGGGTAGGGCAGCAAAAGCAGAAGCAACAGTGCCATGGCACGGGTTTTCCGGGCAAGACGGATCGAGCACGCATTACTCGCACATCCCAAGGCAGGGCTGAGGCCCCATTTCTTTTAGTTATTTGCTTTAATTTTAATATTCAGAATTTTGTAATAATTAATTTATTCGTTTATTTCTTTCGGGTCTGTATTATTTATTTATTCGATCCCTCCGAGTGAGGGCAAAAATGTAATAAGGGTGTGTGAGTGTGTGTATGTCTTCCAACCCCCATTTCTTTCTCCCTTTTATTTACCTGCTTATGATGGTAGATTAGGGCATATTTAATTTAGCATACCTTATGCAATGCATGCGTGCATTCATGCATTTGTTTACATGCATCGGGCTCGGCACATCATACAAACTGCATCGTGTTTTCAATTCCAATTTGAATACGTGATAGTTGTAACATTTCACGTGCCATGTTTAGGGTTAGCCGAGCCTGTTTAGATTACATCCCTGTATGCGATGCACTAGCCACTTAACATGAACTAGGTCATGCATGTTTGCTAACCCGGTTTCTTGTTTTGGCACGGAGTACGATGTAAGTATTTTACGCTTTAGCATATCGCATGCGTGTGAATGTTGCCATGACAGTATGCTTACCATGTGGCTAAGTGCTTACGTGTTATAAACTGTTTGAATGCCTGTGGGTGGAGGTTGGATTGCGTGAGTTGGAACAACTCATTGAAATCCGTATTTTAGCCTACTTGTGAGTAGCAAAAATCAACACGTTTTTCGAGACAAAACGGATATGCAATGTTTATTTCCAAATTAGGCAATCTAGTCTATACTTGTTTGCTGTGCGCATAACATAGTAATTCTAGGTTAATAATTGGGATAAGAACGCATAATGTTTTCAAAATCGGATATCACGGTTAGTAGAGGCCGGTCTTCGGACCGGGCGAAAGGGGGTGCTCATAGCTGACCTTCCCCAATCGTACCCAAGCTCCCGAGCCAAGACCACTTTGGTGATGACGGACACGTGGCTTTCGGCACCGAGTCAGGGTTTCCTAAATTCCCCCATTAAAAAATATTTAGGTGGCGACTCTGTAATCTGGCAAAGCAGTCCATGTTTGGCACTACTTTTTCAAAAATCTGTTTTCTTCAAAACGATTTGCCAGAGTTGGACTCTTTGGTTCAGATTCAGAACCGCAACACAAAATCGAGAGTCCGAGCTGTAGCCGAGGTCCCCCGCGGACGTGCTACAGCTACATGAGCTCCACTTCCTGTATGAAGGGAGACAGTGTTGGAGGCTACTGGAGAGCCTAGGAGGTGTGCACTGCACCTTCAATTCTGTTTACTTCTTCTTATGTTTTCTACTTTGCATTTTCTGCGTTATATTTGTTCACACATTGTTGATGCACACTACTGATCTTTTCTTGCAGCTGTGGGTTTACGCCTATTTCCCAGCCTTGGTTCCAAAGCCGATTGATGAGATTGCTCCAGCCGTGCCCTACTCGCGGCGGTATGATGGAAGGTGCCGCCGCCAGAGCCGCGAGGACATGACCTTTGCCTTCTATCATCGCTACTTCAACGCAGTGGTTGCTCACGAGCTAACCCGAAACTCACAATTTGTAACGACCCCAAAATCCATATTAGAGATTACCTTTACGGCCTTATGGATTAATGCATTTTAATTTAATGATATGTGTTCAAATTGAGGAATTATCTGTTGAGCCACGGCTTTAAAATTGAAATTAACGACCTTTACAGGTTTAGAAATCACAATTGAGGTCTTGGATGTGTTAATGGAAATTTTTAGAACTATTTGGGAACCTTAATTGGAAATCTAATTTGTCTAATTTGTTAATGTGCATTTGGGTGGTTAACTTGGTACTGCAAATTGAAGGCCTTAGAGGCTTCAGAAACCGGAACAGGGGACATATTTATGATCATCATAATTTTTAGAGTCATCTGGAAAGTTTAATTGAAATTTAATTTTGCGCGATTCGTAAGGGCGTGTTTGGCCCTCCGTATTTGTGATAAAGCTTATATAGTTAATTATATGGGTGTATATGAGTTATAAGAGCAGGACTTATCTTTTGGAGCTCAAAATATCTAAGAAGAGAGGAAGACCCGTGAGAAAGAGAGGCCAAGAGAGAGTGAGAGAGAGGGTTCACCATTGTTGAGAGCTTGAAGATGGCTTGAAGAAATTGGAGAGAAGAAGGAGAGCAACCATGGAAGCTTGGAGAAATTAAAGAGAACCATGAGGAAATCAAAGAGTGAACTAAGGTAAGATCAATTATCTTGAATCCTTATGTTTGAGGCATCAATTTCATGAAATCATGATAATAAGGGAAGCTTTGAACCCATTTGAGTTAGGGTTCTATGTATATAGTTGATTGAACCTTGATCTTCTCAGAATTTCTTGATTGAAGAATTAAAGTCATCAAATTTGTTTATTTTGAGATTATGATGTTTGATGGAGAATAATAATGTGAAATTGGTCATGTATTAAAGGGTTTTGGGCTTTGATTTACATGTAATTAAGGTTTGATTTTGAAAATGAGAAGTCCCCAATTTTCAGCCATTTTCGGACTGCAAACTGTCCAGGGCCGCACGTGCGGCACTGTTCCCCCGCACATGCGGAGACAACTCTGTCCAGCCAACTTTGAACAAGCATATCTTTTGCATCTGGACTCCGTTTTGAGTGATTCTTGAGCCTAAAATCAAGCCCCGGAAGTCTAGTTTCCAATGGTGGTGGTCTCACTCCCAAATTTTAAATACAGAAATAGTTATGCCCAAATTAGGGGCGACTATTTACCTTCTGTCAACCAGTTTTGTACCATTTCTTCACCTAAACCATTTCTCATCGATTTCTCCTGTTTTCTGAGACATGGATTATAACTTATTAAGGAATAATGAGCTTGGTACCACCATGGCTAATTGATTGAACGATCAAAGAGGATAAGTAAATGATCGAGTATAATCTCATATTATGTGTTGTGCACTGTACTTGTAGGTCGAGACGAGGACATCGTCCCATTACTACCGGGAGCTGATCGCTGTGAGTAGTAGTACGGTAGTCGTACGTTCAATTATCGTTAATGATTCTTATCGTTAATATTCTGTCCCTTGCAAGTAATTAAGTTAACAATGTGTTGATTGGAAAATATAGAGGCATTATTAAGCGGTATTACTGTTGACAAAGAAGACTAACATTCTGTTATTTGCAAGATAGCTAGAGTGATTCATGATGAATAAAGGGAACGTATAAGCACTATGGAACCATGGTATTCACGTGTCTCTGAAATCATTCAATCTGTAAATGTGCTTATCTCTCATTAATAATTATCAGGAATGTCCTGTTAAACTTAAGTTGACTGTGTTTACTCATGAATGATGTAACGGCTACCATTAGTACTCTGTTAAGTACAAGTCAACTATGTTAACATATATGAACAATCAAACAAAGGTGTATGCTTCTATATGCTATTAATAGATCAAGTGAACTATGCCGTTTCTTAATGAATAATTTGTTAAGACCATAGATTGTTTTATACGTTAATACCTGCTAAGCATTATGATAAACAACGGAATGACTTACGGATGACTCAACCTGAAGACAGAATTAAATATCAATGACCTTCTCAGGTGACTCACAGTATGATGTAAACTGTTCTGTCTTTGTTAAGTGTACTGTAATGACATGATATAACAAGAAATGCTCTATGTTCTGATATGTTACATTTTGACTTAATGAACAGTTGTCCATATATGTAAAGTATTCATGACATCCGTAACACACGGCCCTTACCCGGGGGTAAAAATACCGTGGTTCAAGGATGTTACAAGTTCAAGGATGTTACAAGTTTACGTATGTTACAAGTTTACGTATGTTACAAGTTCAAGTATGTACAAGTTTAAGTACGTTACAAGTTCACGTATGTTATAAGTTCTCAGTATCGGGGGATTCCTTTATGGAACTAACAAGAATGCTTTATATTGATTTGTTAGCGCTATCGAAGTGCCAAGTATAATCAAGTATGAATTCTGATTTTTGTTTATGATTCAAGTATAATGCATATGTAGGAATTTGTTTCCGTTTATGGTATGACATGATTACTTACTAGTATGGAACAAAGTGCTACTTGGAACTAAGTGCTACAGTGTGAGCCACCTCTAGAGTCCATGTGAGACACCTCTTGAATCCATACATATATGAACTAGGCTTAAAGCCAATCTGGGCCTATGGCCATTCTATATGATCTATTAGGCCAGAGGCCATTCTGTATTTTTGGTATGGAGTAACGTGCTGTACGGAACTAAGTGTTGCAGTGCGAGTTACCTCTAGAATCCGTACGAGCCACCTCTTGAGTCCATACATATGTGAAAGTTATGAGGCTGAAAGCTGTTTTGTGAAAGTTATGAGGCCTATGGCCATTTTGTATGATCTGTAAGATCTGTTAGTATGAAACAAAGTGCTGTACGGAACTAAGTGCTGCAATGCGAGTCACGTCTAGAATCCGTGCGAGCCACCTCTTGAGTTCATACACACAAGTTCAAGGGCTTAATGGCAACATGTTCAAGGGCTCAATGCCAACACGTTTAAGGGCTTAATGCCAATATGTTTAAGGGCTTATTGCCATTCTGTTCAAGGGCTTAAAGCCATTATGTTTCAAGATATTATGTTTTAAGTCATTATGTTTCAAGACTAGGCCTAAGGCCGTTATGAAATTAGTGCAGAATCAATTAACCTCATGCCCTCTTTATTTATGTATGCATTGATATGTATTATACTTCAAGTTGAGCATTGAATCATTTATGTACTATTATTCACTAAGCTTCGCTCACTTTGTGTTATGTCTGTTTTGTAGGTAATCACTTTGGGAGTCCGTCTTAACCCTTGATGCTCACCCTTCAATTGTCAGCCTCAGTATGCCCAGACTCCCAGACCAAGCCCATGCATTTATGTGAAGTTTTGTTAAGATTTTGGCTTGCACTATAATTATTTACCTAAGGTTAAAATGTATGTATATATCCCCCTTTCTTTACCAATGTTCGGATATACGCTCATTTATGTGTATGGGTATGTATATAGATAAATGGCTCTCACGTATGTGATCCTGGCATGTTAGTTTTAGCTCAATGGATGTTATTCTATGTTACTTTGTAATATTAAATGCTTCCATTCAGGCCCCATATATTATGTATATCAGCTTATGTGTTCGTATCTGCATAGGTCATGCCCGAACTTTTAGGGGCGAGTTTGCGGCGTGACACAATCATTTCTGCTTTTTCCCAGTACTACTATTTTGATCCATATTTTGACAATTGACAGCAACTAACAACTTATGCATTCTTTACTTATAGATCACCTAGTAGCCATGGGTGAAGATGTCAGCTGGAGTTAGAGACCAGTATGCTAGAGCCTAGGCTACTGCCCGATATCAGATCGTGTTGGAGGGCCCATTTTGTCGGGCCTAGTTTTTGGGAGAGCGATTTGTATGCCAGACACTGGGCTTGCTCGCCTCGGTTGTTCCTATGCCAACCCCAGCATCCATGAGAACAATTGATAGCCTCCCAGCTGAGGCCATTATTTAATATATGGTGGGGCTAGACACCGAATATTTCCGAGGAGACAGAGATTACACGACCTTCATCCGGACTCCTCTTAGGCCATCCCTGACTGGAGTTTGCCCAGGCGACGTAGCAGGTGATACCTTGGCTGGAGAGGCTGCTCAGGAGGTCAAGGCTGGTATTGGAGAGGCCCCTCCCACTACGCAGGCTACCAGTTGGTCGGCGATTCCTACCACGATTCCTTGTGGGCGACTGAGCGAGACGGTCTACCAGCTCCCAATGAGCCACTGGAGGTGGGGCACAGGTATGTTAGAGCCTCGGGTACACGTCAGGTACAGACCACACTTGACACCTTGCACCCCGCATTCTTCTTTTTTAGATACTAATTATTCAACTTCACTTATAGGCACCCACAGAGTGCACAGAGGGCCTTCTTCAGCTGTGTAGACACCCCATTTTTGACCGTCCTTAAGACTTGGGCTCCACTGATGGATTATTTGGTGATGAAAGTTATGCAATGCAAATGTCCAATTTCTTCGGCAAAAGGAGCTTCAAATCCTAACCTCAGACACCATTTGTGGGCCAAAAAAGATTTTAGACCTTAAAACCCTCTCTTTCAAAATGTTTTTGAAAGAAAGTTTCTACAATGTTCCGAGGCTCGCATTTTGTTAAATGTTGCGCTTTTCGGTAAACTGAGCAAAGACAAAGGGAAATGAATGAAAGAGAGGTGAACTCTTTGAAAAATCTTAAAAACCACCTTATTTATGGGTTTGGGGTTGAAGAAAAGAAGAGAGGAGGGAAGAAAACTAGTTTGGAAGAAGTTCGACATGAATCCGGTTGTGCCAAAACTGAGTAGTCTTCACTAAAAGAGGCATAACTTTTTGTAGATTTGGAATTTTGATGTAAGGCTTCCACCATTGGAAATCTTACTTCCGGGGCTTCAATTTGGGCACAAGAATGACCTAAAAAAGAGTCTATATGAAGGAGTTATGCCCATTTGAAGTTTGACCTGCAGAGCAGATTTTTGCTATTGACTAGAAAAGTAGCCAGTCGGCCACTAGGAGTGGCCGACCGGCTAGGAAAGGTAGCTTACCGGCCAGTTCAAGTAGCCGACTGGCCACTAAGGTCCCAAACTCAGATATTTCGCAGATCTTTTCCCTCCAACTGTCTATTTTGTAGATATTTCGACCAAGGCTCACATTTTTGCTATATATGAAGGCAATATCTATCATTTTAAAAGGTTGACAAGTCTGGGAGCTTCTCTCTCTAAAATTTATCTCTCTCTCTCTCTCTATAATTTTGTGAGCAAAATTTCAGCCTCTCTCTCTAGAAATCTCTCTCTCTCTTTCTATATTGTTCTTAGAAGTGAGAATTTCCTACACTCTTGCAAAGAGACCCTAGGCCAAACACCACCACCTTGGAGCCGAGGTCCTATTTGATGTCTAAAGCTTGGTTTTAGCTCAGAATTTGGGCTGGTTTGCTGCTGTACTTCAAGGGTAAGGCCTTCTCCTTTTAAGCTTTGTGTTGGTTAAGTGCTTGGCCATCTCTTTGTGCTATTTTGACCTGGTTTTTCAACCATAAAAAACTCTGATTTTATGTTTTAAAAGTGGTGGTTTAAGCCTTGTTTGGTTAGGGGGTGTTTCCCCCCCCCCCCATTCTCCTTTTGCTCCTTGGCTTGTAAAGCCTTTTGAGCCATCTCTCAAAGCTTTTGAAATAACCCTTCCTTGGTCTTTTAACCACTAAATTCTAGGGGAATATCAGTGGTAAAAACCTAGTTTTGAGGTCCCAAATAGGAGGGGGTGGTCCCCCCTCCTTGTATCTTGTTTGCATGTGTTGGTAGCCTAGCATTTGAGCATGCTTTTCTACTATTTTGTAACTTAGTTCAGACATGTTTTTGGCTATATTTTAACATGTTTAAACTCTGTTTTTGGCTGGTTTAGTCACTGGTTGCTTGCATCTGGCACTTTTAGTGTAATTTTGCTTACTAGCCTAACATGCTTGATGATTTGGCCTATTGATCTAGGTTGTGTTAGCTTAATTCCAGCACATTTTTACTACTGATTTAGCATGCTTTAAATCTATTTTGGGTCGGTTAAGTCCTTCGAGGCTTGGTTTGCATGGCTATAGTGTAAATGGCCTTAACTAGCTTTGAGTTTTAGGACCCCTAGCATGCTTTGCTTGTGATGTTTCCATGATATGGAATCATTTAGCATATGATTTCAGAGCATATATCTTTGCCACACTCTTGCACGTGTCTGTCCTTCATTGCTTCTAAGAGTTAAGCTTTGTGCCTTGCTTGCAAGCCAACATCTGCGCATGATTTTCTTGCCTTTTGTGCCTAAGTTTTAGCATGATTAGGCCACTAATTTGGCATGTTTTAGGTCTGTCCATAGCTGATTTGGTCATTTGAGCTTTGTACTGCATACCTCTAGTGTTGTGTCCTTCACTAGTTTCAATGCTTTTGACTCTTAACATGTTGTGTATGGTTTGTTTGCATGATTTTAAGTCATTTAGGATGTCATTTTAGTGCTGAAATATATGCCATTGCACTCCATTATTTCACTCTTTCATTCACTTTGAAAGAGGTCTTTAGCCCTGTGTTGGCTTGAGCATGGAATTGAGGCTCTCATGCCTAATGGTTTTAGCCTTCTCTTGAGGGTTTCTACTAACCAAAAGCATGAGGCTTCTTTCATGCTCAAGCTGCTTGTGGCTTAGGCCATCTCTCTCATTAGAGGACCTTCACATTGGACTTAACCGGTTAAGGGATTAATTGGTAAGCTAAAATGCGTAAACAAAAATGAGCTAACTAAAACATGACTAAGATAAGCATGTTGTTTGCATTGCATGTGTTTGGATCGGACGTTAATCCAAACAAAAGAAATGTGGGACGTTTCATACTCAAAGTGATGAAACGTCTCACGTTTCTTGGTCGCCAACACCCTTGATCATGCATAATGGGGTGGAGGCACTTTGAGTCTTATGTGCGCATTCACTAAGCTTGTACAAGCTTGGTTCTTTGGCCATCATGCATTGAGATGCTTGATTGGTGGCTTGAGAGCCAAGTACCACACTCCTTTGAGCTTGAGACACGATGAGGAGGGTGGTAGTACACACATTTCTTGCCAAATACATTGTCTTGGCTTGGTTGCTCTCTGTTGCAGCAAAGGCAGAATTCTGGAAAGAGAAGTGGTTGGCTGGCCACTTGCACTAGCTTGCCGACCACTTGCACTGGCCAGCCGGCCAGTTGAGGTAGCCTACCGACCAGTTGAGGTGGCCGGCCGGCCACCTGCAGGAGAAATTGTCCAAAGTGTTCCCGTGTTGGGGCAGATGCAATATGGAAGTTCGTGTGATGTTCTGAGATCACCGCGAGTGCAAACAGACGCAACTCATGGCAAGGCAATGCATTTCCGGGCGAAGCAAACCGAGCATGCATGTCTCCCTCCCCCCTCGAGGCCATTTTACTGTATTACTTAGCTAGTTAATTTACCAGTTTTGTAATTAATTAGTTAATGTTCTTAGCTAATTTAATTCATCTCTGTAATATTCTAATTAGCTTAGCATAGCTAGTTTCAATTCGGTTTGTAATAATTAATTAGCTAGCATAGTTGATTAGTTGATTAGCTTAGCTCATCATTCGGACTTTCCTTCGCGAGGGCGTAATGTTGTAATAAGCATGCGCGCGTGTGTGCATGTCTTCCAACCCCACTTCTTTCTCCCTTTTACTTAACCGCTTTCGATGGTTAGTTTTAGGGCATGTTTCAATTAGCATACCTTATGCTTGCATGCATGCATCATTCATTTGTCTTGCATGCACCGGACTCGGCGCATCATACAAACTACATCGTATTTCAATTCACTTCTTTGAATACGTGTTTATCGCATGTTGTTCAAAACGAATCATATGCCATCTTAGATAGCCGAGCATATTTAGTTGCATTATTGCATGCGTTGCATTAGGCATCCTGTATAGCTAGGATCATGCATATTTCTAACTAGTTTTTTGTTTTGGCTTGGAGTACACTGTAAGTGTTTACGCTTTAGCATACTTGCATGAGTGTAAGTGTTGCCATGATAGCATGCTTGCCATGAGGCTATTTGCTTAAGTGCTTAACTGCATGAATGCTTGTGGGTGAAGGCTTGATTGCCAGAATTGGGACAATTCATCAAATGCGAGTTTTAAGCCCACTTTGTGAAGTGGCAAATCATCATGTTTTAAGCCCACTTGAGGGTGGCAAATCCGCGCTTTAGCCTACTTGCGAGTAGCACTTTCAACCCATTTTCGAAAATAAACACGAGTTGTTTTGTTCCAATTCTGGCGGTTGAGTCTATACTTGTATGCTGTGCGCATCACATAATAATATTAGCTAACAACCGGAATAAGAACACATGGTTTGTAAAACAACATATCATGCTTAGTAGAGGCCGATCCTTTGATTGGGAGAGCGGGGCTGCTCATTTCATGACCTTCCCCTCTCGTACCCAAGTTCCCGAGCTGAGGCAACTTTGGTGATGACGGACACGTGGCCTTTGGCACGAGTCAAGGTTTCCTAAATTTTTCAAAATAAAATATTTACGTGGCGACTCTGTAATCTGGCAAAGCAGTCCATGTTTGGCGCTTTTTCATTCAAAATTGATTTTTCGAAACCAATTGCCAGATTTGGACTCTTTGGTGTTTATCAGTCTCATGTTGCACTTTGTGAGATTAGATTTAGAACTGTGACAGGAGTCCGAACTGTAGTAAGACCAAATTCGCGCCTTCTCTGAAAGGGGAGTGCGCAAAGAAAGTCGAGTCTACAGTTTCTGGCGACTCTGCTGGGGATTTAGAGAACTTGACTCGAACTCATGATATGTTGTTTTATCTATATTTATGTGTTTCTTTGCATTGCATTTACATAGGTGCGCCTAAGTCACAGTGTTTGCCATATGCTATTCTTAAGTGGTTTTCCGGAGGCTCGCTTGGAAAAGCGTGCCCTAAGGCTGGCCGGTTGCGGGCTCTGCCACGTTGGGAACACAAACCTCAGATTGGGATCACCGCTGAGGCACCCTTTTTGACAAATCGACCTAGTTGCATATCGGAAGCCTTAGAGACTATTCCAAACTAGAACAGGTTGCTCACCTGAATGCAGGATTGTTTGAAATCGCATGCATGCGTAGCAAACCCCTAGTTCCTGACGAAACTAGGATAGGGAAACCCTATCCCATCATAGGGGTGTTTTGGCTCTTACTTGCTTGATACGTGCTTTAGAGTGAAACTCTGTAGGAATGTATGTATCAGTTGCAAGTCTAGGTATCAGTATTGTGATATCTGTTTTGGAGCAGAATTCAGTAAAGAGCACAGTCATTCAACTATGCTCATATCTGTTCTAGTGAAACCAGGCTGAGGTGCTGTCTGTTTTCTCTTTTGCTAGGTAGTCCTGGAACCATAGCTTCAGAAGGCTCCAATATTCCCCGGGTACATTGGACTTGTGTTGATAGACTTTGTCAGGTTAGAGATTTAATGCAAAAGAGCAACCAGTGTTTCCTTCACTGAGGCAAGGCAAAGAAAGGCCAATCAGGGCTCACCGGTTCAACTAATCTGACAGTCACCAGTCACATCACCTCTGTTCAAATCAGCAGACCCGTGATGGCACAGAGTCCGGAAGAAGTTGTGGCCATGATGGCGGCATTAAACCAGGGAATCGCCAGGCAGGATGAGACCAATGCCAAAGTGCAACGCCTATCTGGGGCACCTACCATACATCCAGCCTCGGGACCCCAGCCGAACTTTGACCCACTTCCGCTAGCTGAAGATTCGCATGGTCTGGATCCCTGAAAAGGGTTGGCTCAAACTTGAGTTTTCAGACCCCTGGTGTAGCCTAATGAGAGGCTTTATTCCCTTGATGCTAATGATCTCAATCTGACTGCATTGAAAATTGTGAACCTTGAGAAGCAATTCAAAAAGGCACAGGGCCTTAACTCCATTCCTGACATTGAGGATGGGTACACCGAGGTTGTTGTAAGGCTCCCAGATAGATTCAAAATGCCACATATTGACCGTTTCGACTGGTCTGGAGATCTTATGGTACATATCCGGCTTTTCTTGGACATCCTGAAACCGATGGGTCTGACTGAGACGCAGAAACTCTCTTTGTATAGAAGAACCCTGTCGGGTATAACAGCCACTTGGTATGCCAAGTTGGAGGATGCAGTGAAGCAAAATTGGGAAGAGTTGGCTGAGGCCTTTGCCAATCAGTACTCTTACAATACCCAACTTGAAATAAGCACTCAAGACCTTGAAGTAACCCATCAGAATCCTACAGAGTCTTTTGTGGAATTTGTTGCAAGGTGGAGAGCAAAGGCAGCACAAATGACAAATCGCCCTTTTGAGAGGGACCAAGTGCGGATAGTGGTGCAGAATCTTGAGCATGATATGTTACAAAAGTTAATAGTCGCACCACTATTCACTTTCAAAAGTTTGCATGAATTGGGGGTTCAGATTGAGAGTGCGTTCAACACAGGGATTATTCCCAGAACAAGTGAACCAACAAGGAGGGTGATTTCCGGAAGTACCCAAGCTAGTAGTAGCACCATTCCCAAATCTGCTGAAATCAATACAGTCACCACAACCGACCCTTTTGCCAAATCAAGCCTACAAACAACTAGCCCAGCCCGAGCTCAAGGTAGAACTTTCAGCCCCCTCTATATGAGCTTAACTAGCGCACTAAAAGTCCTGATGGAAAGATGGTATCTTAAACCCCTTGATCCTCAACCTCTGTCTGACCCACTCCCTGCCAGACATAACTCCACTAAGTACTGTGTGTACCATCAACAGCGCGGTCATGGCACCGATCGTTGCCACCGCCTTTGTCATGAGGTCCAAAATCTCATCGACAACTAGACGGTAGCTCCACCTCAAGACCCCAATGGCCAAGTACCTCGTCCACACCTTAACCTTATCCATACGCAACCACCTACCTTCGACCCCAGCATATACATCACCCCGGCCCATCTACCCAAGCCTGAGTTGTTTATCACAGAAGGCATGGATTTATGCATGATGGATGTACTTGAACCCCAATCATCTTAAACCTATGAACCCACTACTTCTAAGCTGATGAAAATGATTGAAGATCTTTAGAGAACTGTGGTAGATCTAGCCTTTGGGATATTGGCTCCATCATCGACCAGATCACATGCTAGAAATTTTATCCCAGGTCTAGGCAATGACATGTCGACAACAACTGAGCTCTACTCTGATATAGCGACCCAATCCCTTGGCAAAGTGGAGGTGAGTAGTAAAAATGAGGTCGGGGCAAGTATTGATCCGTATGCACAACTTCGGTGGGCTATCAAGGCATTGAAGGTGAAAAGGCTGAACAGACAGCAAGTGCTTACAGTTGTTGCAAAGACTGTGGATGGCACTTTTGTCACTTAGGATGAGAGCATTTTGAATCAAGGGGCAAACCGGAAAAAGGGCTGTCGTACTAGAAACACCCCTCTCAACTTCAGTCCTACATCTGTCGAAGATCAGCAAACCCAGTTAACACCTGCCGACCCTTTCGCCGGTGTATCCAACACAACCTCACAAACCTTAAAGTACCCACTCCATGGCCAGAGGTTCTTCGCCCCACTTTATATGTCCTTATCCAAAGCCATGGGTGTGTTGATCAAAAAGGGCCATCTCAAACCCCTTGAGCCTCGGCCTCTCCTCAATAACCTCCCTCCCTTATATGATTCGGACAAGTACTGTGCCTTCCATCAACAAACCGATTATGGCACTGACAGTTGTTTTCGTCGTCGCAAAGAAATACAAGATTTGATTGATAACAAGGTCATCGTCGCACCAGGCTTTGTAAAGTGTATCGACACTGGATCGGTGAACTTGGGGGATAATGTGATTGCGTATCAGGGGATGAACCACCTGTGGATTGCGCTCAGTTTACTCCAGATATGGGGATGACATGCACTGTTTTGAGCAATTTGCGAATGTTGTTTGTTGTACTTTCTGACTTGGGTATTGGGTCAGTCTTGTTGTGTTGGATTGAGTCAGTCTTCTTATACTGAGTCAGTCGAGTCTATCTTGTTGTATCGAGTCAGTCCTGTTGTGTTAGAGTCGGGTGATTTCGGGGGTGTTACCTTAGACATCACTATCTTGTTTTGTGTTTGTCTTTTACACTCTTTCTTTTGTGTCTATTTCTGCCTTTGCGCCAGTTATGCCAAAAGATCTGAATGAGATGGCAGTATTTGACCAAAACTGCGTCTTTTCTGTGCCTAGAAATCATTGCATTGACCTAAGTTTTCAAAACTTTTTGAACACTGTGATAAAAACAAAGAGGGAGGAATTCCTCGGGATTTGCAAAAATTTGATCAACTAAGAGAAAGGGCGGCATGCTAAGCCCTTAATAAATGAGATCATGTTTGTTAATGTGAGTACTGAGAAGGATCTTGGCTTGATCCAGATTGGTTCTACATTGTCTTCAATGCGAGCGACTAGTCACTTTCTTAAAAGATTACAAAAATTGTTTTGTGTGGTCCTGCGAAGACATGCATGGAATCACTCTTGAGATTGTGCAGCATAGGATCGCTCTCAGCCTTAAGACTCAACCCCTTTTGCTTTCAAACCTTGAACTTGGATTCAGAAAGTTCAACGGTCAACCACAATGTGAGGCTTGTATGGCCAGATTTGAAGCAGCCTATGAAGTAGGGGCAATAAGGTCATACGACATCAAAGGAGGCCCGCCATGCAAGATTTGAAGCAGCCCTCGAACTAGGGGCAATAAGTTCAGATGTCATCAAAGGAAGCTTGCAAAGCTGGGTTTGAAGGAGCCCTTGAACTAGGGGAAAAAAATGGCAGATGTGCTCAAAGATTCAAAAGATGGCTCATTTCGCAAACCAATGAAGACTGGCAAGAAGCCAAATTCCAGAAGCTGAAAGAAGAAAATTTATTATTGAAGGGCAATCAAGCTCCTATTTGCAACACTAGGGGCAACTTCAGACCCTGCACTACAACAAAATGGTACTTTAATGACAAAATCACTTTGTCGCCAATAGTGAAATTTTCGTCACCAAATTGATCCATGACGAAATAATTTCGTCACCACGTTCGTCATCAATTTGTCGTCACTAAAAGTACCTGATGACGAAAATTTATTTTGTCACCTATTATTGGTATTTGGTGATGAAATATTTCGTCACTAAATGTTAAATATTTTGTCACCTATAACGTCCATTTCGTCACTAGAATTAAATAAACTTTTATTATATTTGTTTTGGGTGACAAAATATTTCGTCATTAAAAATAGAAACAAAATTTTTAGTGACGAAAATATCGTCACCAAAAGATGGGAAAAAAAGACCCTTCAGTGACGAAAACTTTTGTCAACAAATATTTTAATTTAATGATGAAATAGTGAATATGTGTGACGAAATTATTTGTTGGGATTAGGAAGTTTTAGTGTTAATTTCTTTTCATCGCGAATAATAAATAAATTTTAAAAATTGAGGGGATGGTTATATTTGTAATTTATATATATTTTTTCAATAAACAATACCTGTACATTGTAATAATCTATTAAATAAAATATCTAATGCAAATTAATATAAAATTAAACTATTCATTATCATAAAACAACCCAAGCAAAATACATGTCTCATAGTATCAAGAAATTAATATATAACATCCAAACTATAACATCTATTCTAGTAAAATCAAAAACTACAACACAATCAAAATAACTTGTGCATTTTAATAACCTGCGGAATATAATATCCATTACAAATCATTACAAAAACTTGTTCATTTGGTAACATCAACAAAAACCTATTGATTTTAATCTATTCAATAAAATATCAACAAAAAGATAAGATCCATCACAATATAATCATAACCCACAACAACATAGTCAAAATACATGTTTGGTAATATCAACAAAAAGTACAACTATACTGTGATGGATGTGTCTGGTAATATCAACAAAAAAACTCCTGCTATGCAGGTTACTAAATTCGTTCATCTCCAATCTGCCATTTAAAAAAGAAAAAAATTAAAAACAACAACAACAACAACAACAAAAGGTTAAGGTAACCATTCACTAAATATGTTAATATGCAACCTAGAAGAGAAAAAATAAAAATTTCAAAGTAAATTTTAAACCAAATTTTACCGTGCTTGTTCCGTAAATTTTTACAACTTACATTAGTTCCTTCCAAGGTGTTCATGATATTTCTTGGCCTTTTAACGACTATTTCAAGATTTTACTCCCTAACGGCCTATTTTTAAGCCTAAATGTTTTCCAACTGAGAGTCCTATGATTGTTCTATAAGTTTTCACAACTTATCTTGATCCCTCCCAAAGTGTTCATGATAATATCTGATAATCTCAAGGTGTTTGTGATGTTTTCGGGCCTTCAAATGCGTATTTCACTATTTTCCCTGGACCTTGTGCCTAAATGTCAAAAGTAGTTTTTTATTCTACCCTAGTTGAAGAAGAAATGTTCTACTAAATTAACATATAAACATAAGTTAGTGATTGTTCCTACACGATTGAAAAACCAATAAAAACAACAAAACTGAACATTAGTAAGAAGAAAATTAATTTTTGACAATTAACATAAAACATTATACCATGAATTCTTTACTATTCCACTTCTTGTCAATTAGAGATGTCCATTGATTAAGAGTAACACTTACAGGTGGGTGGCTTCTCGCGTACTACTCCCCTCTTGCATCCTCAAGTTGCTTGTATTGTTTATGCAACCTATAGGTGAAGCTACTCAATCGCCGACCAAACTGTGTGTTTAAAGTCCTTGCTACATCACTCGGATTGCCTTGTAGATCAAATTGATCTTGCAAAATCAAATCATTTTTTTTATAAGTTAAATAACCTAAATTTTGTTCACATACACAACTAGACGTAGCATCAACCAACTGTGATATATACATTTTTCAGCATAAGACAAGTCTTACTACAATGGGCACATCGGACATAAAGTTTAAACTACTAAACCAAATTATTTTAAAATATGTATTATAAATAGGGCTTTACAGGCCACTCATGTCACAATTCAGACACCTACTAGTTCATATTACTTATGCCTATCAAACTTTGAAATATAATTAAACTAAACTGAAAATTTGGGTGTTGAAAATCATAGCAACTCTAGCAAAAATACAATGAATATCCCTGGAATGGAGTGAATAGTGAATTTGAGAGAAGCCCTACCCAAAACAAAAATACAATGAATATCCTTGGAATGGACTGAAAAGCATCTTTAATGTATAAGAATTCAAGGAAATGAGCCCAATATTACTTACAAAAGCATTTAACAGATGTTTCCTAATACAAGTATTTTAGACACTTCCTTGGCATGTTCCCATAACTACATACTTAATACTTAGAAATTAAGGCACCTCCAAATCATTTTATATTTCTAGAAATATTAGCGTAGTTTTAAATACATGTTTCTTTAACTTTAGCAACAATCGCTTTTTAGACCTATAAATAATTTCCTCAATTTCTATAATCCAGGCAAATCAGAAAGTAAATTCCCATTGATGTTATGTATGTGTGTGTGAGAGAGAGTGTAGACGCGCCCCTAGGGCTTTGCTATTACAGTTCGGACTCAAATGTCACGGTTTTGAATCTAATCCTGCAAAGTGCAATGCAAGACCGATAAATCACCAAAGAGTCCAAATCTGACAAATCGTTTTGGAGAACTGATTTTTAAGAAAGAAGTGCCAAACATGGACTGCTTTGCTAGATACAGAGTCGCCACCTAAATATTTTGTTTTTGGGGGAATTTAGGAAACCCTAACTCATTGCCTAAGGCCACGTGTCCGTCATCACCGAAGTTGCCTCGGCTCGGGAACTTGGGTACGATTGGGGAAGGTCATGCAATGAGCACCCCCGCTCGCCCGATCAAAGATCGGCCTGTACTAAGCATGATATCTTGTTTTTGAAAACACATGCGTTCTTATTCCAGTTAATTAGCTAGAATTACTATGTGATGCGCAAAACACACAAGTATAGACTAGATCGCCTAATTTGGAACAAAGCATCACATATCCGTTTGTTTGGAAATGGTTTGAAGTTTGCTACTCGCAAGTAGGCTAAAACACGGATTTCAATGAATTGTCCCAATTCAATTAACCCAATCTTCACCCACAAGCATTCAGGCAGTTATACCACATAAGCAGTTAGTCTCATGGCAAGCATGCTATCATGGCAAAACTCACACTCATGCAAGATGCTAAAGCATAAACACTCACAGTGTACTTCGAGCCAAAATAAAGAACTAGTTAGTAATCAAATGCATGATCCTAGTTCATGTTAAGATGACTAATGCAACACATGCAAAATGCAACTAGAAATAGGCTCGGCTATTCTAAAATGGCATGTGAGATGCAATACTTCGATACATGTATTCAAGTAGGAATTGAAATACAATGCAGTTAGTATGATGCGCCGAGCCTAATGCATGCAATACAAATGGATGGATGCAAACATGCATAGCATAAGGATGCTAATTGAGATATGCCCTAGAACTAACCATTGAAAGCAGGTAAGTAAAAGGGAGAAAGAAGTGGGGATTGGAAGACATGCACACACTCACACACACTTATTACAAAATTCGCCCTCACGACGGAGGGTCCGAATAAATAATCAACTACCCTAGCTAATTGAATATTACAAAAACCTTAACTAATTTAAACAAATTAACTAAGCTATGAAACTAAAGAGGCCGCCGCAGCTACGCCTCGGAATGATTGAATGATGCATGCTCGATCACCTCGCTCGGAAACCCGTTGCCATGCCACATGTTGCCTCTGTTTGCACTGTTTTACACCTCTGAAAACTGCACAAGTCCCAAGGATGCTTCTGAACCACTTCTTGAGCACTTTGGGATGTCACCGGCCAAAATATGGGGACATCGGCCATGTGGAATTGGTCATCGACCATTTGTGAGGATCTCGGCCAACAATTTTTAGTCGATCGGCACTGAAGATGGCCGGCCGGCCATATTTTCCTGCAGAATGCTGTTTTGCTGCAACAGAGGACAAACAGAGCATGGCAATGCATTTTCAAGGCAATGTGTGCACAACCACCCTTCCTATCATGTCATGAACTCAAGGGAGTATGGTTCTCGACCCTCGGACCATCAATCGCGTATTTCAATGCTTGATGGCCAAAGGAGCCAAGTGTGCAAATCAATGTGGAATGAATGCAACAAAAACATATGAATGCCTAGAACTCTATCATGCTTGATCAAGAGCGTCGGCGACCGAGGATTGAGGCACGTTTCGTCACTTTAAGCATGAAACGTCCCTTGGTCCTCGTGTTTGGTTTGGCACCCCAAACCAAACACAATGCAATGCATGCAACCAAGTACAATGCAACATGGAAATGCAAGGCAATGTAACGTGAGCATGACAAATGCAATGCAACCTAACATGTAAACAATATAATATACAATAAGTATGCAATACGACTATGCAACCTAGATATGCAAACATACAATGTGATAGGCATGCAACAATGATACCAACAATAAGTATGCAACAACATGCAATGCGATAAGCATACAACAATACACAAACTGCATGATCCATGGACTTATACTGAAAATGGATAGGCCTCAGCCATACCAAAACAGTGGCCAAAGTGCCAAGAAATGGTGGAATGAAATGCGAAATGAGCATGCATGCCAATTGGCCTAAGAACTAGGCAACAATGTACAATCCTCAAACATTAGTGAGAAGTGAGAAACATGATAATGTGGCAACAAGGTAAGCTTTGAAATCATGCAAGGAGTGGTGCCAAACCACTCAAACAAGTCAAGCAAAGCATGCAAGGGAGCTTAAGGCTTAAGGCTAGACAAGGTGCTTGTACTAAGGCCATATCAACCAAGCCCCAAAGGGCCAAGGTGACCCAAAATAGTCCCAAGGCAGGCCAAAACAAGGCTAGAACATGCATGGAATGAGGCCAAAACATGCTAGAAAGGTGAGCACCAAAACATGAGACATGCAAGGCCAACAAAGGGGGGGTTACACTACAACTATCAAAACCAAATATGGCATGATTTCACCAACTAAAATCAGAGTTATGGCATATCAAAATAAGCCCAAAAACCCACTTAGATGGCAACCCAAGGACCTAAGCATGGAGACATACATAATGGTCCAATCATGAGGCATAAGACACCAACTCTTCAAAGCTTTGAAAGGATGACAAGTGCAAGTATACGAACATGAAACATGGACTGAAATAACATATGGGATGATGCCAAATCATTGAAATGAGCCAAGTAATGCACTCATGTGACTTAGACCCTCAAAGCTAACAAGCTAGGGTGCCTTATAGCCATACAAAGCATGGCATACATGATCAAAATAACACCAAACAGAGCTTTAGCATGCTGAAATATGACTAAAAGTTCCTTTGAGTTGAGCCAAAATATGCAAGCATGATAGTCCAAATGCAAGATGCATTTTAAGGCAATAAGGGGGATTACAAGGCAAGTACATGGTGCATGCAAGAAGCCATTAAACCAACCTAAAACAGAGGTATATCATGACCAAACAACACCAAATCCTTGCTGAAATGAAGCCAAAACATGCTAAGCAAACATGCTACCATTACATGCCATTAACACAAGCAAATGAGACACAAGGAGAGAGGGGGTGTCCCTCTCCTATACAAGACTCTAAAACTACCTTTCCACCACTGAAAATCCTCTGGATTTCAGTGGTACAAAGGTCATGCAAAGGGAAGAACAAAGGCCAAAAGAGGTGGCTCAAAACAAGGCCAAACAAAGCCTAAGAGGAGGTAGACAACCCCCAACCAAAAAGTGACCTTAAACAATCATCTTAAGCACACAAAAATAGAACTTTTTTCAGTTTATAGTTAAGCTTAAAACAATATGTAAATAGGTCTAAAAGCTTAAGCCAAAATGGGGAAACAAAAGGTTAGTTGCTCACCCTTGAAAAACACCTTCAAGAACACAACTCCAGCCACTCCTTTGGATCAAAACCAGCCCAAGAACGCTGAAACCAACTTCCTAGTGCCTCAGCAACCAAAGGAAGGTGCTCTACTAGGTGCTCTAGTGCAAAAGTATGAACAAAATACACATTTAAGGCACCAACACACACATAAATATAGAGAGATATAGAGAGAGAGAGATATATGAACTCTATATCTATTTTACTGAACCTCTGGAAAGGGAGGGGAGACTCCCCTCTTATAGGAAATCAAATTCAAAGCTTCTTAGAGAAGCTAAGTTTTGGTTCAAATCCCTTCATACACGTGTATGGAGGGGAGAGTCTGTGCTCACCAGCTGGCACAGCTGGCATGCACAATGCCTGAAAAAGGCAAACAAAAGGCCTCAGCCAGAAAATATGGCCGATCGACCAAAATAAGTGCCGACCGACCAACAAAAGTGCCGACCGGCCAACATTTATGGTCGATGGAAAGGAAACAAAGCCGATGGCATCATGCCATAGCCGATGGGGTGTGGGGATGGCCAACAAGTCACCCCCTTCCCCCAAAAGCTAAACCACAAGTGTTTGGTCCACAACCAAGCACAAAACAAACAAGTTGAGAGGTCCTAAGGCAAGGCGCGCAGCCGAGGCCTTCATGAGCTCAAAACGAACACAAGCATGGATGATCATCGAGTGTTCAAACGGTGACGTCTAAGTCTTAAGGACAGTCAAAAATGGGGTGTCTACAGAGAGCAAGTGAATTACTCATCCTACAAGTTGCTTTCAAATTTGAACACACAATACCATCGACCATACATTACACATGTCAATTTTTAAAACATGAACCAAAGAAACAAAACGCTAATGCATTACAATAGGATTTTCTCTAAACAATATGAAACATATAGCTCCTTTTCTCCCACATATGTATGTTTTCAACTAATCTATCATGTTATTCTTTATTTGTAATAGCTATCTCTAACTCATTCGGTTTTGGAGGACACAGTGCGGTGATTGCTTTCGCTCCATTTACACCCTAAAAAGGACTCAAGGCAAGAAATTCCCTGCAAAATTAATGAACATAGAACAGAAGGGTCGGTTTATAAAACCTGTGCATGTGCATATAATCTTTCATGAGTTCTACAAACAAAACCCGTGTTTCTTTTTTCATGACAAGTATACATGTCATGCATAACTTGTCCATTTTTTGGATGCTTAAAGCAATAATTAACATGTTTGTACGAATTCATAACATGGATGTAAATAAAGCAATTAAATTGGACATCAACAATACTTGTGTTTTCTCTCTTGAAGCATTACTGAGTCTTGGCATTAATTGAAACCTTCATAGATACGTACCAGTGACACCAAAATAGAAGCCATAAAAAAAAATCAAAAATTTAACAAAATCAATGCCAAAAACAATTAAAGTTAAAAGACTTGGTAAATTGACATTATTAAGTCCCATTTAAACATTCATAACAAGCATCCAAGTTAAACACTAAACCCCAAATTGAAAAGCCCCAAATTTTGAAATTGAAAAACCCTAAGCACTAATTTTCAAATTGAAAAGCCTCAAATCAAAACTCAAAACCCTAGTATCTAAACATGCACTTGAAATTGGATGGTGGGAGAGAGAGGTGCGAGAGCTCCAGTCGGAGGGAGAGGTGAGACGGCTCCGTTTGCTTCGTTCGCGGGTCTTCGTCGACCGGAGGGAGAAGCGAAGACGAATCGGGCTACGAAGGAGGTAGCTCCGAAGGACTGCTCGAGCAACGCAATGGCCGTCACGAGCGAAGCAATGGCTGTTGCTCTGAAGGACAGCTCTTCCCTGCGTTTCTCTTCATGGTCTCTTTTCCTTCCATCTCTTCTTCGTCTCCTCTCTCTCTCTCTCTCACACACACACACACACACACACACACACACACACACACACACACACACACACACATCTCCCTGTTAGTCTTTCTCTATTTTTCGCTTTTTCTTTTTTTTTGGGACTATGGAGTAGAAATTTAGACAAAATTTTATGAGGAAATTTTAATTGAGGCAAAATTTTGAAAGGCTTGTTTCAAATATCGAGAAGAAATTTGAGATAAAATTTTGTAGTAAAAATTGGTTTTAATTTATATTTTTTTAAGTTTTATTATTTATGTTTTGTAATTTTACCTTTATTAAGGTTTAATTAATATTTTGAATGAAAATAAATAAATTTATGAAATTTTATGATTTTAATCAATAAATAATAATTCTATTAAAAAAATATTATTATTATGTTCTTAATAATTTATTATTTAATTATTAATTTTTTTTGAACTGATTATTAATAGTTATTTCAAATCGTAACAAATTTAATTAATATTAGGAAACATTCAAAACAACGTAGTTTTGATACAAAATATGGTAGAGAGAGAAAGAGAGAGAGAGATACCTGTTGTAGCGAGCGCCGGCCAGCGATGTGTGGCTTAGCCGGTGCAACAAAGATGGACGGACGATGTGACGAAGATGAATGGGTGAGGGGGTGACAAAGAGAGATATAGAAAGTAAAATACATGCATCTAAACAGAGAGATATCTATCTCTTGGTTCCATTTTATTTTTTATTGATTTTAAGCATTTAGTGACGATATTTGGTTTTCCTCTCTAAAAATAACACATTTGGAGATGAAATTATTTCCTCTCTAAATTTTTTTTACAATGGTGACGAAAAATTTCGTCTCCAAAATGGCGCCAAATCTTCCGCCAAATTTTCCCAGGGTGAGAAACTGTTTTGTGACGAAAAATAAAATTTAGAGACGAATAAATTTTTTGTCACCAATTGTTTTAGTTGATTTTAAGCATTTGGTGACGAAATTTGGTTTTCGTCTCTAAAAATAGTACAATTGGAGGCGAAATCTTATTTTCATCACTAAAACATGTATATTTGGAGACGAAATATTTTTTTCGTCATGTGTTTTCGTCACCATAGACCTTTTTTGTTGTAGTGCCGATTGAATGGATTCCTACATCATCAGCAAACAACAGCCATTCTCCTAGATTCAGATGGCTTTGAGATCTCAAATTGATCAACATGGACAAGTTAAACTTTTTACCCTTGAGAGGCTTGCTGGGCCAAAAACCTAGAAGGGCGACCCAGGCAAAAGTTAGAGCAAAAGAAAAAAAAAGAAAAAGAAATGAAATGAAAAAAAAAAAGAAGAAAAGAAAAGGAAAGAAAAGAAAAAGAAGTGAAACGAAAAAGGAAAGAAATGAAAAAATGAAGGAAAGAAAAGAAGAAAAGAAGAACAAATGAAAAGAAAAGAAAAACAGAGCTCGTAAGGTTGAAAACCCGAAAGGGCGGCCTTGGCAAAAGTTAGAGCGCAAAGGGAGAGCGTCAACACCCAAGTGAACCTCAACCTGGAACTACATACGGCCTGATTCCCATCTTTGGGATACGTAGGAAACTTCATCCTGAAGTTCGGCCCCAATCATTTTTAGCCTGCTTGGCTCATCCATGTTGATTGGTTTATCCTTGTTCAAACTCGGCTATCATATCCATGTGCAAATTGGCTCGTCTTCGTTCAAATTCGGTTGTCCTATTCCGTTAGAAGATTCAGCTGCAAGATAATTCAAATTCAGATCTAAGGTTGTGCATCTCAAGAATAGATTCCGTGTTGGTCAAGCAGTGGCCATTTCCAAAAACAATTTTTGAGGATTTTTTAATGAGTTGACTGATTTTCTCAAAAATTACTCCATTTTTCCAAAACTGGACCATTTCTTGGACACAAAAAAGGAAAATTTTCAGTGCTCATAGCCTGACTTTCATGATTTCAAATCAGAAAATCAAACAAGTATGTTAATCTAACTCTCATATTGGTCAAAATTGTTTTAGTAGAAAGCCAAAACAAAAAATGGTCAAAATGATGAACTAGGGGCACAGTGGAGTCAGGTTTTCTTTCTTTTCCCCCTTGTCACTTTATTTGCCGGAAAGGGCACTCTATTTGCCAGAAAAGGGCACAACTGAAGCTAACAGCAGAGGGCCGAAAGCTCTCATGACCTCCAAGCAGCGAGGTATCAAGCCAAGTGTGAAGCACAAACTGGAACTGGAGCAGGATATTCGGTTCCCTCATTTGGGATGATCACACCCAAATTGGCATCTGACCCGGAATGGGGACGTAAAAAACATAATGTGTGAGACCAATCAATTGTATACCTGGCCGGTGGGACATGCTGGAACTCACCTCGATCAAGCTAAGCCAGGGGCATTGTCAACTGATGTCAGTTGCAAATCTGCTGCACACCCAGTCGTAGTGTAACCCCTCTGTGGGAAAGTTCATGAGTTGTGAGCGAAAGAAGGAGAATCTAGTAGAATATTAGGGGCAAGAGCCCATAACTTCTTGTTTATCCATCAACCACCCAGGGGAGGGATGAAAAAGAAGAGAAATTGAAGAATAGAGAGATGTGCGCTGAGAGAAAAAGTGAGGAAAATGGCTTTTCAGAAAACTGGAGATTGAATGCCAGAGTGATGTGAGAATCACAAATGAGAAAGGGTGGGAAACAATACCTGGAGAAGTTATGGGCTCCCCGTGAACTGAGAGGTCTCTCGCCATTGGAACACGTCTGAGTGTTGTTGTGTGTGTTTTTGTTTGTCTCGATTCTTGTTTTGAGTCGTTTTGAGTGTCAATAGATGTGTTTAGATTGTTTTACCTTTGTTTTCCTTTGATTGAGTCGTTTTGACTGTGGTCAGTTGTAGGCTCAATACCCGGTTAAGAACTCATTCTCACTCTCAATTTCAAAAAATCGTTTTGTGCTCAGTGCTGTGTCATTCTCCACATTTGTGTAAAACAAGATTTGTTCTTTCATAAAACTGTAGGGTTCAACCCAGGTCATGTGAGAGCAATCGAACCACGACCTATCTGAATCTACGTGGGTTCCGGACTGCAAAGCAAAAGAAAAGAGGGAAAATTTGGAGCATCTTAGTATGTTTCAACGTTGGCAAGTTCCATGACTGCATTCCTGGTGCATCTTCTTAGGCCTCACCTTTCTTTGGAGTATGAGTGTATCTCGACCCCAAGTTTAAGCCTGCTTCAAGCTAGAATGGTAATCCAAGCAGCATGCAAATGTTACCTCTCACCAATATAAACAGGGTGTGTCCTTTTTGAGTTAAGCACGTTGCAAAGTTCTCCGAGAGGTAAATTGGAGGCACCAAAGTACATATTTGCCTCCCTTCTTGCATAGAATGTGCATTTTCATATATACTTCTGTTGCATGCGTGCCACGCATCATTTATGATTCTTGCATAGAATATGCTTTCAATGTTGCATAGAATATGCCTGTTTCTTGCATAGAATATGCTTTCAACATTGCATAGAATATGCATGTCTCTTGCGTAGAATATGCTTTCCATGTTGCATAGAATATGCCTGTCACTTGTGTAGAATATGCCTTCAATGTTGCATAGAATATGCCTGTCTCTTGCATAGAATATGCTTGTTTCATGTATAGAACATGCTTTCAATTAACATCGTGCATCTATCGCACAATAATCTCACTCAGGGTATCTGTTTCACAATTTCATATCACTCACACTGTCTTGTGCACCTTGTGGTTGTATATCACTCGCACTGTCTTGTGCACCTTGTGGTTATGTCTCACTCGCACTATTTTGTGCATTCTATGGACTGGGAGACCTTAAAATCTTGTAGTTCACACTCGCGCTTTCTTGCGCATCGCACTTTTTTGTGCAGTTCACACTCGCACTGTCTTGTGCATCGCGCTTTCTTGCGCAACCTTTCTCCACTCGTGTGAGGTGCGTTTGGACGTATTCACACTGTTTGGTGCAGTTTACACTCGCGCTTGCTTGCGCATCGCACTGTTTGGTGCAGTTTACACTCGCGCTTTCTTGCGCATCGCACTGTTTGGTGCAGTTTACACTCGCGCTTTCTTGCGCATCGCACTGTTTGGTGCAGTTTACACTCGTGCTTTCTTACGCAACGCACTGTTTTGTGCAGTTTACATGTGCTTTCTTGCGCATCGCACTATGTTGTGCATTTCATTACATGCTCTCATCTTGCATAGAAAATGCTCGTATCTTTTGCATAGAACTTACTCGCGTTGTTTTGCGCACCTTACCTGCACTCGTTAGTGCAGTGCATCGTGCTTTCTTGCGCACCTTACCTGCACTCATTAGTGCAGCGCACCGTGTTTTCTTGCACACCTTACTTGCACTCGTTAGTGCAGTGCATCGTGCTTTCTTGTGCACCTTACCTGCACTCGTTAGTGCAGTGCATCGCGCTTCCTTGTGCACCTTACCTGCACTGGTTAGTGCAGTGCATCGCGCTTTTTGGCGCACCTTACCTGCACTGGTTAGTGCAGTACATTGCCCTTTCTCGTGCACCTTACCTGCACTCATTAGTGCAGTGCATCGCGCTTTCTTGCGCACCTTACCTGCACTCGTTAGTGCAGTGCATCGCCCTATTTTACGCACCTTACTTGTACTTGTTTGTGCATTGTATAGCACCTTACTTGCACTCGTTAGTGCAGTGCATCGGGCTTGCTTGCGCACCTTACCTGCACTCGTTAGTGCAGTGCATCGCGCTTCCTTGCGCACCTTACCTGCACTCGTTAGTGCAGTGCATTGCGCTTTCTTGCGCAGCTTACCTGCACTCATTGGTGCAGTGCATCGCGTTTTCTTGCGCACCTTATCTGGACTCATTAGCGCAGTGCATCGCACTTTTTGGCGCACCTTACCTGCACTGGTTAGTGCAGTGCATCGCCCTTTCTCGCGTACCTTACCTACACTCGTTAGTGCAGTGCGTCGCACTTTCTTGCGCACCTTCCCTACACTCGTCAGTGCATTGCATCGTGCTTTCTTGCGCACCTTACCTGGACTCGTTAGTGCAGTGCATCGCGCTTTCTGGCATACCTTACCTGCACTTGTTAGTGCAGTGCATCGCCTTTTCTCGCGCACCTTACCTGCACTCGTTAGTGCAGTGCATCGCACTTTCTTGCGCACCTTACCTGCACTTAGTGTAGTGCATCGCGGTTTCTTGCGCACCTTACCTGGACTCGTTAGTGTAGTGCATCGCGCTTTCTTGCACACCTTACCTACACTGGTTAGTGCAGTGCATCGTGCTTTCTGGCGCACCTTACTTGCACTCGTTAATGCAGTGCATCGCACTTTCTCTCGCACCTTACGTGTACTCGTTAGTGCAGTGCATCGCACTTTCTCGTGCACCTTACCTGCACTCGTTAGTGCAGTGCATCGTGCTTTCTTGCGCACCTTACCTGCACTCGTTAGTGCAGTGCATCGCGCTATTTTATGCACCTTACTTGCACTTGTTTGTGCATTGTATAGCACTATTTTGTGCATTCACTCTTGCATCGCACTGTCTTGTGCACCCCGCATTGCACTGTCTTGTGCACTTTCTTTCGCACCATTTTGTGCATCTGCATCGCACTGTCTTGTGCATTCATTCTCACTCGCACTGTCATGTGCACCTGCATCGTACTGTTTTGTGCATCCGTTTAGCATTGTTTTGTGCATTCACCTGCATCGCACTGTCTTGTGCATTCTCTGGTCTAGGAGGCCTTAAATCCGCTGAAGGTGCAATTCCTTTGGTGTTTGTCGTGCCCGAACGACTTCCGTGGTTTGGTATAGCCACTTGCCTGTGTTTGGAGTGAGTTCCTAAGAGATCAACTGAGACGGTGGAAACTAGAGTTCGAATGGTTGATGCCTAGAACGCAAAGGTTCAGGATTTCCGAGACTAAAGTCTGGTTTAAATACCCAGGGGTATCCTCAGCTTGAAATCTGTATGGCAGCCCCATAGGTTGAGGTAGCGGGTATGCTGCCTCAATTCTGGATACTGAACCAACCTAGTCTGTTACCCTGTTGAAGAATAGGGAAAGCTGCGGCCATAGCCTGGGAGAAAAGTAGTACATGTGGTTCAACCGAGAAGAGGAGGAAGATCCCCAGCAGCATGAGGTGAGTCATCACCAATTGCCCCTCTAAGGTACCTTCACCTCCAGTTACTACATCTAGTGCTACTATATTGCATTGCATATAGCATCTATCACATACATCTATTGTATCATATCTATTTTATCACCTGCATCCTTTCTATGTTAAGCTTGGTTTGGCATGTGCCCATACATCTCCTTCGTTGAAGCATGGTTCTGTGATAATGTGTTCGTGGCTATTCCACTAAGAGAATTGTGGTCTGAGGGTGTCAGCACCTTTTCTGTGTTAGACATGGTCTGTTTTGTGTCCATGCCTTTTCTAGGCAAAATGTGGTTTGGCCGCGCGCCTTATCCACTACATCCATTGCATTGTTTGTCGTTTTGTTGCATTCAGCATATAGGATCACGATCTTTCTTCAGCAGATCATTCCTCACTCATATCATGCCACCAAATTACTTGTACTCTGTATTCTTTCTACGAAACACACAGTTTTGCATGTGCACGCGCCTATTCCACTAAGAGAATTGTGGTTTGAGGGTTCTGGCACCTTTTCTATGTTAAACGTAGTTTGATTTTGCATCTCCATCCCTTTATGGTATTTGTGTGGTTTTGCACTGCTTATGGTTTGATTATTTCATTGCATTGTATATCATTTACATTGTTTTGTTACATTGTGTATCATTTTGCATCCTACCCTTGAACTATGCTGGTTTGATTCCTTGCAAAGGGATACGTAGGCAGCCTGCAGGCGCAACCATTTATTTTTGTCTTGTTTATTTGTCAAAGTCTTCGGCCTTATAAAAAATGGGTCGTCTTTGGGCTTTGACATTCACTCACGTCATTTTATGACTCTGAGCTCTGTCAAAGAGAGGCAACTGTAGACACCCCATTTTTGATCACCCTCAAGACTTGGGCGCCACTGATGGATTATTTGGTGAGGAAAGTTGTGCAGTGCAAAGGTTCAATTTCTTCATCAAGAGGAACTTCAAATCCTAACCACACACCTCATTTCTGGGCCAAATAAGATTTTTGACCTTAAAACCCTCTCTTTCAAAATGTTTTTGCAAGAAAGTTTCTACGATGTTCCGAGGCTCGCATTTTGTAAAATGTTGCGCTTTTCGATAAACCGAGCAAAGACAAAGTGTAAATGAATGAAAGAGAGGTGAACTCTTTGAAAAATCTTCCAAAACACCTTATTTGGGGGTTTGGGGTTGAAGAAAAGAAGAGAGGAGGGAAGAAAACTAGTTTGGGAGAAGTTCGGCATGAATCCGGTTGAGCCAAAACTGAGTAGTCTTCACTAAAAGAGGCATAAATTTTTGCACAGTTGGAAGTTTGATGTGAGGCTACCACTATTGGAAAGCTTATTTCCGGGCCTTCAATTTGGACACACGAATGACCCAAAAAGGAGTCCATATTAAGGAGATATGCCCATTTGAAGTTTGACTTACAGTGTAGATTTTTGCTGTCGGCCAGAAAAGTAGCCGGTCGGCCACTAGGCGTGGCCGGCCGGCTAGGAAAGGAAGCCTACCGGCCACTTGAAGTAGCCGACCGGCCACTAAGGTCCTAAACTCAGATATTTTACAGATCTTTTCCCTCCAGCTGTCTGTTTTGCAGATATTTCGACCAAGGCTCTCATTTTTGCTATATATGAAGGCAATATCTATCATTTTAAAAGGTTGGCAAGTTTGGGAGCTTCTTTCTCTAAAATCTCTCTCTCTCTCTCTCTCTCTCTCTCTCTCTCTCTCTCTAATTTTGTGAGCAAAATTCCAGCCTCTCTCTCTAGAAATCTCTCTCTCTTCCTATATTGTTCTTAGAAGTGAGAATTTCCTACACTCTTGCAAAGAGACCCTAGGCCAAACACCACCACCTTGGAGCTGAGGTCCTTGGAGGTCCTATTTGATGTCTAAAGCTTGGTTTAAGCTCAGAATTTGGCCTGGTTTGCCGCTGTGCTTCATAGGTAAGGCCTTGTCCCTTTAAGCTTTGTTTTCGTTAAGTGCTTGGCCATCTCTTTGTGCTATTTTGACCTGGTTTTTCAACCATAAAAAACTCTAATTTTAAGTTTTAAAAGTGGTGGTTTAAGCCTTGTTTGGTCAGGGGTTGTTTCCCCTCCCCCCCTTTTGCTCCTTAGCTTGTAAAGCCTTTTGAGCCATCTCTCAAAGCTTTTGAAATAACCTTTTCTTGGCCTTTTAACCACTGAATTCCAATGGAATATCAGTGGCAAAAACCTAATTTTGAGGTCCCAAATAGGAGGAGGTGGTCCCCCCCTCCTTGTATCTTGTTTGCATGTGTTGGTGGCCTAGCATTTGAGCATGCTTTTCTACTCTTTTGTAACTTAGTTCAGGCATGTTTTTGGCTATATTTTAACATGTTTAAACTCTGTTTTTGGCTGGTTCAGTCACTGGTTGCTTGCATCTCACACTTGTAGTGTAGTTTTGCTTACTAGCCTAACATGATTGATGATTTGGCCTATTGATCTGGCTTGTGTTAGCTTAATTCCAACACATTTTATTGCTGATTTAGCATGTTTTAAATCCGTTTTGGGTCAGTTAAGTCCTTCAAAGCTTGGTTTGCATGGCTATAGTGTAAATGGCCTGAACTAGCTTTGAGTTTTAGGACCCCTAGCATGCTTTGCTTGTGATGTTTCCATGATATGGCATCATTTAGCATATGATTTCAAAGCATATATCTGTGCCACACTCTTGCGTGTGTCACTCCTTCATTGCTTCTAAGAGTTAAGCTTTGTGCCTTGCTTGCGAGCCAACATGTGCGCATAATTTTCTTGCCTTTTGTGCCTAAGTGTAGAGGTCCTCGAACGCCCCGGGAGGGATGAGTCCCGTTCCGTTCATCTTGGGCTCACTACAGTTCAGGACTCGATGTCACGGTTCTTAATCTGAACCAAAGAGTCCAAATCCGGCAAATCGTTTTGAGAAAATAGATTTTTTTGAAAGAAGTGCCAAACATGGACTGCTTTGCCAGATACAGAGTCGCCACCTAAATATTTTATTTTGGGACATTTAGGAAACCCTGACTCGTTGCCTAAGGCCACGTGTCCGTCATCACCAAAGTTGCCTCGCCTCGGGAACTTGGGTACGATTGGGGAAGGTCACTTCGTGAGCACGCCCGCTCGCCCGATCAAAGATCGGCCTCTACTAACCATGATATCAAGTTTTGAAAACATTATGTGTTCTTATTCTGGTTATTAGCCTAGATTTACTATGTGATGCGCACAGCATACAAGTATAGACCGGGTCATCTGAATTGGAACAAAACATTTCATGTTTGTTTTTGAAAGATGGTTTGCTACTCGCAAGTAGGCTTAAAATGCAGATTTTGCCACCCTCAGGTGGGCTTAGAAAAGATGGTTTTGCCACTATCTAGTGGGCTTAAAACTCACAGTCAATGCATTGTTCCAATCCAAATAACCCAACCTTCACCCACAGGCATTCAGGCAGATATATCACATAAGCATATAGTCTCATGGTAAGCATGCTATCATGGCAGTCACTCACACACATGCAAGGATGCAAAAGCATAAAAAGTTACCGAGTACTCCAAGCCAAAACAGAAACTATGTTAGAAATCCATGCATGATCCTAACTATACAGAAATACCTAATGCAACACATGCAAGAATGCAACTAAGATAGGCTCGGCTATTCTAAACATGGCATATGGAATGCTACAGCTAACATGTATTCAACTTAGAATTGAAATACAAATGCAGTTAGTATGATGCGCCGAGCCCGGTGCATGCAAAACAGATGAATGAATGCAAACATGCTATCATACTGTATGCTAATTGAAACATGCCCTAATCTAACCATCATAAGCTGGTAAATAAAAGGGAGAAAGACGTGGGGTTGGAAGACATACATCACACTCACGCACACTTATTACAACATTGCCCTCACTCGGAGGGTCCGAATAAATAACATACAGTCCCGAATGAATAATACAGTCTGAATAAATACAAAATCCTAATTAATTAACAAATTAATCTAGGAAAGCAGTAAATTAGCATGCAAGCTGGGGACTGCCTCGACTCTGTTCCGGATGATGAATGATGCATGTTCGGGTTGCCTTGTGCGAAAATCCATTGCGCTGCCCCAATTAGCCTCTGTTTACAATTAAGCCCAGAATATTGCGCAAAGCTCTGAAAGGCTGTTGATTCTTGATTTGCTGCAACAGAGAGCAAGAAAGGGGCATGGCAAAGTATTTTCACATATGTATGCATACATCGATCCTCGTGCCACCAATCACGCATCTCGATGCATGATGGCCGAGGAGTCAAATTGCACGACTCAATATGAAATGAATGCACATAAAAACACAACAAGACCAAGACTCCATCATGGTTAATCCGGAGTGTCGACGACTGGGAATTGAGACACGTTCTGTCACTCGAAGTACGAAACGTCCCTCGTTTCCCGTGCTCGGGCTAACACCTATCCCTAACACAATGCAATATGCATGACATGCATGAATGCAACTAATATACAACCTAGCATACACAATGCTATGAAAAGGCATACGCAATGCTCGATGTAACACGGCATACATAATGCTCTAACATGTAACCTAGCATACGCAATGCTATGAAATGGAATGGCACAATGCACAATGGACTTACACCAACATGAGTGGACCTTAGCCGCACTCACATCAGTGGCCATAAGATGAAAGTGAGACACTCGAAATGCGTGCACGCATGCACGCAAACCGAGGACCGAACCTAAAGCACAAATGCCACTCTAACAAGGCATGGCAAGGCATGAAATATGGCATTCGAACATGCAAGTTCCAGCACTGAAATGTGGTGCAAAGCGACCCCGAAACATGGAAACATGGCACCCGATGCATGGAATGGTCCCGAAACACAAAACTAGGCACATGCATTGGCCTATAGCTATACAAAGAATGCATTATTTGGTCATGAAGCACAAAGATAGAACCAAGGCAGTCCCAAAACATGAACATTTCTAGTTCAAAGCATGGCCAAAAGATGCTAGCAAGATGGACTAAAATAGCATGCGATTTCGACTAGCAAACATGATTTACATGGCAAGTATATGAAGCATATGGAATCTCACCAAACCAGAAAAAATCAGTGAATAAAACATGCCAAAATATGCCCAAATAACCACTGAAATGAAGTCAACACATGCAAAAATGATGAGCTCGTTTAGAGGGCTATGCAAGGGATTATTAAGCACATACAAGATGAACACTTAGCATGGCACAAAAAACTCTGAAAATCAAATATGATAGCTCCAAAACTCACCAAATTGGGCCTGAAAAGTGGCTAAGAAGCATGCAAAGAGGGGTCCCTTTGGAAGGCCAAAATGACCATCAAACAAGTCAAGGTGAGAGGGGGTCATCCCCCTATGGTTTGGAGGCTCAAAACAGTGTTCTAGCTACTGAAAATCCACTGGATTTCAGTGGATAGAAGGCCAAACAAAGCATGCAATTGGAGCTTAGGTGTAAGGCACAAAATAAGAGGGAATCAAGCATACAAGGAAGCATGTGACCTCAAATAAGAAAATGCCCTTAATCAAACATGAATATGATGTCAAAAAAAGACTTTTTGTAGTTTGTAACAAGTCTAAAAAATGAACACAAATAGGGCTAATCTATCATGCAAAAATGGCCCTAAAAGAGAGGATAGAGACAAGGGACAGCAGCTGGCCCCAAATGGCAAAGAGCCCTTCAATAAAGTTGAATAGGGGCTCAAAACAAGGCACTTTACAGTTTATATAAAGTCTCGAAAATGAAAAAAAGTGAGGCTAAATCAACATGCAAGAAAAAGGCCTAAAAGAGGGATAAAGGGGCAAGTGGTAGTAGCTGACCTCAAACAGAGGAGAGCCCTTCAACAAAGTTGAAGAAGGGCTCAAAAAAAGACATTTCACAGTTTATGACCAAGTCCAAAACAGCTCACAAATAAGCCTAAAATATCATGCAAAAATAGGCCTAAAAGAGAGTTTAAACACAAAGGCTGAGGAGGAGACCTCAAACAGAGAAAGACCCTTGATCAAATATGGAGATGAGCTCAAAATAAGACTATTTATAGTTTGGGTCGGAGCCCAAAAATGCTTACAAGCAAGGCTTATAAATGAAGCAAGAAAGGGCTAGAAAAGGGAAAAAAGGAACTCACCCTTGAAGAGCTGACCTCCAACAAGTTTTGGTCCAAAAATCTGAGCTTCCAACCTTTGCAAATGGCTTCCAAGGTGCTGAAATGGAGTGTGGAGGTGTGGTGCTACGGGTTGGTGTATAAAATGGCCAAAAAAATAAGGTTTTGGAGCTTGGATGAGAGAGAGAGAGAGAGAGAGAGAGAGAGAGAGGATTGTATGTAATGGCTCTAAACCAATTTTGTAACCCTTCAAAATACAGCTGGGGGGTCTGGTTTTATAGAGGGAGGAGTGGAGAAAAGGGGGGGAAAATCAAATTCAAATTTCCCCCCCAAAAGACCCCCCATCGGATACAAGATCTGGGGGGAAACAGAGGGTGCAGCTGCAAGGAACCAGGTGAGAGGGTCATGGCCGGCCAGGTTCAGAGGGTTCATGTGGCCGGCTGGCCACCCCCCTGGCCGGCCGGCCAGGGTCAAAAGGTTCAAGCAAGAAAAGCTGGCCGGCCACCCAAATTGGTGGCCTCCCATGTGTGCACAACACAGCTATGTGGTCAAAACCCTGAAAATGTGAATCAGGAGAGAGAAAAACCAACTTTCTAGAGGGGTTCAAAAGGGTCAGGAAGAATTGCTGGTCGGCCATGTCATATTGGTGGCCTCCCAGGTGTGTACAACACAAATATGTGGTTGAGGGCCCAAGAAAGTGGCTCGGGAATGGTCAACACCAGCTTTCTAGCGAAGAAAACGGGCGACGGAGAGTGATAAAGGAATAAAGCTGGATTTTTCGGAACAATTGCTGGCCTCCCATCCTTCTACAAGCTTCCTAAGAATGAAAATGAGGTCTCCACCAAAAATGAGACAAAACGGATGCAAAACGAAGGTTCGGGGGCCAAAACGCGCGGCCCGGGGCCCCGAAAACTGACTATCAAGCACCGGAGGTGGCATTCGACCACGAAGTTGGTCTCTCGAGCCACAGTGTCCCTCAAAAGGGAGAAAGTAAGGTGTGCGCCAAAAACCGGAGCAAACAGAGGTAGTTAAGCGGTCCCGAACCGAGGCACACGGCCGACGGCTCTGAAAACCAAGAACCGGGCTCCAAACGGGAAAAATGGCCTACGACCACGAAACGTAGCCTACGGCCACTGAGAGATGATCTACGAGACCTCTCTGTCCCTTCTTCTCGGAGCCTGGTTCGCAAACCGAGGTAAAGCACAAAAGAGTCCGGATGTCCGGAGGCAAGGCTCGCAGCCGAGACTCTGCAACCTCCGAACGAGCACAATATGCAACATCACCGAGTGCTCAGTTGGTGATGTCAGAGTCTTAAGGTCGGTCAAAAATGGGGTGTCTACAATTGCCCCTCTTTGACAGAACTCGAAAGTCATAAGTGACGGGAGTGAATGTCAAAGCCGAGAGACGACCCATTTTTGACAAGGCCGAAGACTCAGACAAACATACAAGATAACAAAGAAATGTGCCCGCAGGCATGCCCGCAGGCGGGGGCAAAATGCAAAGCAATATGCACAAAGCCGGATGTAATTCAATGATCATACGAAGCAGCAAGCTGTAATGAAGCAAATATTCACAATAGATGCAACAGTTTTAAGCAAGAATGCAAATCTAACTATATTTCATGCAGAAAGGATATAAGAAAAGTGTGCGAGCGTGTATGATAGACACACAAAGCGAACGTGTGATAGATACACAGAGCGAACGTGTGATAGATACACAAAGTGAGCATAGTGTGATAGATACGCAAAAGGTGAACATAAAGTGTGATAGATGCACTAGGTGAACAAGTGTGGTGGATACACAAACGGTGAACACAAAGTGTGATAGATGCACTAAGTGAACAGGTATGATTGATATATTGAATGTGAACACGAAGTGTGATAGATGCACTTAGTGAACAAGTATGATTAATATACTGAATGTGAACACGAAGTGTGATAGATGCACTTAGTGAACAAGTGTGATGGATACACTAAAGGTGAACACAGAGTGTGATAGATGCACTTAGTGAACAAGTATGGTTGATATACTAAATGTGAACACGAAGCGTGATAGATGCACTTTGTGAACAAGTATGATTGATATACTGAATGTGAACACGAAGTGTGATAGATGCACTTAGTGAAAAAGTATGATTGATATACTGAACGTGAACACGAAGTGTGATAGATGCACTTAGTGAACAAAGTATGATTGATATACTAAATGTGAACACGAAAGTGTGATAGATGCACTTAGTGAACAGAGTATGATTGATATACTGAATGTGAACACGAAGTGCAATAGATGCACTTAGTGAACAGAGTATGATTGATATACTAAATGTGAACACGAAGTGTGATAGATGCACTTAGTGAACAGAGTATGATTGATATACTGAATGTGAACACGAAGTGTGATAGATGCCCTTAGTGAACAGAGTATGATAGATATACTGAATGTGAACACGAAGTGTGATAGATGCACTTAGTGAACAGAGTATGATAGATATACTAAATGTGAACACAAAAGTGTGATAGATGCACTTAGTGAACAAGTATGATTAATATACTAAAGCAATGAAGTGTGATTGATACACTGAAAGTGTGATACAGAAAACGAGAATGTGTGTGATAGATACACAAAAGTGAATATGTGCGTGATAGATACACAAAATGAGAATGTGTGTAATAGATACACAAAATGAATGAAGTGTGATTGATACACTAAATGAATAAGAGTGTAATTGATACACGAAATAAATGAGAGTGTAATTGATACACTAAGTGAATGAAGTGTGATTGATACACTAAATAAATGATCTTAAATGGAACTTCTTTGAATGAACCGTACATACAATATCGTGCATGACTAAGAAAGAAACTTGATAGGTACAATGCATTACAATGCATGATGCTTAAGGAAAGCAATAAATGGGCGAAGCGGCGCTTTAGAAAGCACCTCATGAGGTGAGTGGCGGTGAACCGTTCTTCTCCGACGGGGATCTCCCCTTGTGCTCTTCGAACACTTTTCCTTTAACTCACGATACAAAGGCTCTGGAATGCTAACAGGGGTTCTACACATAGAACACTTTGGATGCTGCCTTTCTTCCTGATCATATTCACAACTTTCCCTATTCTCCAACGGGGTGACAGACTAGGTTGGTTCAGTATCCAGAATTGAGGTGCATACACGCTATCTCAACATATGGGGCTTCCATACAGATTTCAAGCCGGGGATGTACCCATGGGTATTTAAACCAGACTTTAGTCCCGGAAATCCCAAACCTTTACGTTCTAGGCATCAGCCATTCGAACTCTAGTTTCCACCGTCGCAGTTGGTCTCCTAGGAACTCATTGCAAACACGGCCAAGATGTCCCTGGCATGAAACGGTACTCGAGGAGAGCGCTTCTGATTGCCATTTTGGCTTGAAGCAGACTTGATCTTGAGCTTGAGGTAGAGGCACACTCATACTTCGGAGCATTGGCAAGACTTGAAGAGGTACATACGGAATGTAGTCTCGGAACTTACTAAAGTTGAAACAAACTCAGATGCCCGGCATTTTCCTCTTTTGCTTTTGCTTTGCAATCCGGAACCATTATAGCTTCAGATAGCTCCTAGTTCTACTGTTCTCACATGACCTGGGTTGAACCCTGCGCTTTTATGAAAGAACAAATCCTGTTTTGCACAAATGTGGAGAACGGCACGGCACTCTGAGCACAAAACAAATTTTTTTTTTTTTTTTTGAAATTGAAATTGAGAATGAGTTCTCAACCGGGTATTGAGCCTACGACTGAACACAGCACACTACGACTCAACAACAAAGAGAAAGACGAGGGAAGACAACCTAAACACATCTACAGATGCCCGAAATGACTCAAAACAAGAATCGAGACAAACAAAACGACTGACACGACACACAGACGTGTTCCAATGGCAAGAGACCTCTTAGTGCACGAAGAGCCAGTTTCTCCGGGTATTGTTTCCCATCCTTTCTTATTTTTGATTCTCACATCACTCGGCCCTCAGGCTCGGCTTTTCTCACAAAACCCTTTTCCTTACTTTTTCTCTCAGCGTACATCTCTCTATTCTTCAATCTCTCATTTTTTTTTTTTTTTATCCCTCCCCTGGGTGGTTGATGGATAAACAAGAAGTTGCGAGCTCTTGCCCCTAGCATGCTGCTAGATTCTCTTTCTTCCGCTCACAGCTAGTGAATTCCTCCCATAGAGGGGTTGCGCTACATTTGGGTGTGTAGCTAATCTGCAGCTGACATCGATCGATCATGCTCTGCTGGGGAGTTTGGACATGATCAGATTTTTCCGGATGAGGGAGTGAAACATCTTTATCCATTCCAGTTCGTGCTTCGCACTTGGCTCGATACCTCGTTGCTCGGAGGATGAGAGAGCTTTTAGCCCTTTTCTGTTAGCTTCCGCTGTGCCCTTCTTGGCGAATAGGGTGCCCTTTCCGGCAAATGCATTGACAACGGGGGAAAGACAGGAAGCCCGACTCAACTGTGCCCTTAGTTCATTATTTTGACCATTTTTGTTTTTGGCTTTCTACTAAGACAATTTTGACCAGAATGAGAGTTAGATTAACATGCTTGTTCAATTTTCTGATTTAAAATCATGCAAGTTAGGCTGTGAGCACTGAAAATTTTCCTTTTTTGGGTCCAAGAAAGGGTCCAGTTTAAAAAAAAATGGAATACTTTTCGAGAAAATAGTCAACTTCAGTAAAAATTCTCAAAAACTATTTTTGCAAACGGCCACTGCTCAACGAGCACGGAACCCGCTCTTGAGATGCACAACCTCAGGTTCGAAGGAAAATTGCCCCTTGCTTGAGGGGAGTTGCATGGCAACGGAAAGTTGCCCCTTGTTCGAATGGCACCGCAGCGCATTGAATGGCAACAGAAAGTTGCCCCTTGTTTGAATGGCACCGCAGCGCATTGAATGGCAACGGAAAGTTGCCCCTTGTTTGAATGGCACCGCAGCGCATTGTAGTCAGTCCTCAGAGTGACGAACACAACCAAATTCTCGGATACAGAGAAGGCGAAGATGATCAAAACCATTACATGGGCACAATCAATTTGAAGTGTTTTACGGCTGGATTTCAGAATGAAGTTGCCTACGTATCCCAAAGATGGGAATCAAGCCTTACGTAGTTCGGGGTTAAGGTACACTCGGGTATTTAACCTCTCCTTTTTATGCTCTAACTTTTGCCAAGGCGCCTGTTGCGGGTTTTCAACCTTGGGAGCTTTGTTTTTCTTCTTTTCAATTCTTTTCATTTCTTTTTTCATCTTTTCTTTGCATTTTTTTTTCTTCTTTTTTTTTTGTTCTTTTCTTCTTTTTCTCTTTTTTTTGTTCTTTTTCTTCTTTTCTTGCTCTAACTTTTGCCTGGGTCGCCCTTCCGGGTTTTCAGCCCAGCGAGCCTCTCAAGGGTAAAAGTGTAGCTTTGTCCATGTCAAATGGTTTTAAGATCCTGAAGTCATCTGAATCTAGGAGAATGGCTGCTGTTCGCTGACGATGCAGGAGTCCGTCCAATGGGGGCTGAATTTGCCCCTAGTGTTGTGGATGGGAACTCATTTGTCCTTCAGCAATAATTCCTTCTTTCCTCCCTTTTGGGATTTGGCATTTTTGCCAGTCTTCATTGATTTGCAGAATGGCCCACCTTCAACTCTTCGAGCACATCTGACATTTTTCTGCCCCTAGGTCGAGGGCTGCTTCGAATCTGGCCACACAGGCCTCACATTGTAGTTGACCGATGAACATTCTGAGTTTCAAGTTCAAGGTTTGAAAGTGAGGGGTCGAGTCTCGAGGCTGAGAGCGATCCTAGGCTGCACAATCTCAAGAGCGATTCCACACAGGTCTTCGCAGGACCGCGCAAAACACTTTTTGAAAGTTTTTAAGAAAGCGACAAATTCTCGCGCTGAAGACAGTGTAGAACCAATCTGGATCAAAGCTAGGGTCCTTCTCAGTACTCACACTAACAAGCATGATTTCATTCATTAAGGGCTTAGCATGCCTCTTTTTCTCTCAGTTGATCAAATTTTTTCAAATCCCGAGGAATTCCTTCCTCTTCATTTTCACCACAGTGTTTGAAAAAGTTTTGAAAAACTTAGGTCAATGCAATGAGTTCGAGGCACAGAAAAGTAGGCGAAAAGTACTACCGTTTGATTCAAATCTTCTAGCACAACTGGCGCACGGCCGAAGCAAATATAAGAGTGTGAAAATCACTGCTGTTTCATTGAGATCTGTTGGCACAACTGGCTCCTCGGTAGAAACAGACTCAAAGAAAGCAAAAAGACAAACGCAAAACAAAACAGTGATGTCCGAGGTAATACCCCCGGGATCACCCGACTCCTATATAATAGGACTGACTCGATACGACAAGACAGACCTCAACTGACTCAGTATGAAAAGACTGACTCAAAACAAAACAACAAGACTGACTCAATACCCAAGTCAGAATGTACAAATTACAAACATTCGTGAATGTGCTCAAAACAGTGCATGCCATCCACCATATCTGGAGTTAATTGAGCATCGCCCGCAGGTGGTTCATCCCCCGATCACATCACATTATCCCCCACAAGTTCACTGATCAAGTGCCGATAGACTTTGTAGGACCTGGTGCAGCAATGACCCCACTGTCAAGCAGATCTTGTACATCATGGCGCAGACGAAAGCAACTGTTGGTGTCATGACTGGTTTGTTGATGGTAGGCACAGTATTTAGTCTGGTCATGCTTTGCAGGGATAGGATCGGGTAGGGGCCGTTGTTCCAACGGTTTCAGATGTCCTTTCCGGAGTAAGACCTCTAGAGCCTTTGACAAAGGCATATGAAGCGGAGTGAAAACCCTCTTGACTCGAGGTGGATATTTGGTTTGCTGTGAGCTACTTCCGGACGCACCGGTAAATGGAGTAGCCTTTTTTGATGTGGTGGTGGTGACCATGCCCACTTCAGAAGATCTTGCAGCTGCATCACCATTGGTGGTCGCATTCGAACTGCAGGAAAACGCCCGCCTAGGCTGCTCCTTCTCGTGGTCAATAAGGCCCTGCTTCATGGCATCCTCGATCTGTACTCCCATCTCATGCAAATCTGAAAAGGTAGGGAAGGGAGCACGATCATTTTCTGCATTAGTTTGGGCTGGAGGTTGCGCACAACCATCTGTATTTGATCCTTATCCGTTGGCCTAATGGTCATCATTGAGGCCTTGGCCCTCCAGCGGGCCACAAAGTCAGAGAAGCCCTCTTTCGGCTCTTGCCTGGTCGTCTCAAGATCACGGGTTGTGATCTCGATCTGGGTATTGTATGAATATTGTGCGACGAAGGCCTCGGCCATCTCCTCCCAGCGTCGTTTCACTGAATCCTCCAATTTGGCGTACCAGATGGCCGCGATACCCGACAGGGTCCTGCCAAAAAGGGAGAGCTTCTGTAATCTTGTCAAGCCCATCGGGCGCAGAACATCTGAAAACAAACTCAAGTGGACCATGGGATCTCCTGACCCGTCAAAACGGTCGATATGAGGCATCTTGAACCTGTCCGGCAGTGTCACAGCTGCGTCGACGTACCCGTCCTCAATGTCCGGGATGGATTTTACCCCCTGGGATTTCTTGAACAACTTCTCAAGCTTGCTCAATTTCAACGATGTAGGGTCGACCTCAGACTCGAAGGGTGAGTCCAGTATTGGTAGGTGTTTTGGACAGCTGGGGTAAGATCGGGGGTGGAGCTGCCCCTGTAGGAATGTCCGTACCTTCCTGGGTATTCTGAACGTTCGTTGTCTCCTCGGGAATTGGAACTCCTGGTGGGGGAGGAGCTTGATACGAAGCAGATGCTCCATTTTGCAACCTAGTAATGAGCTCGGCCTGCTGGGCCATGATTGTAGCCTGCTGCTTGGAAAATTCCGCTTGGCGGACAGCGTCTTGCTGCATGAGTTTCATACTCTCTTGAAGCTGGCGCATCATTGCCTCCATCCCTGATGTATTCTGCTGATCCATTTGACTGACCGGTATATCTACCTCTGTGATTAAAACTAAGGCCTCAGCCTGACTGTTCACTGGTGGGGTGGATAAGGGCCACTGATCTGGGAACTGCTGAACTGGTGATCCGTGCCTGCCTGTCCCTTTTACCCTGCCTCTGACAAAGGAACACTGATTGCCTTTGAACTGAATCTCTGACCTGACAAAGTCTATCAGCACAAGTTCGATGAACCTCGGGGGATATTGGAGCCTTCTGAAGCTATGGTTCCAAGACTACCTAGCAAAAGAGAAAACAACCAGCATCTTAGCCTGATTTCACCAGAACAGATACGAGCATGGTTGAATGAGTGTGCTCTCTACTGAATTCTGCCCAAAATTCTACCGGTAAACTGATACCCTCAGGTAAAACTGAATCCCAAAATACTGAACTGGTGCCCGCAGGCCTGATGCCCAAACTTGCAAACTGATACATGCATTCCTGTAGAGACGCACTCTAAAAGCACATAGCAAGCAAGTGAGAGCCAAAACACCCCTATGTTGGGGTAGGGTTTCCCTGTCCTATTTTGTCAGGAGCTAGGGTTTCACTATGCACGCAGCGGTTTCAATCAACCTATCGGGTAAGCAACCTGTCCTAGCTTGGAATGGTCACTATGGATTCCGAATATGCACTAGGTCGAATGGTCAAAAGGGTGCCCCGGTAAAACCGGGGTTTGTGTTCCCATACTGGCAGAGCCCGTAACCGGTAAGCCTTATGGCACGCAGCCTCTGGCAAACTGCTCAGGAATAACAGATGGCAAACACGATGTCCTAGGCGCACCAATGCACATGCAATGCAAAGAAACACACAAGTGTAATCAAAACAAGATATCATGAGTTCGAGTCAAGTTCTCTAAATCCCCAGCAGAGTCGCCAGAAACTGTAGATGTCCCCGAACGCCCCGGGAGGGATGAGTCTCGTTCCGTTCATCTTGGGCTCACTACATTCAGGACTCGATGTCACGGTTCTTAATCTGAACCAAAGAGTCCAAATCCGGCAAATCGTTTTGAGAAAACAGATTTTTTTGAAAGAAGTGCCAAACATGGACTGCTTTGCCAGATACAGAGTCGCCACCTAAATATTTTATTTTGGGAAATTTAGGAAACCCTGACTCGTTGCCTAAGGCCACGTGTCCGTCATCACCAAAGTTGCCTCGGCTCGGGAACTTGGGTATGATTGGGGAAGGTCACTTCATGAGCACCCCCGCTCGCCCGATCAAAGATCGGCCTCTACTAACCATGATATCAAGTTTTGAAAACATTATGTGTTCTTATTCTGGTTATTAACCTAGATTTACTATGTGATGCGCACAGCATACAAGTATAGACCGAGTCGTCTGAATTGGAACAAAACATTTCATGTTTGTTTTTGAAAGATGGTTTGCTACTCGCAAGTAGGCTTAAAATGCAGATTTTGCCACCCTCAGGTGGGCTTAGAAAAGATGGTTTTGCCACTATCTAGTGGGCTTAAAACTCACAGTTAATGCATTGTTCCAATCCAAATAACCCAATCTTCACCCATAGGCATTCAGGCAGATATATCACATAAGCATATAGTCTCATGGTAAGCATGCTATCATGGCAGTCACTCACACACATGCAAGGATGCTAAAGCACAAAAACTTACCGAGTACTCCAAGCCAAAATAGAAACTATGTTAGAAATCCATGCATGATCCTAACTATACAGAAATACCTAATGCAACACATGCAAGAATGCAACTAAGATAGGCTCGGCTATTCTAAACATGGCATATGGAATGCTACAGCTAACATGTATTCAACTTAGAATTGAAATACAAATGCAGTTAGTATGATGCGCCGAGCCCGGTGCATGCAAAACAGATGAATGAATGCAAACATGCTATCATACTGTATGCTAATTGAAACATGCCTAATCTAACCATCATAAGCTGGTAAATAAAAGGGAGAAAGACGTGGGGTTGGAAGACATACATCACAGTCACGCACACTTATTACAACATTGCCCTCACTCGGAGGGTCCGAATAAATAACATACAGTCCCGAATGAATAATACAGTCCGAATAAATACAAAATCCTAATTAATTAACAAATTAATCTAGGAAAGCAGTAAATTAGCATGCAAGCTGGGGACTGCCTCGACTCTATTCCGGATGATGAATGATGCATGTTCGGGTTGCCTTGCGCGGAAATCCATTGCGATGCCCCAATTAGCCTCTGTTTACAATTAAGCCCGGAATATTGTGCAAAGCTCTGAAAGGCTGTTGATTCTTGATTTGCTGCAATAGAGAGCAAGAAAGGGGCATGGCAAAGTATTTTCACATATGTATGCATACCTCGATCCTCGTGCCACCAATCACGCATCTCGATGCATGATGGCCGAGGAGTCGAATTGCATGACTCAATATGAAATGAATGCACATGAAAACACAACAAGACCGAGACTCCATCATGGTTAATCCGGAGTGTCGACGACTGGGAATTGAGACACGTTCCGTCACTCGAAGTACGAAACGTCCCTCGTTTCCCGTGCTCGGGCTAACTCCTATCCCTAACACAATGCAATATGCATCTAATATACAACCTAGCATACACAATGCTATGAAATGGCATGCGCAATGCTCGGTGTAACACGGCATACACAATGCTCTAACATGCAACCTAGCATACGCAATGCTGTGAAATGGAATGGCACAATGCACGATGGACTTACACCAACATGAGTGGACCTCAGACGCACTCACATCAGTGGCCATCAGATGAAAATGAGACACTCAAAATGTGTGCACGCATGCACGCAAATCGAGGACCGAACCTAAGGCACAAATGCTACTCTAACAAGGCATGTGTAGACACCCCATTTTTGACCAACCTTAAGACTCAGACGTCACCGATTGAGCGCTCGGTGATGTTGCATATTGTGCTCATTCAGAAGTCTCAGAGTCGCGGCCGTGCGCCCTGCCTCCGGACTTCCGAACTCTCTTCTATGCTTTGTCTCGGTTTGCGAACCAGACTCGGTTTTTCTCTATTTTCTTCCTGAGGGGAGGGAGAGGTCTAGCAGATCATCTCCCAGTGGCCGTGGGCTACGTTTCGTGGCCGTAGGCCATTTTGCCCATTTCGGAGCCCGGTTCCCGGTTTTCGGAGCCGTCAGGCTGTGTGCCTCGGTTCGGGACCGCCCAACCATCTCCGTTTCCTCCGGTTCTTGGCAAGTGCCTCTGTTTTATCATACCGAGGGACACTGGGGTCTCAGATACCCACTTCGTGGCTGAATGCCACTTTCGGTGCTTACAGCCGGTTTTCGGGCCCCGAACCTCGCAGTTTGGCCCTCGAGCATTCGTTTTGCATCGGTTTTTGTTCAGTCTTGGCAAGTGCCTCTGTTTCTTCATAAGGAGGCACACTGGGGTCTTAGATACCCACTTCGTGGCTGAATGCCACTTTCGGTGCTTACAGCCGGTTTTCAGGCCCCGAACCTCGCGGTTGGGCCCCCGAGCATTCATTTTGCATTAGTTTTTGTTCAATTTTGGCAGGTACCTCTGTTTTAGCACCAGGAAGATCACTGGAGGTTGGGAGGCCAACAATTATCTTAGAAAACCAGTTTCGCTCCTCCGGCGCCCGTTTTTCTCACTTCCGGGCTAATGTTGAACACCCTAGGGATATTTTCTTCGAGCCGAGGCCACATATTTGTGATGAGGGGACATGGGAGGACACCAAAAAGTGGTGGTCGGCCAGTAATTGTTATTTTCATTTTTTAGCCTCTCTTTCAAGTTCAATGTTGTGACTCCTGTTTCAGAGTTGCCAAATTCCAACCTTGGAACCTTGTTCTATACACCTGGGAGGACACCAAAAGTTGGTGGTCGGCCAGCAATTGTTGACTTCATTTTTGGCCATGGCCGGCCGGCCAGGGGGAGTGGCTGGCCGACCAGTTGGGGTGGCCGGCCGGCCACCTTCAAGAAATCCACCTGGCCGGCCAGCTTTCTGCTTTTGAACCCTTTACAGCTGTCCAGCTGCTTTTCAAAATATCCCTGTCCTCCGTGGGATATTTTGGGAGGGAAAGCTTGGATGCATTTCCCTCCCCTTTTACACCCTTTTTGATCCATTTAAGGGGCTGAGCTTCTCTTCCATTGCCTCCATTTCCATAGCAAAAAATTCAAAAAAGCTTCAAGTTTCTAGCCCCTTTCTTCAGCAACCCTAAGCCTCACCATCACCACCTCCATTTCAGCAGCAAAGGAGTGTTTTCCAGAGGCTAAGAAGCAACAAATTGAAGCCAAGAAGCCATAAAAGACTTGTCTCCAAGGGTAAGCCTCTAATTCCCTTTTTCGTGCACAATTTTGCTTCAATTCTTTACCCTACTTGCTCACTGTTTTGGGCTCCGACCCCTACTGATTTTAGGATTATTTTGAGCCCCTCTACAACATTGTAGAAGGGCTCAACCTTGTTTGGCATCTCTATCATGCACCTCTTTCAATATCACCTCTTATGCCAATATTTTGCATGCTTTGTTTGGATTATGAGTGATCCATCTTCGAGCCTGATATAAAATGTGAGTGGGCCTGTTTTGAGCCCCTCTTCAACATTGAAGAAGGGCTCAACCATGTTTGGCCTCTCTATCATGCACTTTCTTTGTAATTCTTCCAATTTACCGTAAAATTGCATGATTTCTTTAGTCTATTTGAAGTGTGATTTTGAGCATGCCATTAACTGAGATTGAGCTTATTTTGTGTCCCTCTACATTATTGTAGAAGGGATCAACTTGGTTTGGGGTCTCCATGTTACACTTGCCTTTATATCTCTCTTTGACCCCACTTTGCATGCCTTTTTTAAGCTTATCTAGCTTCTGATTTCAGCCTTCATCAGGCTAGGAAAGTGTCTTAAAATGACCCATTCTTCATGTTTTGTTAAGGGTCCAAGGTTGTTTGATGCATGCTTTTGGTACCTCATGTTATAGCCTTTGTTGGCTCATTATTTTGCATGCTATGTTTAGCCTATCTACATACTGAATTGGGAGATGTCATCTCTTGTAAATGTGCATATTTTTGGCCCCTATTTAATTTTTTAGAACTGTATTTTTCAGTTTGAGCATTGTATATACCACTTGCTTTGTAATTCTCCTCTTTCCCCCATTTTTTGCAAGCTATTTTTGCCATACTTGTGATCATTGTTTGGCCATCCTTTGTACTGAAAAAATGCTAGTTTAGGGGCTGCCTTGCTACTGTTTTACATGTTATGTCCATATTGTGCATGTTTAGTAGGGCTGTAGGCCGTTTCGGGTGCATAACGTTGCATTTCGGGCATCGGGTGTAATTTTGTCATAATTCGGGGACTGTTTTTGCATCATTTTGGCTGCTGAAATTTACATTTTCCATATGCCATATGCTACATTTCATTCATATCATCGCCTCGGTTTGCGCGCCCGTGGGCACGCATTTCGAGGCATCTCATTTTCATCCGCCGGCCTCCCGTATGAGAGTGGCTGAGGTCCTCTCATGTTGGTATAAGTCCATTCTGCATTCCGTATGCCATTTTCGCAGCATTGCATTCCGTATGCCATTCTCTCGGTTTGCGTGCCCGTGGGCACGCATTTCGAGACATCTCATTTTAGTCTCATTGTATATCATTCCCATGTCATTTTGCATTCCGTATGCATCGCCTCGATTGGCGTGCCCGTCTGGCACGCACTCCGAGGCGTCTCATTTTCATAGCATTGTGCATGCTAGGATTATATTTTAGTTGCATTCATGCATATCATGCATATTGCATCGTGTTCGGGATAGGAGTTAGCCCGGGCACGGGAAACGAGGCACATTTCGTACTCCGAGTGACGGAACGGGTCTCAATTCCCAAGTCACCGACACTCCGGATTACCCATGATGGAGTTAGGTTTTGTTGTAGCATTCATCTGCATTGCACCCAATATTGAGTTGTGCAATCCGACTCCTCGGCCATCATGCATCGATATGCGTGATTGGTGGCACGAGGATCGAGGCATGCATATATTTGTGAAATACATTGCTATGCCCTTTTCCTGCTCTCTGTTGCAGCAAAATAAGGAATCAGCAACTTTTCGGCGTCTGGCGCGCATTGCGAGAAACATTGCAAACAGAGGCTAAATTGGGCATCCCAATGGATTTCCAAAAGGCATCCGGCATACATCATTCATCAGAAGTGAGGCAGCCCCTCCTGGCTTGCAAGCCAATTTTAAAGCTTTCTTAGTTTAATTTGTTAATTAAATTTCAGACTGTAATATTCTTTCATTCGGACTGTATTATTATTTATTCGGACCCTCTGTGCGAGGGAAAAATTGTAATAAGTGTGCGTGAGTGTGATGTATGTCTTCCAACCCCACGTCTTTCTTCCCTTTTATTTACCTGCTTATGATGGTTAGATATAGGGCATGTTTCAATTAGCATACAGTATGACAGCATGTTTGCATCATTCATCTGTTTTGCACGCACCAGGGCTCGGCGCATCATACAAACTGCATTTGTATTTCAATTCCAAATTGAGTACGTGTTAGTTGTAGCATTTCATGTGCCATGTCTAGAATAGCCGAGCCTGCTATAATTGCATTACTGCATGCGTTGCATTAGGCATTCCTGCATATTTAGGATCATGCATGATTTCTAATCAATTTTTGTTTTTGGCTTGGAGTACTCGGTGAGTTTTATGCTTTAGCATCCTTGCATGCGTGTGAGTGTTGCCATGAATAGCATGCTTACCATGAGGCTAACTGCTTATGTGATATAACTGCCTGAATGCCTGTGGGTGAAGGTTGAGTTACTTGGAGTGGAACAAATCATTGAATGTTTGTTTTAAGCCCACTAGATGGTGGCAAAATCATGTTTTCTTAAGCCCACCCGAGGGTGGCAAATCCGCGTCTTAGCCTACCTGCGGGTAGCACCATCAAACCATTTTCAAACAAACAAACATGAAATGTTTCGTCCCAATTCAGGCGGCTCAGTCTATATTTATTTGCTGCGAGCATCACATAGTAACCTAGGCTAATAACCGGAATAAGAACTCACAATGTTTTCAAAATAAGATATCATGGTTAGTAGAGGCCGGTCTTTGACCGGGCGAGCGGGGGTGCTCACGATGTGACCTTCCCCAATCGTACCCAAGTTCCCGAGCCAACTTTGGTGATGACGGACACGTGGCCTTTGGCACCGAGTTAGGGTTTCCTAAATTTCCCATTTAAAAAACATTTAGGTGGCGACTCCGTATCTGGCAAAGCAGTCCATGTTTGGCACTTCTTTTAAATATCTGTTTTTCAAAACGATTTGCCGGATTTGGACTCTTTGGTTCAAGATTAAGAACCGTGACATTTGAGTCCTTGAACTGTAGTGACCCCAATATGAACAGAACGGGACTTAACCCTCCCGGGGCGTTCGGGGACGTCTACAGCATGGCAAGGCATGAAATATGGCATTCGAACATGCAAGTTTCAGCACTGAAATGTGGTGCAAAGCAACCCCGAAATATGGAAAGATGGCACCCGATGCATGGAATGGCCCCGAAACACACAACTAGGCACATGCATTGGCATATAGCTATACAAAGCATGCATTATTTGGTCATGAAGCACAAAGACAGAACCAAGGCAGTCCCAAAACATGAACATTTCTAGTTCAAAGCATGGCCAAAAGATGCTAGCAAGATGGATTAAAATAGTATGCAATTTCGACTAGCAAACATGATTTACATGGAAAGTATATGAAGCATATGGAATCTCATCAAACCAACCAAAATCAATGAACAAAATATGCCAAAATATGCCGAAATAACCACTGAAATGAAGTCAACACATGCAAAAATGATGAGCTCCTTTAGAGGGCTATGCAAGGGATTATTAAGCACATACAAGATGGACACTTAGCATGGCACAAAAAACTCTGAAAATCAAATATGATAGCTCCAAAACTCACCAAATTGGGCCTGAAAAGTGGCTAAGAAGTATGCAAAGAGGGGTCCCTTTGGAAGGCCAAAATGACCATCAAACAAGTCAAGGTGAGAGGGGGTCATCCCCCTATGCTTTGGAGGCTCAAAACAGTGTTCCAGCCACTGAAAATCCACTGGATTTCAGTGGCTAGAAGGCCAAACAAAGCATGCAATTGGAGCTTAGGTGTAAGGCACAAAATAAGAGGGAATCAAGCATACAAGGAAGCATGTGACCTCAAATAAGAAAATTCCCCTAATCAAACATGAAGATGATGTCAAAAAAAGACTTTTTCCAGTTTATAACAAGTCTAAAAAATGAACACAAATAGGGCTAATCAATCATGCAAAAATGGCCCTAAAAGAGAGGATAGAGACAAGGAACAGAAGCTGGCCCCAAATGGCAAAGATCCCTCAAAAAAGTTGAAGAGGGGCTTAAAAAAAGGCACTTTACAGTTTACATCAAGTCTCAAAAATGAAAACAAGTGAGGCTAAATCAACATGCAAGAAAAAGGCCTAAAAGAGGGATAAAGGGGCAAGTGGTAGCAGATGGCCTCAAACAGAGGAGATCCCTTCAAGAAAGTTGAAGAGGGGCTCAAAAAAAGACATTTTACAGTTTATGACCAAGTCCAAAACAGCTCACAAATAAGCCTAAAATATCATGCAAAAATAGGCCTAAAAGAGAGTTTAAACACAAAGGGTGAGGAGGAGACCTCAAACAGAGAAAGACCCTTGATCAAACATGGATATGAGCTCAAAATAAGACTATTTACAGTTTGGGTCGGAGCCCAAAAATGCTTGCAAGCAAGGCTTATAAATGAAGCAAGAAAGGGCTAGAAAAGGGAAAAAAGGAACTCACCCTTGAAGAGCTGACCTCCAGCAAGTTTTGGTCCAAAAATCTGAGCTTCCAACCTTTGCAAATGGCTTCCAACGTGCTGAAATGGAGTGTGGAGGTGTGGTGCTACGGGTTGATGTATAAAATGGCCAAAAAAACAAGGTTTTGGAGCTTGGATGAGAGAGAGAGAGAGAGGATTGTATGTAATGGCTCTAAACCAATTTTGTAACCCTTCAAAATACAGCTGGGGGGTCTGGTTTTGTAGAGGGAGGAGTGGAGAAAAAGGGGGGGGGGGCGAAATCAAATTCAAATTTCTCCCCCAAAAGAGCCCTCTTCGGATACAGGATCTGGGGGGAAACAGAGGGTGCAGTTGCAAGGAACCAGGTGAGAGGGTCATGGCCGGCCAGGTTCAGAGGGTTCATGTGGCCGGCTGGCCACCCCCCGTGGCCGGCCGGCCAGGGTCAAAAGGTTCAAGCAAGAAAAGCTGGCCGGCCACCCAAATTGGTGGCCTCCCATGTGTGCACAACACAACTATGTGGTCAAAACCCTGAAAATGTGAACCAGGAGAGAAAAAAACCAACTTTCTAGAGGGGTTCAAAAGGGTCAGGAACAATTGCTGGCCGGCCATGTCATATTGGTGGCCTCCCAGGTGTGTACAACACAAATATGTGGTTGAGGGTCCAAGAAAGTAGCCCGGGAATGGTCAACACCAGCTTTCTAGCGAGGAAAACGGGCGACGGAGAGTGATGAAGGAATATAGCTGGCTTTTCGGAACAATTGCTGACCTCCCATCCTTCTACAAGCTTCCTAACAATGAAAATGAGGTCTCCACCAAAAATGAGACAAAACGGATGCAAAACGAAGGTTCGGGGGCCAAAACGCACGGCCCGGGGCCCCGAAAACTGACTATCAAGCACCGGAGGTGGCATTCGACCACGAAGTTGGTCTCTCAAGCCACAGTGTCCCTCAAAAGGGAGAAAGTAAGGTGTGCACCAAAAACCGGAGCAAATGGAGGTAGTTAAGCGGTCCCGAACCGAGGCACACGGCCGACGGCTCCGAAAATCGGGAACCGGGCTCCAAACGGGAAAAATGGCCTACGACCACGAAACATAGCCTACGGCCACTGAGAGATGATCTATGAGACCTCTCCCTCCCTTCGAGAAGAGAAAACGGAGAAAACGGAGCCTGGTTCGCAAACTGAGGCAGAGCACAAAAGAGTCCGGAAGTCCAAACGCAAGGCTCGCAGCCGAGACTCCGCAACCTCAGAACGAGCACAATATGCAACATCACCGAGCACTCAGTTGGTGACGTCTGAGTCTTAAGGTCGGTCAAAAATGGGGTATCTACACTAAGTTTTAGCATGATTAGGCCACTGATTTGGCATGTTTTAGGTCTGTCCATAGCTGATTTGGTCATTTGAGCTTTGTATTGCATACCTCTAGTGTTGTGTCCTTCACTAGTTTCAATGCTTTTGACTCTTAACATGTTGTGCATTGTTTGTTTGCATGATTTTAAGTCATTTAGCATGTCACTTCAGTGCTAAAATATATGTCATTGCACTTCATTGTTTCACTCTTTCATTCACTTTGAAAGAGGTCTTTAGCCCCTTGTTGGCTTGAGCATGGAATTGAGGCTCTCATGCCTAATGGTTTTAGCCTTCTCTTGAGGGTTTCTACTAACCAAAAGCATGAGGCTTCTTTCATGCTCAAGGTGCTTGTGGCTTAAACCATCTCTCTCATTAGAGGACCTTCACATTGGACTTAACTGGTTACAGGATTAATTGGTAAGCTAAATGTAGACCCGCCCGAACTTCCTCCGTACGCCCCCCCTTTCGGAGAGGGCTCGAATTAGGTCCCGGCTACTACAGTTCGGACTCCTGTCATGGTTCTGAATCTAATCTCACAACGTGCAATGTGAGACTGATAAACACCAAAGAGTCCAAATCTGGCAAATCGTTTTGGAAAATCGATTTTGAGTAAAAAAGCAACAAACATGGACTGCTTTGCCAGATTACAGAGTCGCCACCTAAATATTTTTTTTTTGGGAAATTTAGGAAACCCTGACTCATACCTAAGGCCACGTGTCCGTCATCACCAAAGTTGCCTCGGCTCGGGAATTTGGGTACAAGTGGGGAAGGTCATGACATGAGCACCCCCGTTCGTCAGATCAAAGATCGGCCTCTACTATCATGATATGTTGTTTTATAGACACGTGTGTTCTTATTCCAGTTATTAGCTAATGTTACTATGTGATGCGCACATCATACAAGTATAGACTCGATCATGAGAATTGGAACAAAACAACTCATGCTTGTTTTGGAAAATGGTTTGAAATTTGCCACCCTCGAGTGGGCTTTAAAACATGATTTTGCCACTTCACAAAGCGGGCTTAAAACTTACCATCATCGAGTTGTCCCAATTCAGGCAATCAAGCCTCTACCCACAGGCATTCAAGCAGTTAAGCACTTAAGCAAATAGCCCCATTGCAAGCATGCTATCTTGGCAACACTCACACTCATGCAAGTATGCTAAAGCGTAAATACTTACAGTGTACTCCGAGCCAAAACAGAAAACTAGTTAGCAATAATGCATTATCCTAACTATACAAGATGCCTAATGCAACACATGCAACAATGCAACTAAATAGGCTCGGCTATCTAAGATGGCATATGAATACAACAACTTGATACATGTATTCAAAGAAGTGTTGAAATACGATACAGTTTGAATGATGCGCCGAGCCCGGTGCATACAATACAAATGAATGATGCAAACACGTAAAGTATAAGGTATGCAAATTGAAAAATGTCCTAAAACTAACCACCGAAAGCGGTTAAGTAAAAGGGAGAAAGAAGTGGGGTTGGAAGACATGCACACACACACGCATGCTTATTACAACAATACGCTCTCGCGAAGGAGGGTCCGAATAAATAAGCTAACTAGCTATGCTAAGCAAAGCTAATTATTATAGACAAACTAATTACCTATTCTAGCTAATTAATTATTACAAACCAAATTGAATAACTAGCTAATCTAAGCTAATTAGAATGTTACAACATGAACTAAGCTGAATTAATTACAGAACATGTAATTAACTACATCTAGCTAATAAAGCGATGAGGATGGCCCCGCGGGCGAGTGAGGTATGCATGCTCGGTTGCTTCCTCCCAAAAATCCACTACCTTGTCTCTAGATGGCTCTGTTTGCACATCTTTGAACCTCTGAAAATTGTGCCAACCTCCAGATTGCTTCTATTTGATCTCAAGAACACATTGATGGCCGATCGGCCATGGTTGGTGATCATCGACCAAAACTCGTGGCCGGTCAACCAGTACTGGTGGCCGGTCGGCCACTGCTTCCCTACATTTCCTCCTTTTGCTGCAACAGAGAGCAAACAGAGGCATGTCAATGTATTTGAAAGGAAATGTGTGTACTGCCACCCTCCTTATCATGTCTCAAGCTCAAATGAGTGTGGCACTTCGCTCTCAAGCCACCAACCAAGCATTTTCAATGCATGGTGGCCAAAGAACCAAGCTTGTACAAGCTTAATGAATGTGCACATAAGACTCGAAAGGCCTCCACCCTATCATGCACAATCAAGGGGGATGACGACTAAGAAATGTGACACGTTTCATCACTTTGAGTCCGAAACGTCTCACATTTCTTGTGTTTGGATTAACATCTTATCCAAACACAAGCAATGCAAATAACATGCAAACACTTCATGTATAACATGCTAAGGGCCAAATACAATGAAACTAGTGATGGAAACAACACTAGAGACATGCAATACAATGCTCAAATGATCAAACCAGCTCAAGACAGAGCTACATCATGCCAAAACAGTGGCCTAATCATGCTGAAACTTAGGCACAAAAAGCAAGAAAAACATGCTCGCATGTTGGCTCACAAATAAGACACAAAGCATAGCTCTCAAAAGCATTGAAGGAGTGGAATATGTGAGAGTATGACAGTGATATAAGCTCTAAAATTACATTCCAAATGATGCCATATCATGCAAATAACTCAAACAAAGCATGCTAGGGGCTCCAAAACACAAAGCTAGCAAAGCCAACTATACCATGGCCATACAAGGCAAGCCTCAAAGGACGAAGACCACTCAAAACAGAGCTAAAACATGCTAAATCAGAGCCAAAAACATGCTGAGTCTAGGTCACAAAAGAGTAGAAAGATAGGCTAACTCATTAGGCATGTTAGGCTAGTAAGCAAGATTACACTACAAGTGCAAGATGCAAGCAACCAATGACTAAACCAGCCAAAAATAGAGTTTAAACATGCAAAAATATAGCCAAAAACATGTTTGAACTAAGCTAACATAAGCCATAAAAACATGCTACTTTGTAATGGTAACAAGGCTTGGCATAAAGACACAAGGAGGGGAGGCCACCCCCTCCCATTTGGGACCTCAAGACAAGCTTTCTACCACTGAAATTTCCCTGGAATTCAGTGGTTTAAAGGCCAAAACAATGTTATTTCAAAAGCTTTAAAAGGTGGTACAAAACTTAACAAAGAAGCCATAAAGGAGGGTGAATCACCCTTAACTCCAAAAACACTTTAAAGCACCATTTTTTAGCCTCAAAAATAGAGGTTTTTGCAGTTGACAACTTGGCCAAAAAAACATGCAAAGGTGGCCAATCCAACGTACAAAAGCAAGCTTAAAGGGGGGAAAGTGGCTTACCCTTGAAGCATAGCAGCAAAGGACTACAACTCTGAGCTAGAACCAGCTTTTTGAGCCCAAACAAGACCTTCAAGCACCTCAGCAACAAGGTGGTGGTGTTTGGCTAAGGGGTTGTGTGCAAAAAATGCAAAGAACACTCACTTTCAAGCAATATATATATATAGAGTGAGAGAGAGTTCTAGAGAGAGCGAAATTTTTTTCCTAAATTTTCAGAACCTCTGAAAAGGGAGAGGGACCTCCCCTTATATACACAAAGTAAGTAAAAGTTTGCTTGACAAGCTAAAAGCTTGTTTCCATCCCTCCATACACGTGTATGGAGGATGGCTTCAGTGCTCAACAGCTGGCACACAAAATATCTGAAAAAGCACAAAAAAGGCCGTCGGCCATTATCAGGGGCCGACCGGCCATTAATGAGGCCAACCGGCCATCAGTGTAGCTGATCGGCCACCACTGATGGCCAATGGACAACAGCCCTGGCCGATGGGTTATAGGGTTCGCCGAGAGGCCACCCTCTTCCCCCAGAAGCAAAGCCACAAGCCCTTGGTCCACAACCAAGCACAAAATAGAGAAGTTGAGAGGCTCCAAGGCATGGTGCTCAGCCGAGACCCTCAGGAACTCAAAACGAACACGAACATGGATGATCATCGAGTGTTCAAACGATGACATCCAAGTTTTCAGAACAGTCAAAAATGGGGTGTCTACAGTTGCCCCACTTTGACAGAACTCGGAAGTCATGAAATGATGGGAGTAAATTTTAAAGCCCAGAGACGACCCATTTTTGACAAGGCTGAAGACTTGTACAAACAAACAAGATAACAAGTAGATGCACCCGCAGCCTGGGGCAAAATGCAAATGACATGCACAATGCCGAACACAACTTATGATCATGCAAAGAAAGCTGTAATGAAGCATTTAAAAGCAAGTGTTACGCAAAGAAAATATGGCATTTCAAGCAAACCAATAAGGTACAACAATCTTACTCACAAGAAGAAGTAAGTAAGCAAATAAACACGCCACGCGTGAGAATCACAAACTGAGCCGCCTTTCACACAGAAAGGATGTAAGAAAATTATGCAATATTCATTGCGCCTCACGCAGTTAAGGCTAAAAGCGACTATCGAAAATACCCGAAGTTTCAAACGAAACACCTCTTAGCGTATCACACGCGAGAGAGGGAAGGGAAGCACCTCTCAGTGTATCACACGCGAGAGAGGGAAGGGAAACACCTCTCAGCGTATCACACGCGAGAGAGGAAAAGGGAAGCACCTCTCAGCGTATCACACACGAGAGAGGGAAGGGAAACACCTCTCAGCATATCACACGCGCGAGAGAAAAAGGGAGCGGTGCACACACCAAAGGGTGGTATAAACATCGGAGCACGTTCCAATGTTTCTAACGAAAACAAGGAGGCATATGGTATAAACATTGGGCCCGCCACCGAATGCTTCTAACCATAGAGGTGGTATAAACGTCGGGCACCTGGTCCAAATGCTCTTAACCAGGAGGGAGATATAAACATCGGGTACACGACCCAATGTTTCTAACCAAGCAGGAGTGTGGGAGCCAAATATATGGCTAAATCGGAAGGGGCATGTTTTAGTACTGATATTAACCGATCGTCCAGCAAATATTAATCGGCCCCATCCTGCAAGGCTAGGATGGGCCGAATACGATACGTAAGCCGATTAATCCGATTAAAAAAGATCGTTGGGGGCCGAATACATACGTAAGCCGATTAATCCGATTAAAAAAGATCGTTGGGGGCCGAATACAGGAACGGGTAATGATTAAAAATTAGGCCCAGGCCCCGAGGCCTCAGGAGGAACAGATATAAATAAAGAAGCAGCATTCTTGTGATGGTATGCAAGAAACACTTCACTAAACTTAGTAAACAAGCTTTCTTGAGTATAGGAACTGACTTGCCCGTCGGAGTGCTAACCCCGGCACCCCCGACCGGAGTATTTGTCTTTGCAGGTGACTAGCTGAGTATCAAGAGCGTCTCCCAGGATCTGAAGAGTATTTCCAAAACCACTTCCCCACAATTGGCGCCGTCTGTGGGATTACTCAAGTACATCCATGGAAGGCGTGACGCAAGATCCTCCGATAGCCACCGACGAGACTACACAGAGAGACGACATCACTCTGGCAAATATGCTCGGGAAAGAAACCATCGTTGTGAGACGTGCCTTGAATTTTGACTCGCCAACGACTTCAGCGCAGGAGACGATGCAAGCCATCATAGAACAAGCTAAACAGAATGAGCAAAGGCTGGAAAATATGCTCGCAGAAAATGAACGCCTCCGTCAAGATTTGGCCCTGGAAGTAGCAAAATCCAAAGAAGCCGCGCGCCAAGACCCCGAACGACCCCCGAGGGCAGGTAAACAACGACCTCGAGCCCGACCAAGGGAAACTGACAGCGACTCCAACTCATTATCCACGGAGCATAACAAGGGACGCTCAGACACTTCCAGCTCCTCTGAAAAAAGCCCACACACAAGGAACAAGCGCAGAAGAAGCAGTTCAGACGAAGAGGACCGGCACGATCCTTTTATCCGACGAATTGCGAGGGCGGCCCTGCCCAAGAAGTTCAAAGCTCCATCATTTACTCTCTACGACGGAAAATCAGACCCCACTGATCATATACGTCACTACAAGCAGGCCATGACGTTGCATGCAGACAATGAAGCCCTCATGTGCCGAATATTCCCCAGCAGCTTGGGCCCACTAGCTGTCAGATGGTATTACAAGCTGGAGCCGGCTTCGATCAGAAGTTTCCATCAATTACAAAAATCCTTCAGGGCCAGGTTCATCACCAACGAGGTACAGCCGAAACAGGCCGACTCTCTCTGGGCTATGCAGATCCAACCAGGAGAAACGCTGAGAGCATATTCGGCACGATATTGGGAGTGCTTCAATCTCGTTGACGACGCTTGCAACGACTCCATGGCCGTCACCGCCTTCAAAATGGGACTACATCCTGACAGTGCTCTTCGCAACTCCCTGACCAGAAGACCCCCCAAAACAGTCTGGGCGTTGATGAAGAAAGTCGAAGAGTATTGCAAAGTGGAAGACGATGCCTTGAGAATCAAAGCCAGACAAGTGTCCACCAAACAGGCACCCCCTGATATTGCTCAGCCGATAAGTTCCGTGCCACCTCTGAGCCCCGAGCCACGACAACGTGCTAAACGAGACAAAAGACGGGACTCTCGCCGATCGAGTGATCAATGCTCCCACCCGACGAATGAGCAATTGCAAGTCGACAGTAGGCGCTCGAGGCGCGCCGACAAAAAGTACACGGAACTGTCAGAGCCAATCACCGTGGTAATGACCAAAATCCAACACCTTCCATTCTTCAAATGGCCGTCAAAGATGGTGGGGCCACCCGATACACGACGAAGGGACCGGAGGTGCGAATATCACAAAGATCACGGCCACGAAACAGAGAGTTGCTACGCATTAAAAGATCACCTGGAAGAACTGGTGCAAGACGGCCGACTGCAGCAGTACGTGAAACAGGGAAAGCCAACCAAGGCATTAGCATTGAGGCAGGACTCTCCCCCACTTGGCGTGATCCACGTAATTTACAGCCTGCCTACACTCCCAGCCATGCATACGATTCGATCGCATCCAACTTTACAAGGGCGCCATATTTCGACTGACCGGTCCGAAGAAGCTCCGACAATTGCCTTCAGCGACTCCGACCTCAATAACGCAACGGCTTCCCATAATGATCCGTTGGTCATTGGATTACGCATAAACCGGTTCATCATTGAACGAATCCTCATAGATCCAGGGACTAGTTCAGAGGTCATGTACTATCAAACTTTCATCAAGCTCGGCCTCAACGAGGCGGATCTATCTCTGGTGCCTCACCCACTGTTCGACTTTAACACGAACCCCGAATATCCATTGGGCAAGGTCACATTACCTATTCGAGCGGGTTCCAGAACAGTCGAAGCGGAATTCTTGGTCGTAAAGCTCCCCTCGCCGTATAATGCCATAATGGAAAGAACCTGGCTACATATCATGAAGGCCGTCCCAAGCACCTACCATCAGATCCTACGTTTCCCAACAACCCACGACATTGAAGAAATACGTGGTTCCCCCCAATCGGCACAAGCAGAGTTCTGATGAAAACCCTATCACTGACCCGACCTATGGGCTCTGATACTTGTAAATATATTTCGCCTCTGCAATACGAACTATTTCTCCTCGTCGCTGAAAATTATATGTCAATTCCCAGTGGGGCACTTGCCAAGATTGGCCAAATTAAGTCTCCGGATTCGGAGCCCCCTTTGGCGCATGACGCCTTGGGGCCGATTAAGTCTCCGGATTCGGAGCGCCCTTCGTGGATGTCACGATTGGCCAAATCAAGTCTCCGGATTCGGAGCCCCCTTTGGCGCATGACGCCTTGGGGCCGATTAAGTCTCCGGATTCGGAGCGCCCTTCGTGGATGTCACGATTGGCCAAATCAAGTCTCCGGATTCGGAGCCCCCTTTGGCGCATGACGCCTTGGGGCCGATTAAGTCTCCGATTCGGAGCGCCCTTCGTGGATGTCACGATTGGCCAAATCAAGTCTCCGGATTCGGAGCCCCCTTTGGCGCATGACGCCTTGGGGCCGATTAAGTCTCCGGATTCGGAGCGCCCTTCGTGGATGTCACGATTGGCCAAATCAAGTCTCCGGATTCGGAGCCCCCTTTGGCGCATGACGCCTTGGGGCCGATTAAGTCTCCGGATTCGGAGCGCCCTTCGTGGATGTCACGATTGGCCAAATCAAGTCTCCGGATTCGGAGCCCCCTTTGGCACATGACGCCTGAGGGCCGATTAAGTCTCCGGATTCGAAGCGCCCTTCGTGGATGTCACGATTGGCCAAATCAAGTCTCCGGATTCAGAGCCCCCTTTGGCGCATGACGCCTTAGGGCCGATTAAGTCTCCGGATTCGGAGCGCCCTTCGTGCATATCACGATTGGCCAAATTAAGTTTTCGGATTCGGAGCCCCCCCCTTTGGCGCATGACGCCTTGGGGCCAATTAAGTCTCCGGATTCAGAGCGCCCTTCGTGCATATCACGATTGGCCAAATTAAGTCTCCGGATTTGGAGCCCCCCCCCTCTCCCCTCCTTTGGCACATGACGCCTAAGGGCCGATTAAGCCTCCGGATTCGGAGCCCCCTTTGGCGCAAGACGCCTTAGGGCCGATTAAGCCTCCGGATTGGGAGCCCCCTTTGGCGCATGATGCCTTAGGGCCGATTAAGTCTCCGGATTCGAAGACCCCTTTGGCGCATGACGCCTGAGGGCTGACTAAGATTTCGGATTCGAGCCGATTAATCTCCGTAAGGCCGAATGGGTCCTGGGTTCAAGAACGGATCATACAGTGCTAAGTGCTAATCGCGTCTCCAAATCCGGAGCAAACGTTGGCACGAACGAAAGATATTGATAATTGATCCTATGTAACATACTAGAACGGATCATACATTCATTCGAAGTAATGTGCTCTAATACACAAGCAAAATTCAGAATAACACGCAAATAGATTTAAAACAAAACCATTTATTTGATTAAACAGTTGTTACATAAATACAACCCGCATTCGAACATTACATTATCGAAAGCAAAAAAGGAACAAGACGCTCCGGTAAAACAGCATCGCCGGATCGACGACCGTCGCCCTAAACCCCTCCACGGCGTGCACTACCTTGAACCAGTTATGCTTAAGCCCACGACTTGCATAACGCCAAACTTCTCCTGACACCATTGACAATGTCAAGGCAAAGATCCAGGACAAGGGAGAATGAACTTGACAGTTGTTGACTCTCCTTTCGGGGTGATCTGCTTCGACGACTTGGAGACTCACAGATCTCAAGCTCTTCGGATGACCTAACTCCCTCACGGATAGGTTTTCTGCCGCAAACCATCTCAACACCAAACTTGACCGAAGTTTGAGCCTCTGAAACCAAAATCACCATCCCAGACAGAGAATGATGAGTCAAATGGGATTATTGGTGCGAAGCGCCCACTCCTTTTATTCTCAGCAACGACCGCGATCTCGAGGTCCCAATCCCAAGAAAATTTTATTAAACGCCCAAAAACGCATTGGTTGAATAAAACAAGCGTCGATTCACATTCGCCACGACCGCCATCCCGACGGCTGGCCGAAACGCGCGCTGGCTGGGCCAAAGCGAAATAGATTTATTAAACCGGTCGGCCAAATCTTCACGTACCGACCAGCCCATTAATCCAACTGGTCAAGCGTCAATGCGCTCACCCAAATCAAAGATAAATGGCCGTTGCAGTAGCCTCAATAAAACCTTAACGGTCGCCGCGGACATGTCGATCCTGCCCATGCGCAGATCCTGCCGATAAACCCGCGTATCGCCGGACAGTTAACGGCCATCTGGGTCGGACAATATGTAAAACATTTAAGCAACACGAAATACACATATGCCGAATATGAATGAAACGAAACATTTATAATGAAACAATCTTTATTCAATAAAACAATAAGTTACATAGTTTCAAACGCACCCTGCGTTCCAATCTTACAAACTATAAAACTCACACGGCGTCACCCTCATCCTCACTCTTCTCAATCTCAAAGGCAGAAAACGGAAAATCTTTACTCCTGTAGCGTGGTGATGCCAAATCAACCCCCGACGCTCGAAGAGCTTCTGCGGCTTGAGATGCCTTGATCCAACCGTGCCTAAACCCGCGGTTTTCACATCGGCATACTTCTTCGGCCAGTGTTTCCCTGGTTTTCTCGATTCCCACCTTTCGGCCCTCATGGAAACCTTTCTCATAGGCCCTCCCCTTCGCACTCTCTATTGCGAACATACTTGCCGTCTCTCGATCGGCAAGTGCGGCGCTGATAAGCCGACTAGTAACCCTTTCTTCCACAATTGGGTTCGCGTGCGTGGTGGATTGCGCCTGAGCCGCCTTGGCCTTCCTTAGTTCCCGCTCGGCCGCCTCCACGCGGGCCTCCAAACTTCGAATACGTTCGTCCTTCTTCTCCATCTCTTGACGGGCAGCGCGCAGTCGCATGCCGACTTCGTAAGCAGTGTAAAGCCCCTTCACTGCGCCGTGAATGCCCTCGCGAAACACCTCGTAATCCTGTCGACCCAGCATTGATTTCTGAACCTCAGGCGGAAATATTTGTCGGGCAAAGTCGACCGCTACGTCTGGGTCTCGAACGATCGAGTCCGCCTCCGTCATGGGTCTATTCTTCACGAATACCGCAAAGCTTAATGGGCATGGATTCGCGTCGGACCTCCTCTCGACTCGGGACTGTGGAGACTTACCCTGCGACTGCTTTTCTCGCCTGGGCGATCTACTGCGACGTCGGGGAGACTGACGCCTCTCTCGACCCCTGGAACTCCTACTTCCTGCCCGCGAGGGTTCACCACCTCGATTCATATCTCCGCCAAGCTCAGCTAGGGTCTTCGCTTCCCCTTTACTGTTAAAGAAGAGTCGATTCGACATTCGCGCAATCAGCCTTCCCCCAGGAGCTCAACTCAGTTGTCTACCAAACTCATAAAGGATGTACCTTTGTTCATTTATCCTTCACAGAGGCAGCACGTTCGAGGCAATCTCATTAATTGGAGATCCTGAATCGCCCGACGCCGGTTGAGTCGACGGCAGGGGCACGATTTTACCATAATCGCGAATCCGCCTGGGGCGAGGGCAGATTCATCAATCTATCCGGCTCAAGTACCCCAGCCGGCCCTCGACTCTAGGAACCGCTTGGGGCAAGGGCAGAATCATCAATCCATTCGGCTCAAGTACCCCCAGCCGGCTCCCCAATCGATTCTTCTAACCTCTGCAGGAACCGCCTGGGGCAAGGGCAGATTCGCGAACCGCTATCCGCCTCAAGTACCCCAGCCGGCCCTCGACTCTAGGAACCGCCTGGGGCAAGGGCAGATTCATCAATCTATCCGGCTCAAGTACCCCAGCCGGCTCCCCAATCGATTCTTCTAACCTCTGCAGGAACCGCCTGGGGCAAGGGCAGATTCGCGAACCGCTATCCGACTCAAGTACCCCAGCCGGCCCTCGACTCTAGGAACTGCTATCCGGCTCAAGTACCCCAGCCGGCTCCCCAATCGATTCTTCTAACCTCTGCAGGAACCGCCTGGGGCAAGGGCAGATTCGCGAACCGCTATCCGGCTCAAGTACCCCAGCCGGCCCTCGACTCTAGGAACCGCCTGGGGCAAGGGCAGAATCATCAATCTATTCGGCTCAAGTACCCCCAGCCGGCTCCCCAATCGATTCTTCTAACCTCTGCAGGAACCGCCTGGGGCAAGGGCAGATTCGCGAACCGCTATCCGGCTCAAGTACCCCAGCCGGCCCTCGACTCTAGGAACCGCCTGGGGCAAGGGCAGCATTCATCAACCTATTCGGCTCAAATACCCCAGCCGGCTCACAAATTGACAGTTCATAATTCGAATCCATTCGGCATGAGAAAGACAAATCAATATTGACACAGGATATTCAGTCCCTAAAAGCTGAAACTCAGCAACAATTTTACGCAAAGTAGCGAAAGGCTTTGAGCCAAACTCAGCAAAATGTTTCGTTAACATAATCACACAAATCGTGCACAAATAGCAGTGACATTACAGGGAAATGTTCATTAATAAATTGCGTACAAGATAGTAACCAATTTATACATGAAAACTACCCTGAACCAACAAAACCCTACCAAACAAAAAACTTACACAAAAAACTTAATAAAATAGGAAACGGCTCCCAAATCACTCCTCGGTGTCGGATTCGAGTGGCTCAACATCCACTTGCTCGTAAGGAATTGGCAAATCTGATGTAACCCCAGCGGCAGCAAGGGCTTTGAGCCACCCATGTTTGAACCCCCGATTCTCAAACTTGGGAACTTCATCAACATATTCCGTGTAAGCGGCGCTTTTTCCGCCTCGAAAGCCTCAGATTCGGCTTTCTCCTTGGCCGCCTTCAGCTCCTCTAGCTGAGTCTCCGCCTTGGCAAGTTCGTCCTTTGAGAGCTTGAGCGATTCCTCACTCGCATTCGCTCTAGCCTCAGCGTCAGATCGAAGCTGTTCAGCAGAACGAGCCCTCTCCTTCTCCGCTTCAGCCCGCGCACTCTCCATTGCGGCCCTCATTTTTTCAAACTCCGCTCTACTCTTCTGACCTTCCACTTCGGCTTGCAAGCGGTCAATTCTGCCAAGAGCATCGTGCAGGCGGCGGCCCAAGTCGGCAATCCTACCGACGGTCTGCAAGAATAAGGGATCATTAGATACCTTTATAAAAATAAATTTAGAAATAGATTTAAGATTCCTACCAGAAGTGCCGACTGCGCAGATAAGGCTACGGCCATAATATCCGGCACGGCGCCAAAGGTTGCATTGTCAGCCGGCAAGGAAATCGAAGCCGCCAAGCTCAACGCAACGGCCGGATCCTCAATGGCAGAAGCATCGGAAGAAATCGGCGTATCTCTGATCTTTGGCTGAATAACAAAAGGAGCAACCACGTCCGATTCTTCGAGGCGAGGCCGTTTGCCAGAGGGACTAATTTCTGAACTGGCTTCCCCCTCGGCGCTGCGTTTCTGACCACGCTCTTCCGGAATTTGCCGTTCTTCACCGGCCTGCTGTTCACCCCCTTTTTCCGTTTCAACCGGCGTAACCTCAACCACCCCTTCAACAATGGGTACGGAGGCCTTAGGCAAACTGGGATCAGATTCGCCGGCCTCGGCCTTCTGTCGAGCAGCCATTCGCTCGGCGTTCCTCCTACGCGCCATTTGCGTAAGGCTTTCCTTCGCCATACCTTCGAAGAGATCGCCGGGTAGGTCGCCCAAATTCGCAAAAATATCTCCGGGAGAGACTTCTGCCCGACCCGAAGCGGATGGTGAGGAAGACTGATCGAGTCCGGCAGCCTCAAACGCCGAGCGCACGGCCTCGTCAACTTCCTCGGCTTCCTCAGTAAATTCTCGGCCGGATCGGCAACTACTTCTATCACCGGCTCTGCGTCTTGCCCCGGATCAGAATCTTCGAGACCGATTTGCCTAAGGTTCTTGTAGCTGGGGAAGATAAGAGCCGAGAGGTGCTGGTCACCGGATGGAATCGGAATGTTGTCCGCAGCCGAGAACGTGGTATAAGTGGGCTCGTACCGAAGTAAAATGTGGGCGGCTCTCCCCTGTTTTTGCACGTTTGGGCAGCCAAAGTAGTCAAGTGCAATCTTAATATCCCTAAGGACAACGTCGTCAACGGAAGTCAGAATCTTCTTCAATTTATTACCTGCAAAAGATGAGTGATTAAGGAAAGAGAGCCAATTAAAAGATAAATCATTAAACATAAGATACTACGTGGCAACCTGGGTCACCCTTATGTCTGGGAATGGGGTCTAGGCGATCTTCGCCTTCAGCGAACTCCCAATTACCTCGGACATTGACCATTACGTCGTCAACCCTCTTACCAGAACTGGCAAGCATAGTCACCAAATAATGGTCAGTATCTTTGGCCCTAAGAAAGTACCGACCCAGCCGACCAGAGGATTTGGCTAAAGCGTAGCAGTGCCGAATGGCCGAAATTCTGAGATCAATCCTAAGACGTCGATTCAATTCTATAACACCCATAATGATTCGAAAGAAATTCACATTGGGTTGAGAAGGAATCAGACTCCAATAGCGAAGGACAGCCCTAAGTAGTGGATGTAGGGGGAAACGGACTCCGCCTTCCGCTATGGACAGGAGGGGGAATACGATTGTATTCTGATCCTCCCTCTCCATATCTAGAGTACTGTCCGTTACAAGAGTTAGATGGACGTCATCGGGAATGGAAAAATGTCGCCGGAATCCAGAAATGCGGCTCTCAGAAAGGAGGTCCTTCAAGTGTTTAGCCATTTCGACGGGGATCCAAGGATTCGCCGAAAGTAAAAATGATAAACAGAGAATAAGGCTACAAAGAAAAGGGAAGAAAACTTACGATGTGCAGATGAGGCAAAGGTAGACGGACGAAAGCTGCAGAAAATGCGAGTGAAAGAAGGGATGCGCGCTGGCGGTCCAAACGTATCAGATGATCGACGAAATGTGCACCAAAAAGGACTGAAGTTTCAAATCGCAATAAATGCGAGAGACGCATGAATGAAGCGGGAAAGTGTAATGATAAACGAAAAGGCGTGCGCCTTCTGACATTTTCTGACGCCTTGGGATACGCAAAGCCGCCTGATCTATGATAGGCTTTACGAATTCTAAACCAAACACGTCGATTAACTGTCGTCAATAGGGAGTTCGGGGGGCAATTGTGGGAGCCGAATATATGGCTAAATCGGAAGGGGCATGTTTTAGTACTGATATTAACCGGTCGTCCAGCAAATATTAATCGGCCCCATCCTGCAAGGCTAGGATGGGCCGAATACGATACGTAAGCCGATTAATCCGATTAAAAAAGATCGTTGGGGGCCGAATACAGGAACGGGTAATGATTAAAAATTAGGCCCAGGCCCCGAGGCCTCAGGAGGAACAGATATAAATAAAGAAGCAGCGTTCTTGTGATGGTATGTAAGAAACACTTCACTAAACTTAGTAAACAAGCTTTCTTGAGTATAAGAACTGACTTGCCCGTCGGAGTGCTAACCCCGGCACCCCCAACCGGAGTATTTGTCTTTGCAGGTGACTAGCTGAGTATCAAGAGCGTCTCCCAGGATCTGAAGAGTATTTCCAAAACCACTTCCCCACAAGGAGGTATAAGCGTCGGACACACGATCCAAACGCTTCTAACCAAGGTGTCAGTGTAAACACCAAGCGTACCCGAGTGTTTCTAGCCAACAGAATGCGGTGTAAGCACCGGGCGTACCCGAATGCTTTTGACCGGAACAAGGTGTTCAAAGGATAGGAATAATCTTACCTGGAGTCCCTGAATGAACCGTACATACAATATCGTGCTTGCACAAGGAAGAAACTTTGACAAGTACAATGCACTACAAATGTATATTCAATGCAAGATCAATCAACATGCTCTACGCTAAACACCAAATGCATGTTTCATGCGAATGCTAGAAGTGCATATTCTATGCAAACGTAAGAAGTGCATATCTTATGCGAGAGAGACAAATGCACGTTCTACCCAACTTACAATGCACATTCTATGCAACAGGTATGGACAATTTCTATGCGAGTTGAAAGAGCGTGTACAATGCAACACAATGCAGCATGCATATTCTATACAAACAAAGAGTGCATATTCAATGCAAGAGTCAAAAGATGCTTAACAACGCAAGTCTTGCATACATGACAAAATGCGCTAATGCAACATATTCAAAGGCGATTCATCGATCTTGCGGTATACAAAAGGATACGAAAAAGGATACACTTCGTTCGTATTGAGTGCCACTCATCGGAAGCACAGTTCGGAGCTTCCACAAAGACCGCTTGCGCTCAAAAGTGTATTTTCTTGAACTTTCTTGGGAGATGAGGGAACAAGTCATCAAAACAATCCGAAAGAAGAGCAGTGGAGATCCATCGGCCAGAATAGGGAGCCATCGGCCACCAATCGACCACAAAACAAGTCCATCGGCCAACAATTTGGCCGGTTGGCCATGAATGGTAGATTCGGGGCAATTTTGCTATTTTGCCACGGGTCATTAAGTATAGGGCTCTAAACCCTTTTTCTTCACTTCCTCAAACCCGAAAAACACTTCTCCTCTTGTTCTAGACTATTTCCCCCTTCCGATCCACGCTTTACACATGTTTTCAAACCTCCCAAAACTTTCGATTCGTAAAACCCTCATTGTTCTCAACATTTTGAACCGATTGAAAAGTGTTTTCGGTGCCTCTTTCTTGATTTCCCTCACTTGGGGTTTGTTTCCCTCGAGTCACCCTTGGTTTTCATGCCCTCTTCTGAGCCATGCCATTTTCTTCCAATTTTCACCCCTCGGAGGTGACTTTTTGTTAACTTTCGGCATTCCCGCCCATTATCCACATTTTCGACTATAATCCCATTCCTCTTGAGATAGTGGATGACATTCCACACGGCGGAGCTCCTCCGGAGATGGAGATGGATCCCGGGTTTGAGCCTTTGTCGCCAGGCATTCAACCGTTCGATCCGGCGACGTATGACCCTGAGGTACAGGTGTTGCCTCCTGACGGCATCTATCATTTCAAGAGATTCACACAAGGTACACCGGAGGAGCTCCTGCTACGCGAGCCGAAGTCACACTTACCCCATGGCGCCTTTGAGCTATACACTTCCTCTTTACTCTTTGCAATGTAGATTGCATTCATATTGCTCTTTAGCCATTCAAACCAATCACACTTGCACACTGTATTCTCTGTTTATTCTGAAGTATAATACATATCAATGCATACATAAATAAAGAGGGCATGAGGTTAATTGATTCTGCACTAATTTCATAACGGCCTTAGGCCCAGTCTTGAAACATAATGACTTAAAACATAATATCTTAAAACATAATGGCTTTAAGCCCTTGAACAGAGTGGCAACAAGCCCTTAAACATATTGGCATTAAGCCCTTGAACAGAGTGGCAATAAGCCCTTAAACATATTGGCATTAAGCCCTTAAACGTGTTGGCATTGAGCCCTTGAACATGTTGGCATTAAGCCCTTGAACTTGTGTGTATGAACTCAAGAGGTGGCTCGCACAGATTCTAGAAGTGACTCGCATTGCAACACTTAGTTCCGTACAACACTTTGTTTCATACTAACAGATCTTACAGATCATACAAAATGGCCATAGGCCTCATAACTTTCACAGAACAGCTTTCAGCCTCAGAACTTTCACATATGTATGGACTCAAGAGGTGGCTCGTATGGATTCTAGAGGTAACTCGCACTGCAGCACTTAGTTCCGTACAACGCGTTGCTCCATACCAAAAATACAGAATGGCCTCTGGCCTAATAAATCATATAGAATGGCCATAGGCCCATATTGACTTTAAGCCTAGTTCATATATGTATGGATTCAAGAGGTGTCTCACATGGACTCTGGAGGTGGCTCACACTGTAGCACTTAGTTCCAAGTAGCACTTTGTTTCATACCAGTAAGTAATCATGTCATACCATAAACGGAAACAAATTCGTACATATGCATTATACTTGAATCATAAACAGAAATTAGAATTCATACTTGATTATACTTGGCACTTCGATAGCGCTAACAAATCAATATAAAGCATTCTTGTTAGTTCCATAAAGGAATCCCCCGATACTGAGAACTTATAACATACGTGAACTTGTAACATACTTAAACTTGTACATACTTGAACTTGTAACATACGTAAACTTGTAACATCCTTGAACTTGTAACATCCTTGAACCACGTTATTTTTACCCCTGGGTAAGGGCCGTGTGTTACGGATGTCATGAATACTTTACATATATGGACAACTGTTCATTAAGTCAAAACGTAACATATCAGAACATAGAGCATTTCTTGTCATATCATGTCATTACAGTACACTTAACAAAGACAGAACAGTTTACATCATAATGTGAGTCACCTGACAAGGTCATTGATATTTAATTCTGTCTTCTGGTTGAGTCATCCGTAAGTCATTCCGTTGTTTATCATAATGCTTAGCAAGTATTAACGTATAAAACAATCCGTGGTCTTAACTAATTATTCATGAAGAAACGGCGTAGTTCACTTGATCTATTAATAGCATATAGAAGCATACACCTTTGTTTGATCGTTCATATATGTTAACATAGTTGACTTGTACTTAACAGAGTACTAATGGTAGCCGTTACATCATTCATGAGTTAACATAGTCAACTTAAGTTTAACAGGACATTCCTGATAATTATTAATGAGAGATAAGCACATTTACAGATTGAATGATTTCAGAGATACGTGAATACCATGGTTCCATAGTGCTTATACGTTCCCTTTATTCATCATGAATCACTCTAGCTATCTTGCAAATAACAGAATGCTAGTCTTCTTTGTCAACAGTAATACCGCTTAATAATGCCTCTAGATTTTCCAATCAACACATTGTTAACTTAATTACTTGCAAGGGATAGATATATTAACAATAAGAATCATTAACGATAATTGAACGTATGACTACCGTACTACTACTCACAGCGATTAGCTCCTGGTAGTAATGGGACGATGTCCTCGTCTCGGCCTACAAGTACAGTGCACAACACATAATATGAGATTATACTCGATCCTTTACTTATCCTCTTTGATCGTTCAATCAATTAGCCATGGTGGTACCAAGCTCATTATTCCTTAATAAGTTATAATCCATGTCTCAGAAAATAGGAGAAATCGATGGGAAATGGTTTAGGTGAAGAAATGGTACAAAACTGGTTGACAGAAGGTAAACAGTCGCCACTAATTTGGGCATAACTATTTCGGTATTTAAAATTTGGGAGTGAGACGACCACCATTAGAAACTAGACTTCCGGGGCTTGATTTTAGGCTCAAGAATCACTCAAAATGGAGTCCGGATGTAAGAGATATGCTCGTTCAAAGTTGGCTAGACAGAGCTGTCTCCGCACGTGCGGCCCTGGACAGTTTGCAGTCCGAAAATGATTGAAAATTTGGGACTTCTCATTTTCAAAATCAAACCTTAATTATATGTAAATCAAAGCCCAAAACCCTTTAATACATGACCAATTTCACATTATTATTCTCCATCAAACATCATAATCTCAAAATAAACAAATTTAATGACTTTAATTCTTCAATCAAGAAATTCTTAGAAGATCAAGGTTCAATCAACTATATACATAGAACCCTAACTCAAATGGGTTCAAAGCTTTCCTTATTATCATGATTTCATGAAATTGATGCCTCAAACATAAGGATTCAAGATAATTGATCTTACCTTAGTTCACTCTTTGATTTCCTCATGGTTCTCTTTAATTTCTCCAAGCTTCCATGGTTGCTCTCCTTCTTCTCTCCAATTTCTTCAAGCCATCTTCAAGCTCTCAACAATGGTGAACCCTCTCTCTCACTCTCTCTTGGCCTCTCTTTCTCACGGGTCTTCCTCTCTTCTTAGATATTTTGAGCTCCAAAAGATAAGTCCTACTCTTATAACTCATATACACCCATATAATTAACTATATAAGCTTTATCACAAATACGGAGGGCCAAACATGCCCTTACGAATCGCGCAAAATTAAATTTCAATTAAACTTCCAGATGACTCTAAAAATTATGATGATCATAAATATGTCCCCTGTTCCAGTTTCTGAAGCCTCTAAGGCCTTCAATTTGTAGTACCAAGTTAACCACCCAAACGCACATTAACGAATCAGACAAATTGGATTTCCAATTAAGTTTCCCAAATAGTTCTAAAAATTTCCATTAACACATCCAAGTCCTCAATTGTGATTTATGAACCCGTAAAGGTCGGTAATTTCAATTTTAAAGCTGTGGCTCAACAAACAATTCCTCAATTTGAACACATATCATTAAATTAAAATGCATTAATCCATAAGGCCGTAAAGGTAATCTCTAATACGGATTTTGGGGTCGTTACATCCTCCCCACCTTAAAAAGTTTGGTCCTCCAAACTTGATTCACCCTGCCACAAGTCCAGTTTCGTCTTGGGTATACAACACTTCTCAATTATTTAACAATTCACAATCTTATATAGTCAATTTCAATGGAGTTTGCTCCAAGAGTCACAAGTAATTCATCTTTACTAGCTAATTGGTAGCTGTACATTTCAATTTATTGCTCATAGAAATGAATTCATTCGAGTATTCGATTGCATGCGACTCACAAGCTATCAAACATAATTCAAATTCTTTAGGTTCACAACAACCCCTATTATCATAATTCCTCAAAGGTTAAGGAAGCGTTCATTACTCAACCAGGTTCCCGATGGTACAAACATACTACACCAATTAGGCCTGGAATAAATAAATGCATTCTACATTAACGACTTTATAACCCTTGCTCACTGATAAATTAAATATTCAGAACAATGATTGCAGTACTTTAAAGTATCCTCAAGCGCTTTACTTCCATAACAGATAGGATAAGTGAGGTCTAAATTTTGAATATTCAAGGTCAGGCTCAAATCCTCAACTTCAATGAAGGCTCAAATAATCAGAATTAACTTATCACTTCAAATCAGATTCCTAACCATAACCATAAGGTGGAACATCTTCTTGTTACAGCGCAAATTAATTTGGCCTCTTTTTAATCGTTTTAATATTCCACTATTCAAATGGTTCTTTCTTTTCCTACTATCAGACACGAGATCAACCACATGGTTTCGCATTCACAACTTACAATAGCCAGTAATCACATCCATCCAGATTCCATAATGTCTAGGAATTCAATAATATAGCAACAAAATGATTTGACCCTTAATATCAGAGTTCGGATTCTTAGCAAGGTCAGTTCAATATGACAGTAAGTCAATTCGTAATCATATCATGAGTGGGGTACATATCGGTACCATCAATATAGAATATCTCCATGTCCTTTCTTTTGAACAAAGTTTAGCTCATCATACAGAACAGTTCATATTATAGCTTCCAATACAAAATAGAGGACCAGAGTGGCAATTTGTAATATCGAACATTTGCGTATTAACATAAAAATATTTCACAAAAATGGTTTCTCAATCTTAAGTCATTGATATACAGAAATAGGATTTTAACTGCCTCTTCTTTACAAGTCTCATGTAGGCGGATACATAATGTGGGTAAAGTTCTTCATGTCGTTCAATCATTCTTTCTACAAAATCCTGATTACGGATTACAAATTTCACATAACAAAACAGATTATATTGAATTAACCTTTTACACAATCAAAAGGGGGATCTCTGATACATAACCTTCTCTTACAGCCGGTTACACTTAATATAATTCAACTATCATGTAAAACACAACTTATCAAAATACCTAACACAATAGTTTTTCAAAATCATGGGTCCAAACATTACTACGGCACAGAAGACATAACTATATCATAAAAGTTAGAGTATCACACATATCATTTTCCTTGGTCTTAGACATATTCCATTGTTAGTGTTTAAACAGTCAATCCAAAAAAAAAACCACCCATAACATACATTTTACTTAATCATTTGCATAAAAAAAAAAAGTTGCCTTACCAAGAATTTTTCCCTTTTCATTTTGTCTAACCAGACGGAGGTAGAATCCTCCTGATCCTCTATCCTTATTCTTGGCATGTTCTGCTCAACAATTAATTACAATATACACAAGGAATGTACAATAGACAAGGATCATAAACGTTAGCGTTAACAGCTTACATTTAACGTTGCCATCATTTTCTTTCATATGCAATAAGGATGTCATGCATGATACCTAAGTCTTTTCTAGACATCCTAAAGCCCAATGGATTCGTTTGTGCGATAGCAACTCGTGCTCTGATACCACTTGTCACGCCCCAAACTCGCCCCTAAAAGTTCGAGTATGACCTATGCAGATACGGACACATAACCTGATATACATAATATATGGGGCCTAAACGGAAGCATTTAATATTACAAAGTAACATAGAATAACATCCATTGAGCTAAAACTAACATGCCAGGATCACATACGTGAGAGCCATTTATCTATATACATACCCATACACATAAATGAGCGTATATCCGAACATTGGTAAAGAAAGGGGGGTATATACATACATTTTAACCTTAGGTACATAATTATAGTGCAAGCCAAAATCTTAACAAAACTTCACATAAATGCATGGGCTTGGTCTGGGAGTCTGGGCATACTAAGGTTGACAATTGAAGGGTGAGCATCAAGGGTTAAGACGGACTCCCAAAGTGATTACCTACAAAACAGACATAACACAAAGTGAGCGAAGCTCAGTGAATAATAGTACATAAATGATTCAATGCTCAACTTGAAGTATAATACATATCAATGCATACATAAATAAAGAGGGCATGAGGTTAATTGATTCTGCACTAATTTCATAACGACCTTAGGCACAGTCTTGAAACATAATGACTTAAAACATAATGGCTTTAAGCCCTTGAACAGAGTGGCAATAAGCCCTTAAACATATTGGCATTAAGCCCTTAAACGTGTTGGCATTGAGCCCTTGAACATGTTGGGATTAAGCCCTTGAACTTGTGTGTATGAACTCAAGAGGTGGCTCGCACGGATTCTAGAGGTGACTCGCATTGCAGCACTTAGTTCTGTACAGCACTTTGTTTCATACTAACAGATCTTGCAGATCATACAAAATGGCCATAGGCCTCATAACTTTCACAGAATAGCTTTTAGCCTCATAACTTTCACATATGTATGGACTCAAGAGATGGCTCGTACGGATTCTAGAGGTAACTCGCACTGCAGCACTTAGTTCTGTACAACACGTTGCTCCATACCAAAAATACAGAATGGCCTCTGGCCTAATAAATCATATAGAATGGCCATAGGCCCATATTGGCTTTAAGCCTAGTTCATATATGTATGGATTCAAGAGGTGTCTCACATGCACTCTAGAGGTGGCTCACATTGTAGCACTTAGTTCCAAGTAGCACTTTGTTCCATACTAGTAAGTAATCATGTCATACCATAAACGAAAACAAATTCGTAGATATGCATTATACTTGAATCATAAACAGAAATCAAAATTCATACTTGATTATACTTGGCACTTCGATAGCGCTAACAAATCAATATAAAGCATTCTTGTTAGTTCCATAAAGGAATCCCCCGATACTGAGAACTTATAACATACGTGAACTTGTAACATGCTTAAACTTATACATACTTGAACTTGTAACATACGTAAACTTGTAACATATGTAAACTTGTAACATCCTTGAACTTGTAACATCCTTGAACCACGGTATTTTTACCCCTGGGTAAGGGCCATGTGTTACGAATGTCATGAATACTTTACATATACGGACAACTGTTCATTAAGTCAAAACGTAACATATCAGAACATAGAGCATTTCTTGTTATATCATGTCATTACAGTACACTTAACAAAGACAGAACAATTTACACCATAATGTGAGTCACCTGACAAGGTCATTGATATTTAATTCTGTCTTCTGGTTGAGTCATCCGTAAGTCATTCCGTTGTTTATCATAATGCATAGCAGGTATTAACGTATAAAACAATCCGTGGCCTTAACTAATTATTCATGAAGAAACGGCGTAGTTCACTTGATCTATTAATAGCATATAGAAGCATACACCTTTGTTTGATCGTTCATATATGTTAACATAGTTGACTTGTACTTAACAGAGTACTAATGGTAGCCGTTACATCATTCATGAGTTAACATAGTCAACTTAAGCTTAACAGGACATTCCTGATAATTATTAATGAGAGATAAGCACATTTACAGATTGAATGATTTCAGAGATACGTGAATACCATGGTTCCATAGTGCTTATACGTTCCCTTTATTCATCATGAATCACTCTAGCTATCTTGCAAATAACAAATGTTAGTCTTCTTTGTCAACAGTAATACCGCTTATAATGCCTCTAGATTTTCCAATCAACACATTGTTAACTTAATTACTTGCAAGGGATAGAATATTAATGATAAGAATCATTAACGATAATTGAACATACGACTACCGTACTACTACTCACAGCGATCAGCTCCCGGTAGTAATGGGACGATGTCCTCGTCTCGACCTACAAGTACAGTGCACAACACATAATATGAGATTATACTCGATCCTTTACTTATCCTCTTTGATCGTTCAATAAATTAGCCATGGTGGTACCAAGCTCATTATGCCTTAATAAGTTATAATCCATGTCTCAGAAAACAGGAGAAATCGATGGGAAATGGTTTAGGTGAAGAAATGGTACAAAATTGGTTGACAGAAGGTAAACAGTCGCCACTAATTTGGGCATAACTATTTCGGTATTTACAATTTAGGAGTGAGACCACAACCATTGGAAACTAGACTTCCGGGGCTTGATTTTATGCTCAAGAATCACTCAAAACGGAGTCCGGATGGGAAAGATATGCTTGTTCAAAGTTGGCTAGACAGAGCTGTCTCCGCACGTGCGGCCCTGGACAGTTTGCAGTCCGAAAATGACTGAAAATTTGGGACTTCTCATTTTCAAAATCAAACCTTAATTACATGTAAATCAAAGCCCAAAACCCTTTAATACATGACCAATTTCACATTATTATTCTCCATCAAACATCATAATCTCAAAATAAACAAATTTAATGATTTTAATTCTTCAATCAAGAAATTCTTAGAAGATCAAGGTTCAGTCAACTATATACATAGAACCCTAACTCAAATGGGTTCAAAGCTTCCCTTTTTATCATGATTTCATGAAATTGATGCCTCAAACATAAGGATTCAAGATAATTGATCTTACCATAGTTCACTCTTTGATTTCCTCATGGTTCTCTTTAATTTCTCCAAGCTTCCATGGTTGCTCTCCTTCTTCTCTCCAATTTCTTCAAGCCATCTTGAAGCTCTCAACAATGGTGAACCCTCTCTCTCACTCTCTCTTGGCCTCTCTTTCTTACGGGTCTTCCTCTCTTCTTAGATATTTCGAGCTCCAAAAGATAAGTCCTACTCTTATAACTCATAAACACCCATATAATTAACTATATAAGCTTTATCACAAATACGGAGAGCCAAACATGCCCTTACGAATCGCGCAAAATTAAATTTCAATTTAACTTTCCAGATGACTCTAAAAATTATGATGATCATAAATATGTCCCCTGTTCCGGTTTTTGAAGCCTCTAAGGCCTTCAATTTGCAGTACCAAGTTAACCACCCAAACGCACATTAACGAATCATACAAATTAGATTTCTAATCAAGTTTCCCAAATAGTTCTAAAAATTTCCATTAACACATCCAAGTCCTCAATTGTGATTTCTGAACCTGCAAAGGTCGGTAATTTCAATTTTAAAGCCGTGACTCAACAGATAATTCCTCAATTTGAACACATATCATTAAATTAAAATGCATTAATCCATAAGGCCGTAAAGGTAATCTCTAATACGGATTTTGGGTCGTTACAATTATTGGAACACATGTGAAGATGCAATTGAATAGGCTAGGCTACTAGCATGGTATATGATCCAATGCAAGATATGATAAATCATATATTCGAGATGAGTGTATGCAAACATGGAAAATGTTAAATGAAACATGATGTAATATACTATCCATCATAAGCAAGTAAAGAAAAGGAAGAAAGAAGTGGGGGTTGGAAGACAAACACACACATTATTACATATTTGCCCTCGGGCAGGAGGGTCCAAATAAATGTCCTAGCTAATTAAGCTCATTATCTAACTATTACAAACCAAATGAAATAAATTAACTACACTAGCTAATTATTACAAATGAGAATTGAACTAACTAAGTAATTAATTTACAAGTTCACTAACAACATACTACTATTAACAAAAAGAACAAATCTAATGGGTCCTGAGGAGCAAAGAAATGGCTTATGCATGCCCATGAATTTCTTCCCCTAGAATGCCTCTGCAATGTTTTGCACCTCAACCTCTGCTTTACTCTGTGAAAAAAGAGGGTACTGCGTGGTTGAAAAAGTGGCCAGTAGGCCAGAAATGGTGGCCGACCGCTGTAGACACCCCATTTTTGACCGACGTCAAGACTTGGACGTCATCGTTTGAACACTCGATGATTATCCATGTTCGTGTTCGTTTTGAGTTCCTGAGGGTCTCGGCTGAGCGCCTTGCCTTGGAGCCTCTCAACTTGTCTGTTTTGTGCTTGGTTGTGGACCAAGGGCTTGTAGCTTTGCTTCTAGGGGAAGAGAGTGGCCTCTTGGCCAGCCGTACAACCCATCAGCCAGGGCTTATGTCCATCAGCCATCAGTGATGGCCGGTTGGCTACACTGATGGCTGGTCAGCCACTGATAACGGCCGGCAGCCCTTTTTGTGCTTTTTTATGTGCCGGTTGTGGCAAGTGTTGAACACTAAAGCCATCCTCCATACATGTGTATGGAGGGATGGAAACAAGCTTTTAGCTTGTCAAGGAAGCTTTGGCTTGCATTTTCTATATAAGGGGTGGTCCCCCCTCTTCATGTCTTGTTTGTATGTATTGATGGCCTACCAAGTGAGCATGTGTTTCTCCCTTTTTGAAGCTTCGTTCAAATATGTTTTTGGCTATATTTTAACATGTTTAAGCTCTATTTGTGGCTGGTTTAGTCATGGGTTGCTTGCTTCTTGCACTTGTAGTGTAATCTTGCTTACTAGTCTACCATGTGTGATGATTTAGCCTATCATTCTACCATGAGTTAGCTTGATTCCAGCATGCTTTTGGCACTGATTTAGCATGCTTGAGGACTGTTTTGAGTGGTCTTCATCCTTTGAGGTTTGCCTTGCATGGCCATGGTATAGTTGGCTTTGCTAGCTTTGTGTTTTGGGGCCCCTAGCATGTTTTGTTTGAATTATTTGCATGATATGGCATCACTTAGAATGTAATTTCAAAGCTTATATCACTGTCATACTCTCACATATTCCACTCGTTCAATGCTTTTGAGAGCTATGCTTTGTGTCTTATTTGTGAGCCAACATGCGAGCATGCTTTTCTTGCTTTTTGTGCCTAAGTTTCAACATGATTCGGCCACTGTTTTGCAATGATGTGGCTCTATCTAGAGCTGGTTTGATCATTTGAGCATTGTATTACATGTCTCTAGTGCTGTGTCCTTCACTAGTTTCATTGTATTTGGCCCTTAGCATGTTATACATGAAGTGTTTACATGTTATTTGCATTGTTTGTGTTTGGATCGGATGTTAATCCAAACAAAAGAAATGTGAGACGTTTCATACTCAAAGTGATGAAACGTGTCACATTTCTTAGTCACCGTCCCCCTTGATTGTGCATGATAGGGTGGAGGCCTTTCGAGTCTTATGTGTGCATTCATTGAGCTTGTATAAGCTTGGTCCTTCGGCCACCATGCATTAAAAATGCTTGTTTGGTGGCTTGAGAGCCAAGTGCCATACTCCTTTGAGCTTGAGACGTGATAAAGAGGGTGGCAGTACACACATTTCCTTGCAAATACATTGCCACGCCTCTGTTTGCTCTCTGTTGCAGCAAAAGGAGGAAATGCAGTGAAGCAATGGCCGACCGGCCATCAAATATGCCGACCGGCCACCAGTTTTGGCCGATAATCACTACCATGGCCGATCGGCCATTAGTGTGTTCTTGAGATCAAACAGAAGCAATCTGGAGGTTGGCACAATTTTCAGAGGTTCAAAGATGTGCAAACAGAGGCATCTAGAGGCAAGACAATGGATTTTGGGGAGGAAGCAATCGAGCATGCATACCTCCCTCGCCCGCGAGGCCATCCTTATCGCTTTATAAGCTAGATGTAGTTAATTAAATGTGCTGTAATTAATTTAGCTTAGTTCATGTTGTAACATTGTAATTAGCTTAGCATAGCTAGTTTCAATTCGGTTTGTAATTAATTAGCTTACAATAGTTAATTAGTTGGTTCGTAATAATTAGCTTAGCTTAGCGTAGCTAGTTAGCTTATTTATTTGGACTCTCTGTCGAGAGGGCACAATGTTGTAATAAGCGTGCGTGTGTGTGTGCATGTCTTCCAACCTCATTTCTTTCTCTCTTTTACTTAACCGCTTTCGATGGTTAGTTTTAGGGATCATTTTCAATTAGCATACCTTATGTTTGCATGCGTGCATCATTCATTTGTCTTGCATGCACCGGGCTCGGCGCATCATACAAACTGTATTGTATTTCAATACTTACTTGAATACGTGTTTCAAAGCATGTTATCAAGTTGGTTCATATGCCATCATTAGATAGCCGAGCCTATTTAGTTTTATTTTGCATGTGTTGCATTAGGCATTGTTAACATAGTTAGGATCATGCATATTTCTAACTAGCTTTTTGTTTTGGCTTGGAGTACACTGTAAGTGTTTACGCTTTAACATACTTGCATAAGTGTGAATGTTGCCATGATAACATGCTTGCCATGAGGCTATTTGCTTAAATGCTTAACTGCGTGAATGCCTGTGGGTGGAGGCTTGATTGCTTGAATTGGGACAACTCGATGATTGTAAGTTTTAAGACCGCTTTGTGAAGTGGCAAAATCATATTTTAAAACCCACTTGAGGGTGGCAAATCCACGCTTTAGCCTACTTGTGAGCAGCACTTTCAAACCATTTTCGAAAACAGACATGAGTTGTTTTGTTCCAATTCTCGTGATCAAGTCTATACTGGTATGCTGTGCGCATCACATAGTAAGATTACTAATAATCAGAATAAGAACACATGTGTCTATAAAACAACATATCATGATAGTAGAGGCTGATCTTTGATCAGGCGAGCAGGGGTGCTCATGTCATGACCTTTCCCAGCTGTACCCAAGTTCCCAAGCCGAGACAACTTTGGTGATGACGGACACGTGGCCTTAGGCACGAGTCAGGGTTTCCTAAATTTCCCAAAATAAAATATTTAGGTGGCAACTCTATAATCTGGCAAAGCAGTCCATGTTTGGCGCTTTTTACTCAAAATCGATTTTCCAAAACAATTTGCCGGATTTGGACTATTTGGTGTTTATCAGTCTCACATTGCACTTTGTGAGATTAGATTTAGAACCGTGACAGGAGTCCAAACTATAGTAGCTGGGACCAAATTCGCGCCCTCTCCGAAAGGGGGGCGCGCGGAGAAAGTTCAGGTAGGTCCACAGTTTCTGGCGAATTTGCTGGGGATTTAGTGTCACGCCCCAAACCCGCCCCTAAAAGTTTGGGCATACCACTTCAGAAACAGACAGATAATACGATATATACAACATATGGAGCTTGAACGGAAGCATTTAATGACATAATAATAATATAATTTGACATCCATCGAGCTCGTACCTATATGCCAAGATCTCAATGTGCCATTAAACAGTTTCAAATATGATAGATAGACATACGAAAAGCAGATATTTGCAATCACACAATAACATATATGGACATATGTGCAGAACCAGCCTCGCAAGTGGGCATACAACAAGAATGTTGATATAGGAGATTATACACGACTAATTACATCAGACATGAGATTAAGGACCAAACTAGGGGTCGTAGAGGGAACCCTACCAAATGGACAGGCTCCTTTACATGGCTTGACCAAGAAGGGGAGACCCAAGCTGAGCTAAGATTGACCTCTGGGTTGATTGCCTACAGAGACAGACATAATATCATGTGAGCGAGGCTCAGTGAATAATATTACTTAAACAATTTAATGAAACTATTTAACGAATAAACTCGAATTATAATACATTAAATGCGGAGATCATATGGTCAATTTTTTCCTGTAACTATTGCCAGAATGGCCTTAGGCCCAGACTTCATACTGAGTGGCTTCAAGCCCAGTATCACACAGAACAGAAAGGCTATAGGCCTAACAGATTATACAGAACGGCCGTAGGCCTAACAGATTGGCTTTAAGCCCAGATATTAACAGATCGACTTTAAGCCTAGATATTAAATATCAAAACGGCCTTGGGCCCAGTTCATATATGTATAGACTCAAGAGGTGTCTCGTACGGATTCTAGAGGTGACTCACACTGCAGCACTTAGTTTCGTACAGCACTTTCTTCCATACCAGAAATCAATAGGTCTTAAAGACCGAACAATTCATGTCATGTCATAGCATAATCGGAGTGGGTAAACAGAACAGATTAATCCCATATTCATGAGAATACCGTTACACAATAGTGTACATAAATTACCCCATGGTTCATTACAAGTTGGCATAGTTGTCTTGCGGACAACAGAACATTAATAATAACTATTAACAGAAGGCAAATATATCACTGCATTAATAGGGACAGAACAATTCACATCATAGCGTGAGTTGCATAACAATGTTATTGATATTCAATTCTTCCCTCAGGTTGAGTCATTCATAGGTCAATCCGATATTTATCATAGTTTCTCAATGGTCACTAACGTGTAAAGCAACCCGTAGTTTTATCTGATTATTCTTTCCGATGATCCATTCTTGGCAGATATCTATGCCATAAAACATGTGTTGAACTAAATAGACTGTAAGAGTCCTTGATAGGACGTTCAAGATGTCATGTTTTCATTTAAATTATCATGTTCCCAGTAAGCGGGCTTTACATTCATAATTCCTTCCTGTCAGCCAATTCCACAGTATTAATAGTTCGTATGCAATTCTTATGCGGAATCATAGATAATTTATAGGTTATAGCACATTAATGATAACCATTAACCATAACCGGAATGTAGAGTAGTTCTAGAGTCATACCGATGTACACAAAATCTTTCAACGTTCACACCGATTTCCATTCAACATAAATGTTAACGTAATTACTTGCAAAGAACAGAGCGTTAATAATAGGAATTATTAACGGTAAGTAAATGTACGATTACAGTACTACTACTCACAGTGCATTGATGGAGCGATAGTCCCTCCCGGTAGGTGCCCTACATATGCACGCCATTTAAGAATTAGTTCGTTTCCTTTTTAAACTATTTCCTGACTCATTTTGCTTCGAATAAATTTACAAACATCAAAAAGCATCAAATACAGATTTCAAAAATATCAGAGGGTCAAGCACATAAAACGGAGCAGATGAATTTTTGTGGCATGGGCCGCATGTGCGGCTGTGAGCCCCGCACATGCGACAAGGGTTTCTGCACGTGCGGCAGTGAAGCCCCGCACTTGCCTTTCTAGAAGTAGCCAAAGACCTGAAATTTTTCGCACGTGCGGCGATGACTCCCGCACGTGCGGCAGTGCTCCCGCACATGCGGCCATGACTCCAGCACGTGCGCCGATTTGCCCTGCTTGCAGTCCGAAAATTCAAGTAATTTTTCAGCTTGGCAAACTCAACATCAAGCATAGAAGAAGGGGAAATTAATGCCATACAATGGCCCAACATTACAATAACATGGATTACAAGTGTGTTATGCTACAAGGACCACAAGTTACAATCTTAATTAAGTTAACCCCTTTGTTTTTCAGTTTCACATTCACAACCCAATTCCCTTAAACATACCAACCATACACATGCATAAACATGTAATTTCAACATGAGAATTCAAGGAATTTTCCATAATTTCTCCATATAATCCAAAGTATCCCCCAAACAAGCAAACAAGAAGTGTAATCTTCCAATTAAACCATGATCACATACAACCCTTTAAACATAAACCTTAGCTCACCCAAATGAAAAGGCATGCTTACTCAAACCCAAGAAAGAGTTTATTTAAGGTGAAGTTTACATACCTTGAGCTTAAATTTCCATAAACCCTCTCAAATCCCCCAATCTTCCTCCTTGTGGATCTTCTCCTTTTCCTCTAAAACTCTCCTCTCAAATTTTCACTCAGCAGGCATTTGTGAGAAGGCTTCTAAGTCCCAAATTAAGAGACACTTATAGATATACACATATATATAAAGGTTGAATAAGGACAACATTTAATCAGTTTAATCATTCCAAATTGAAATTTCACAGAAAATCATATTATGACTTAAAAAACATGCCGATCCCAAATGTAAAATCAATTTCAGATTATCAAGCCTCTAAGGCTATCAATTTCTGATCCAAACGTAATAATTGTAACAGATTTTTTTTTTTCTCTTATTAGACAGATATGCATTCATAAACGTGGGATTCACTTAGTTAAACTTAATTTAACATCAATTTCACAGCAAGCATTTTAATGCACAGAAGGAGGGACTGAAAGTATACCAGAAACATACACGAGGGTCGGGTTATTACATTTAGAGAACTTGACTCGAAACTCATCATATGTTGTTTTATCTACCCTTATGTGTTTCTTTACATTGCTTTTGCATTGGTGCACTTAAGTCACAGTATTTGCCGTCTGTTATTCCTGAACGGTTTGTCGGAGGCTTGCTTGGAAAATCGTGCCATAAGGCTGACCAGTTATGGGCTCTGCCACGATGGGAACATAAACCTTGGTTTTGCCGAGGCACTCTTTTTGACCAATTGACCTAGTTGCATATCGGAGGCCATAGAGACCATTCCAAACTAGGACTGGTTGCTTACCTGAATGTAGGTTGTTTGAAATCGCATGCGTGCGTAGTGAAACCCTAGCTCCTGACAAAATAGGATAGAGAAACCCTACCCCACCATAGGGGTGTTTTGGCTTTCACTTCCTTGCTACGTGCTGTTAGGGTGTGTCTCTATAAGAATGCATGTATCAGTTTGCAAGTCTGGGTATCAGTCTGAGGACATCAGTATTTGGGGTATCAGATTGGAGGCAGTGATTTGGGAGCAGAGATCAGTGTTTGAGAATAGTTTGTTCAGCTCATGATATCAACTGTGTGTTGTCTTTATCTAAGCCGAAATGCTGTCCGTTTTCCTGATTGTTGTTTCCTTATTTTGCTTCATTTTCCTTTTTGCAAGGTAGTATTGCATCATTCCTTCCAACAAGGTAGATCCCCCCCAAGCACTCTGGACCTGGGTTGGGAGAATTCATCGATCTAAGGATCTAGTTGACGAACAACCAGTGTTTGCTGCATTACCCCTGGTTACGAGACGGAGGTCATCCAGGCATAGATCATCAATACAGTGGTTACCAGATCAGCGGTCATTATCTACCTCACCTATGCGCAGTTGGGCTGAGATATCTGCTTCTACCCCAGAGAGGGAACATACACCTGTTCAGTCAGATCCGCACTTTACAATCGGTATGGACGACATGATGCGTCAACCCCAAGAGACCATGTAGGCCATGCAGCAGGATGCTGCTCGTCAGACGGAGGTTATTGCTTGTCAGGCAGAGGTTGTAGCTCAATAGGCAGAACTAATTGGCAAGCTTCAACAACACCAGCAACCACAACAAACCGGAGTATCTACTTCACATCCACCCCACCCCCACCTAGGGTTCCAACACCCGGGAAATAGCAAACGTCCAGAAAAATATGGACGTTCCAACAGGGCCAGTCCCGCCGCCAATCCCACCTCAAATGTATAAAGCACCAGCTAATCTAGTGGATGCGCCGTTCAAATTTGAGGTTGATCCAACCGCTCTGAAGGTGAGAAAGCTTGAAAAGTTGTTCAAGTGGGCCCAAGGAGTTAACTCGATCCTGGACATAGAAGATGGATACACGGATTCCACGGTGACATTGCCAGATAGATTCAAAATGCCCCACATAGACCGTTTCGACGGCTCGGGCGATCCCATGGTTCAGTTGAGGCTGTTTTCTGATATTATGTGCCCGATGGGCTTAACGAGACTCCAGAAACTATCACTCTTCACTCGGACCCTGTCGGGTATTGCGGCCATTTGGTACGCCAAGCTAGAGGACTCAGTGAAAAGGAATTGGGAGGAGATAGCCGAGGCCTTCATCACCCAATATGTTTACAACACTCAAATCGAGGTCACAACCCGTGATCTCAAAATAACCAGGCAAGAGCCGAGAGAGGGCTTTTCTGACTTTGTCACTCGATGGAGGGCCAAGGTGTAATATCCCGACCCTCATATCCGATTATGCTGTCTTTTAATCTCCTGTTCTGTGTCTTTGAATGTTATTGTGAAAATCTATGTGAAAATAATAGTATAAGAGCAAGGAACTTAGAAATGTGAATTCTATCTGTTGAATTAGAACTTATCTGTTACACTTGAATCACTTAAAATGGAAATTGAGCACCTTAGAGATTTAATTTGCAGAAATTGATTTGATATTTGGAATCTACATGATTTTTAAGCTATAATGGGATTTTCTGTAGAATTTTCATTTCGGCACCCTGAAGCGATTGAATTTCGTCTTATTCTCCTATTTTAGTATATATCAATTAGGAGATATGTTTGACTTAGAATCAACTCTTGTGTGACACTAAGAAGAAGAGAGAAAACGTGAGAGTTGAAGAGGAAGATTGGGGGAAACCGTGAGTCACCAAGGAAGCACATCAAATTGTTGGATTTGTGTGATTTACTTTAAGGTAACTCAAGTTTTGTCATAGTTACTCAAGGATTGCCACATATGTGTATGGTTGTGTTTGATTCATGAAGGTTATATGTCTGAATTATGAGGGTTTTGCAATGGTTGTTTTCTTTGACACTTTAAATTAGGTGATGTCTGAATTCCTGCTTCAACCTTTAGTTTCATATCATCAATCCATGGAAATATGTTACTGTTATGTGTTATGCTTGAAGACCTTGAATGTAACTTGTTAGAATGAAATTTGAGAAAGTGATGGGTTGTTGAACCCTCTAAGTTGGTTTAAATTGTTATCATCTAGGTTAAATCTATGTTATGGTGTTGTTAAGTTGAAGTATTGCATGAATTTAACCTTTGATTGCATGAAAAATGAGATTTGATTGCTAAATGTTGGGTTGAAATCGGGCTGCCCTGAATCTGGGTCGTCGTCCGCTCGAGCGGAGGTCAGGGCCGCTCGAGCGGTAAAATTCATCTCTCAGAAGTTTTCTTGGAAGTACCCTGTCCGCTCGAGCGGGTAACTGTCCGCTCGAGCGTAAAAGTCGACCTCTCAGCATTTTTGATATCATCGCACTGTCCGCTCGAGCGGACAAAGTTACGCTCGAGCGGAGGACTGTTTCAGCAAGAAAATATGTTTTGTTCAGTTTTCTGTGTGTGACTCTTTGGTGTTATTAGAATATTCTTTTCTGATGAGTCTTAAGAGATTATAACTTTATAAAAGTGTAGAGGCATATGAATCGATCTTAAAGAAAAAGAATACTAATTTATTAGTTATGTTGTGTGCAGGGCACACTCCAGAAGGAACTCATACGCCACCACAACACTGTGAGTAATAGTGTACTATACATATATTTATGTATCTGTTTTCTGTGAGATAAGATCATAACTCATGCGTTGATCTGGAACTGAAATGTGGGCAACATATTTATCTGTTGTGCCGTAAGGCTACCTGTTGTGCCGCAAGGCTACCTGTTGTGCCGCAAGGCTATCTGTGCCGCAAGGCTATCTGGGCTAATAGGCCAATCTGTTATCTTGGTATTTGGTTTTGATACATATACTACTGCACACTGTGATTTTATTATTACGCACTACTATTCACTGAGCTTGTCTCATTCTGTAATTTTGTCTGATTCTGTAGGAACCAACTTGAGGAGCCGTCCTAGCACACTTCATGCATTTTTGGTCAGCCTAAGGATAAACAGGCACTGGAGGAAACCCTTACGTATTAGACCAGTTTACTTTGTATATGTAATTTTTGGTATCCACATTGCTGGTCAGGGATATGTATTTATTATTTTGTATGCCTAAGACCTGGGCTGGATTGTAAATGGTTATGTAACCTCATTTTGTGTGCATGTTACGTTATGTTCAATGTTAAGATGGTCCTGGCTTGTTGATAGTTGCTCAATGGATATTTCTAGACGTCACTCTAAATTTAATGCTTCCGTTCAGGCCCCCAAATGTTACACCATACAGGTTGTTCTGTCTGTTTCTGCTTGGGTCATACCCAAACTTTTAGGGGCTGGTTTGGGGCGTGACAAGTGGTATCAGAGCACGAGTTGCTATCTCACACACTGATCCATTGAGCGTTAGGATGTCTAGTGTAGTAGGCATCATACAGGAAGGTAGGAATGATAGCAACGTGATGTGATTTCTGCTAATCCTAATGCTAACGATTTGACTTTCTTGTACATCTTTGTGTATGGTATACTGATTTGTTTTGTAGACTATGGTGAGAACAAGGGCTGATGAGCCAGAAGATGCTACCTCGGTACGGTTGGATAGGATGGAAAGAATGATGAGAGATATGGCTGAAACTCTACGACAACAACAGCAACAACAACCTCAGCCACCACCCCCGCCAGTACCCCCACCTGTAATGCAAGATATTCACGCTGAGGACCGTACCATCACACTTACGCGGGAGTTTAAAAAGATGAAACCACCTTCGTTCAAAGGAGGGATTGAACCAATGAAGGCAGAGGCATGGGTGCTAGGGATAGAGAAATTATTCGAAGTCTTCCCTTGTACTGAAGTTCAGAAAGTGCAGCTTGCTGCTTTCACGCTTGAAGAGGAAGCACGGAGGTGGTGGATGCTTACCAGAACAATGCATCCGGAGTTGACTTGGGACAGGTTTTTGGTGTTATTTTATGACAAATATTTCCCTCAGAGTATGCGAGACAAGAAAGTGACTGAGTTTGAAACACTGAGACAAGGAAACAAAACTGTAGCTGAGTATGAAGCCCAGTTTGCAGAACTAGCTCGGTTTGCACCTCACATGGTAGACACAGAGTACAAAAAGGCGCGGAAATTCGAGGGAGGATTGCGGAATGCCATTCAGGATCGGATCAATGTGTTGAAGTTACCGACGTACGTTGATGTCTTGGAGCGGGCTGTCATCGCAGAAGGAAATTTGGCTACTCAGACTCGGATTTCTGAATGGAAAGGGAAGAGGCAAACTCAATGGTCTAAGGGATCAACCACTTCACCGAATAAAAAGCAGAATTCAGGAAACTTCACCAGTACAGCTTCTCAGAATTTGACTCCTGTGTGTCTGGAATGTGGGTTGAAACATCGTGGGGTTTGTCATCGGTTGACTGGAGCTTGTTTCCGGTGTGGAAAAACGGGACATTTGATTAGGGACTGTCCACAAAGGAATCAACAACCCGGTAGTAAGGCCGCCACAAGTTCAGCTGGGTCTACACCGACTCCTAGTGCCAAATCAACTGTCAAACCAAATAATAACAAGGACACCATGAAGCAAGGTAGGGTATTTGCGTTGATTCCGGGAGATATACAGAATGCAACAACAGTGGTGTCAGGTACATTTACGGTTTATGGCCACTCTGCTTATGTTTTGTTTGATTCTGGCTCTACCTGCTCTTTTGTGTCAAAGCAATTTGCAAAGAACTTAGATAAACCTGAAATAGAATTAGCCTATGTGTTGCGTGTTACATCGCCCATGGGAACTTCCTTGATCTGTACTTCTATCTATCCTACTTGTGAAATTCTCATTGGAAATGCTCGTGTATATGCTAATTTAGTTCCACTTGATATGACTTCATTTGATATTATTTTGGGGATGGATTGGTTGGGAGAATACGGGGCTACCATAGATTGCCTAATGAAACAAATTAAATTCCACCCTCCGGGTCAGTCAGAAATTATCTTCCAGGGTCAAGAAGTGACATCACCACCGTATGTGATCTCTGCAGCTAAGGCTTACAAATTGATTCAAAAAGGATGTCGGGGGTATTTGTGTAATGTTCTGGGAGGCCCAGTAGAGAATGAAAATATTGATGCGATTCCGGTTGTTTGTGACTTTCCGGATGTCTTCCCAAAAGAACTGCCGGGAGAGTTAGTAAACCGTGAAATTGAGTTCACAATTGATGTATTACCTGGAACTCAACCCATTTCTAAAACTCCGTATCGAATGGCATTAGCTGAAATGAAGGAATTGAAGGGTCAGCTTCAAGATTTACTAGATAAAGGGTTTATTCGTCCGAGTGTCTCTCCCTGGGGTGCACCAGTCCTGTTTGTGAAGAAGAAAGACGGGACACTTCGTTTATGCATAGATTACCGGGAGCTTAATAAAGTAACAATTAAAAATAAGTACCCTCTACCGCGAATTGACGATTTATTTGATCAGTTACAAGGGGCGCAGGTTTTCTCTAAGATTGATTTACGGTCCGGGTATCACCAATTGAAAGTTAAAGCTGAAGATGTTGAGAAGACAGCCTTCCGAACCCGCTACGGTCACTATGAATTTTTGGTTATGCCCTTTGGGGTTACAAACGCACCAGCAGCATTTATGGATCTGATGAACCGAGTCTTCAAACCTTATCTGGATGAGTTTGTAGTGGTCTTTATAGATGACATCCTTATTTATTCTGGGAATGTAGAAGCTCATGAGAATCATCTTCGTCGAATCCTCCAAACTCTCCGAGAAAAGAAGCTGTACGCAAAACTGAAGAAGTGTGAATTTTGGCTACATGAAGTGGCATTTCTGGGACATGTCATAACTAAAGAAGGAGTTTCCGTTGATCCAAGTAAGATTGAGGCAATTGTAAACTGGCCAACCCCGACTAATGTAACTGAAGTGCGCAGTTTTATGGGACTAGCAGGTTATTATCGGAGATTTGTCCAAGACTTTTCTAAGATTGCTGTACCACTTACGCAGCTAATGAAGAAGGGCATTGCATTTGAATGGACTGAACAGAGAGAATTCGCTTTCCGGGAATTAAAAACGAAGTTAACTACAGCCCCGATTCTTGCATTACCATCTGGTAACGAGGGATTTGTAATTTACAGTGACGCTTCACATAAGGGACTGGGTTGTGTTCTTATGCAGAACGGAAAAGTTATCGCCTACGCCTCTCGCCAGCTTAAACCCCATGAGAAAAGTTATCCCACGCATGATCTTGAACTAGCAGCAGTTGTTTTTGCGTTAAAGATTTGGCGGCATTATCTGTATGGGACTTCTTGTGATATTTATACTGATCATAAAAGCCTCAAATACCTTTTCACTCAAAAGGAGCTGAATATGCGTCAACGGAGGTGGCTAGAACTTATTAAGGACTACGATTTGCAGCTTCACTACCATCCCGGCAAAGCTAACACAGTAGCAGACGCACTTAGTCGGAAAAGTGTGGACATATTGGCGAGTTTATTAACAGAAAGTAAAGAATTGATAGGTAATCTGAATAAGATGGAGATTGACCTAATACTACCTGGGCAAAGAGCAACAATAGCGGCAATGATGGCTCAACCGGCATTACTGGAGGAGATCAAGATACGTCAAATGGAGGACGACGCCCTCAAGAAAATATGTAGTGAAATGGAGTCAAAACCGAAACTGGGGTTTACTTTGACAGATTCCGTGCTTAAATTTCAGAATCGGGTGTGTGTCCCTAATGTGATAGAACTTAAACGGAAGTTGATGGAAGAAGCACATGCCTCGAGAGTCTCAATACATCCAGGGAGTACTAAAATGTACCGAGATTTGAAGCAACATTTCTGGTGGCCAAGTATGAAGAGGGAAATTGCAGAGTTTGTATCTAAATGTTTGCAGTGCCAGCAAGTTAAAGAAGAACATCAGAAACCCGCAGGGTTGTTACAACCCCTTCCAGTTCCAGAATGGAAATGGGAACATCTAACAATGGATTTTGTTGCAGGATTGCCACGGACACCGCGGGGTATGAATTCGATATGGGTCATTGTTGACCGACTGACTAAGTCCGCCCATTTCTTGCCTGTGAAGACCCAATACAACGCCGACAAACTTGCTTTGCTCTATATAGATGAAATTGTAAGACTTCACGGAATTCCGGTTTCAATTGTGTCAGACAGAGATCCAAAATTTGTGTCACGGTTTTGGCAGAGTCTACAGAATGCAATGGGGACAGAATTGAAGTTCAGTACAGCTTTCCATCCTCAAACCGATGGACAGTCCGAAAGGACGATTCAGACGTTAGAAGATATGCTTCGAATGTGTATTCTGGATTTTCAAGAGAGTTGGGAGACGCATCTATCACTGATTGAATTCGCGTATAATAATAGTTACCATTCAAGTATTCAAATGGCACCTTATGAAGCTCTGTATGGGAGACCGTGTCGCTCACCAGTGTGCTGGGCTGAGGTAGGAGATAGGCCATTGTTAGGGCCAGAGATTGTCCAATTGACTACTGAGAAAGTGAAGATTATTCGAGAAAGGCTGAAAACTGCTCAAAGCCGGCAGAAGAGTTACGCAGATAACCGACGAAGAAATTTGGAGTTTGATGAGAACAGTCATGTTTTTGTGAAAGTTACTCCAATGAAAGGACACCCAAGATTTGGAAAGAGGGGTAAGCTAACACCCCGATATGTTGGTCCCTTTCAGATTTTACAGAAAGTTGGGCCAGTAGCCTACCGAGTCGCCCTCCCGCCACACATGAGTCAGGTTCATAATGTATTTCATGTTTCTATGCTCCGAGAATATCTTCCAGATCCATCCCATATCATTGATTATCATCAGATTGAGCTAACTGACAAATTGTCCTATGAAGAGAAACCGATCCGAATTCTGGACCGTCAGGTAAAGCAGTTACGGAACCGAGAAATTCCAATGGTGAAAGTAGAGTGGCAAGAGCACTACGGAACTGAGGGAACTTGGGAGAAAGAAGATGAAATGAAAAATCAATATCCGTATCTGTTTTCGTCCTAAGGTAAAAACAAGTTTGGAGGACCAAACTTAAATAAGGGGGGGAGAGTGTAATATCCCGACCCTCATATCCGATTCTGCTGTCTTTTAATCTCCTGTTCTGTGTCTTTGAATGTTATTGTGAAAATCTATGTGAAAATAATAGTATAAGAGCAAGGAACTTAGAAATGTGAATTCTATCTGTTGAATTAGAACTTATCTGTTACACTTGAATCACTTAAAATGGAAATTGAGCACCTTAGAGATTTAATTTGCAGAAATTGATTTGATATTTGGAATCTACATGATTTTTAAGCTATAATGGGATTTTCTGTAGAATTTTCATTTCGGCACCCTGAAGCGATTGAATTTCGTCTTATTCTCCTATTTTAGTATATATCAATTAGGAGATATTTTTGACTTAGAATCAACTCTTGTGTGACACTAAGAAGAAGAGAGAAAACGTGAGAGTTGAAGAGGAAGATTGGGGGAAACCGTGAGTCACCAAGGAAGCACATCAAATTGTTGGATTTGTGTGATTTACTTTAAGGTAACTCAAGTTTTGTCATAGTTACTCAAGGATTGCCACATATGTTTATGGTTGTGTTTGATTCATGAAGGTTATATGTCTGAATTATGAGGGTTTTGCAATGGTTGTTTTCTTTGACACTTTAAATTAGGTGATGTCTGAATTCCTGCTTCAACCTTTAGTTTCATATCGTCAATCCATGGAAATATGTTACTGTTATGTGTTATGCTTGAAGACCTTGAATGTAACTTGTTAGAATGAAATTTGAGAAAGTGATGGGTTGTTGAACCCTCTAAGTTGGTTTAAATTGTTATCATCTAGGTTAAATCTATGTTATGGTGTTGTTAAGTTGAAGTATTGCATGAATTTAACCTTTGATTGCATGAAAAATGAGATTTGATTGCTAAATGTTGGGTTGAAATCGGGCTGCCCTGAATCTGGGTCGTCGTCCGCTCGAGCGGAGGTCAGGGCCGCTCGAGCGGTAAAATTCATCTCTCAGAAGTTTTCTTGGAAGTACCCTGTCCGCTCGAGCGGGTAACTTTCCGCTCGAGCGTAAAAGTCGACCTCTCAGCATTTTTGATATCATCGCACTGTCCGCTCGAGCGGACAAAGTTACGCTCGAGCGGAGGACTGTTTCAGCAAGAAAATATGTTTTGTTCAGTTTTCTGTGTGTGACTCTTTGGTGTTATTAGAATATTCTTTTCTGATGAGTCTTAAGAGATTATAACTTTATAAAAGTGTAGAGGCATATGAATCGATCTTAAAGAAAAAGAATACTAATTTATTAGTTATGTTGTGTGCAGGGCACACTCCAGAAGGAACTCATACGCCACCACAACACTGTGAGTAATAGTGTACTATACATATGTTTATGCATCTGTTTTCTGTGAGATAAGATCATAACTCATGCGTTGATCTGGAACTGAAATGTGGGCAACATATTTATCTGTTGTGCCGTAAGGCTACCTGTTGTGCCGCAAGGCTACCTGTTGTGCCGCAAGGCTACCTGAGCCGAAAGGCTATCTGTGCCGCAAGGCTATCTGGGCTAATAGGCCAATCTGTTATCTTGGTATTTGGTTTTGATACATATACTACTGCACACTGTGATTTTATTATTACGCACTACTATTCACTGAGCTTGTCTCATTCTGTAATTTTGTCTGATTCTGTAGGAACCAACTTGAGGAGCCGTCCTAGCACACTTCATGCATTTTTGGTCAGCCTAAGGATAAACAGGCACTGGAGGAAACCCTTACGTATTAGACCAGTTTACTTTGTATATGTAATTTTTGGTATCCACATTGCTGGTCAGGGATATGTATTTATTATTTTGTATGCCTAAGACCTGGGCTGGATTGTAAATGGTTATGTAACCTCATTTTGTATGCATGTTACGTTATGTTCAATGTTAAGATGGTCCTGGCTTGTTGATAGTTGCTCAATGGATATTTCTAGACGTCACTCTAAATTTAATGCTTCCGTTCAGGCCCCCAAGTGTTACACCATACAGGTTGTTCTGTCTGTTTCTGCTTGGGTCATACCCAAACTTTTAGGGGCTGGTTTGGGGCGTGACACAAGGCCTCCATGATGACAACTCGACCACCCGAAAAGGATCAGATAAGGATGGTTGTGCACAACCTACAACCCAAGCTGATGCAGAAAATGATCATCTTACCCCTCCCCACCTTTGCAGACTTGCACGAGATAGGGGTACAGATTAAAGATGCTATGAAGCAAGGTCTGATCAACCAGGAAAAGGAACAGCCCAAGAGGGCATTTACACGCGGTTCGAATGCAGCTACAAGTAGTAGTGTAGCCGCAAGAACTTTTGACGTCAGTGTGGTCACCACCACTCTAAAAACAGCCGCCCCATTTGCTGGTACATCCAACCCAAACCCCCAAACTTCGAACTATCCACCCCGAGGCAAGAGGGTTTTTACCCCACTTTATATGCCTTTGTCTAAAGCTCTAGGGGTCCTACTCAGGAAAGGACATCTCAAACCGTTAGAACAACGGCCTCTACCCGATCCTCTCCCTCCAAAGCATGACCCGACTAAATACTGTGCCTTCCATCAACAGCGAGGTCACGACACCGACTTCTACTTCAGACTACGTCATGAGATTCAAGATCTCATTGACAACAAGGTGATCGCGCCTCCCGACAAGCCAAATGTCACTACCAACCAACTCCCACCACATAACCAAGCTCCACTACCCAAGCAAATCAACCTGATCCAAACCACGACCATCTCGTATGACCCTAGCATATACGTCACACCCTCCCACCTGCTTAAGCATGAGGTGTTCATCCCAGATAGCACGAATTTGTGCATGATGAGCACCTCTCTAACCCAGCCCAAGCCGATGGTGGTGACTGTCGAAGATAGAACTGGGGTGGCCTTGGAGGAGGATGGGAATGTTGGTTCAGAACCTGACGGATCTGGGAGCTTTACTGAGGAAGCATACAACCCGTGCGGTTATATTGTGCCAACAGATCAGCCTAAGCCGAGGGTAGAGTTGCCAACTGGGGCAGAGATTGATGTGGTCCGGGAGGACGGACCGAGTCAGGGTCTAGATGACCTAGCAGAGTTGGAGGAGGACATTGCCAATCTGCAATTCTTTAATGAGCAGGATCCAGGGGATGTGAGCATCAATTAGTTTGACCTGAACGGAGCGACAGACAATGCGGGGTGGCTCAGTGACGAGCCAGATGTTGTTGAGGAGCATCAATCAGAACAGGGACCGTCACAAACTAGAACACCTACAGTGGCCAGAATGGCCGAGAATCAGGAGGAATCGCCGGAGAGCACCGGTGCGAAGAATTTTGCTCGGGACTTGGGCAGTTTGTGTACAGTAGACACAGAATAAGAGGACGCGCTGCCGTGGTTCGAACAAGAGAAAATCGAGAATGATGACAAGGCTAGAAAAGCCAAGGCCCCTGAGGGGGCAGAATGTGCTGTGAGCATGGGAACAACTATAGCAAAACCGGACAGTTGTCTGTCGGTTGCTGAGGGCATGTGGTGGGAAGACGACGATTTGCGTCTGGCCCATACTGATGAAGACTGGGGACAGAATCTCCCAGATGACACCTGGTTTATTGAGAAGGTCGACCATATGACTCGGAGTGGGCGGTATTTCAAACCCCCACACCTGGACCAGCCAGAGGCATTCGGGAAAGACAAAGAAGCAAAGAAGCAAAAAAGCAGAAGGACAAGCTGTTAGAGGAGGAAGCTGTACTAAAGTAGCTAAAGAAAATTCAAGCAGACATCTCCATCTGGGGACTGCTTATGGCCTCGAGGGTGCATAGATAGGCCGTCCTTTCAGCCATAGACAGGGCCTAGCTTTCAATTGATGCAACGCCCGAACAGTTGGTAAGACTGGTCTTCCCGGGTGGTGCTTCACCGACTCTGACCTTCACAGACAAAGAACTACCGCCTGAGGGCTCTGATCAGGACAAGCCATTGTATATCTCTGTGGAGTGTAGAGAAAAATGGATACCGGTGGTCCTGGTTGATACGGGATCTGCAATCAATGTATGTCCGTCGCGAACGGCGTATGCCATCGGGTTGAAGCTTGCAGATTTTGCACCAATAGCCCAGGTGATACGGGCATGCGATAACACCAGTCGGGAGGTGATGGGGACGGTACGGATTAAAACTCAAGTTGGCCCGGGGCAACAGGACATTGAGTTTCATGTCTTAGATGTTCCATGTACCTTCAATCTACTCCTTGGGCGGCCATGGTTGCACCATGTGAGAGCCGTCTCTTCCACTTTACACCAGATGCTAAAGTACCCCCCACGAAAAGGGGGTGGCAATTGTTTTTGGGACCTCTTCAATACATCCGCCGCTAGAGGTTTCTACACCAGTTCTGGAAATTGAGCATGGCGTGGAGGATGTCTTCCTGTCTGGGTTCACCTTGGCTGAGGCTCGGGTAGTACAAGATCTGCTAGCTGTTTATGAGGGACTGTATGTCAGTGCACAATTTGTTTACCTCATGAACAAGCTTCAACATGTACCCGAGATGGGACTGGAAAGAAGTGGCCGGAAAGGCGTCGATGAATTGGCCGAAGTGCCACACAATCCCCATACCTTTGGTCTAGGTTACACGCCTACCAAAGAAGACTGGGTGACAAAAGGAAAGGAGATGGCTGGAAGAGCCAGGGCTAAACAAGCTGGGAAGCACTATGAGATAGTGCATAGACCTATCCAAGGGACCCTGAACGGACACTTTGTCCGGGAGGGGGAAGATTTCCGGTTCTGCGGCTTTCCAGAGCCATGGTTGAATTTAGAGAGGCAGCGCTTGTCGGGTTTTGAGATTTTCTTTGACTTGCAATTAACAGGGGATGAAGTTGCCGAAGAGCATATTGACCCAACAGTTGTGGCTGAGCAGTGCAATGAGGATGAGTCCGATGTCACAGAACTTGAAATGGGGGTAGCACTGGCTTGTCTCCTCTCAGATCCTCAGATCTTACCAGAGTGCTCAGGGGATGATTTCTCAGTTTCCACGATTGGAGATAACTCAGCTGTGGGCCCTTCTTCTAGCATTCTGGATGCATCCATCGCACCCTCTATCGTCTGGCAATACGAGGAAGGCTTTTTATCTAGCAGTTCTGGGTCAGGTAGTGAACTGGAATCTGATTCCACAGAGTCTGTGGAGTCAGAATCATATTCTAGTTCTTCTAAGTCAGAGCTCGGTATTCCTGCGGGTGATAACCCAGATGCCTTTGTGTTTTCTAGGTCGTCTTTTCATTTTCTTTTGAGTCGGTTGTAACCGAAGAATCAGACGACCTGGAAGTTGCTAATGAGAATGGTACTGCTGTGGCTTTTGAGTACTTTTCTGTGCCTTTAGTTTATTGCATTAATCAGGACTTTCAAAATTTTGATGAAAACGATGAGGAAGAAATTCCTCCGGTTTTCAAGAATTTGATTGACCGAGAGCAGGAGAGATTTGTAAAGCCTTTGGTTGATGAAATCACCTCAATTAATGTTGGTACTGAGAAGGACCCACGGCTGGTCCAAATCGGGTCCACGTTGTCTTCGGAGGAACGCAAGCGCTTAGTCGCTTTATTAAAAGATTTCAAAGATGTTTTCGCGTGGTCCTACGAAGACATACCTGGAATCGATCCTGAGATTGTACAGCACCGGATCCCTCTTGACCCAGAGGCCCGACCTGTTAAGCAGAAGCTCCGAAGGATCCACCCAGATTAGGCTCTGAAAATCAAAGAAGAGGTCACCAAGCAGATTGATGCAAGGTTCCTGTTGGTATCTGAATACTCTACTTGGTTGGCCAACATAGTTCCGACGCCAAAGAAAGACGGCAGAATTCAGGTATGTGTGGACTTCAGAGATTTGAACAAAGCCAGTCTGAATGATGACTTTCCTCGGCTGCATATCGACGAATTGGTGGACTTCACTGCGAGGCATGCGCTGCTCTCATTTATGGATGGGTTTTCAGGCTATAAGCAGATTTTGATGGCACCCGAAGGTAGGAAGAAGACTGCTTTCACCACCCCGTGGGGGTCCTACTGCTATAGGGTGATGTCGTTCGACTTGAAGAATGCTGGGGCTACATATCAACGAGCTGCAACCATGATCTTACATAATATGATCCACAAAGAGGTTGAGGTGCACGTCGATGATAGGATTGTCAAGTCCAAAGGAAAGAGAGGGCCACTACACTGCCTTGAAGAAAATTTTCCAACGGATTAAAGAGTATCGGCTGCGGCTGAATCCTCAGAAATGTACTTTTGGTGTTACAACAACGAAAATGCTGGGGTTTTTTTATCACATAGAGGGGTATCGTGGTCGATCCTTCCAAGATTAAGGCCATCGTAGAAATGCCACCACCAAGGACTGAAAGGAGGTGCGAGTCTTTCTAGGTAAAGTGCAATTCATAAGACGGTTTATTACAAAATTAACCTTGACTTATGAACCACTATTTGGTCTCCTGAAGAAAGGAAAGAAGTTCCAATGAGACGACCGATGCCAAGTTGCTTTCGAACAGATCAAGCAGTATCTACAAAACCCACATGTGTTGTCACCACCGAAGCCGAGGAAACCGTTGATATTGTATCTGTCAGTAACCGAAACGACAATGGGCTGCATAGTTGCACAGGAGTCTGAGGACAAAGTGGAGAAGGCTATCTATTACTTGAGCAAGAAGATGCTGGAATATGATACCCGTTACACTCCGCTTAAGAAGGCTTGTCTGGCCTTGGTATGGGCTAACAGGAAGTTGAGGCACTACCTGTTAGCTCACTCCGTAATGCTGGTTTTGAGATTAGATCCCATCAAATATCTCTTTGAGAAACCCACACTTATGGGTAGGCTAGCCCGTTGGTTGCTTCTTCTCTCCGAATTTGATTTGAAGTACATGACGCGCAAGTCTGTGAAAGGGAGAGCGGTAGCGGAGTTTTTAGCCGATCACCTAGTGGAGGGAGATGAAGCAGTAGAGTATATGTTCCTAGATGAGGCCATTCTGCATGTTGAAGAAGAAACTTGGACTATGTACTTTGATGGAGCGTCAAACCAATACGGGTATGGGATAGGGGTGTTGCTGATAGCACCCGACAATTCCCCCATAGCTTTAGCCTTCAAGCTCCGGTTCAAAGCATCAAACAATGAAGCAAAGTATGAAGCATGTATCGCTAGCTTGGAAGCTACCCTAGAAGTAGGGGCAAAACAGTTGGACGTCATCGGAGACTCGAACCTGGTTATATCTCACGAAAAAGGAGAGTGGAAAGTTAAAGAAGAAAAAATGAAAATCTATCACTAGACCTTGGACGTTCTGATTCCTCGGTTTGAAAAGCTGAACTTCGCCCATCTGTTAAGGAAGAACAACCGATTCGCTGATTCTTTAGCAACTCTATCTTTCATGATAGAATCCCTTTCGGAGTTCGGATGCGTCCGATAATTATCAAATAGAAATTTGTGCCGGCCTACGAACTGATTGCCACCATAGATGAAGTACAAGATCAAAACCCCTGGTATTACGATATCTGAAACTTCTTGGAACATGAGTCTTATCCACCAGAGGAAAATGCCAAAGATAAGAGGGCAATTCAAAGAATGGTTGTTCAGTTCATCATCTGCGGGGGTAAATTGTACAAACGGGGTCATCTTGGGATGCATAAACTGTGCGTCGATGCTGAAGAATCTAAACGCCTGATGGAGGCCATCCATGGAGGAGAGTGCGGAGCACACATGAGAGGGGTGATGCTAGCCCGGAAGATTCTCAGACAGGGTTATTACTGGTCAACCATGGAGGAGGATTGTATTGGCTTTGTTCAGCGATGCCACAAATGCCAGATCCATGCAAACTGCATGAACATTTTACCGTCAAAGTTGTACAACATGACTTTGCCGTTGCCGTTTTCAGTCTGGGGGATTGATGTGATTGGGGCAATTACTCCGAAGGGAATGAACGGGCATGAGTATATCCTGGTGGCGATAGACTACTTTACAAAGTGGATCGAGGCCCAATCCTACGCAATTCTGAAGGCGTCACACGTTGCTAAGTTCATCAGGAACAACATCATCTGTCGCTATGGGATCCAGAATAAGATTATTTCGGATAATAGTTCCCACTTCAAGAAGGAGGTGATAGACTTGCTGGAGAAGTACAACGTGGTTTTTCATAAGTCATCCACATATAGGCCGCAAACCAACGGAGCAGTTGAGGCTGTCAACAAGAACATCAAGCACATTCTGCAGAAGATGGTGGAAACCTGCAGGGACTGGCCAGATAAGTTGCCATTTGCTCTCTGGGGCTACCGAACATCAATTCGAACTTCTACTGGGGCAACTCCGTATTCCTTAGTTTATGGGATGGAGGCTGTTCTAACTATCGAAGTTGAGGTTCTGTCGTTGCGAGTAATGGCTGAGTGCCAGATAGCTGAGGCAGATTGGCAGCAGAGCAAGTTCAAAGAACTCATGCTGTTCAACGAGAGAAGGCTGAAAGCACTGTACCACATTCAAGGTTATCAACGCAAGATTGCCAGGGCTTTCAACAAGAAAGTTAAGTCTAAGAATCTAAAAGAAGGGGATTTACTGCTCAAAGACAACCGAGCTCCCATCCACGACCCTAGGGGCAACTTCAGACCCAATTGGACTGGCTCTTACATCATCAAGTCAATCTGGTTAGGTGGAGCTGTCATTCGATGGATTTAGATGGCCTTGAATTCTCCCAACCTATCAACATGGACCAGCTGAAGAAATACTATCCTTGACTGACTCGCTAGGCCGAAAACCCGAAAGGGCGACCCAAGAAAAAGTTAGAGCATAAAAAAATTGAAATAAGAAAAACTGAGCTCGCAAGGTTGAAAACCCTAAAGGGCGGCCTTGGCAAAAGTTAGAGCACAAAAGGAGAGTGTTAATACTCGAGTGAACTTGAACTGAACTACGTAAGGCTTGATTCCCATCTTTGGGATACGTAGGCAACTTCATTCTGAAGTCCAGCTATAAACACTTCCAAATCAACTATGTCCATGTGATTTGTCTTGGCAATCTTCGTCTATTCTGCATCCAAGAGTTCAGTTGTGATCTCCAGTGCAGTGCTGTTCAACAAGGGGCAACTTTCCAGTTGATTGGATCCGGGGTTGTACATCTCAATGATAGATCTCGGGCGTGTCCAGTTGTGATCCATATCGAAAATGGTTTGAGAAGTTTTAATAAAAGTTAATTTTGCTCAAATTAATCTTTTTACAACTTAGACCATTTTTTGACCAAAACGGAAAATTTTCAGTACTCACAACTTTCAATTCTATTGATTTCAATACAAAGTTCTCCAGCTCTTGATACAAATCGAAGTTTCTTTTTATTACATTCAAAAAGAAAACTTGAAAGTACAGATTAAAGCAATAAACTAGGGGCATGGTTAAGTCAGGTGTTCCTGTGCCCCCTCCCAGAGCTTATGGAAGCCTCAGATGCCAAAGTAGACCCAATTTGTGTCTCCTCTTCAAGCCAAGCAATGCACTAGCCAGAAAGGGCATACCTGAAAGTGGGAGTGGGGGCCAGGAGTTCTCTCGTCCTCCATGCGGTGGCATACCGAGCTAAATGTGAGCCTTTGATCGGATATGAAGTCGGGTATTCCACTCCCTCTTCTGGGCAAGTCTGGTCGTGGTCAAACTGACGCCGGAACCGAAACGGAAAGTAGAAGACACAGTGCGTCAGGCGAATCAGCTAAATGCCAAGCTGCCGGGCCATGCTGTAGCCCACCTCCGGCAGATCAAGCCAGGGACAACGCCAAGCGATGTCAACAGCAGATCGAGTGCACATCCATTCGCACCACCATCCCTCATCTGGGGCATCAACTAGCCGTTGGCAAAAGAAATAGCTGCGTGCTGCATATGCTGGGCAAGAGTCCATTACTTTCAATTTATCCATGAGCCATATCTGGGGAGGGATGAAAAACAAGAGAGATTAAAGAATAGAGAGGAAAAAGTAAGAAAAGGGTTTCGAGAGGAAAATAGAGCCTGAGGGCCGAGTGATGTGAGAAACACATGTGAAAAGGGTGGGAAACATTACCTGTAAGAGTAGTGGACTTCCTGCGAACCTGGTTGTCTCCCGGCGATGGAAAGCATCCAAGCCCATCAAGGTTTCGGCTAAAGTCATGCCGATGCATCTCTTGCCCTCTTTCAAGCCTTGGGCAACCTCAATCAAGCGAATACTAGACCCTCCAAGGTCAGGGGCAAGTAGAAAATGAGATAGCATTCACAAACGGAGGGCATGTCGCCGAAAACTTTGCTAAAGATAATCGTCGCAGTTACTGTAGACACCTCATTTTTGACCGACCTTAAGACTCAGACGTCACCGATTGAGCGCTCGGTGATGTTGCATATTGTGCTCGTTCAGAAGTCTCAGAATCGCGGTCGTGCGCCCAGCCTCCGGACTTCCGAACTCTCTTCTGTGCCTTGCCTCGGTTTGCGAACCGGACTCGGTTTTCTCTGTTTTCTTTCCTGAAGGGAGGGAGAGGTCCTGTAGACCATCTCTCAGTGGCCGTGGGCTACATTTCGGGGCCGTAGGCCATTTTGCCCGTTTCGGAGCCCGGTTCCCGGTTTTCGGAGCCGTCAGGCCGTGTGCCTCGGTTCGGGACCACCCAACCATCTCCGATTCCTCCGGTTCTTGGCATGCATCTCATTTACTCCCTTTCGAGGGACACTGGGGTCTTAGATACCCACTTCGTGGCCAAACACCACTTTCGGTGCTTAACGGCCGGTTTTCAGGATCCCGAACTGCGCGTTTTGGCCCCCAAGCATTCGTTTTGCATCGGTTTTTGTTCATTTTTGGCAGGTACCTCTGTTTTATCATCAGGAAGATCACTGGAGGGTGGGAGGCTAGCAATTGTCTCAGCAACCTGTTATGCTCTTCCGGCGCCCCCCGGCGCCCGTTTTTCTCACTTCCGGGCTAATGTTGAACACCCTAGGGCCATTTTCTTCGAGCCAAAACCACATATTTGTGATGTACACACATGGGAGGACCCTAAAAACATATGGCCGGCCAGTAACTCTCTTTGACCCTTTTGAACCCCTCTTTGAATTGGCCTATTCTCTCTCATGTTTTAGAGTTATCAAATTTGAACCACAGGGTCTTGTTCAGCACACCAGGGAGGACACCAATCCTTGGTGGCCGGCCATTAATTCAAGTTGACCTTTTTGACCCTTGGCCGGCCGGCCATGGGGGGTGGCCGGCCGGCCACCTGCAGAAAAAGTGCCTAGCCGGCCATGCTTCCCTCATTGCATACTTTACAGCTGTATAGCTGTTTCCCCCAGAAAATATCTGTATCCGGGGGATATTTTAGGAGGGAAAGCTTGGGTGCATTTCCCTCCACCTTTACACCCCTCCTTTTGTCCATATAAGGAGCCTCCCAGCTCTGTCCCTAGGGTTAGAAAAAATTGGTTCAAGCATACATACACCTATCCCTCTTTATCTCTTAAAAACTCTCAAGTTTAGTGCCATTTCTTCATCACCATCAAGCATCACCATCACCATTCCATTTCCAGCAGCAAGGAGGGGTTCCTTAGAGGCTTAGAAGCAACATTATTCAAGCAAAAGGCAGCCAAGAACTTGTCTACAAGGGTAAGTCTCAAACTCCCTCTTTTACACCACTTTCTTGCCTCATTTCTTTAGCCTATTAGCTTATTGTTTTGAGCTCCGACCTTAACTTAAACTAGGTCTATTTTGAGCTATTCTCCATGTTTGTTCAAGGGCTCAACCCTGTTTGAGCCCTCCATCTTGCACTTGCTTCAATATCCTCTTATATGCCATTATTTTGCATTGAATATTTGGCCTATGTGTGATCTGAATTGGAGCATCTCATGAACTGATATTGTACTTATTTTGAGGCCCTCTTAAACATTTAAGAAGGGCTCAACCTTGTTTTCATGCTCCATATGCCACTTGCTTTGAATCCATGTTTTACCCTTGTTTTTGCATGCTTTTTCTAGCCTAGCAGTGGTCTGTTTTCGAGCACAATGTAAACTGTGAGTGGGCCTATTTTGAGCCCCTATTCAACATTGAAGAAGGGATCAACCCTGTTTAGCCTCTCTATCATGCACTTACTTCATAATTCCTCCAATTTACCGTAAATTTGCATGATTTATTTGACCTACATGTAGTCTGTTTTGGAGCATTTCATGAACTGTGAGTAGGCTTTTTTTATGTCCCTCTACAACATTGTAGAAGGGATCAACCTTGTTGGGGGTCTCCATGTTGTGCTTGTCTTTATATCCCCTTTTGGCCCCCATTTTTGCATGCTTTCTTGGGCCTATTTAGCTTCTGTTTTCAGCCATGAGCAGTACTGAAAATATCCATATTTTGGCCTTCTTGTCATGTTTTGTTAAGGGTCCAGTGCTGTTTGATGAATGTATGGCATACCTCATGTTCTAGCCTTTGTTGGCTTCATTCTTGCATGACATTTTTAGCAAGTTTGCATACTGATTTGGGGATGTAATCAACTGTAGATGTGCATATTTTTAGTCCCTCATCAGTGTTGTAGAAGGGAATTTTTCAGTTTGAGCATCGCATACACCATTTGTTTCAATACCCCTCTCTTGGCCCCATTTTTGTAGGCCATTGTTGTCCTATCTATGCTTACTATTTCGCCTTGTTTTGTACTGTAAAAAATGTTATTTTGGGGCTGCCTTGCTACTGTTTTGCATGTCATGTACCAATTATGCATGTTTAGTATGGCTGTAGGCCATTTCGGGTGCTTAATATCGCATTTCGGAACCATTCCGTGCATTTGGTGTCATTTCCCCACCTTTCGGGACTGTTTTGCATCATTTGTGAGTGATGAAGTTTCATTTGCATGTTTGCATATTATTTCCATGTCATTTCATGCCTTAGGGCCATCGCCTCGGTTTGCGTGTCCGTGTGCACGTATTTCGAGGCATCTCATTTTCATCTCACAGCCTCTTATGTGAGTGTAGCTGAGGCTCTCTCACGTTAGTGTAAGTCCATTCTGCATTCTGTATGTCATTTTAGCCTCATCGCATTGCGTATGCCATTGCCTCGGTTTGCGTGTCCGTATGCACGCATTTCGAGGCACTTCTTTTTTCATCCATTGGCCTCCCGTGTGAGTGTGGCTGAGGCTCTCTCATGTTGGTGTAAGCCCATATTGCATCGCACATCTCATTTTAGTCCTGTTGCATTCCGTATGCCATTTTCTCGATTTGCGTGCCCGTGGGCACGCATTTCGAGACATCTCATTTTAGTCTCATTGCATATCATCTCCATGCCATTTCATGCCTTAGGGCCATTTTCTCGGTTTGCGCGCCCGTGTGCACGCATTTCGAGGCATCTCATTTTCATAGCATTGAGCATGCTAGGATTGTATTTTAGTTGCATTTCATACATACCATGCATATTGCATTGTGTTTGGGATAGGAGTTAGCCCGAGCATGGAAAACGAGACACGTCTCGTACTCCGAGTGACGGAACGGGTCTCAATTCCCAAGTCACCGACACTCCGGATTACACATGATGGAGTTAGGTTTTGTTGTAGCATTCATATACATTCATCCTATATTGAGTTGTGCAAATCGACTCCTCGGCCATCATGCGTCGAGATGCGTGATTGGTGGCACGAGGATCGAGGCATGCATATATTTTGTGAAATACATTGCTATGCCCCTCTCCTGCTCTCTGTTGCAGCAAAATAGAGAATCAGCAACTTTTCGGAGTCTGGCACGCATTTCGAGAAACATTGCGAACAGAGGCTAATCGGGGCATCCCAGTGGATTTCTGAAAAGGCAGCCCAGCATACATCATTCGTCAGAGTCAAGGCAGCCCCTGGCTTGTATGCCAGTTTACCACTTTCTTCTTTGATTTGTTAATTAATTAGAATTTGTATATTATTTCGGACTGTATTATTCTTTCATTTCGGGACTGTATTATTTATTCGGACCCTCTATGCGAGGGCAAAATTGTAATAAGTGTGGGTGAGTGTGATGTATGTCTTCCAACCCCCACTTCTTTCTCCCTTTTATTTACCCGCTTATGATGGTTAGATATAGGGCATATTTCAATTAGCATACAGTATGACAGCATGTTTGCATCATTCATCTGTTTTGCACGCACCGGGCTCGGCGCATCATACAAACTGCATTTGTATTTCAATTCCAAATTGAGTACATGTTAGCTGTAGCATTTCATATGCCATGTTTAGAATAGCCGAGCCTGCTATAGTTGCATTTTTGCATGTGTTGCATTAGGTATTTTCTGTATACTTAGGAACCATGCATGGATTTCTAACGAGGTTTTGTTTTGGCTCGGAGTACTCGGTAAGTTTTATGCTTTAGCATCCTTGCATGCGTGTGAGTGTTGCCATGAATAGCATGCTTACCATGAGGCTATATGCTTATATGATATACCTGCCTTGAATGCCTGTGGGTGGAGGCTGAGTTACTTGGATTGGGACAATGCGTCAAATGTTTGTTTTAAGCCCACTAGACAGTGGCAAAATCATGTTTTCTAAGCCCACACGAGGGTGGCAAATCCACGTCTTAGCCTACCTGCGGGTAGCACCATCAAACCATTTTCAAACAAACAAACATGAAATGTTTTGTTCCAATTCAGGCGACTCAGTCTATACTTATTTGCTGCGAGCATCACATAGTAACCTAGGCTAATAACCGGAATAAGAACTCACAATGCTTTCAAAATAAGATATCATGGTTAGTAGAGGCCGGTCTTTGACCGGGCGAGCGGGGGTGCTCACGAAGTGACCTTCCCCAATCGTACCCAAGTTCCCGAGCCGAGGCAACTTTGGTGATGACGGACACGTGGCCTTTGGCACCGAGTCAGGGTTTCCTAAATTTCCCATTAAAATATTTAGGTGGCGACTCTGTATCTGGCAAAGCAGTCCATGTTTGGCACTTCTTTCAAAAATCTGTTTTCCAAAACGATTTGCCGGATTTGGACTCTTTGGTTCAAGATTAAGAACCGTGACACAAATCGAGTCCAAGCTGTAGCGAGGTCCCCCGCGGGCTTGTTACAGTTTCTGGCGACTCTGCTGGGGATTTAGAGAACTTGACTCGAACTCATGATACCTGTTTTTGACTACACTTGTGTGTTTCTTTGCATTGCATTTGCATTGGTGCGCCTAGGACATCGTGTTTGCCATATGCCATTCCTAAACGATTTGCTGGAGGCTTGTCTTGTCAAGGCATGTCCATAAGGCTGATCGGCTCTGGGCTCTGACAGCATGGGAACACAAACCCCGGTTTTACCGGGGCACCCTTTTTGACCATTCGACCTAGTGCATATTCAGATCCATAGTGACCATTCCAAACTAGGACAGGTTGCTTACCCGTTTATAGGTTGTTTGAAACCGCTGCGTGCGTAGTGAAACCCTAGCTCCTGACAAAATAGGACAGGGAAACCCTACCCCAACATAGGGGTGTTTTGGCTCTCACTTATCTGCTATGTGCTTTAGAGTGCGTCTCTACAGGAATGCATGTATCAGTATATGAGTTTGGGCATCAGGCCTGCGGGCATCAATCAGTATCTGAGAATCAGTTGTCTGCGGATATCAGATTTAGTTTTGGGAACAGTGATACAGGGACAGTGATCAGTGGTTGAGGACAGTGTATTTTCAGCTTATCAACTGCGTGTTGTATGCCCAACTGTGTGTTGTGTGTATTTAATTTAAGCTGTTATGCTGCCCGTTTATCTGGTTATTTATTTCCTTTTCGCTTTATTATCTTTTGCTAGGGCAGATTTTAGCACGATTGCTTCCGAACCAGTAGATACTCCCCAAGCACTCTGGACACGAGGTCGCCGACTCAACCGATCCGAGGATCTCGTTGACGGACATCCAGTGTTCCACTCCCTACCCCCAGTTGCCAGAAGAAGGCCAAGGAGGCGCAGTGTGTCAGAGCAGGGATTACCGGGACAGAGGGCTACTTTGACAGTAAACAGTCAGGTTGAGATTTCTGTGTCTGCCATAGAAGTACATTTACCGGTCATCCAGATGGAACAGCAGAATACATCAGTGGTAGAGGCGATGATGCGCCAGATGCAAGAGAGCATGAGGCAAATGCAAGAGGATGCTATCCGCCAAGCGGAATTTTCTAAACAACAAGCCGCAGTCATGGCCCAGCAGGCCGAGCTGATCACTAGGCTGCAACAGCAGAATGCAGCATCTGCTTCACATCAGGTTCCTCCTCCGCCAGCGGCTCCACTACCCGAGCAGGCACCTACGGGTCAGAATACCTGCCAAACCTCAGAATACCCTGCCAAACCCTCAGAATACCCTCCCGAAACCCAGAACACCCTACCCAATGTCCAAAATATCCAAGAGGACACCAACTTCCAACGGGCTGGCTCCGCCCCCGCTTCTGCCTCAACTGTCCAAGAATCTTACACCCAACCACCCGGACTCTCCATTTGAGTTCGAGGTAGATCATACAGCTCTAAAGCTGAGTAAGTTGGAAAAGCTTTTCAAGAAATCGCAGGGGTGAAGGCCATCCCAGACATCGAAGATGGGTACACTGACGTGGCAGTAACATTGCCAGACAGATTTAAGATGCCACAGATCGACCGTTTTGATGGGTCCGGGACCCTATGGTCCATCTCCGGCTATTTTCAGACATCTTGAGGCCAATGGGCCTAACCCGACCGCAAAAGCTTTCTTTGTTGGCAGAACTTTGTCGGGTGTGGCAGCCATTTGGTATGCAAAGTTAGAAGATGATGTGAAGAGAAATTGGGATGAGATGGCTGAAGCCTTCGTTGCGCAGTACTCGTATAATACACAGATCGAGATTACAACACGTGATCTCGAAACGACGAGGCAAGAACCCAAGGAGTCTTTCTCCGATTTTGTAACCAGATGGAGGGCAAAGGCATCGATGATGACCTTGAGGCCAACAGATAAAGATCAAATCCGGATGATTGTGCGCAATCTCCAACCGAAACTCATGCAGAAGATGATTGTACTCCCCTTTCCAACTTTCTCAGATTTACACGAGATGGGGGTACAGATCGAGGATGCAATGAAGCAAGGTTTGATCGATCAGGACCGGGAGCAGCCCCGAAGGACATTCAACCGCAATAACAACGCAGGCCCGAGTGGCGCTGCAAACACAAGGACTTCTGAGGTCGGTATGGTCACCACCACTCCCCCTTCCCAACCAAGGCCCGCAGCGGCCACACCCTTTTCCAGTACCTCCGGGAGCAGTAACCAAGCCTCGAGATTTCAGCCCAGAGGCCAAAGAACCTTCACTCCACTATACATGCCTTTGTCCAAGGCTCTCGGGTGTTAATCAGAAAGAAGCATCTGCACCTTTAGAGCCGAGGCCACTGCCAAATCCACTCCCTCCCTCTCATGACCCAGCAAAGTACTGTGCGTACACCAACAGCACGGTCATGACACCGACCGTTGCTATAGATTGCGTCATGAGATCCAAGATCTTATCGACAAGCAGTGATCGCGCCTCCCGAAAAACCCAACGTCACAACAAATCCTCTCCCACCACACAACCAAGCCCCTCCTCCCAAAAGAGTCAACCTCATCCAAACTGGGGTCGTGTCCTACGATCCTAGTATCTATATTACTCCCTCTCACCTACCCAAGCCGGAGGTGATCCTTCCTGATTGCACTGACTTGTGCATGTTGGACACCTTCACAACCCAATCTAAGCCAGTGGTGGTGACCGAAGATGGAACGGGGCAGGTTTCAGAGGAGAGCAGAATTGTTGAGTCTGGGATGGAACAGCCTGGAATTATGCTGGAGGAGCCTATGATCCAAGCGAGTACATCTTATCAGTGGGCCAGTCTAAGCTGAGTGTGGGGCTGCCAGAAAAAGCTGAACTGTGCATGATTCGGGGGACAGACTTGAACAAGGGGCAGATGATCTGACAACAGTGGAAGAGGGACTTTGCCAACTTCCAGTTCTTCAACGACCAAGAATCAGGGGATGCTGCAATCAACTGGTTCGACTATGAGGAGTCGGCAGAAGTTACCGGATGGTTAGATGATCAGCCAGACGTTGTAGAATTTCAATCAGAACAGGGCCCGGCAGGGGCGAGAGTATCAATGATGGCCGGAAGGGCCGAGGTCAGAATTCACCGCCGGAGAGCGCCGGCGTTAAGAATTTCGCTCAGAATTTGGGGATTGCAATACAGGGAATATTGAACAACCAGCTGTACTGACGCAGTTGGAACAACAAAGGTTTGACGATTCCGAGAGAATCAGAAGGCTAAGGCCCATGTGGGGGTCGAAAGTGCTGTGTGCACAGAAACAGAAAATGCTGCAGGCATAAAGACTGAAGGTGCTGCGAGCACGATCATACCGGAGCCGGACAGATGTCTGTCGGCTGCCGACGGAATGTGGTGGGAAGACGATGACTTATGTCTTGCCCACACAGATGAAGACTGGGGAGGTAACCAACCAGATGATACCTGGTATATTGACGAGATCGCTCATATGACCAGAAGTGGGCGGTATTTCAAGCCCCACACTTGGACCAACCTGAGGCATCTGGAAAAGATAAAGAAGCTGAGAAACAGAGAGAGAAACAGATTGAAGAAGAAGCTGTGCTCAAACAATTGAAGAAGATACAAGCAGACATCTCATCATCTGTGGGATGACTTATGCATGGCAAGGGTGCACAGACAGGCCGTCCTATCTTCCATGGACAAGGCCAAACTCTCAATAGACACTACACCAGAGCAGCTGGTTGGGTTGGTTTTTCCGGGAGGAGGTTCCCCGGCATTAACCTTTTCAGACAAGGAATTGCCGCCTGAGGGCACAAACCATAACAAACCTCTCTACGTCTCCGTGGAGTGTAGAGATAAATGGATACCGGTGGTACTTGTTGATACCGGGTCCGCCATCAATGTCTGCCCAGTCAGAACAGCATATGCAGTTGGGTTGAAGCCCGCGGACTTCACACCAACAACTCAGGTGATCAAAGCTTACGATAATACGAGTAGGGAAGTGATGGGATTGTCAAGATTCAAACCAAGGTTGGTCCAGGACAACACGACATCGAATTTCATGTCTTGGACGTTCCCGCAACCTTCAACTTACTCTTGGGCGGCCGTGGCTGCACCAAGTAAAGGCAGTCTCTTCACTCTACATCAGATGGTGAAATACCCCTATGGAAAGGGAGTAGCCACTGTATTCGGGAACTCATCAATCCATCCGCCTCCGGAGGTATCTACGCCAGTCTGGAAATTGAGCATGGCACAGAAGATGTATTCTTATCAGGATTCACTTTGGCTGAGGCCCGGGTAGTACAGAATATTATGGCTGTGAATGAAGGTGTGTACGTTAGTGCTCAATCCGTCTACCTCATGAACAAGCTACAACATATTCCCGGGATGGGATTAGAAGGAGCGGCAGGAAAGGAGTCGCAGCATTGGCCGAAGTGCCACACAACCGCATACCTTTGGACTGGGTTATCTGCCCACCAAAGAGGACTGGGTGAGGAAAGGAAAGGAAATGGCCGGCAGAGCCAGAGCGAAGCAGGCTGGGAAGCCTTTTGACCTAATACACAGGCCCATTCAGGGTACCCTGAACGGACGCTTCGTCCGGGAGGGGGAGGATTTTCCATTTTGCGGCTTCCCAGAGCCGTGGATAAACGCGGAGAAGAAGCGCGTCCCAGGCTTCGAATCTTCTTCGACCTGCAACTATCCGGGGATGACGTTGCCACAGAGCAGACAGACCCACCAGCTGAGGCTGAGCAGTGCAAAGCTGGGATCTGAGGGCGCAGAATTTGAAATGGGGGTAGCACTGGCATGTCTCCTCTCTGATCCTCCGATCGACCAAGAGTGTGCTTGGGGGATAACTTCGTGGTTTCCATGATTGGGGATGAAACGGCTGCGAGACCAGCAGCTATCTTGGATGCATCAATCGCACCCTCTCTCACTTGGCAGTACGAGGAGGGATTTTTGTCCAGCAGCACCGGGTCAGGTAGTGAGCCGGAATCTGATTCCACCGAGTCCTGTGAGTCGGAATCAGGTTCCAGCTCGACTGAGTCTGAGTCTGGTACTCCTGGGGATGTTAACCCGGATGCCACAGTCCTGTCTAGGTCGTCTTTTTCCTTTTCTTTTGAGTCTGTTGTAACAGAAGAATTGGACGATTTGGATGAACTTAATGAGAATGAGGTGAATGTGGTTTCCGAGTATTTCTCTGTGCCCTTGTTATTGCATTAATTCAGACTTTCAAAACTTTGATGAAAACGACGAGGACGAAGTTCCTCCGGTTTACAACGTTTAATTGAGCAAGAGCAAGAGAGATTTGTTAAGCATTAATGGATGAAATCATTACCGTGAACATTGGTACTGAGGAGGACCCGCGGCTGGTCCAGATCGGGTCCACGTTGTCTTCTGAGGAACGCGAGCGCTTAGTCGCTTTATTAAAAGATTTCAAAGATGTTTTCGCGTGGTCCTACGAAGACATGCCTGGAATCGATCCTGAGATTGTACAGCATCGGATCCCCCTTGACCCCGAGGCCCGACCTGTCAAGCAGAAACTCAGAAGGATCCGCCCGGATTGGGCTCTCAAGATTAAGGAAGAGGTCACCAAGCAAATTGACGCAGGCTTCCTGCTGGTATCAGAGTATCCGACTTGGTTGGCCAACATTGTTCCGGTGCCAAAGAAAGATGGCAGGATCCGGGTGTGTGTAGACTTCAGGGATTTGAACAAAGCTAGTCCGAAGGACGACTTCCCCTTACCGCACATCGATGAGTTGGTGGATTTCACAGCAGGGCATGCATTGCTCTCATTCATGGATGGCTTTTCAGGATACAACCAGATAGTGATGGCACCAGAAGACCGGGAAAAGACTGCATTCACCACCCCGTGGGGGACGTACTGCTATAGAGTCATGCCGTTTGGGTTGAAGAACGCTGGAGCTACTTATCAACGGGCCGCGACCACAATACTACATGATATGATCCACAAAGAGGTTGAGGTGTATGTGGACGACATGATTGTCAAGTCCAAGGAAAGAGAGGGCCACTACACCGCCTTGCATAAGTTTTTCCAAAGGATCAGGGAATTCCGGTTGCGGCTAAACCCTCAGAAATGTACATTTCATACAGCGGGAAAAAATGCTGGGGTTTCTGATTACACAAAGAGGCATCGAGGTCATTTCATGCCTTAGGGCCATCGCCTCGGTTTGCGTGCCGTGTGCACGTATTTCGAGGCATCTCATTTTCATCTCACGGCCTCTTATGTGAGTGTGCTGAGGCTCTCTCATGTTAGTGTAAGTCCATTCTGCATTCTGTATGTCATTTTAGTCTCATCGCATTGCGTATGCCATTGCCTCGGTTTGCGTGCCGTATGCACGCATTTCGAGGCACTTCTTTTTTCATCCATTGGCCTCCCGTGTGAGTGTGGCTGAGGCTCTCTCATGTTGGTGTAAGCCCATATTGCATCGCAATCTCATTTTAGTCCTGTTGCATTCTGTATGCCATTTTCTCGGTTTGCGTGCCCGTGGGCACGCATTTCGAGACATCTCATTTTAGTCTCATTGCATATCATCTCCATGCCATTTCATGCCTTAGGGCCATTTCTCGGTTTGCGCGCCCGTGTGCACGCATTTCGAGACATCTCATTTTCATAGCATTGAGCATGCTAGGATTGTATTTTAGTTGCATTTCATCATACTCATGCATATTGCATTGTGTTTGGGATAGGAGTTAGCCCGGGCACGGGAAACGAGCACGTTCTCGTACTCCGAGTGACGGAACGGGTCTCAATTCCCAAGTCACCGACACTCCGGATTACCCATGATGGAGTTAGAGTTTTGTTGTAGCATTCATATACATTCATCCTATATTGAGTTGTGCAAATCGACTCCTCGGCCATCATGCATCGAGATGCGTGATTGGTGGCAGAGGATCGAGGCATGCATATATTTTGTGAAATACATTGCTATGCCCCTTCCTGCTCTCTGTTGCAGCAAAATAGAGAATCAGCAACTTTTCGGAGTCTGGCACGCATTTCGAGAAACATTGCAGAACAGAGGCTAATGGGGCATCCCAGTGGATTTCCGAAAAGGCAGCCCAGCATACATCATTCGTCAGAGTCAAGGCAGCCCCTGGCTTGCATGCCAGTTTACCGCTTTCTCTTTATTTGTTAATTAATTAGGAATTTGTATATTATTTCGGACTGTATTATTCTTTCATTTCGGGACTGTATTATTTATTCGGACCCTCTCGCGAGGGAAATTGTAATAAGTGTGGGTGAGTGTGATGTATGTCTTCCAACCCCACTCTTTCTCCCTTTTATTTACCCGCTTATGATGGTTAGATATAGGGCATATTTCAATTAGCATACAGTATGACAGCATGTTTGCATCATTCATCTGTTTTGCACGCACCGGGCTCGGCGCATCATACAAACTGCATTTGTATTTCAATTCCAAATTGATACTGTTAGTTGTAGCATTCCATATGCCATGTTTAGAATAGCCGAGCCTGCTATAGTTGCATTTTTGCATGTGTTGCATTAGGATTTTCTGTATATTAGGACATGCATGGATTTCTAACGAGTTTTGTTTTGGCTGGAGTACTCGGTAGTTTTATGCTTTAGCATCCTTGCATGCGTGTGAGTGTTGCCATGAATAGCATGCTTACCATGAGGCTATTGCTTATTGATATAACTGCCTTGAATGCCTTGGGTGGAGGTTGAGTTACTTGGATTGGGACAATGCTCAAATGTTTGTTTTAAGCCCACTAGAAGTGGCAAAATCATGTTTTCTAAGCCCACCGAGGGTGGCAAATCCACGTCTTAGCCTACCTGCGGGTAGCACCATCAAACCATTTTCAAACAAACAAACATGAAATGTTTTGTTCCAATTCAGGCGACTCAGTCTATACTTTTTGCTGCGAGCATCACATAGTAACCTAGGCTAATAACCGGAATAAGAACTCACAATGTTTTCAAAATAAGATATCATGGTTAGTAGAGGCCGGTCTTTGACCGGGCGAGCGGGGGTGCTCACGAAGTGACCTTCCCCAATCGTACCCAAGTTCCCGAGCCGAGGCAACTTTGGATGATGACGGACACGTGGCCTTTGGCACCGAGTCAGGGTTTCCTAAATTTCCCATTAAAATATTTAGGTGGCGACTCTGTATCTGGCAAAGCATCCATGTTTGGCACTTCTTTCAAAAATCTGTTTTCCAAAACATTTGCCGGATTTGGACTCTTTGGTTCAAGATTAAGAACCGTGACACAAATCGAGTCCGAGCTGTAGCGAGGTCCCCCGCGGGCTTGTTACAGTTTCTGGCGACTCTGCTGGGGATTTAGAGAACTTGACTCGAACTCATGATATCTGTTTTTGACTACACTTGTGTGTTTCTTTGCATTGCATTTGCATTGGTGCGCCTAGGACACCGTGTTTGCCATATGCCATTCCCGAACGATTTGCCGGAGGCTTGTCTTGTCAAGGCATGTCCATAAGGCTGATCGGCTCTGGGCTCTGACAGCATGGGAACACAAACCCCGGTTTTACCGGGGCACCCTTTTTGACCATTCGACCTAGTGCATATTCGGATCCATAGTGACCATTCCAAACTAGGACAGGTTGCTTACCCGTTTATAGGTTGTTTGAAACCGCTGCGTGCGTAGTGAAACCCTAGCTCCTGACAAAATAGGACAGGGAAACCCTACCCCAACATAGGGGTGTTTTGGCTCTCACTTATCTGTTATGTGCTTTAGAGTGCGTCTCTACAGGAATGCATGTATCAGTCTATGAGTTTGGGCATCAGGCCTGCGGGCATCAGTCAGTATCTGAGAATCAGTTGTCTGCGGATATCCGATTCAGTTTTGGGGAACAGTGATACAGGAACAGTGATCAGTGATTGAGGACAGTGTATTTTCAGCTTATCAACTGCGTGTTGTATGCCCGACTGTGTGTTGTGTGTATTTAATTTAAGCTGTTATGCTGCCCGTTTATCTGGTTATTTATTTCCTTTTCGCTTTATTATCTTTTTGCTAGGGCAGTTTTTAGCACGATTGCTTCCGAACCAGTAGATACTCCCCAAGCACTCTGGACACGAGGTCGCCGACTCAACCGATCCGAGGATCTCGTTGACGGACATCCAGTGTTCCACTCCCTACCCCCAGTTGCCAGAAGAAGGCCAAGGAGGCGCAGTGTGTCAGAGCAGGGATTACCAGGACAGAGGGCTACTTTGACAGTAAACAGTCAGGTTGAGATTTCTGTGTCTGCCATAGAAGTACATTTACCGGTCATCCAGATGGAACACAGCAATACATCAGTGGTAGAGGCGATGATGCGCCAGATGCAAGAGAGCATGAGGCAGATGCAAGAGGATGCCATCCGCCAAGCGGAATTTTCTAAACAACAAGCCGCAGTCATGGCCCAGCAGGCCGAGCTGATCACTAGGCTGCAACAGCAGAATGCAGCGTCTGCTTCACATCAGGTTCCTCCTCCACCAGCGGCTCCACTACCCGAGCAGGCACCTATGGGTCAGAATACCTGCCACCCTCAGAATACTCCAAACCCTCAGAATACCCTCCCGAACACCCAGAACACCCTACCCAATGTCCAAATATCCAAGAGGACACCAACCTTCCAACGGGGCTGGCTCCGCCCCCGCTTCTGCGCTCAACTGTCCAAGAATCTTACACCCAACCACCCGGACTCTCCATTTGAGTTCGAGGTAGATCATACAGCTCTAAAGCTGAGTAAGTTGGAAAGCTTTTCAAGAAATCGCAGGGGGTGAAGGCCATCCCAGACATCGAAGATGGGTACACTGACGTGGCAGTAACATTGCCAGACATTTAAGATGCCACAGATTGACCGTTTTGATGGGTCCGGGGATCCTATGGTCCATCTCCGGCTATTTTCAGACATCTTGAGGCCAATGGGCCTAACCCGACCGCAAAAGCTTTCTTTGTTTGGCGAACTTTGTCGGGTGTGGCGGCCATTTGGTACGCAAAGTTAGAAGATGATGTGAAGAGAAATTGGGATGAGATGGCTGAGGCCTTCGTTGCGCAGTACTCGTATAATACACAGATCGAGATTACAACACGTGATCTCGAAACGACGAGGCAAGAACCCAAGGAGTCTTTCTCCGATTTTGTAACTAGATGGAGGCAAAGGCATCGATGATGACCTTGAGGCCACAGATAAAGATCAAATCCGGATGATTGTGCGCAATCTCCAACCGAAACTCATGCAGAAGATGATTGTACTCCCCTTTCCACTTTCTCAGATTTACACGAGATGGGGGTACAGATCGAGATGCAATGAAGCAAGGTTTGATCGACCAGGACCGGGAGCAGCCCCGAAGGACATTCAACCGCAATAACAACGCAGGCCCGAGTGGCGCTGCAAACACAAGGACTTCTGAGGTCGGTATGGTCACCACCACTCCCCCTTCCCAACCAAGGCCCGCAGCGGCCACACCCTTTTCCAGTACCTCCGGGAGCAGTAACCAAGCCTCGAGATTTCAGCCCAGAGGCCAAAGAACCTTCACTCCACTATACATGCCTTTGTCCAAGGCTCTCGGGGTGTTAATCAGAAAGAAGCATCTGACACCTTTAGAGCCGAGGCCACTGCCAAATCCACTCCCTCCTCCCTCTCATGACCCAGCAAAGTACTGTGCGTACCACCAACAGCACGGTCATGACACCGACCGTTGCTATAGATTGCGTCATGAGATCCAAGATCTTATCGACAAGCAGGTGATCGCGCCTCCCGAAAAACCCAACGTCACAACAAATCCTCTCCCACCACACAACCAAGCCCCTCCTCCCAAAAGAGTCAACCTCATCCAAACTGGGGTCGTGTCCTACGATCCTAGTATCTATATTACTCCCTCTCACCTACCCAAGCCGGAGGTGATCCTTCCTGATTGCACTGACTTGTGCATGTTGGACACCTTCACAACCCAATCTAAGCCAGTGGTGGTGACCACCGAAGATGGAACGGGGCAGGTTTCAGAGGAGAGCAGAATTGTTGAGTCTGGGATGGAACAGCCTGGGAATTATGCTGGAGGAGCCTATGATCCAAGCGAGTACATCTTATCAGTGGGCCAGTCTAAGCTGAGTGTGGGGCTGCCAGAAAAAGCTGAGCTGTGCATGATTCGGGGGACAGACTTGAACAAGGGGCAGATGATCTGACAACAGTGGAAGAGGACTTTGCCAACTTCCAGTTCTTCAACGACCAAGAATCAGGGGATGCTGCAATCAACTGGTTCGACTATGAGGAGTCGGCAGAAGTTACGGGTGGTTAGATGATCAGCCAGACGTTGTAGAATTTCAATCAGAACAGGGCCCGGCAGGGGCGAGAGTATCAATGATGGCCGGAAGGCCGAGGGTCAGAATCCACCGCCGGAGAGCGCCGGCGTTAAGAATTTCGCTCAGAATTTGGGGATTGTAAATACAGGGAATATTGAACCAGCTGTACTGACGCAGTTGGAACAACAAAAGTTTGACGATTCCGAGAGAATCAGAAGGCTAAGGCCCATGTGGGGGTCGAAAGTGCTGTGTGCACAGAAACAGAAAATGCTGTGGCATAAAGACTGAAGGTGCTGCGAGCACGATCATACCGGAGCCGGACAGATGTCTGTCGGCTGCCGACGGAATGTGGTGGGAAGACGATGACTTATGTCTTGCCCACACAGATGAACTTGGGAGGTAACCAACCAGATGATACCTGGTATATTGACGAGATCGCTCATATGACCAGAAGTGGGCGGTATTTCAAGCCCCAACACTTGGACCAACCTGAGGCATCTGGAAAAGATAAAGAAGCTGAGAAACAGAGAGAGAAACAGATTGAAGAAGAAGCTGTGCTCAAACAATTGAAGAAGATACAAGCAGACATCTCCATCTGGGGACTGCTTATGGCATGCATATTGTGCTCGTTCAGAAGTCTTCAGAGTCGCGGCCGTGCGCCCTGCCTCCGGACTTCCGAACTCTCTTCTATGCCTTGCCTCGGTTTGCGAACCGGACTCGGTTTTCTCTGTTTTCTTTCCTGAGGGGAGGGAGAGGTCCCGTAGACCATCTCTCAGTGGCCGTGGGCTACATTTTGTGGCCGTAGGCCATTTTGCCCATTTCGGAGCCCGGTTCCCGGTTTTTGTAGCCGTCAGGCCGTGTGCCTCGGTTCGGGACCACCCAACCATCTCCGATTACTCCGATTTTTGGCATGCATCTCATTTACTCCCTTTCGAGGGACACTGGGGTCTTAGATACCCACTTCGTGGCCAAACACCACTTTCGGTGCTTAACGGCCGGTTTTCGGGATCCCGAACTGCGTGTTTTGGTTCCCGAGCATTCGTTTTGCATCGGTTTTCGTTCATTTTTGGCAGGTACCTCTGTTTTATCACCAGGAAGATCACTGGAGGGTGGGAGGCTAGTAATTGTCTCAGCAAGCAGTTATGCTCTTCCGGCGCCCTCCGGCTCCCGTTTTTCTCACTTCCGGGCTAATGTTGAACACCCTAGGGCCATTTTCTTCGAGCCAAAACCACATATTTGTGATGTACACACATGGGAGGACCCTAAAAACATATGGCCGGCCAGTAACTCTCTTTGACCCTTTTGAACCCCTCTTTGAATTGGCCTATTCTCTCTCCTGTTTTAGAGTTGTCAAATTTGAACCACAGGGTCTTGTTCAGCACACCAGGGAGGACACCAATCCTTGGTGGCCGGCCATTAATTCAAGTTGACCTTTTTGACCCTTGGCCGGCCGGCCATGGGGGGTGGCCGGCCGGCCACCTGCAGAAAAAGTGCCTAGCCGGCCATGCTTCCCTCAGTGCATACTTTACAGCTGTATAGCTGTTTCCCCCAGAAAATATCTGTATCCGGGGGATATTTTAGGAGGGAAAGCTTGGGTGCATTTCCCTCCACCTTTACACCCCTCCTTTTGTCCATATAAGGAGCCTCCCAGCTCTGTCCCTAGGGTTAGAAAAAATTGGTTCAAGCATACATACACCTATCCCTCTTTATCTCTTAAAAACTCTCAAGTTTAGTGCCATTTCTTCATCACCATCAAGCATCACCATCACCATTCCATTTCCAGAAGCAAGGAGGGGTTCCTTAGAGGCTTAGAAGCAACATTCTTCAAGCAAAAGGCAGCCAAGAACTTGTCTACAAGGGTAAGTCTCAAACTCCCTCTTTTACACCACTTTCTTGCCTCATTTCTTTAGCCTATTAGCTTATTGTTTTGAGCTCCGACCTTAACTAAAAATAGGTCTATTTTGAGCTATTATCCATGTTTGTTCAAGGGCTCAATCCTGTTTGAGCCCTCCATCTTGCACTTGCTTCAATATCCTCTTATATGCCATTATTTTGCATTGAATATTTGGCCTATGTGTGATCTGAATTGGAGCATATCATGAACTGATATTGTACTTATTTTGAGGCCCTCTTCAACATTGAAGAAGGGCTCAACCTTGTTTTCATGCTCCATATGCCACTTGCTTTGAATCCATGTTTTACCCTTGTTTTTGCATGCTTTTTCTAGCCTAGGAGTGATCTGTTTTCGAGCACAATTTAAACTGTGATTGGGCCTATTTTGAGCCCCTCTTCAACATTTAATAAGGGCTCAACCCTTTTTGGCCTCTCTATCATGCACTTGCTTCATAATTCCTCCAATTTACCGTAAATTTGCATGATTTATTTGACCTACATGTAGTCTATTTTGGAGCATGTCATGAACTGTGAGTAGGCATGTTTTATGTCCCTCTACAACATTGTAGAAGGGATCAACCTTGTTGGGGGTCTCCATGTTGTGCTTGTCTTTATATCCCCCTTTGGCCCCCATTTTTGCATGCTTTCTTGGGCCTATTTAGCTTCTGTTTTCGGCCATGAGCAGTACTGAAAATATCCATATTTTGGCCTTCTTGTCATGTTTTGTTAAGGGCCAGTGCTGTTTGATGAATGTATGGCATACCTCATGTTCTAGCCTTTGTTGGCTTCATTCTTGCATGACATTTTTAGCAAGTTTTCATACTGAGTTGGGGGATGTCATCTACTGTAAATGTGCATATTTTTAGTCCCTCATCAGTGTTGTAGAAGGGTATTTTTCAGTTTGAGCATCGCATACACCACTTGTTTCAATACCCCTCTCTTGGCCCCATTTTTGTAGGCCATTGTTGTCCTATCTATGCTTACTATTTCGCCATGTTTTGTACTGTAAAAAATGTTATTTTGGGGCTGCCTTGCTACTGTTTTGCATGTCATGTACCAATTATGCATGTTTAGTATGACTGTAGGCCATTTCGGGTGCTTAATATCGCATTTCGGGACCATTCCGTGCATTTGGTGTCATTTCCCCACCTTTCGGGACTGTTTTGCATCATTTGTGAGTGCTGAAGTTTCATTTGCATGTTTGAATATTATTTCCATGACATTTCATGCCTTAGGGCCATCGCCTCGGTTTGCGTGCCCGTGTGCACGTATTTCGAGGCATCTCATTTTCATCTCACGGCCTCTTATGTGAGTGTAGCTGAGGCTCTCTCATGTTAGTGTAAGTCCATTCTGCATTCTGTATGTCATTTTAGCCTCATCACATTGCGTATGCCATTGCCTCGGTTTGCGTGTACGTGTGCACGCATTTCGAGGCACTTCTTTTTTCATCCATTGGCCTCCCGCGTGAGTGTGGCTGAGGCTCTCTCATGTTGGTGTAAGCCCATATTGCATCGCACATCTCATTTTAGTCCTGTTGCATTCCGTATGCCATTTTCTCGGTTTGCGTGCCCGTGGGCACGCATTTCGAGACATCTCATTTTAGTCTCATTGCATATCATCTCCATGCCATTTCATGACTTAGGGCCATTTTCTCGGTTTGCGCGCCCGTGTGCACGTATTTCGAGGCATCTCATTTTCATAGCATTGAGCATGCTAGGATTGTATTTTAGTTGCATTTCATGCATACCATGCATATTGCATTGTGTTTGGGATAGGAGTTAGCCCGAGCACGGGAAACGAGACACGTCTCGTACTCCGAGTGACGGAACGGGTCTCAATTCCCAAGTCACCGACACTCCGGATTACCCATGATGGAGTTAGGTTTTGTTGTAGCATTCATATACATTCATCCTATATTGAGTTGTGCAAATCGACTCCTCGGCCATCATGCATCGAGATGCGTGATTGGTGGCACGAGGATCGAGGCATGCATATATTTTGTGAAATACATTGCTATGCCCCTCTCCTGCTCTCTGTTGCAGCAAAATAGAGAATCAGCAACTTTTCGGAGTCTGGCACGCATTTCGAGAAACATTGCAAACAGAGGCTAATCGGGGCATCCCAGTGGATTTCCGAAAAGGCAGCCCAGCATACATCATTCGTCAGAGTCAAGGCAGCCCCTGGCTTGCATGCCAGTTTACCGCTTTCTTCTTTGATTTGTTAATTAATTAGGAATTTGTATATTATTTCGGACTGTATTATTCTTTCATTTCGGGACTGTATTATTTATTCGGACCCTCTATGCGAGGGCATAATTGTAATAAGTGTGGGTGAGTGTGATGTATGTCTTCCAACCCCACGTCTTTCTTCCCTTTTATTTACCCGCTTATGATGGTTAGATATAGGCATATTTCAATTAGCATACAGTATGACAGCATGTTTGCATCATTCATCTGTTTTGCACGCACCGGGCTCGGCGCATCATACAAACTGCATTTGTATTTCAATTCCAAATTGAGTACATGTTAGCTGTAGCATTTCATATGCCATGTTTAGAATAGCCGAGCCTGCTATAGTTGCATTTTTGCATGTGTTGCATTAGGCATTTTCTGTATACTTAGGAACCATGCATGGATTTCTAACGAGGTTTTGTTTTGGCTCGGAGTACTCGGTAAGTTTTATGCTTTAGCATCCTTGCATGCGTGTGAGTGTTGCCATGAATAGCATGCTTACCATGAGGCTATGTGCTTATGTGATATAACTGCCTTGAATGCCTGTGGGTGGAGGCTGAGTTACTTGGATTGGGACAATGCGTCAAATGTTTGTTTTAAGCCCACTAGACAGTGGCAAAATCATGTTTTTCTTAAGCCCACCCGAGGGTGGCAAATCCACGTCTTAGCCTACCTGCGGGTAGCACCATCAAACCATTTTCAAACAAACAAACATGAAATGTTTTGTTCCAATTCAGGCGACTCAGTCTATACTTATTTGCTGCGAGCATCACATAGTAACCTAGGCTAATAACCGGAATAAGAACTCACAATGTTTTCAAAAACAGATATCATGGTTAGTAGAGGCCGGTCTTTGACGGGCGAGCGGGGGTGCTCACGAAGTGACCTTCCCCAATCGTACCCAAGTTCCCGAGCCGAGGCAACTTTGGTGATGACGGACACGTGGCCTTTGGCACCGAGTCAGGGTTTCCTAAATTTCCCATTTAAAAAACATTTAGTGGCGACTCTGTATCTGGCAAAGCAGTCCATGTTTGGCACTTCTTTCAAAAATCTGTTTTCCAAAACAATTTGCCGGATTTGGACTCTTTGGTTCAAGATTAAGAACCGTGACACAAATCGAGTCCGAGCTGTAGCGAGGTCCCCCGCGGGCTTGTTACAGTTACCAGCGTCAGAAAAGCGATGAATCAATCTGGGAATGTCCAACTCCCCGTCGCGAATCAAACACCCAGCATCGTGCAAAGTAAGCCCACACGTCTGTCCTACAGCTTGGATGTGGCTGAAATAGAACTGAGGCAAGATTTCCTCATCGCATCGTCATTCCATCAAAGCTAGGAATTCTTTAAAAGTGGGGCACATCTCTTGACCCCCAAAGCTAAAAACATGAGTTACTGGATTCCAACACCTAGCCGCGGCATGGAGGAACGGAAAACACAATGGGGTGCGACTCGGCGTGAATAGTACATTTATTCCGAAACCTCGGAAATTCAACTTTTTCGAGCCATCCAAAGTCGCAATCCAATTGGAGAGCTTTTCAGCGAAGAATGGTTCTATTTGGGGCAAAAACAGAGTTGAAGTGAAGAAACCCCAAAGCTGGAGTTTTTGTAGAAGATAAGGCAGTGAGTGGAAGACAGGTGGCAGCATTCTAGGGGTCCCTGACACTAGTAGCAGACCGGCCAGTGTTTGTGGCCGATCGGCCAATTTCTGTAGCCGACCGGCCAGGGCTAGTGGCCGATAGCCATTTCTGGTGGCCGAAAGCCTCCTCTTGTGGCCGGCCGCCTCTTCTTTTGCTCCTTGGGCCATCCATGTATTGGAAATGCCAACAACCTGTATTTTGTTCCACTCATGGTGCACTTTTTTCCGTCTCTCCTTAAGAATTTTGTCAAATTGCTTATCAAGTTGTTGTATTGCTTATCGAGTTGTTGTTTTGCTTATCGAGTTTTTTTGTTTTGATCGTTCAATTGTTATTTTGTTTATTGTTGTTTTGTTCATTGAGTTTTCTTACTATTTTCGTTGTGTGTCAATCGGTTTACTACCTGATTAAGTAATTGCCAATACAACATTCAATTTTCATCAAAATCCCATTTTTGTGAAAAATGGTGCTGTGCGATGTTATGCGATGCTCAGAATATACAATGCAACACTTTTTGAACAAAAAGTCTGTTTTCATTTCCAATCACGGTCACCTTTTTGCAGTACAAGTTGTTAAAGAAAAGAAAAAACTGCCTAAGACTGTACAATATGTTGATACTACCAGCAAAAAAAAAACTAAGCAAAGAGAAAATGAACTGAAAAGAAGCATTTGAATCGATATAGACCGCCCGAACTCTCTCTGCACGCCCCCCTTTCGGAGAGGGCGCGGATTTGGGTTCGTAACTACTACAGTTCGGACTCCTATCACGGTTCTAAATCTAATCTCACAAAGTGCAATGTAAGACTGATAAATCACCAAAGAGTCCAAATCCGGCAAATCGTTTTGGAAAATCGATTTCAATCAAAAAGCGCCAAACATAGACTGCTTTGCCAAATTTCAGAGTCGCCACCAAATATTTTGTTTTTCGAAAATTTAGGAAATCCTAACACGTGCTTAAGGCCACGTGTCCGTCATCACCAAAGTTGCCTCGGCTCGGGGACTTGGGTACGAGAGGGGAAGGTCCTGAAATGAGCACCCCACTCGTCTGATCAAAGGATCGGCCTCTACTAATCATGATATGTTGTTTTTATAAACACATGCGTTCTTATCTGGTTATCAGCTAACTTATTATGTGATGCACACAACATACAAGTATAGACTAAATCGCTTGATTTGGAACAAAACATCTCATGTTTGTTTTTTGAAAATGGCTTAGAATTGTTACTTGCAAGTAGGCTAAAGCGCGGATTTGCCATCCTCAAGTGGGCTTTAAAACAACTTCATTTTGCCACTCCGCAAAGTGGGCTTAAAACGCACATTTTGATGAATTGTTCCAATTCAAGTAATGAAGCCTTCATCCACAGGCATTCAAATAGTTTAGCACTTAAGCAAATAGCCTCATGGCAGGCATGCGATCATGCCAGTCACTTACACACATGCAAGGATGCTAAAGCGTAAACACTTACAGTGTACTCCGAGCCAAAACAAAAGCTAGTTAGTAATCATGCATGATCCTAGCTATGTTAACAATGCCTAATGCAACACATGCAAAATCCAACTAAATTGGCTCGGCTATTTAAGATGGCATGTGAATGCAACACTTTGATACATGTATTCAAATAGGTATTGAAATACAATGCAGTTTGAATGATGCCCCGAGCCCGGTGCATGCAAGACAAATGAATGATGCACGCATGCAAGCATAAGGATGCTAATCAAAACATGCCCTAAAACTAACCATCAAAAGCTGATAAGTAAAGAGGAGAAAGAAATGGGGTTGGAAGACATGCACACACACACACGCATGCTTATTACAACATTGTGCCCTCTCGATGGAGGGTCCGAATGAAAGCTAGGCTAATCTAAGCTAAGCTAAACCAACTAATCTAATTAAACTAATTAGACTAATTATTACACAACCAAATTGAATAACTAGCTACAACTAATTATTACAACAATTAACGAATTAACAAATTAATTAATTAAATTACAAAGTCAATGCTAACTAACAAGTAAAGCACTAAATTAAACTACTTCAGCTCTGGTTTGAAGATGTTGAACATGTATGCTCGCATTCGGTTTCTCGCCCCGAAAAGCTCTCCGGTTTGCTTTTTAGAGGCTCTGTTTGTAGGGTGTCTTCAAGAACTTGCTGCTGGATCTCACCAAAACAGTGCTGAGGAGTGCACCAGTGGCCTGCCGGCCATAAAGAGTTGCTGCCAACCATATGCCGACCAAGGATGGGCCTCTACCGGCCAACAATGAAAGGGTGCCATCCATCAGTGAAGCACTGCCGGCCACTGGTGTGCTGTGACAGCAAACAACAAAAAAACAGAGGAAATTGAGGGTGTCCCTAGGGCATGTGTGTACTGTGCCACTCCATATCACTTCAAAACATCAAGGGAGAGGCACTATTGGATCCAAAACCATCAATCAGGCATCTCAATGCATGATGGCCAAGGGTCCAACTTGCACAAATTTAATCAATGCAATGCGAACAAGACTCTAAATCCACTACCACATCATGGATGATCAAAGGCAACGGAGACAAAGGGAATTGGCCCATTTTCATCACTTTGAGTATGAAATGGACCAATTCACCTTGTGTTCAATATGACGTCCGATTGAACACAATGCAATGCAAATGCAACATGCTTATCTTGACATGTTTTACTTGATTTGATTCTTGTTTACACATTTTACATTACCGAGCCATTATTTAACCGGTTAAGTCCAATGTGAAAAGTCCGCTAATTGGAAAGATGGCCTTAGCCATAAGCAGCTTGAGCATGAATGAAGCCTCATGCCTTTGGTTAGTAGAAACCCTCAAGAGAAGGTTAAAACCATTAGGCACGAGAGCCTCAATTCCATGCCCAAGCCAACAAGGGGCTTAAGATCACTTTCAAGACAAGTGAAAGATTGAAACCATGGAGTGCAATGACATATATTTCAGCACAAAAATAATATGCTAAGTGACTCCAAACCATGCAAACAACCCATGTAATGCATGTTGAAAGGCTTAAGCATCAAATCTAGTGAAGTGTATTACACTAGAGGCATGCAAGACAATGCTCAAATGGCCAAACCAGCTTTGGATAGAGCTTAATCATGCCAAAACAGTGGCCTAAACATGCTAAAATGGGAGCTCGAACTGTTGGCCTATGAGCAAGGCATAATACACAACCCTCAAAAGCTATGAAGAAGTGAAGTATATGAGAGTGTGTCTACAGTAAATGCACTGAAATTACATGCCCAATGGTGCCATACCATGCAAACATCACATGCACAACATGTTAAGGCCCCAAAACTCAAAGCTAGTCAAGCCCCTTTACACTACAACCATATTAAACAATGCTCAAATGACCTTGGCCACATAAAATAGACCTAAGGAAGGTCAAAACAATGGCAAAAACATGCTAGACTTGCAACATAGATGGCAAGAAAGATATGTTCATGTATTAGCTCACAAACAAGGCATAAAGACACAACTCTTAAACACAATGAAAGAGTGATAAACATGAGAGTATGATAGTGAAACATGCTCTGAAATCACATATTAGATGATGCCATCATGCCCAAACAACAAGCATGCTAGTGGACTCAAAACACAAGACTAGTAAATCCATTTACACTATAGCTATGCAAGGCAAGCCTCAACAACCCAAGACCACTCAAAACAGAGTTAGCGCATGCTAAAACATTAGCAAAAATGTGCTGAGATAGAGCTAATACATCCTAGAATGATGGACTAACTCTTTAGGCATTCAAGGCTATTAAGCAAGATTACACTACAAGTGTAAGAAACAAGCAACCAGTGACTAAAATAGCCTAAACAAAGTTATAGGAGGTCCAAAAAGTCACAAAAACATGCTTGAACTAAGCTTCAAAAAGGTAGAGATGCATGCTCATTTGGTAGGCCAACAACACATGCTAACAAGGTACAAGAGGGGGCCACCCCCACCTATTTTGGGTCCCAAAACCCACTTTCCACCACTAAAATTCCTCTGGAATTCAGTGGTTAAAAGGCCAACAGAAGGTGATCTCAAAGGCCTTAAGAGATGGCACAAAGCAAAGCAAAATAAGCCACCAAAGGGGGTGAAACACCCCTAACTCCAAAAACACTTTAAACTACCATTTTTAAGCCTTAAAAACAAAGGTTTTTGTAGTTGAAAACTAGGTCAAAATCAGCATGCAAAGGTGGCCAAGATTGTGTACAAAAATAAGCTTAAAAGAGAGAGATGCTCACCCTTGAAGCACAACACCAGACAACCAACAAACAGCCACTTTTCTTGAGCCAAAACCAACATTTAGCAGCCCAAAATAAGTTCCAAGGGACCTCAGCCCAATGGTGATCAAGTTTGATCAAGGATGTGCGTGCAAAAGGGAAGTGTATCTAAGATGTCATGCACAAAATGGGCAAGAGAGAGTGAATTGTAGAGAGAGAGGTTTTAGAGAGAGAGGCTCCCAAGCTTCTTCCTAAATTGTTCTCAAATGTTCTCACCCTTGAATATGAGATATAAGGCTTCAATATATAGCAAAAAGAGAGCCTTAGGTCAAAAATATCTCAAGAGGGACAGCTGGAGCAAGCTGGAGCAAAATATCTGCCAAAAACTGCGTTCTTCCATCTGTGGCCGGCACTACACCATTGTTGGCCGGCACTTGGTCATCCATAGCCAGCAGGGGTCACTCTTGGATGGCATGGGGCCGGCATTGGCCATTCATAGCCGGCACCTGGCCAAAAATCCTATTCATGGTCATAAACTTCCACCTCTAGTTGGACAGAAAAATCTACTTTTTGGGCCCAACTTGAAATGGACATAACTCCTTCATCTGGACTCATTTTCAGGTCATTCTTGAGCCTAAATTGTATCCCTTGAAGTCTTCTTTCCAATGATGGAAACCTTACTTCACAATTCCAAGTGTGCAAAAAGTTATGCCTGTTTTGGTGAAGCCGCTCAGTTTCAATCCTACCGGGATTCATGCCGAACTTCTTCTCCAACTTGTTTTCTTCTCCCCTCTCCTCTTTTCTTCAACTCCAAACCCATAAACAATGTGTTTTGAAATATTTTCCAAAGAGTTCATCTCTCTTCCATTCATTTCTACTTTGTCCTTGCTCGGTTTATCGAAAAGCGTGACATTTAACAAAATGCGAGCGTCGGAACATCATAGGAACTTTTTCAAAAACTATTTTGAAAGAGAGGGTTTTAAGGTCTCAAAATCTTTTGATCAAGATCGTTTTGGTCCAAAAGGGGTATGAAGTTGGGATTTGACTCTCTCCTTGCCGAAGAAATCAACCCTTGCACTACACAACTTTCATCACCAAGTAGATGATCAGTAGCGCCCAAGTCTTAAGGGCGGTCAAAAATGGGGTGTCTAATGTTGCCCCTCTTTGACAGAGCTCGAAAGTCATGAAATGACGTGAGTGAATGTCAAAGCCCAGAGACGACCCATTTTTGACAAGGCCGAAGACTTGGTCAAACAAATAAAATGAAGTTGCAGAAACAAATGGTTGCGCTCGTAGGCTGCCTACGTATCCCTTTTGCAAGGAATCAAACCAGCGTAGTTTAGAGGCATGATGCAAAGTGGCATGCAATATGCAAGAGCACAACATGTGATTAAAGAGGGCAGTAACGAAGCATCTAGATGCAAATATTATGCAAACAAATGTTACAGCAAACTCGCACACAAGCAAGTAAACACAAACCAAACCACATTTCATGCATAAAGTATGTAAGAAAATTATGCAATCTTAACCACACACCACATAGGAAAGACTAAGAGCGACGGTTAGGGACACCCGAGGTCTCAAACAAGATTCCGACGCGTTGCACACGAAAGGAAAAAGAGTGGTATAAGCATTGGAACACATTCCAGATGCTCTTAACCAAAGAAGGGGGAACATAGGGACACGTACCATCATTTCCAACCAAAGGAGTGGTATAAGCATTGGAACACGTTCCAAATGCTCTTAACCAAAGAGGGGAAACATAGGGACACGTCCCAGTGTTTCAGAGTGGTATAAGCATTGGAACACGTTCCGAATGCTCTTAACCAAAGAGGGAGAAACATAGGGACACGTCCCAGTGTTTCAGAATGGTATAAGCATTGGAACACATTCCAAATGCTCTTAACCAAAGAGGGAGAAACATAGGGACACGTCCCAGTGTTTCGGAGTGGTATATGCATTGGAACACGTTCCAAATGCTCCTAACCAATGATGGATCTTAACCAAAGAGGGAGAAACATAGGGACACGTCCCAGTGTTTCAGAATGGTATAAGCATTGGAACACATTCCAAATGCTCTTAACCAAAGAGGGAGAAACATAGGGACACGTTCCAGTGTTTCAGAATGGTATAAGCATTGGAACACGTTCCAAATGCTCTTAACCAAAGAGGGAGAAACATAGGGGCACGTCCCAGTGTTTCGGAGTGGTATAAGCATTGGAACACGTTCCAAATGCTCTTAACCAAGGAGCGATCTTAACCAAAGAGGGATCTTAAGCAAAGAGGGAGAAACATAGGGACACGTCTTAGTGTTTCAGAATGGTATAAGCATTGGAACACGTTCCAAATGCTCTTAACCAAAGAGAGAGAAACATAGGGACACGTTCCAGTGTTTCGGAGTGGTACAAACATTGGAACACGTTCCAAATGCTCTTAACCAAAGAGGGAGAAACATAGGGACACGTCCTAGTGTTTCGGAGTGGTATGAGCATCGGAACATGTTCCAAATGCTCTTAACCAAAGAGGGGGAAACTTAGCGACACGTCCTAGTGTTTCAGACCAAAGGAGTGGTATAAGCATTGGAACACATTCCAAATGCTCTTAACCAAAGAGGGAGAAACATAGGGACACGTCCTAGTGTTTCGGAGTGGTATAAGCATCGGAACACGTTCCAAATGCCCTTAACCAAAGAGGGAGAAACATAAGGACACGTCCCAGTGTTTCGGAGCGGTATAAGCATTGGAACACGTTCCAAATGCTCTTAACCAAAGAAGGCCTAACATGTCGCATGCGCGAGGAGAAAAAACAACAATGCCCAGCGCACACAAGATTAAATGCGATATATACACAAAGTGGACATGTGCGATAGATGCACAAAATGAACAAAGTTTGATAGATACACAAAACATAATCAATCTTAAGTGGAACTTCTCTGAATGAACCGCACATCCAATATCGCCTGGTTGCGCTAGCTTCAAATGAACTGTGCATACAATATCATGCATGAATGAGAAAGAAACTTGATAGGTACAATGCAATAAACAAACATAGCGGCGCTTTAGAAAGCACCTCATGGGGTGAGTGGCGATGAACCGTTCTACTCTGATGGGGATCTCCCCTTGCGTTCTTCGAACTCTTACCTTGCGTTCTTCAAACTCTTTCCTCTAACTCACAATATAAAGGTTCTGAAATGCCAACAAGGATTCTTCACGTAGAACACTTTGGATGCCACCTTTCTTCCTGACCATATTTACAATTTTCCTTATTCTCCAATGGGGTGACAGACTCGGTTGGTTCAGTATCCAGAATTGAGGTGTATACACGCTATCTCAACCTATGGGGCTTCCATACAGATTTCAAGCCGGGGATACACCCCTGGGCATTTAAACTAGACATTAATCTCAGAAATTCCAAACCTTTGTGTTCTAGGCATCAGCCATTCGAACTCTAGTTTCCACCGTCGTAGTTGGTCTTCTAGGAACTCATTGCAAACATAGCTAAGATGTCTCTGGCAGGGAATGGTACTCAGGGACAGCACTTATGATCACCATTCTGGCTTTGAAGTAGGCTTGATCTTGAGCTTGAGGTAGAGGCACACTCATACTTCAGAGCATTGACAAGGCCTGAAAAGGTACACCCGGAATGTAATGACGGAACTTACTGAAGTTGAAACAAACTCAGATGCCCGACATTTTCCCTCTTTTCTTTTGTTTTGCAGTTTGGAACCCATATAGCTTTAGATAGGTCCTGGTTTTACTGTTCTTACATGACCTGGGTTGAACCCTGCAGTTTTCTGAAAGAACAAATCCTGTTTTGCACAAATGTGGAGAATGACACAGCACTCCGAGCACAAAATGATTTTATTTCTGAATTTGAAATTGAGAAACGAGTTCTTAACCGGGTATTGAGCCTACGACTGACCATAGCAAAAACGACTCAACAACGGAAAACAAAGGTAAAATAACCTAAACACATCTATTGACACCCGAAACGACTCAAAACAAGAATCGAGACAAACAAAAACACAACAAAACACAAGACTCAAATGCACATAGGGAGCCTGTTTCTTTGGGTATTGTTTCCCACCCTTTCTCATTTGTGATTCTCACATCACTCTAGCACTCAATATCTATTTTTTTGAAAAACCTTTTTCTCACTTTTTCTCTCAGCGCACATCTCTCTATTCTTTACTCTCTCTTCTTTTTTTCTTTTTTTTATATCCCTTCCCTGGGTGGTTGATGGATAAGCAGGAAGTTGTGGGCTCTTGCCCGTAGTATTCAACTAGATTCTTATTCTTTTGCTCACAACAATGAGCTTTCCCACAAAGGGGTTACGGTGCGACCAGATGCGCAGCAGATCTACAATTGACATCGGTTGATGATGCCCTTGGCTAGTTTGGATGTGATCAAATATGTCCAGATGAGGGAGTGGAATATCCGTCTCCATTCCAGTTCGTGCTTCGCACTTAGCTTGATACCTCGCTGCTTGGAGGATGAGAGAGCTTTCGGCCCTTTGCTGTTAGCTTCAGTTGTGCCCTTTCTAGCGAATATGGCGCCCTTTCTGGCAAGTATGTTGACAATGGGGAAAAGACAAGAATCTTGGCTCAACTGTGCCCCTAGTTCATCATTTTGACCATTTTTTTGTTTTAGTTTTCTACTAAAACAATTTTGACCAAAAAGAGAGTTTGATTAACATGCTTGTTCGATTTTCTGATTCGAAAACATGCAAGTTAGGTTATGAGAACTGAAAATTTTCCTTTTTTGGGTCCAAGAAATGGTCCAGTTTTGGAAAAATGGAATAATTTTCAAGAGAATTAGTCAACCTCATTAAAAATTCTCAAAAACTATTTTTGCAAACGGCCACTGCTCGACCAACACAGAATCTACTCTTGAAATGCACAACCTCAGATCCAAAACAATGGAAAATTACCCCTTGTCTAAATGGCATCACAGCACAGCGCACTGTAATCAGTCCTCAAAGTGACGATCACAATCGAACTCTCGGATACAGAGAAGACAACGATGATGAGAACCATTACCTCGACACAGTCGATTTGGAAGTGTTTATGGCTGGACTTCAAAATGAAGTTGCCTACGTATCCCAAAGATGGGAATCAAGCCTTACATAGTTCGGTTGAGGTACACTCGGGTGTTGACACTCTCCTTTTACACTCTAACTTTTGCCAAAGCCGCCCTTTTGGGTTTTCAACATTGCGGGCTCTGTTTTTCTTTTCTTCTCATTTCTTTTCATTTCTTTTCTTGTTTTCTTTGCATCTTTTTTCATTTTTGTTCTTCTTTTTTCTTGATCTAACTTTTGCCTGGGTCGCCCTTCTGGGTTTTCAGCCCAGCGAGCCTCTCAAGGGTAAAAAGTGTAACATGTTCATGTTGAATGGTCGTAGGATCTCGAAGCCATCTGAATCCAGAAGAATGGCTGCTATTCGCTGATGATATAGGAGTCCATCCAATTGGGGCTTAATTTGCCCCTAGTGTTGTGGATAGGAACTCGATTGTCCTTCAACAATAAATTTTCTTCTTCCAGTTGCCGAAATTTGGCTTTCTTGCCAGTCTTCATTGGTTTGCAGAATGATCTATCTTTTTGAATCTTTGAACACATTTGACCTTTGTTGCCCCTAGTTCAAGGGATGCTTCTAATCTAGCTTTGCGAGCTTCTTTTGATAACATCTGATCTTCTTGATATGACATTCTTGCCCCTAGTTCAAGGGCTGCTTCAAACCTGGCCTAGCGGGCCTCCTTTGATGTCATACGACCTTATTGCCCCTAGTTTATGGGCTGCTTCAAATCTGGCCATACAAGCCTCACATTGTGGTTGACCGTTGAACATTCTGAATCCAAGTTCAAGGTTTGAAAACAAAAGGGGTTGAGTCTTAAGGCTAAGAACGATCCTATGCTGCATAATCTCAAGATCAATTCCACACAGGTCTTCGCAAGACCACACAAAACATTTTTTTAAATCTTTTAAGAAAGCGACTAGTCGCTCGTGCTGAAGACAATGCAGAACCAATCTGGATCAAGCCACGATCCTTCTCAGTACTCACATTAACCAACACGATCTCATTCATTAAGGGCTTAGCATGCCTCTCTTCCTCTCAATTGATCAAATCTTTTGCAAATCCAGAGGAATTCCTTCCTCTTTATTTTCAATACATCGTTCAAAAAGTTTTGAAAAACTTAGGTCAATGTAATGATTTCAAGGCACAGAAAAGGTAGGGGAAGAGCTCTGCTATTTCATTCAAATCTTCTGGCATAACTGGCTCCAAGGCAGAACAGACTCAAAAGAAATGGTGTAAAAGACAAACACAAAACAAGAATGTGATGCCCGAGTTAACATGCTCGAAAGCACCTGACTCCAACACAACAGAACTGACTCGATAGAACAAGACAAACTCGACTAACTCAGTACAAAAAGACTGACTCAAAACAACACAACAAGACTGACTCAATACCCAAGTCAGAAAGTAAAATAACCAGCACTGGCACAATGCTCAAAACAGTGCGTCCATCCACTAATCTGGAGTAAACTGAGCACCATCAGTAGGTGGTTCATCTCTCAATCACATAATCACATTATCCCCCAAGTTCACTAATCTAGTGCCGATAGACTTTGCAGAGCCTGGTGTGACGATGACGACAAAGTCTATCAACACAAGTCCAGTGTACCCGGGCGATATTAGAACCTTCTAAAGCTGTGGTTCCAAGACTACCATGCAAAAGAGAAAACAGATAGCATCTCAGCTTGATTTCACCAGAATAGATATGAGCATAGCTGAATGACCATGCTCTCTACTGAATTTTGCCCAAAATTCTGCTTGTAAACTGATACCCTCAGGCCGATACTCAAACTTGCAATTGATACATACATCCCTGTAGAGACGCACTCTGACAGCACATATCAAGCAAGTAAGAGCCAAAATCCCTATGGAGGGGTAGGGTTTCCCTGTCCTATCTTGTCAGGAGCTAAGGTTTCACTACGCACGCATGCGGTTTCAAACAACCTACATTCGGGTAACCAACTTGTCCTAGTTTGGAACAGTCTCTAAAGCTTCTGATATGCACTAGGTCGAATGGCCAAAAAGGGTGCCTCAGGAGAACCGAAGTTTGTGTTCTCATCGTAGCAGAGCCCGTAACCAGTCAGCCTTATGGCACGCTTTTCTAAGCAAGCCTTTGGCAAATCGTTCAGGAATAACATATGGTAAACACTGTGACTTAAGCGCACCAATGCAAATATAATGCAAAGAAACACATAAGTGTAAACAAAACAACATATCATGATGTTCGAGTCAAATTCTCTAAATCCCCAGCAGAGTCGCCAGAAATTGTAGACCGCCCGAACTCGCTCTGCGCGCCCCCCTTTCAGAGAGGGCGCAGATTTTGGTTCGTAGCTGCTACAGTTTGGACTCCTGTCATGGTTCTGAATCTAATCTCACAAAGTGCAATGTAAGACTGATAAATCACCAAAGAGTCCAAATTCGGCAAATCGTTTTGGAAAATCGATTTCAATCAAAGAGCGCCAAACATGGACTGCTTTGCCAGATTTCAGAGTTGCCACCTAAATATTTTGTTTTTGGGAAATTTAGGAAACCCTGACTCGTGCCTAAGGCCACGTGTCCGTGTAGACACCCCATTTTTGACCGTCCTCAAGACTTGGACGTCACCATTTGAACACTCGGTGATCATCCATGTTTGTGTTCGTTTTGAGTTCCCGGAGGTCTCGGCTACGCGCCTTGCCTCAGGATCTCTCGACTCGACTGTTTTGTGTCTGGTTTTGCACCAAACACTTGTGTTTTGCCTTTGAGGGGCAGGGCAGGGCTTGTTGACCATCCCCTGACACCCACCGGCCATGGCTTGAGGCCACCGGCTATGTTTTGTTGCCACCGGCCAAATGTTTGGCCGGCCGGCACTCTAGATGGTCGACCGGCCATCTTTTTTGTTCAAATTGCATTTTTGGCCGGCCGACCACTGTTCATCTGCTTTTGCAGATATTTTTGTGCCAGCTGTGATAGCTGGCACCCACATTTGCTCCCCTCTATACACGTGTATGGAGGGATTTCAACCTTGTTAGCTTGCCTTGGAAGCTTTACAAGATTGAATCTTCTATAAGAGGAGGCCTCTTCTCCCTCTTTTAGGTTAGACAACATTTCCAGAGGATCTCTAAGTTTTAGGGTTAGGGTTTATATATCCTCCATCTCTATACCTCCCTCTCTTTTGTGTTTTGTGTGTGTTTTGTCTTACTTTTGTGCACAAACACCCACCATCACACCTTCTCTTGGAGCTGAGGCACTAGAGGGTTGTTCTTGGTGTTCTTGAGTGGTTTTGAGCTCAAAGAAGCAGCCGGACCATCATTTGTGAAGAGGGTCTACAAGGGTAACATTCTTGCTCTTTTTACCCCATTTTTGCATAGCTTTTTGACTACCTTCCAACTGTTTTTAGACTTGGTGTATAACATATAAAAGTCTTGTTTTTGCCTACTCTAAATAGTTGTTTAAGAGTGTTTTGAGCTTTAAGGTTGTTTGACCCCTCTTAAGCCTTGTTAGGCTTCTTTTTTTGTGCTATTTTTGGTGAGCTCTGGGACCACCTTGTTTGGGCCTCCTCACCACTGAAATCTTGAGGGATTTCAGTGGTGAGGATGGTGCCTTGAGGTCCTAAGAAGGAGAGGGCCACCCCCTCTCCTTGTTGTCCTTGAAAAGGGCCATTTTAGCCTCTTGAGAGAGCATCTTGTTTAAGTGTATGTTGGCCATGCCTTAACTGATTTTTGTGCTTATTATGTCATAATATAGCTCTGTTTTTACTTGGTTAGGGTACACCATGCTTGCTTAGCATACATGCCTTGTAATGCCGTGTTTTGGCCTTAACATGCTTTAAGTGTTGACCCTTGTTCTAGCATGATTTTGGCCAAGCTTTGTGAAGCTTTTGTGTATGTTTTAGTGTGCTTTAGCTCTATTTTCAATTGCTTTGGGTCATGCTTAACATATTTTGTATAGTCTCTTTGCATTCTAGCTTGTAGGCCTTGAATGTGTGATGTCATGAGCATGCTTTGCTTGCTTTAATTAGTTGGTTTGGCACCTCTATTTTATGCAATTTTAGAGTTTGGTATGCTTGCCATATGTCCATGATCATCTCCTTTAAGTGTGCTTAAAAGTTGCCTTTTGATGCTTAGGAATTGGGTCATGCATGCATGCATGTTTGTATGTGCATTTGGTCCCCATTTTCATAGTTTATGGCCACTGTTTTAGGCTTGTTTGAGGGCTGCCTAAATTAGTCTAAGTCCATCCTTCATGTGTTATAGCATGCTTGTCATTAACATGATTGTTATATGCCTTGTATGTTTGCTTGCATACTTGCATGCCCACATTGCATCTTGTATGCTTGTCACTAGCATAGTGGTTGCATGCTTGTTTGCCTTGCATGATTATTTGTTTAGGTTGCATGCCTAAATACACATTGCATGTCCATGTTGCATACTAGTTCACATGCCTAGGATGCATTGCATTACATGCATCGTTCACCTCTTGATCAAGCCATGATAGAGATTGAAAGCCCCTTTGTTTGATTATGTGCATTGCATTCCATTTGAAATCAAAACGTACACTTGGTTTCCTTGGGCCATCACGCATTGAAATGCGTGATTGGTGGTCCAAGAACCGAGAACCATGTCCCTTTGAGACATAAACATGTTAAGGGATGTGGTGGTGCACACATTTGCTTGAAATGCATTGCCATGCTATGTTTTGCCCTCTGCTGCTGTCAAAAATAGATTCTACAGGAAGTTTTGGCCGGTCAGCTACATACAGTGCTGACCGACCAACAATTGGTGGCTGATGGCTCAATAAGTGGCTGGTGAGCATTCCCCATGGCCGGTGACCATTTCCCTTAGCCGGTGGTGTTCCACAGCACTCAGAGAAGCAACCCTGGGACTTGTACAGTCTTCAAAGGAGGATAACAGTCAAAGTAGAGGCAACTTGTGCATGGTAGTGGCTTTCCAAGCGGAGCCGAGCACGCATTGCATTAAGCCCTCTTCCCGAGGCTTTTTACTATTTAACTAGATGGTTATTTATTTTCTTAACTTTTAAATTGGTCTGTAACATTTAATTAGCTTGTAGGTTAATTAATTGTATTATTCTTTCGGTCCCTCCGAGGGGCAAATTTGTAATAAGTGTGGGTGCGTGTGTGCATGTTCTCCAACCCCACTTCTTCTCCTTTTACTTACCTGCTTTGATGGTAGTATTAGGACATGTTTAATTTAGCATCCTTATGCTATGCATGCGTGAATCATTCATCAGTATTGCATGCACCGGGCTGCGCGGGCCCGCATCATGCTAACTGCATAGTATTTCAAATCTAACTTGAATACATGTTATCTGTGCATTCCACATGCCATCCTAGATTTAGCCGAGCCTATTTAGTGACATTTGTATGCTTGCATTAGCCACTTAACATGGACTTGGATCATGCATGATTGCTAACATGTTCTTTGTTTTTGGCTCAGAGTACGATGTAAGTATTTATGCTTTAGCATCCCGCATGAGTGTGAATGTTAACATGACAGCATGCTTACATGTGGCTAGATGCTTATGTGATTTAAACTGCCTGAATGCCTGTGGGTGAAGGTTGGATTGTTTGAGTTGGAACACTCGTTGAAATCGGTGTTTTAGCCTACTTGCGAGTTAGCAATCTCAAAGCGTTTTCCAAACAAATGGATATGCAATGCTTCGTTCCAAATTAGGCGATCTAGTCTATACTTTTGTGTTGTGCGCATCACATAGTAATTCTAGCTAATTAACTAGAATAAGAACACATAATTTTTTCAAAAACGAATATCATGGTTAGTAGAGGCCGATCTTCGAATCGGGCGAGAGGGGGTGCTTATAGCTGACCTTCCCCAATCGTACCCAAGTTCCCGAGCGGAGGCAACTTTGGTGATGACAGACACGTGGCCTTAGGCAAACAAGTCAGGGTTTCCTAAATTCCCCCATTAAAAAATATTTAGGTGGCGACTCTGTATCTGGCAAAGCAGTCCATGTTTGGCACTTCTTTTCTAAAAATCTGTTTTCTCAAAACGATTTGCCGGATTTGGACTCTTTGGTTCAGATTAAGAACTGTGACAAATTGAGTCCGAACTGTGGGGTGAGGCCCTCACGCGGGGCACGTCCACAGTCCGTCATCACCAAAGTTGCCTCGGCTCAGGAACTTGGGTACAGAGGGGAAGGTCCTGAAATGAGCACCCTGTAGACACCCCATTTTTGACCGTCCTTAAGACTTGGACGTCATTGTTTGAACACTCGATAATCATCCATGCTCGTGTTCGTTTTGAGTTTCCGAAGGTCTCGGCTGTGCGCCTTGCCTTAGGATCTCTCAACTTGACTGTTTTGTGCTTGGTTGTGGACCAAGGACTTGTGGTTTTTGCACCTGAGGGTAGGAAGTGGCTTGTCGGCCATCCCCTTAACCCACCGGCCATGGCCTGAGGCCACTGGCTGTATTTTCTTGCTATCGGCTAAGAGTGTTGGCCGATCGGCACTTTAGTTGGTCGGCTGGCCATTTCTTTGGTCGATCGGCCACTCTTTTTGGCCGAGGCCTTTTCTTTTCCTTTTTCAGGCATTGTACATGCCAGCTGTGCCAGCTGGTGAGCACAGACTCTGCCCTCCATACACGTGTATGGAGGGATTTGAACCAACACTTAGTTTCTCTTGGAAGCTTTGAATTGGACTTCCTATAAGAGGAGAGCCTCCCCTCCCTTTCCAGAGGTTCAGCCAACTGATATAGAAGATATATATCACTCTCTCTCTATATCTCTTCTCTCTCTATAGTTGTGTGTGTAATAGTGCTCTAAAGGGTGTTTTTGTTCATATTTTTGCACTAAAGCACCCAGTGGTACACTATCCCTTGGTTACTGAGGTGCTAAGGAGTTGATTTCAGAGTTTTTGAGTTGGTTTTGAATAGAAGGAGGTACTGGAGTTGGTGTTCTTGAAGTGTTCTTCAAGGGTGAGAAACTACTCTTTTATTCCCCATTTTTACTTAAGCTTTTAACAATACTTGCATACTGTTTTAAGCTTAGTGTCAAACTGAAGAAAGTTCTATTTTCGTATGCTAAATATGTTTGTTTAAGGTTACTTTTGGGTTGGGGGTTGTCTACCCCCTCTTAGGCCTTGTTTGGCCTCTTTTTGTGCCTTCCTCTTTGGGCTTTGGAACCCTTTTGTTTTGACCTTCTCACCACTGAAATCCAGAGGATTTTCAGTGGTAGAGAAGTGGTTTTGAGATCTTGTATAGGGAAGGGGCACCCCTCTCCCTTTGCGTCTCATTTGCTTATATTGTTGGCTCACCATAGTAGCATGTTTGCTTAGCATGTTTTGGCCCCATTTCAGCAAGTTTTTGGTGTTATCTTGGCATGATATACCTCTGTTTTAAGTTGATTTGTTGGCCTATTGCATGCATCACACACTTGCCTTGCAATCCTCTCATTTGCCTAAACATGTATCATGCATTTCGACCATCATGCTTGCATGTTTTAACTTAACTTTGAGAAGTTTTTAGCCTTGTTTCACCATGCTTAAGCTCTGTTTGGGTTTGTCTTGGTCATGCTTGCCATGCTTTGTATAGCCACCATGCATTCTAGCTTGATAGCTTTGGGTGTGTGAGTCATTAGCATGCTTTACTCGGGCCATTTCAGTGATTTGGTATCACTTGTCATGTTATTTCAGTCCATGTTTCATGCTTGTATGCTTGCATTTGCCATCCTTTCAATGCTTTGAAGAGTTGGTGTCTTATGCTCCATGTTTGGGTCATTGTGCATGTCTCCATGATTAGGTCTTTGGGATGCTATCTCATTGGGTTTTGGGGCTTATTTTGACATATTATAACTCTGTTTTTCATTGCATAATCCATGCCATGAGTGGTTGTGATAGATGTAGTGTAATGCTCCCTTTGTAGCTTTGCATGCCCCTTGTTTGTGCCCATGTTTTTAGCATGTTTTGGCCTTATCACATGCATGTTCTAGCTTTGTTTTGGCTTGCCCTAGGACTGTTTTAAGTCCCCTTGGCCCTTTGGGGCTTGGTTGATAGAGCCATGGTGTGAGCCCCTTGACTAGCTTTGAGCATTGGGTTTATTGGCATGCTATGCTTCACTTGTGCATATGATTTGGCATCATTCCTCACATGATTTCAGAGTTTGTGGCATTGTCACATTATCATGTTCATCCCTTCTCGCTCATGCTTGAGAGTTGTATCCTTATGCCTAGGTGGTAGGCCATTACATTTGCATGCTTATTGTGCATCTCATTCCATCATTCCTTGGAACTATTGGCCACTGATTTCGGACATGACTGAGGTCTGTCCATCTTTAGTTTAAGTCCATTCATCATGTTGTTCAATGTTGCATGCTTGTCTGCCTTTGCATGCCATACATGTTTGTATATCTAGGTTGCCTCTTGCATGTTTGTTAGTTTGCATCTTCTCACATGTTAGCTTTAGGTTGCACTACATTTGGCATGTTTGCTACCTTAACCCGTGTGTATGTTCGAGTCATATTGCATTTGGCATGCTTATGTCGCATTACATTGGTTGCATGCTTTGCATTGTATTGGGTACACTTGCATAGCATCGCGTTTGGTTTGGGGTGTCAAACCAAACACAAGGATCGAGGGACGTTTCATACTTGAAGTGACGAAACGTGCCTCAATCCTTGGTCGCCGACGCTCTTGATCTAACATGATAGAGTGTGAGGCATTCATGTGTTTTGTGCATTCTTTGTACATTAATTTGCATACTTGGCTCCTTTGACCATCATGCGTTGAAATGTGTGCTTGATGGCCCGAGGGTCGAGAACCATACTCCTTTGAGTCTCAAACATCATAAGGAGAGTGGTTGTGCAAACATTGCCTTGAAAATGCATTGCCACGCTCTATCTGTCCTATGTTGCAGCAAAAACAGGATTCTGCAAAAAGATATGGTCGGTCGGCCATCTTTAGTGCTGGCCAGCTATGCATTGCTGGCCGAGATCCCCACAAATGGTCGATGACCATTTTCCAATGGCCGGTGATCCTATCTCTTGGCCGGTGGCATCACACAATGCTTAGGAAGTGGTTCAGAAGCATCCTTGGGACTGGTACAGTTTCCAAAGGCAACATGTGGCATGGCAACGGGTTTCTGAGCGAGACGATCAAGCATGCATCATTCAATCATTCCGAGGCGGAGCTACGGTGGCCTCCTTTTGTAATTAATTTGTTTAATTAGTTAAATGTTGTGTAATAATTAATTAGCTTGTTAGTTAGTTAATTTGTATTATTCTTTTGGACCCTCCGTCGAGAGGGCGAATTTTGTAATAAGTGTGCGTGCGTGTGTGAATGTCTTCCAACCCCACGTCTTTCTCCCTTTTACTTACCTGCTTTTAATGGTTAGTTTTAGGTCATGTTTCAATTAGCATACTTATGTCAGCATGTTTACATACATTCATTCGTATTGCACGCACCGGGCTCGGTGCATCATACTAAATTGCATAGTATTTCAATTCCAACTTCAATACGTGTATCGAGTTGTCGTATTTCACATGCCATTCTTAGATTAGCCGAACCTATTCTAGTTGCACTTTGCATGTGTTGCATTGGCCATCTTAACATTAACTAGGATCATGTATGATTTCTTACTAGTTTCTTGTTTTGGCTCGGAGTACACTGTGAGTGTTTATGCTTTATCATCTTGCATGTGTGTAAGTGTTAACATGACAGCATGCTTGCCATGAGGCTAATTACTTATGTGATATAACTACCTGAATGCCTGTGGGTGAAGGTTGGGTTGCTTGAATTGGGATAATTCATTGAAATTCGTGATTTAGCCTACTTGCGAGTAGCAAGCTTCAAATTGCCTTCCAAACAAACGGATATGCAATGCTTTGTCCCCAATTAGGTGATCTGGTCTATACTTGTGTGTTGCGCGCATCACCAAGTAATTCTAGCTAATTAACCGGAATAAGAACGCATGTGTTTTCAAAAACAAGATATCATGTTTAGTAGTGGCCGATCTTTGATCGGGCGAGCGGGGGTGCTTATAGCTGACCTTCCCCAATCATACCCAAGTTCCCGAGCTGAGGCAACTTTGGTGATGACGGACACGCGGCCTTAGGCAACGAGTCAGGGTTTCCTAAATTTTCTCAAAAATAAAATATTAAGGTGGCGACTCTGTATCTGGCAAAGCAGTCCATCTTTGGCACTTCTTTCTTAAAAATCAATTTTCCAAAACGATTTGCCAGATTTGGCCTCTTTGGTGATTTATCAATCTTGCATTGCACTTTGCGAGATCAGATTGAGAACCGTGACATTTGAGTCCGAACTGTAGGAAGCCCAAATGAACAAAACGGGATTTTTTTCCCGGGACGTTCAGGGCGCGTCTACACACCCCCGCTCGCCCGATCAAAGGATCGGCCTCTACTAATCATGATATGTTGTTTTTATAAACACATGCGTTCTTATCCGGTTATTAGCTAACTTATTATATGATGCACACAACAAACAAGTATAGACTAAATCGCTTGATTTGGAACAAAACATCTCATGTTTGTTTTTCGAAAATGGCTTGGAATTGTTACTTGCAAGTAGGCTAAAGCGCAGATTTGCCACCCTCAAGTGGGCTTTAAAACAACTTGATTTTGCTACTCCGCAAAGTGGGCTTAAAACGCACATTTTGATGAATTGTTCCAATTCAAGTAATGAAGCCTTCATCCACAGGCATTCAAATAGTTTAGCACTTAAGCAAATAGCCTCATGGCAGGCATGCGATCATGCCAGTCACTTACACACATGCAAGGATCCTAAACCGTAAACACTTACAGTGTACTCCGAGCCAAACAAAGCTAGTTAGTAATCATGCATGATCCTAGCTATGTTAACAATGTCTAATGCAACACATGCAAAATGCAACTAAATAGGCTCGGCTATTTAAGATGGCATGTGAATGCAACACTTTGATACATGTATTCAAATAGGTATTGAAATACAATGCAGTTTGAATGATGCCCCGAGCTCGGTGCATGCAAGACAAATGAATGATGCACGCATGCAAGCATAAGGATGCTAATCAAAACATGCCCTAAAACTAACCATCAAAAGCTGATAAGTAAAGGGGAGAAAGAAATGGGGTTGGAAGACATGCACACACACACGCATGCTTATTACAACATTGTGCCCTCTCGACGGAGGGTCCGAATGAAAGCTAGGCTAATCTAAGCTAAGCTAACCAACTAATCTAATTAACTAATTAGACTAATTATTACACAACCAAATTGAATAACTAGCTACAACTAATTATTACAACAATTAACGAATTAAAAATTAATTAATTAAATTACAAAGTCAATGCTAACTAACAAGTAAAGCACTAAATTAAACTACTTCAGCTCTGGTTTGAAGATGCTGAACATGTATGCTCGCATTCGGTTTCTTGCTCCGAAAAGCTCTCCGGTTTGCTTTTTAGAGGCTCTGTTTGTAGGGTGTCTTCAAGAACTTGCTGCTGGATCTCACCAAAACAGTGCTGAGGAGTGCACCAATGGCCTGCCGGCCATGAGGAGTTGCTGCCGACCATATGCCGACCAAGGATGGGCCTCTGCGGCCAACAATGAAAGGGTGCCAGCTATCAATGAAGCACTGCCGGCCACTGGTGTGCTGTGACACCAAACTGCAACAGAGCACAAAATAGAGGAAATTGAGGGTCTCCTAGGGCATGTGTGTACTGTTGCCACTCCATATCATTTCAAAACATCAAGGGAGAGGCACTATTGGATCCAAAACCATCAATCAGGCATCTCAATGCATGATGGCCAACGGTCCAACTTGCACAAATTTAATGAAGGCAATGCGAACAAGACTCTAAATCCACTACCTCATCATAGATGATCAAAGGCAACGGAGACAAAGGGAATTGGCCCATTTTCATCACTTTGAGTATGAAATGGACCAATTCACCTTGTGTTCAATGTGACGTCTAATTGAACACAATGCAATGCAAATGCAACATGCTTATCTTGACATGTTTTACTTGATTTGATTCTTGTTTACACATTTTACATTCCCGAGCCATTCTTTAACCGGTTAAGTCCAATGTGAAAAGTCCTCTAATTGGAAAGATGGCCTTAGCCACACGCACCTTGAGCATGAAAGAAGCCTCATGCCTTTGGTTAGTAGAAACCCTCAAGAGAAGGTTAAAACCATTAGGCACGAGAGCCTCAATTCCATGCCCAAGCCAACAAGGGGCTTAAGATCACTTTCAAGACAAGTGAAAGATTGAAACCATGGAGTGCAATGACATATATTTCAGCACTAAAATAATATGCTAAGTGACTCCAAACCATGCAAACAACCCATGTAATGCATGTTGAAAGGCTTAAGCATCAAAGCTAGTGAAGTGTATTACACTAGAGGCATGCAAGACAATGCTCAAATGGCCAAACCAGCTCTGGATAGAGCTTAATCATGCCAAAACAGTGGCCTAAACATGCTAAAATGGGAGCTCGAAATGCTAGAAGAACATGCATACATGTTGGCCTATGAGCAAGGCATAATACACAACCCTCAAAAGCTATGAAGAAGTGAAGTATATGAGAGTGTGTCTACAGTAAATGCACTGAAATTACATGCCCAATGGTGCCATACCATGCAAACATCACATGCACAACATGTTAAGGCCCCAAAACTCAAAGCTAGTCAAGCCCCTTTACACTACACCATATTAAACAATGCTCAAATGACCTTGGCCACATAAAATAGACCTAAGGCAGGTCGAAACAATGGCAAAAACATGCTAGACTTGCAACATAGATGGCAAGAAAGATATGCTCATGTATTAGCTCACAAACAAGGCATAAAGGCACAACTCTTAAACACAATGAAAGAGTGATAAACATGAGAGTATGATAGTGAAACATGCTCTGAAATCACATATTAGATGATGCCATATCATGCAAACAACCCAAGCAAAGCATGCTAGTGGACTCAAAACACAAGACTAGTAAATCCATTTACACTATAGCTATGCAAGGCAAGCCTCAACAACCCAAGACCACTCAAAACAGAGTTAGCGCATGCTAAAACATTAGCAAAAATGTGCTGAGATAGAGCTAATACATCCTAGAATGATGGACTAACTCTTTAGGCATTCAAGGCTACTAAGCAAGATTACACTACAAGTGTAAGAAACAAGCAGCCAGTGACTAAAATAGCCTAAACAAAGTTATAGGAGGTCCAAAAAGTCACAAAAACATGCTTGAACTAAGCTTCAAAAAGGTAGAGATGCATGCTCATTTAGTAGGCCAACAACACATGCTAACAAGGTACAAGGGGGGGCGACCCCCACCTATTTTGGGTCCCAAAACCCACTTTCCACCACTGAAATTCCTCTGGAATTCGGTGGTTAAAAGGCCAAGAGAAGGTGATCTCAAAGGCCTTAAGAGATGGCACAAAGCAAAGCAAAATAAGCCACCAAAGGGGGTGAAACAACCCTAACTCCAAAAAAATTTTAAACTACCATTTTTAAGCCTTAAAAACAAAGGTTTTTGTTGTTGACAACTAGATCAAAATCAGCATGAAAAGGTGGCCAAGATTGTGTACAAAAATAAGCTTAAAAGAGAGAGATGCTTACTCTTGAAACACAGCAGCAAATAGCCAACAAACAGCCACTTTTCTTGAGCCAAAACCAACCTTTAGCAGCCCAATATAAGTTCCAAGGGACCTCAGCCCAGTGGTGATCAAGTTTGATCAAGGATGTGTGTGCAAAAGAGAAGTGCATCTAAGCTTTCATGCACAAAAAGGGCAAGAGAGAGTGAATTGTAGAGAGAGAGCTTTTAGAAAGAGAGGCTCCCATGCTTCTTCCTTAATTGTTCTCAAATGTTCTCACCCTTGAATATGACATAAAAGGCTTCAGTATATAGCAAAAAGAGAGCCTTAGATCGAAAATATCTCAAGAGGGATAGCTGGAGCAAGCTGGAGCAAAATATTTGCCAAAAACTACTTTCTGCCATCTATGGCCGGCACTTGGTCATCCATGGTCGGCAAGGGTCACTCTTGGAAGGCATGGGGCCGCCATTGGCCATTCATGGCCGGCACCTGGCCAAAAAATCCCATTCATGGTCATAAACTCCCACCTCTGGTTGGACAGAAAAATCTGCTTTTTTGGCCCGACTTCAAATGGACATAACTCCTTCATCTTGACTCATTTTCAGGTCATTCTTGAGCCTAAATTGTATCCCTTGAAGTATTCTTTCCAATGATGCTAGACTCACTTCCAAATTCCAAGTGTGAAAAAATTTATTCCTGTTTTGGTGAAGCCGCTCAGTTTCGATCCTACCGGGATTCATGTCGAACTTCTTCTGCAACTTGTTTTCTTCTCCCCTCTCCTCTTTTCTTCAACTCCAAACCTGTAAACAAGGTGTTTTGAAATATTTTTCAAAGAGTACATCTCTCTTCCATTCATTTCTACTTTGTCCTTGCTCGGTTTATCGAAAAGCGTGACATTTAACAAAATGCGAGTGTCGGAACATCGTAGGAACTTTTTCAAAAACTATTTTAAAAGAGAGGGTTTAAGGTCTCAAAATCTTTTGATCGAGATCGTTTTGGTCCAAAAGGGGTATGAAGTTGGGATTTGACTCTCTCCTTGTCGAAGAAATCAACCCTTGCACTGCACAACTTTCATCGCCAAGTAAATGATCAGTAGCGCCCAAGTCTAAGGAGCGGTCAAAAATGGGGTGTCTACAATCGATCTCGGCCACCTCAAGATTGAGAGGCCGTCCTCGCCCTCTTCCTGGGCATGGCCTCAGAGCTGTCACCATCAGCGCCGCCGTCTGCCTCGGAGCCAGAGTTGGATCCAAAACCGTCTCCGCTCCCCTCCTCGGAGCCGTCCCCAGCATCATCACCACCCTGAGACGACACTGACTGTGGGCTCGCCGGCTCGTCGTCCTCGTCATACTCATCATCATCTAGGACAGGCTCCTGTGAACTACTCTCGGTATGAGTACGCGTATCCCTACCTCGGCTGTATACTGACATCCCTCGTCCCTCTCTCCCTGTTGCTGGAGGAGGCATTGAAGGTCCTGCTGCAACTTATACTGGGGCGCCCGATGGGGCTGGTATCTGGAAAGGAATCTGAAAAGGGCAGTGTATCAGATACAGTCTATGATTGCAGTATATGAGTGTTGTGAGCAGTATATGATTGCAGTGTATGAGTGATGTGAGCAGTATATGAGTGCTATGAGCAGTACATGATTGCAGTATATGAAGGCCGTAAGCAGTTTATGGGATACAGTGTATCGGTGCCGTGAGCGGTATATGAAGGTGGTGTATCAAATGCAGTATTGATAATGTAATGCATCAGATTCGTATGGAGTAGATTATAGAGGGTTTTGGAACGGAGGTTGAAAGAACTTACTGGGATCCCATAAATACTGAGCAGATCCATGCTCGTCTGCACCATCCCCATCAGAGAAGCTAACAGCTTAAGAGCCTGCCCTGTGTACTCTATGGGTGCCTGTAAATGTGTTAAGATGATTAGCAATTCGCAATGCGTAAACTGAAATGAATTGAATATGCGGAATGTAATGTATGGTACATACCGAGGTCGAGCCTCGAACTCCGACAAGCTCGTGGCCAGCTAGGGCAGGAGAGATGGGAATCTGATAAGTCTCTCCACCGCGTCCCCGACAGGTCATGGTAGTGGTCAGCTGCGGCCATCCTGCTCTCCGCCTCGCCTGGGACCCTCTCTTGTCATGGGGCTGAGTCGCCTTTGATCCACCTGCTCTCTCTACTACGGCTGCAGGTCTGTCATTCTCACCCCTATGAGTGCCGATCAAAGGCGGCATGAGATATGTCTGGATGAAGACAGTGTAGTCGCCATCAAGCCTGAAGAGGTCGACGTCCCAACCTATCATGAAATCAATCATCTCCTATGGGGTGTACTCTGTAATCCTCATGTGCTTGGGAGGTGGCATCAGAACCACTGGCTCGGGCAAACCGAGGCTCTATCGCAGGAAGCGCTCCCCCAAGAACCACGTTGGACAGACTGGGCCCTCAAGCAAAACCCAAAATCGGGATGTCTCCCGAGCACCGGCAAACTGATCCCTGACCCTAGCAGGCATCACTACCCACGGTTGCCAGGTGATCTGCGAATAGCGAACGTACAGGTTATTAGCTGCCGTCAGAGATACAATATGAAGTAAAGCTAAAATGACTGTAAGGTTTGAAATACCTCTGTTGCGGCTACAATATCGAAATATCGGCGGAAGAATGAGAAAGACTCTCGGGGCCTCCGCTGGCACCTCTCGTCATATCTATGCGAATATGGGACCATGGGAGGTGTCTCTACCTCCAGCTCTGGGGCAAGCCTCGGGAAGTGGGCATATACCCATAGCTGTGGAATGTAAAAGGGTAACAATGAGTGTACGTCGATCAAATGCAGATGAAGCAGGAATCAAATGATATGGAGCACATTATGCAGTGTGAGCAATGTACAGATGATGTAAAGCAGTAGGCAGTGTGTGCAACGTGCAATGTACGGAGTACAGGTAATGTAAAATGAAAATGCAGAGCAGAAGGGAAGGACATACCTCCCAGGCCCTCCAGTATCCTCCTAGCAGGTACCCGCTCCGATGAGAAGAAGAACTCATGTATCCATATAATGTGGTGAGGCCGGCGTTGCCCCAATCATAGTAACGAACTTGGGACAGATCCACCAAGGCACTCAGGAGGTAGAGCCCGACGGTGTTCCCCCAGTCAGCGAAGAGAGTAGTGCCAAACAAGAACATGCGGAACCCCCGGGCGTAGTACTCGGTCTCCTCGCGGGTCGTCGGTGCCTCCCCTCTGAAGTAGTCTGCGAACCATGAATACCGCACCATCCCTGGTCGAGAGAGGGGTGGGCGAGTCCCCAGCAAGTAAATCTGAGCAACATCCCACTCGCCCATGCCTGTATCATAAGAGATCGGATGACCCCTACCCCTATGCCGGTGAGCATAGAGAAGTCAAAGGGAGTCATCGTCATCTCCCCTACTGTAGAGAAATGAAAGGAGTTGATGGTATCCCACCACCTCTCTACTAAAGCACCTAGGAGAGGCCGGCTGGCAGTGAGACATGACAGTCCCATGCAGAATGCACTGAAACTAGCCTCATCGACGATATGATGGACGGCATCGGCAACTCCATGTACCAGTCCCGTACAGCAATGGTCCTGTAGCCTCGGAAAGCATGTGAATCTCCCTATAAGCAGGATAAATAGATGCAAGGTGGTGTCAGACATTGATATAGTATGTAAAGGTGTTCGGAATAAACAAAGAATACAGTGTGCAAGTGTGATTGGTTTGAATAGCTGAAGAGCAATATGAATGTGATCTACGTTGTGAAAAGTAAAAAGGAAGTGTATACCTCAAAGGCACCGTGGGATAAGTGCGACTCCGGCTCACGTAGTAGGAGGTCCTTCGGTGAACCTCACGCGAATCTCCTGAAGTGACGGATGCCGTCAGGAGGCAACACGTGTACCTCAGGGTCATACGTCACTGAATCGAACGGTCGAATGCCTGTGGCAAAGGCTCAAACTCAGGATCCATCTCTATCCCCGGAGGAGCTCTGCCGTGCGGGATGTCATCCGCCATCTCGAGAGGGATGAGAAGATGGTCGGAAATGTGAAAAATCGGCGGGAATATCGGAAGTCAACAGAAAGTCAACTCCGAGGAGGGAAAAATGGAAGAAAATGTCAAGGCTCGGAAGAGGGCACGGAAATCAAGGGTGACTCGGGGGAAACAAACCCCAAATGGTGGAAATCAAGAAAGAGACACCGAAAACACTTTTTGATCGGTTCAAAATGTTCAAAACTAAGAGGGTTTTGCGATTCGGACGTTCATGGAATGTTTTAAAACGCGTAGAAAGCGTGGATTGGAAGGGGGAAATGGTCTCAAACGAGAGGAAAAGTGTTTTTCGGCCTTAAGGAAGGGAAGAAATAGGGTTTAAAACCCTTACTTACAGACCCGAGGTGAAATGCCAAGTTTGCCCCGAATCTGCCATTGATGGCCGACCGGCCAAATAATTGGCCGATGACCTTGTTTTGTGGCCGATGGCTTCCTTTTGTGGCCGATGGACCTCTAAGGCTCTTGTTTGGGGTTATGTTTTTGATTTGTGCCCTCATCTCTCAAGAAAGTTCAAGAAAATACACTTTTAAGCTCAAGCGGTCTTCGTGGAAGCTTCGAATTGCATTTCCAATGCGTGGCACTCAATACGAACAAAGTGTATCCTTTTTTGTATCCTTTTGTATACCGCAAGATCGATGAATCGCTTTTGAATATGTTGCGTTAGCATATTTTGTTATATATGCAAGGCCTGCTTTGTTATGCACCTTTTCACTCTTGCATTGAATATGCATGTTGCATTGTGTTGCATTGTACATGTTCTTTCAACTCGCACAGAAGTTGTCCATACCTGTTGCATAGAATGCGCATTGTAAGCTACATAGAACGTGCGTTTGCCTCTCTCGCATAGAACATGCATTTCTCACCTTGCATATAATATGCATCTCGATGTTACATGGAGCATACATTCGCCACATCTGCATGAAGTATGCACTTCTCGCATTCGCATGGAACATGTATTTGGTGTCTAGCATAGAGCATGCTGATTGATCTTACATAGAACATGGATTGTATTACATTGTACCTGTTAAGTTTCTTTCTTATGGAGGCACGATATTGTATGTACGGTTCATTCGGAGAAGTTCCGGTTAAGATTTGATTATGTCTTGATAAGAAATTGCACATGTTCATCTTTGTGTATCTATCGCACATGTTCATCTTTGTGTATCTATCGTACATGTTCATCTTTGTGTATCTATCGCACATGTTCATCTTTGTGTACATGTTCATTTTCATCTTTGTGTATCTATCGCACATGTTCATCTTTGTGTATCTATCGCACATGTTCATTTTCATGTTTGCGTATCTATCGCACATGTTCATCTTTGTGTATCTATCGCACATGTTCATTTTTGTGTATCTATCGCACATGTTCTTTTTTGTGTATCTATCGCACATGTTCATCTTTGTGTATCTATCGCACATGTTCTTTTTTGTGTATCTATCGCACATGTTCACCTTTGTGTATCTATCCTACATGTTCAGCTTTGTGTATCTATCGCACATGTTCACTCTGTGTATCTATCGCATTTAACTTTGTGTGCCTTAGGCATTGTTGTTCTTTCTCCTCACGCGCGCGACGGGTTACACCTTCTGTGGTTAAGAGCATTTGGAACGTGTTCCAATGCTTATACCACTTATTTTCCTTTCGCGTGCAACACGTCAGAATTTTGTTTGAGACCTCGGGTGTGCCCGATAGTCACTTTTAGCCTTTCCTGCGTAAAGCGCAGTGAAGATTGCATAATTTCTTACATCCTTTCTGCATGAACTGTAGTTCGATTTGTAGTTCCCACACGTAGTATGTTTGCTTACGAGTTTGCTGTAGCATTCCTTTGCATATAAATGCTTCATTACAGCCCTCTTTGCATGATCATAAGTTGGGTTCGGCATTGTGCATGTCATTTGGATTTTGCCCCAGCCTGAGGGTGCATCTACTTGTAATCTTGTTTGTTTGCCTAAGTCTTCGGCCTTGTCAAAAATGGATCGTCTCTGGGCTTTGACATTCACTCCCGTCATTTCATGACTTCCGAGTTCTGTCAAAGAGGGGCAACTGTAGACACCCCATTTTTGACCGTCCTTAAGACTTGGACGTCATCGTTTGAACACTCGATGATCATCCTTGTTCGTGTTCGTTTTGAGTTCCTGAGGGTCTCGACTGAGCGCCATGCCTTGGAGCCTCTCAACTTGTCTATTTTGTGCTTGGTTGTGGACCAAGGGCTTGTAGCTTTGCTTCTAGGGGAAGAGGGTGGCCTCTTGGCCAGCCCTACAACCCATCGGCCAGGGCTTATGTCCGGCTACAATGATGGCCGGTCGGCCACTAATAGTGGCCGGCGGCCTTTTTTGTGCTTTTTCAAATATTTTATGTGCCAGTTGTGCCAGCTGTTGAACACTGAAGCCATCCTCTGTACACGTGTATGGAGGGATGGAAACAAGCTTTTAGCTTGTCAAGGAAGCTTTGGCTTACATTTTCTATATAAGGGGAGGTCCCTTCCCCTTGAGAGAGGTTCAGAATTTTGAAGAGCAAAATCTTACTCTCTCTCTAGAATTCTCTCTATATATATATACATATTGTGCTTGAAAGTGTATTTTCTTCACATATTTGCACTAGAACACCCAGTCAAACACCACTACCTTGTTGCTGAGGTGCTTGAGGGTCTTATTTGGGCTGTTGAAGGTTGGTTTTTGGCTCAAAAGTTGTTGTCTTGCTGCTGTTCTTCAAGGGTAAGCTTCTTCCCCTTTTAAGCTTGTTTTTGTACACTAGTGTAGGCCACATTTGCATGTTGTTTTGGCCTAGTTGTCAACTACAAAAACCTCAATTTTTAAGTGTTGAAAATGTTGGTTTGAGTCCTTGTTGGAGTTAGGGGTGGTCCACCCTCTTTCATTGCTTATTTGCTGAGTTCTTTCCCATCTTTTAAAGCCTTTAAAACAATCTTTTCTTGACCTTTAAACCACTAAATTGAAGAGGAGTTTCAGTGGTGGAAAGGTGGTTTTGAGGTCCAAAATAGGAGGGGGTGGTCCCCCCTCTTCATGTCTTATTTGCATGTGCTGATGGCCTACCAAGTGAGCATGTGTTTCTCCCTTTTTGAAGCTTAGTTCAAACATGTTTTTGTCTATATTTTAACATGTTTAAGCTCTGTTTTTGGCTGGTTTAGTCATGGGTTTCTTGCTTCTTGCACTTGTAGTGTAATCTTGCTTACTAGCCTAGCATGTGTGATGATTTAGCCTATCATTCTACATTGAGTTAGCTTGATTCCAGCATGCTTTTGGCTCTAATTTAGCATGCTTGAGGACTGTTTTGAGTGGTCTTGGTCCTTTGAGGCTTGCCTTCTATGGCCATGGTATAGTTGGCTTTTCTAGCTTTGTGTTTTGGGGCCCCTAACATGCTTTGTTTGAGTTATTTGCATGATATGGCATCATTTAGAATGTAATTTCAGAGCTTATATCACTATCATACTCTCATATATTCCACTCGTTCAATGCTTTTGAGAGCTATGCTTTGTGTCTTATTTGGGAGCCAACATGCGAGCATGCTTTTCTTGCTTTTTATGCCTAAGTTTCAACATGATTAGGCCATTGTTTTTGCATGATGTAGCTCTATCTTGAGCTGGTTTGATCAATTGAGCATTGTATTGCATGTCTCTAGTGTTGTGTCCTTCACTAGTTTCATTGTATTTGGCCCTTAGCATGTTATACATGAAGTGTTTGCTTGTTATTTGCATTGTTTGTGTTTGGATCGGACGTTAATCCAAACATAAGAAATGTGAGATGTTTCATACTCAAAGTGATGAAACGTGTCACATTTCTTAGTGGTCGTCCCCCTTGATTGTGCATGATAGGGTGGAGGCCTTTTCAGTCTTATGTACGCATTCATTGAGCTTGTACAAGCTTGGTCCTTTGGCCACCATGCATTAAAAATGCTTGGTTGGTGGTTTGAGAGCCAAGTGCCACACTCCTTTGAGCTTGAGACATGATAATGAGGGTGGTAATCCACACATTTCCTTGTAAATACATTGCCATGCGTCTGTTTGCTCTCTGTTGTAGCAAAAGGAGGAAATGCAGGGAAGCAATGGTCGACCGGCCACCAAATATGCCAACCGGCCACCAGTTTTGGACGATGATCACCAACCATGGCCAATCAACCATCAGTGTGTTCTTGAGATCAAACAGAAGCAATTTGGAGGTTGGCACAATTTTCAGAGGTTCAAAGATGTGCAAACAGAGGCATCTAGAGGCAAGGCAATGGATTTTTGGGTGGAAGCAATTGAGCATGCATACCTCCCTCACCCGCGAGGCCATCCTTATCGCTTTATTAGCTAGATGTAGTTAATTACATGTGCTGTAATTAATTTAGCTTAGTTCATGTTGTAACATTCTAATTAGCTTAGCATAGCTAGTTTCAATTCGGTTTGTAATTAATTAGCTTAGAATAGTTTATTAGTTGGTGTGTAATAATTAGCTTAGCTTAGCATAGCTAGTTAGCTTATTTATTTGGACCCTCCGTCGAGAGGGCACAATGTTGTAATAAGCGTGCGTGTGTGTGTGCATGTCTTCCAACCTCATTTCTTTCTCCCTTTTACTTAACCACTTTCGATGGTTACTTTTAGGGATCATTTTCAATTAGCATACCTTATGTTTGCATGTGTGCATCATTCATTTGTCTTGCATGCACCGGGCTCAGTGCATCATACAAACTGCATTGTATTTCAATACTTACTTGAATACGTGTTTCAAAGCATGTTATCAAGTTGTTTCATATGCCATGATTAGATAGTCGAGCCTATTTAGTTGCATTTTGCATGTGTTGCATTAGGCATTGTTAACATAGTTAGGATCATGTATATTTCTAACTAGCTTTTTGTTTTGGCTTGGAGTACACTGTAAGTGTTTACGCTTTAGCATACTTGCATGAGTATGAGTGTTGCCATGATAGCATGCTTGCCATGAGGCTATTTGCTTAAAGGCTTAACTGCTTGAATGCCTGTGGATGGAGGCTTGATTGCCTGAATTGGGACAACTCGATGATTGTGAGTTTTAAGCCCACTTTGTGAAGTGGCAAATTCATGTTTTAAAGCCCACTTGAGTGTGGCAAATCCGTGCTTTAGCCTACTTGCGAGTAGCACTTTCAAACCATTTTCGAAAACAAACATGAGTTGTTTTGTTCCAATTCTCGTGATCAAGTCTAGACTTGTATGCTGTGCGCATCACATAATAAGATTAGCTGATAATCAGAATAAGAACACACGTGTCTATAAAACAACATATCATGATAGCAGAGGCCGATCTTTGATCGGGCGCAGGGGTGCTCATGTCATGACCTTCTCCACTTGTACCCAAGTTCCCGAGCCAAGGCAACTTTGGTGATGACAGACACGTGGCCTTAGGCACGAGTCAAGGTTTCCTAAATTTCCCAAAATAAAATATTTAGGTGGCGACTCTGTAATCTGGCAAAGCAGTCCATGATTGGCGCTATTTACTCAAAATCAATTTTCCAAAACGATTTGCCAGATTTGAACTCTTTGGTGTTTATCAGTCTCACATTGCACTTTGTGAGATTAGATTCAGAACCGTGACAGGAGTCCGAACTATAGTAGTTGGGACCAAATTCACACCCTCTCCGAAAGGGGGGGCGCGGAGGAAGTTCGGGCGGGTCCACCATTTCTGGCGACTTTGCTGGGGATTTTGAGAACTTGACTCGAAACTCATGATATGTTGTTTTATCTACAGTTATGTGTTTCTTTGCATTGCATTTGCATTGGTGCGCTTAAGTCACAGTGTTTGTCGTCTATTATTCCTGAACGGTTTGTAGGAGGCTTGCTTGGAAAACCGTGCCATAAGATTGACCGGTTACGAGCTCTACCACGATGGGAACACAAACCTTGGTTTTGCCGAGGCACCCTTTTTCACCAATCGACCTAGTTGCATATCGGAGGCCATAGAGACCATTCCAAACTAGGACAAGTTGCTTACTCGAATGTAGGTTGTTTGAAACCGCATGCGTGCGTAGTGAAACCCTAGCTCCTGACAAAATAGGACAGGGAAACCCTACCCCACCATAGGGGTGTTTTGGCTCTCACTTGCTTGCTACGTGCTGTTAGGGTGTGTCTCTACAAGAATGCATGTATCAGTTTGCAAGTCTGGGTATCAGTCTGAGGACATCAGTATTTTGGGGTATCAGATTTGAGGCAGTGAGTTGGGGGCAGAGATCAATGTTTGAGAACAATTTGTTCTGCTCATGATATCAACTATGTGTTGTCTTTATCTACACCAAAATGATGTCCATTTTTCTGATTGTTGTTTCCTTATTTTGCTTTATTTTCCTTTTTGAAAGGTAGTATTGCATCATTGCTTCCAATGAGGCAGATCCCTCCCAAGCACTCTGGACCCGAATTGGGAGAATTCATCGATCTGAGGATCTAGTTGACGGACAACTAGTGTTTGCTGCATTGCCCCCGGTTACGAGACAGAGGTCATCCAGGCACAGATCATCAGTACAGCGGTTACCAGATCAGCGGTCATTATCTACCTCACCTGTGCGCAGTTGGGCTGAGATATCTGCTTCTACCTCAGAGAGGGAACATACACCTATTCAGTCAAATCCGCACTTTACAGTCAGTATGGAGGACATGATGCGTCAACTCCAAGAGACCATGAAGGCCATGCAGCAGGATGCTGCTCGTCAGGCGGAGGTCACCGTTCGTCAGGCAAAGGTTGTAGCTCAACAGGCAGAACTAATTGCCAGGCTTCAACAGCAGCAGCAACCACAACAAGCCAGAGCATCTGCTTCACATCCACCCCCACCCCCACCTAGGGTTCCAGCACCCGGGGAAACAGCAAACGTCCAGAAAAATATGGACGTTCCAACAGGGCCAGTCCCGCCGCCAATCCCACCTTAGATGTCTAAAGCACCGGCTAATCCAGTGGACGCGCCGTTCAAATTTGAGGTTGATCCAACCGCTCTGAAGGTGAGTAAGCTTGAAAAGCTATTCAAGCGGGCACAGGGAGTTAACTCGATCCCAGACATAGGAGATGGATACACGGATTTGGCGGTGACATTGCTAGACAGATTCAAAATGCCCCACATAGACCGTTTCGACGGCTCGGGCGATCCTATGGTTCATTCGAAGTTGTTTTCTGATATTCTACACCCAATGGGCTTAACAAGACTCCAGAAGCTATCACTATTTGGTCGGACCCTGTCGGGTGTTGCAGCCATTTGGCACGCCAAGCTGGAGGACTCAGTGAAAAGGAATTGGAAGGAGATGGCCGAGGCTTTCATCGCCCAATATGCTTACAACACTCAAATCAAGGTCACAACCCGTGATCTCGAAGTAACCAGGCAAGAGCTGAGAGAGGGCTTTTCTGACTTTGTCACTCGATGGAGGGCAAAGGCCTCTATGATGACAACTCGGCCACCCGTAAAAGATCAGATAAGGATGGTTGTGAGCAACCTACAACCCAAGCTGATGCAAAAATGATCGTCTTACCCCTCCCCACCTTTGCAGACTTGCACGAGATAGGGGTACAGATTGAAGATGCTATGAAGCAAGGTCTGATCGACCAGGAAAAGGAACAGCCTAAGAGGGCATTTACACACGGTTAGAATGCAGCTACAATTAGTAGTGCAGCTGCAAGAACTTCTGACGTCGGCATGGTCACCACCACTCCAAAAACAGTTGCCCCATTTGCTGGTACATCCAACCCAAACCCCTAAACTTCGAACTGTCCACCCCAAGGCAAGAGGGTTTTTACCCCACTTTATATGCCTTTGTCTAAAGCTCTAGGGGTCTTACTCAGGAAAGGACATCTCAAACCGTTAGAACAACGGCCTCTACCCGATCCTCTCCCTCCAAAGCATGACCCGACTAAATATTGTGCCTTCCATCAGCAGCGAGGTCACAACACCGACTTCTGCTTCAGACTACGTCATGAGATTCAATATCTCATTGACAACAAGGTGATCGCGCCTCCCGACAAGCCAAATGTCACTACCAACCCACTCCCCCACATAACCAAGCTCCACCACCTAAGCAAATCAACCTGATCCAAACCACGGCCATCCCGTATGACCCTAGCATATACATCACACCCTCCTACCTGCCTAAGCTTGAGGTGTTCATCCCAGATAGCATGGATTTGTGCATGATGAACACCTCTCTAACCTAGCCTAAGCCAATGGTGGTGACTGTTGAAGATAGAACTGGGGTGGCCTTGGAGGAGCATGGGAATGTTGGTTCAGAACCTGACAGATCTGGGAGCTTTACGGAGGAAGCATACAACCTGTGCGATTATATTTATGCCAACAGATCAGGCTAAGCCGAGGGTAGTTGCCAACTGGGGCAGAGATTGATGTGGTCCTGGAGGACGGATCGAGTCAGGGGCTAGATGACTTAGCAGAGTTGGAGGAGGACATTGCTAATCTGCAGTTCTTTAACGAGCAGGATCCAAGGGATGTGAGCATCAATTGGTTTGACCTGAACGAATCGACAGACAATGCGGGGTGGCTCAGTGACGAGCCAGATGTTGTTGAGGAGCATCAATCAAAACAGGGACCGTCAGAAATTGGAACATCTGTAGTGGCCGGAACGGCTGAGAAATCAAGAGGAATCGCTGGAGAGCACCGGTGCGAAGAATTTTGCTCGGGACTTGGGCAATTTGTGTACAGTAGACACAGAACAGGAGGACGCGCTGCGACGGTTCGAACAAGAGAAAATCAAGAATGATGATAGGGCTAGAAAAGCCAAGGCCCCTGAGGAGGCAGAATGTGCTGTGAGCACGGAAACAACTATAGCAAAACCGGACAGTTGTCTATCGGTTGCTAAGGGCATGTGGTGGGAAGACGACGATTTGCATCTGGCCTATACTGATGAAGACTGGGGACAGAATCTCCCAGATGACACCTAGTATATTGAGGAGGTCGACCATATGACCCGGAGTGGGCGGTATTTCAAGCCCCCACACCTAGACCAGCCAGAGGCATCTGGGAAAGGCAAAGAAGTAGAAAAGCAAAAGGACAAGCTGTTAGAGGAGGAAGCTGTACTGAAGCACCTAAAGAAAATTCAAGCAGACATCTCCATCTGGGGACTACTTATGGCCTCAAGGGTACACAGACAGGCCGTCCCTTTAGCCATGGATAGGGCCAAGCTTTCAATTGATACAACGCCCGAACAGTTGGTAGGACTAGTGTTCCCGGGTGGCGCTTCACCGACTCTAACCTTCACAGACAAAGAACTACCGCCTGAGGGCTCCGATCATAACAAGTCGTTGTATATCTCTTTGGAGTGTAGAGAAAAATGGATACCGATGGTCCTGGTTGATACGGGATCTGCAATCAATGTTTGTCTGTCGCGAACGACGTATGCTATCGGGTTGAAGCCTGCAGATTTCGCACCAACAGCCCAGGTGATACGAGCATGCGACAACACCAATCGGGAGGTGATGGGGACGATACGGATTAAAACTCAGGTTGGCCCGGGGCAGCAAGACATTGAGTTTCATGTCTTAGATGTTCCAACTACCTTCAATCTACTCCTTTGATGGCTATGGTTGCACCAAGTGAGAGCCGTCTCTTCCACTTTACACCAGATGCTGAAGTACCCCCATGGAAAGGGGGTGGCAATTGTTTTTGGGAACTCTTCAATACATCCGCCACCATAGGCTTCTACACCAGTTCTGGAAATTGAGCATGGCGTGGAGGATGTCTTCCTATCTGGATTCACCTTGGCTGAGGCTCGGGTAGTACAAGATCTGCTAGCTATTGATGAGGGGCTGTATGTCAGTGCACAATCTGTTTACCTCATGAACAAGCTTCAACATGTGCCCGGGATGGGACTGGGAAGAAGTGGCCGGAAAGGCGTCGCTGAATTGGCTGGAGTGCCACACAATCCCCATACCTTTGGTCTAGGTTACACACCTACCAAAGAGCACTGGGTGAGAAAAGGAAAGGAGATGGCTGGAAGAGCCAGGGCTAAACAAGCCGGAAAGCACTATGAGATAGTGCATAGACCTATCCAAGGGACCCTGAACAGACGCTTTATCCGGGAGGGGGAAGATTTCCCATTCTGCGGTTTTCCAGAGCCATGGATGAATTCAGAAAGGCGGCACTTGCTGGGTTTTGAGATTTTCTTTGACTTACAATTACCAGAGGATGAAGTTGTCGAAGAGCAAATTGACCCAATAGCTGTGGCTGAGTAGTGCAATGAGAATGAGTCTGATGGCACAAAACTTGAAATGGGGGTAGCATTGGCTTGTCTCCTCTAAGATCCTCAGATCTTACCAGAGTGCTCGGGGGATGATTTCTCAGTTTTCATGATTGGAGATAACTCGGCTGTGGGCCCTTCTTCCAGCATTCTGGATGCATCCATCGCACCCTTCCTCGTCTGGCAATACAAGGAAGGCTTTTTATCTAGCAGTTCTGGGTCAGGTAGTGAACCGGAATCTGATTCCATAAAGTCTGTGGAGTCGGAATCAGATTCCAGTTCCCCTGAGTTAGAGTTCGGTATTCCTGGGGGTGATAACCCAGATGCCATTGTATTGTCCAGGTTCTTTTTCATTTTCTTTTGAGTCAGTTGTAACTGAAGAATCAGACGATCTGGAAGTTGCTAATGAGAATGGTACTGTTATGACTTTTGAGTACTTTTCTGTGCCTTTAGTTTATTGCATTGATCAGGACTTTCAAAATTTTGATGAAAACGACGAGGAAGAAATTCCTCCAGTTTTAAAGCATTTGATTGACCGAGAGCAAGAGAGGTTTGTAAAGCCTTTGGTTGATGAAATCACCTCAATTAATGTTGGTACTGAGAAGGACCCGTGGCTGGTCCAAATCGGGTCCACGTTGTCTTCGGAGGAACACGAGCGCTTAGTCGCTTTATTAAAAGATTTCAAAGATGTTTTCGCGTGGTCCTACGAAGACATACCTGGAATCGATCCTGAGATTGTACAGTACCAGATCCCTCTTGACCCAGAGGCCCGACCTATTAAGCAGAAGCTCCGAAGGATCTGCCCGATTGGGCTCTGAAAATCAAAGAAGAGGTCACCAAGCAGATTGATGTAAGGTTCCTGTTGGTATCTGAATACCCTACTTGGTTGGCCAACATAGTTCCGGTGCCAAAGAAAGACGGTAGATGTAATATCCCTGTTCCATAATGTTAATTGGTCCTTAATATGAGCATGATTATGTGTTTAATATGATTTTGTGAGCCATTATGTGAAAATATGTGGTTTTGAATTTCTATCTGTTCACCGTAGGAATATCGGTTTGATTATCTGCTTTGGAAATTAAATTGAGGGCCTTATCGGCCACAAAACCCAAAATTGATTACGCCATTGTGATTGGCATAATTTTTAGAGCCTACGGTGAAATTTAATTTGGAAATTGATTCGGATCAGGTTAAATTGATTTAATTAATCATAAAGTGCTCAATTGACTATTATTACATGAATGTGACTTAGTGGGGCACTATGTACTCAAACATCCTCCTTGTTATTCTACTTGGCTGATTCTAACTCAAAAAAAAAGAGAGAGGGGTCAGCTAGAGAGAGAGGAAGAAGGAGAGTTGGGTGTTTGGCTCAATTTTGGGAAGATTGGAGGATTAAACTCAAGATTTTGCCATAGATTGGGATAATTAAACCTCTGGGTAAGTGAGTGCATGAATTGTAATTAGTAATTTTGTGAATTGAAGGTTGAAAAATGATTAAGAACATGAATTAAATTGTTTATGAGGAGATTGAGTTGTATGTGTTGAATATAAAGTCAATAGATGCATGCATCTAGGAAATTACTATGGATTTCCATATTTGAACACAATGTGTATAATCTATGTTGAATCTTTTTTGAAATCCATGTATTGATCATCTCTTCACGAATTAAGTTGATATGAATGAATATTTCTCACATGCAAGAGTAGATCATGGAGGTATGAGCTTTGCATGTTTGAATTTGATGTGTTGGTGATGACTTTGGGTTAATTTGAGGCATGCATGTAAGTAATTCAAGAAATTGAGCCTCATCGTGTTGTAATTTAGTGTTGGTATCATGTTAGTATATGTATATGTGAAATTTGAGCCATGGCATGCAAGAAATGTTGGTTAGAGTATTGAATTCGAGCTCAAGAACCATCCTGGAAAACCCAGAATTTTTTATGTCCGCTCAAGCGGGGGAACCGCCGCTCGAGTGGGGATTTCGAGCTCCCAGTATTTTCTTGCAAGCATGGTGTCCGCTCGAGCGGGGAAGTTCAAGCTCGAGCGGGGAGCCATGTAGGATGAACTTCTGCTCGAGCGTCCGAGTTCATGCTCGAGCGTAAAAATGATGCATCCAGCACTTTTGCAGACCTCATGGGTCCGCTCGAGCGGGGAAGTCCACGCTCGAGCAAGGAGCCTATTTTCTGAAATTTTGTTTATGCATTCTGTGTTTCGTTTTCCATCCTTTTTCACTTCTAAGTACTCTTAGGCATGCATTGAGCATTATAATTGAGTTAAAGAGATAAGAATGAAGCCTAAAGAGGAAAATGTGAATTTAGAACGGATTGAATTGTTTGTGACCCTTTTGTGTTCATAGAATGTGTAGGGTCGAGCTCCAGGGCAAACCAACCAACCGATCACTGTGAGTAACATCGATATTTGAAACTTGTCATTTGTCCAATGACTTATTTCCTTATAAGCCTTATGAGTTTGCCAGTTTGAATTATGGACAAATGTTTGATATGAATAAAAGAATGGGCCAGAGGCTGTTTTGACATAAATGAATGGGCCAGAGGCCGTTTTGACATGAATGAATGGGCCACAGGCCATTTTGGCACAAATGAAAGTTTGAATGGGCCCAAGGCCAGTTTGTTCGGAATCGTAGTCACTTGACCTAAATTGTGTATATATGTTAAATAGAAATATGAGTTGGGCCCAAGGCCGTTTGAAGCATGTTGTTCTACATATCGTTTGTATAACTTCTTTACTTGATATTATTCACTGGGCTATCGCTCACGCTCATTCATGTGTTTGTAGGTGAGCCAAGAGAAGTCCAAACCCAGCCCCAGTGAAGTCTGTGAGGAACAACAAAGGTTTTGAAGAGTCAGCCCTCGCGTCTCACGCACGAGACCCGTCTTCGCCTTTTGTCATTTGTTTTATTTTGTCATGTGGGCGAAGTCTTGAATATGTTGTATATAGTTTTTTCGGGTTGACTTAGACTTATATGATCCTGTATGTACAGAACCTTGTGTAGTACATATTTTGTGAGTTATTAATATGCATATATATGGTTTGTGATGATGTGCCATGTAAGCACAGCTCTATGGACAAAGTTTTAAATTGCTTCCGTTTGGCCCCCATTAACTCTGTTAAAATACGTTTGGTTTGGTCTGAGGCCGTAGGTAATCTCATGATTACTGGCCGGTTATGTCCTTAACCTTGGGGGCGGGTTCGGGTCATGACAGAGTGGTATCAGAGCGAGTTAATAACTCACACACTTGTCCAAAGAGCAATAAGCGTCTAGAAAGATCTAGGATGCATTCATGTGATAAGTATGAATTGAAAGCATCAAGAATACGCTTACTGTTAAATTGAGAACAACTATGTGTTATAAGTTTGTGAACTGCTTGCATTTCAAATTATTTGATTATGTATGCTCTTTAGTATATGCATACCTGTGTATCTTTTGTATAAAGTATAATGCAAGTTTAATCAGATGGTGAGAACAAGAGGTGATGAGAGAGGAATCTTCTACTGCCAGACTGGATAGAATGGAAAGACTGATTCAGGAAATGGCAGAGACATGAGGCAACAACAGGAATGGCAACAACAGTGGCAGCAGCCACATCCCCACCTCCACCTCCACCTCCGACCGCACCTCTGTGCCAGATAATCAGAATGATGACCGAATCATAGCTCTCACCAAAGAGTTCAAGAAAATGAAACCACCACAGTTCCATGGTGGATTAGACCTTTGAAAGCTGAAGCTTGGGTCCTCGGCATCGAAAAACTGTTTGAAGTGTTCCCGTGTTCGGAGCACAGAAGTGCTTCTAGCCACCTTTTATGCTAGAAGACGAAGCAAGAAGATGGTGGATGTTAATGTGCGAGAATTACAAAGATGCTGATTGGGCAAAATTTCTGGAAATTTTCTATGACAAGTACTTCCCGCAGTGTGTCCGGATAGGAAGGTGGAGAATTCATGGAACTGAGGCAAGACAGTATGACTGTAGCCGAGTATGAGGCCAAATTCACTGAATTGGCCAGGTTTGCGCCACACGTGATTGATGCAGACTATAAGAAGGCGAGACATTTTGAAGGCGGGCTTCGAAGTGACATTCTAGAGAGGGTGAATGTCTTGAAGCTGGAAACGTACATTGGGGTACTAGACAGGGCCATAATATCAGAAGCTAATATAGCTAGACAAACTAAACCGACAACTGACTCGAAGGGTAGTAAAAGGCAAGGCTTTTTCTCAAAGAAGAAATTTTCGAAAAAGCAAAATACGGGCTCCTCAAATACTTCAAATTCTTCCCAAGACACAGCTCCCATGTGCAATATTTGTAGCAAAAAGCACCGTTTGTTACCGTGTGTCAGGAGCCTGTTTCAAATGTGGGAAACAAGGGCATATGGCCGAGATTGTAATCAGAATGGTGGAAAGATGGCTGCTAGTTCCACGCATCGATCCCAAAGCCGGAAATACTTTGAGATTGCTACCACCGGGATACCGTGAGACAGAAAGTTTTTGCGCTTGTTCCGGGCGATACACGGAATGCCAACGCAGTTGTCTCAGGTACCATTTCTATATGTAATCAGGATGCCTTTGTGTTAATTGACTCTGGATCAACACACTCATTTGTAACATGTGCATTTGCATCTAGACTGAACAGACCTTTAGAATTACTGCCATATCTGCTATGTGTGTCTGCTCCATCTGGGGAATCTGTATTGTGTGAATCTATATACCGGTTTTGTGATATGCGTGTTGAGATGCTATCCTATATGTAGACTTGTTACCCTTGAATTTTAGACATTTTGATGTAATTTTGGGCATGGATTGGTTGACCAAATATTGTGCCACCATTGATTGTGTGACAAAACGGGTTGTGTTTAAACCACCAGAACATAAGGAAATTGTGTTTGTGGGTAATGGGGTAGTGCCTCCACCTTATTTGATATCTGCAATGAAAATGTAAACTGATCAGGAAAGGGTGCCAGGGTTATTTGTGCTATGTGTTGTCTGAACAATCTGTGAATGTTGAATTGAAATATCCCTATTGTTAGAGAATTTCCAGATGTGTTTCCAAATGAATTACCAGGGGAATTGGTAGGGAGATAGAGTTTACTATTGAAACCATGCCAGGCACCCAGCCTATTTCCAAACTCCCTATAGAATGGCTACTGCCGAAATGAAAGAATTGAAAGAACAGTTGCAAGACCTGCTTGACAAGGGGTTTATTCGACCTAGCACTTCGCCTTGGGGTGCACCAGTATTATTTGTGAAAAAGAAGGATGGAACCCTACGCCTGTGCATCGATTATCGGGAATTGAACAAGGTAACAATAAAGAACAAATATCCCCTACCCCGTATTGATGACTTATTTGACCAGTTGCAGGGATCACAGGTGTTTTCTAAGATTGATTTGAGATCCGGGTATCATCAGCTGAAAGTTAAGGCAGAGGATGTTGAGAAAACCGCATTCAGAACGAGGTATGGACATTTTGAGTTTCTTGTTATGCCATTTGGAGTGATTAATGCTCCGGCAGCATTTATGGACTTAATGAACCGAATTTTTAAAACCTACCTTGACGAATTTCTTGTGGTTTTTATTGATGACATTTTGATATATTCTAAAGATAGACTTGAACATGAACATCATTTGAGAACTGTCCTGCAAATACTTCAAGAAAGGAAATTATTTTGATAAGCTAAAGAAATGTGAGTTTTGGTTGGATGAAGTTGTTTTCTTAGGACATGTGATCAACAAGGAAGGAATTTCAGTGGACCCGCAGAAAATAGAGGCAATTGTGAATTGGCCTACACCGACTAATGTGACAGAAGTCCGCAGCTTCATGGGCTTAGCTGGTTATTACAGAAGATTTGTGAAAGACTTTTCGAAATTAGCTGTGCCTCTTACCCAATTGACACGCAAGGGGCAACCGTTTGAATGGAACGACGAAAGAGAAGCTGCCTTTCATGAACTGAAAACAAGATTGACCACTGCACCAATTTTGACACTACCTTCAGGTACGGAGAATTTTGTAATTTTCAGTGATGCGTCTTATAAAGGTTTGGGTTGTGTGTTAATGCAGAATGGAAAGGTTATTGCTTATGCCTCCCGACAGTTGGGGCCACATGAGAAGAATTATCCAACACATGACCTGGAATTGGCCGCAGTCGTTTTTGCTTTGAAAATCTGGCGGCATTATCTGTATGGAGCAAAGTGTGAAGTTTACATGGATCACAAAAGTCTGAAATACTTCTTCCCACAGAAGGAGTTGAATATGCGACAGAGGAGATGGCTGGAACTGATAAAAGATTATGATCTAGAGATTCAGTATCACCCCGAGAAAGCTAATACAGTTGCTGATGCCTTGAGCAGGAAATCAACGGGGAGTATGGCTTGTTTGCTTACTGAACAGAGAGATCTTGCAAGATTTTGAGAAATCTGAAATTGAAGTGGTAATGTGTGAACAGGGCGGATTGATAGCCGCTATTACAGCCGAGCCGGCAATCATTGACAAATCAAGCAGAAGCAGAAAGAGGATGAATTCCTCAAGAAAGTGATTGATGAATTTGAGACAAGTCCGAAAGCAGAGTTTGGCATTGAGAATGAAGTGTTGAATTTCGAACAGAATGTGTGTCCCAGATATTCCGGTATCCGATATTTGCTATGCATCCGGGTAATAATAAAATGTATCGGGATTTGAAACAAACCTATTGGTGGCCTAAAATGAAGAAGGAGATTGCAGAATATGTGTCCAAATGTCTTCAATGTCAGCAAGTTAAAGCTGAACATCAGAAACCAGGCGGTCTACTGCAACCTCCTCCCTATTCCTGAATGGAAGTGGGAACATGTGACTATGGATTTCGTTGTTGGCCTACCTCGACTCTCGAGGTATGGATTCTATTTGGGTTGTAGTTGATAGACTGACTAAATCTGCACATTTTCTACCGTTAGAACTACGTTTAATGCTTATAGATTGCTACCATATATATGTTGATGAGATTGTCCGTTTACACGGAGTTCCGGTATCTATTGTGTCGGATAGAGATCCGAAATTTGTATCTAGATTGTGGAAAAGTTTGCAGGAAGCTATGGGACAGAACTAAGGTTCAGTACTGCATTCCACCCACAGACAGATGGGCAATCAGAACGAATAATACAGACTTTGGAAGATATGCTTCGAATGTGTGCTTTAGATTTTCAGGGGAGTTGGGAAGACTATTTGCCACTTGTAGAATTTGCATACAATAACAGCTTCCACTCCAGCATCGGTATGGCACCGTACGAGGCTTTGTATGGTAGGCGTGTAGATCACCAATTTGTTGGACAGAAGTCGGGGATAGAGCTTTACTTGGGCCTGAAATTGTGCAAGACACTTCTGAAAAGATCAAAACCATTCGGCAAAGGCTCAAAACATCAGGACCGACAAAAGAGTTATGCAGATGTTCGAAGAAGACCTCTTGAGTATGAGGTTGGTGACCATGTGTTTATTCGTGTGTCCCCAATGAAAGGCCAAGTCAGGTTTGGAAAGAAGGGCAAGTTGTCGCCGTTACATTGGGCCGTTTCAGATTCTGGAAAGGCTTGGCCCAGTTGCCTATAGAGTTGCTTTGCCACCGGGATTCGAAACAAATCCATAACGTGTTTCATGTGTCGATGTTGAGGGGTTACCTCCGAGACCCGTTTCATGTGATTGATTATCACCGGTAGCTATTGATGAAAATATGGAATACGCCAATGGCCGAACGAATTGTTGATTGGCAAGTGAAACAATTGAGAAGCAAGTCCATCCCAATGGTGAAAGTGGAATGGAAAACATTATGGGACGGATGCTACATGGGAAAAAGAGGAGGAAATGCGACTACGCTATCCATATTTGTTTCCCGACGAAGGTAAAATAAGTTTGGAGGACCAACCTTCCTAAAGTGGGGAAGACTGTAATATCCCTGTTCCGTAATGTGTTAATTGGTCCTTAATATGAGCATGATTACGTGTTTAATATGATTTTGTGAGCCATTATGTGAAAATATGTGGTTTTGAATTTCTATCTGTTCACCGTAGGAATATCTGTTTGATTATATGCTTCGGAAATTAAATTGAAGGCCTTATCGGCCACAGAACCCGAAATTGATTATGCCATTGTGATTGGCATAATTTTTAGCCTACGGTGAAATTTAATTTGGAAATTGATTCGGATCAGGTTAAATTGATTTAATTAATCATAAAGTGCTCAATTGTCTATTATTAATTAATGTGACTTAGTGGGGCACTATGTACTCAAACATCCTCCTTGTTATTCTACTTGGCTGATTCTAACTCAAAAAAAAGAGAGAGGGTCGGCTAGAGAGAGGGAAGAAGGAGAGTTGGGTGTTTGGCTCAATTTTGGGAAGATTGGAGGATTAAACTAAGGATTTTGCCATAGATTGGGAGAATTAAACCTCTAGGTAAGTGAGTGCATGAATTGTAATTAGTAATTTTGTGAATTGAAGGTTGAAAAATGATTAAGAACATGAATTAAATTGTTTATGAGGAGATTGAGTTGTATGTGTTGAATATAAAGTCAATAGATGCATGCATCTAGGAAATTACTATGGATTTCCATATTTGAACACAATGTGTATAATCTATGTTGAATCTTTTTGAAATCCATGTATTGATCATCTCTTCACCAATTAAGTTGATATGAATGAATATTTCTCACATGAAAGAGTAGATCATGGAGGTATGAGCTTTGCATGTTTGAATTTGATGTGTTGGTGATGAGTTTGGGTTAATTTGAGGCATGCATGTAAGTAATTCAAGAAATTGAGCCTCATCGTGTTGTAATTTGGTGTTGGTATCATGTTAGTATATGTATATGTGAAATTTAGCCATGGCATGCAAGAAATGTTGGTTAGAGTATTGAATTCGAGCTCAAGAACCATCCCGGATAACCCAGAATTTTTTATGTCCGCTCGAGCGGGGATTTCAGCTCCCAGTATTTTCTTGCAGGCATGGTGTCCGCTCGAGTGGGGAAGTTCACGCTCAGCGGGGAGCTATGTAGGATGAACTTCCGCTCGAGCGTTCGAGTTCATGCTCGAGCGTAAAAATGATGCATCCAGCACTTTTGCAGACCTCATGGGTCCGTTCAAGCGGGGAAGTCCACGCTCGAGCGGGGACCTATTTTCTGAAATTTTGTTTATGCATTTTGTGTTTCATTTTCCGTCCTATTTCACTTCTAAGTACTCTTAGGCATGCATTGAGCATTATAATTGAGTTAAATAGATAAGTATGAAGCCTAAAGAGGAAAATGTGAATTTAGAACGGATTGAATTATTTGTGACCCTTTTGTGTTCATGAAATGTGTAGGGTCGGGCTCCAGGGCAACCAACCAACCGATCACTGTGAGTAATATCGATATTTGAAACTTGTCATTTGTCCAATAGCTTGTTTCCTTATAAGCCTTATGAGTTTGCCAGTTTGAATTATGGACAAATGTTTGATATGAATAAAAGAATGGGCCAGAGGCCGTTTTGACATGAATGAATGGACCAGAGGCCGTTTTGACATGAATGAATGGGCCAGAGGCTGTTTTGACATGAATGAATGGGCCACAGGCCGTTTTGACAAGAATGAATGGGCCACAGGCCGTTTTGACATGAATGAATAGGCCAGAGGCTGTTTTGGCACAAATGAAAGTTTGAATGGGCCCAAGGCCAGTTTGTTCGGAATCGTAGTCACTTGACCTAAATTATGTATATATGTTAAATAGAAATATGAGTTGGGCCCAAGGCCGTTTGAAGTATGTTGTTCTACATATCGTTTGTATAACTTCTTTACTTGATATTATTCACTGGGCTATCGCTTACGCTCATTGTGTTTGTAGGTGAGCCTCCAAACCCAGCCCCAGTGAAGTCTGTGAGGAACAACAAAGGGTTTTGAAGAGTCAGTCCTCGCGTCTCATGCACGAGGCCCGTCTTCGCCTTTTGTCATTTTGTTTTATTTTGTCATGTGGGCAAAGTCTTGGAATATGTTGTATATAGTTTTCTTGGGTTCACTTAGACTTATATGATCTTGTATGTACAGAACCTTGTGTAGTACATATTTTGTTGTGAGTTATTAATATGCATATATATGGTTGTGATGGCGTGCCATGTAAGCACAGCTCTATGGACAAAGTTTTAAATTGCTTCCATTTGGCCCCCATTAACTTTGTTAAAATATGTTTGGTTTGGTCTGAAGCCGTAGGTAATCTCCTGATTACTGGCCGGTTATGTCCTTAACCCTTGGGGGCGGGTTCGGGTCATGACAGCAGAATTCAGGTATGTGTAGACTTCAGAGATTTGAACAAAGCCAGTCCGAAGGACGACTTTCCTCTGCCGCATATCGACGAATTGGTGGACTTCACTGCGGGGCATGCGCTACTGTCATTTATGGATGGGTTTTCAGGCTAAAACCAGATTTTGATGGCATCCGAAGATAGGGAGAAGACTGCTTTCACCACCCCGTAGGGGACCTACTGCTATAGGGTAATGCCGTTCGGCTTGAAGAATGCTGGGGCTACGTATCAACGAGCTGCAACCATGATGTTGCATGATATGATCCACAAAGAGGTTGAGGTGTACGTGGACGACATGATTGTCAAGTCCAAGGAAAGAGAGGGCCATTACACCACCTTGAAGTAATTTTTCCAACGAATTAAAGAGTATCGGTTTCGGCTGAATCCTCAAAAATGTACTTTCAGTGTTACAGCAGGAAAAATGCTGGGGTTTTTTTATCACACAAAGAGGTATCGAGGTCATCCTTCCAAGATTAAGGCCATCTTAGAAATCCCACCACCAAGGACTGAAAAGGAGGTGCGAGGCTTTCTGGGTAAAGTACAATTCATAAGACAGTTTATTGCAAAATTAACCTTGACTTGTGAACCACTATTTGGTCTCCTGAAGAAAGGAAAGAAGTTCCAATGGGACGACCGATGCCAAGTTGCTTTTGAACAGATCAAGCAATAGCTACAGAACCCACCCGTGTTGTCACCGCCAGAGCCGGGGAAACAGTTAATATTGTAGCTGTCAGTAACCGAAATGACAATGGGCTGCATGCTTGCACAGGAGTCTAAGGACAAAGTGGAGAAGGCTATCTATTACCTGAGTAAGAAGATGTTGGAATATGAGACCCGTTACACTCTACTTGAGAAGGCTTGTCTGGCCTTGGTATGGGCTACCTGTTAGCTCACTCCGTAATACTGGTTTCGAGATTAGATCCCATCAAATATCTCTTTGAGAAACCAGCACTTACGGGTAGGCTAGCCCGTTGGCTACTTATTCTCTCCGAATTCGATTTGAAGTACATGACGCGCAAGTCTATGAAAGGGAGAGCGGTAGCGGAGTTTTTAGCTGATCACCCAGTGGAGGGAGATAAAGCAGTAGAGTATCTATTCCCAGATGAGGCCATTCTGCATGTTGAAGATGAAACTTGGACTATGTACTTTGACGGAGCGTCAAACCAGTACGGGTACGAAATAGGGGTGTTGCTGATAGCACCCGACAATTCCCACATACCTTTAGCCTTCAAGCTCCAGTTCAAAGTATCAAACAATGAAGCAGAGTACGAAGCATGTATCGCTGGCTTGGAAGCTGCCCTGGAACTAGGGGCAAAGCGGTTGGACGTCATCGGAGACTCGAACCTAGTTGTATCTCAAGCAAAAGGAGATTGGAAAGTTAAAGAAAAAAGAATGAAAATTCATCACCAGACCTTGGACGTTCTGATTCCTCGGTTTGAAAAGCTGAACTTCACCCATATGCTAAGAGAGAACAACCGGTTCGCTGATTATTCTATCTTCCATGATAGATATCCCTTTCGAAGTTCGGATGCGTCCGATAATTATCGAACAGAAATTTGTGCCGGCCTACGAACTGATTGCCGCCATAAATGAATTACTAGATCAAAACCCCTGGTATTACGATATCTGGAACTTCTTGGAAAATGAGGCTTATCCACCAGGGGAAAATGACAAAGATAAGAGGGCAATTCGAAGAATGGTTGTTCAGTTCATCATCTGCGGGGGTAAATTGTACAAACGGGGTCATCTTGGGATGCATAAACTGTGCGTTGATGCTGAAGAATCTAAACGCCTGATGGAGCCCATCCATGGAGAAGAGTGTGGAGCGCACATGAACGGGGTGATGCTAGCCCGGAGGATTCTCAGACAGGGTTATTACTGGTCAACCATGGAGGAGGATTGTATTGGCTTTGTTCGGCGATGCCACAAATGCCAGATCCATGCAAACCGCATGAACATTCCGCCGTCAAAGTTGTACAACATGACTTTGCCATGGCCGTTTTCAGTCTGGGGGATTGATGTGATTGGGGTAATTCCTTTGAAGGGGACGAACGGGCATGAGTATATCCTAGTGGCGATAGACTACTTTACAATGTGGGTCGAGGCCCAATCCTATGCAGTGCTGATGGCGTCACACGTTGCTAAGTTCATCAGGAACAACATCATTTGTCGCTATGGGGTCCCGAATGAGATTATTTCGGATAATGGTTCCCACTTCAAGAAGGAGGTGATAGACTTGTTGGAGAAGTACAACGTGGCTTTTCATAAGTCATCCACATATAAGCCACAAACCAACGGAGCAGTTGAGGCCGCCAACAAGAACATCAACCATATTCTACAGAAGATGGTGGAAACCTACAGGGACTTGCCAAATAAGTTGCCATTTGCTCTCTGGGGCTACCGGACATCAATTCGAACTTCTACTGGGGCAACTCTGTATTCCTTGGTTTATGGGATGGAGGCTGTTTTGCCTATCGAAGTTGAGATTCCGTCGTTGCAAGTAATGGCTGAGTGCCAGATAGCTGAGGCAGATTGGCAGCAGAGCAAGTTCGAAGAACTTATGCTGAAAGAAGGCTGAAAGCATTGTACCACATTCAAGGTTATCAATGCAAGATTGCCAGGGCTTTCAACAAGAAAGTTAAGTCGAGGAATCTGAAAGAAGGGGATCTAGTGCTCAGTGACAACCGAGCTCTCATTCACGACCCTAGGAGCAAGTTCAGACCCAATTGGACTGGCCCTTACATCATCAAGTCAATCTGGTCAGGTGGAGCTATCATTCGATGGATTTAGATAGCCTTGAATTCTCCTAACCTATCAACATGGACAAGTTGAAAAAATACTATCCCTGAGTGGCTCGCTAGGCCGAAAACCCGAAAGGGCGACCTAGGCAAAAGTTAGAGTACAAAAAATTTGAAATAAGAAAAACTGAGCTCGCAAGGTTGAAAACCCTAAAGGGCGGCCTTGGCAAAAGTTAGAGCGCAAAAGGATAGTGTTAATACTCGAGTGAACCAGAACCGAACTACGTAAGGCTTGATTCCCATCTTTGGGATACGTAGGCAACTTCATTCTGAAGTCCAACCATAAACACTTCCAAATCAACTGTGTCCATGTGATTTGTCTTGGCCATCTTCGTCTATTCTACATCCAAGAGTTCGGTTGTGATCTCTAGTGCAATACTGTTCAGACAAGGGGCAACTTTCCAGTTGATTGGATCTGGGGTTGTACATCTCAGTGATAGATCTCGGGCGTGTCCAGTTGTGATGCATATCGTAAATGGTTTTGAGAAGTTTTAATAAAAGTTGATTTTGCTCAAATTAATCTTTTTACAACTTAGACCATTTTTGGACCAAAACGGAAAATTTTCAGTACCCACAACTTTCAATTCTATTGATTTCAATACAGAGTTCTCTGGCTCTTGATACAAATCGAAGTTACTTTTTTATTACATTCAAAAAGAAAACTTGAAAGTACAAATTAAAGCAATAAACTAGGGGCATGGTTAAGTCAGGTGTTCCTGCGCCCCCTCCCAGAGCTTGTGGAAGCCACAGATGCCAAAGTAGGCCCAGTTTGTGTCTCCTTTTCAAGCCAAGCAATGCACTCGCCAGAAAGGGCACAACTGAAAGTGGGAGGGGGGGCCAGGAGTTCTCTCGTCCTCCATGCGGTGGCACACCGAGCTAAATGTGAGCCTTTGATCGGATATGAAGTCGGGTATTCCACTTCCTCTTCTGGGCAAGTCTGGTCATAGCCAAACTGACGCCAAAACCGAAATGGAAAGTAAAAGATGCAGTGCGTCAGGCCAATCAGCTGAATGCCAGGCTACCGAGACATGTTGTAGCCCATCTCCGGCAGATCACGCCAGGGACAACGCCAAGCAATGTCAACAGCAAATCGAGTGCACATCCATTCGCATCACCATCCCTCATCTGGGGCATCAACTAGCCGTTGGTGAAAGAAATAGCCGCGTGCTGAATATGCTGGGCAAGAGTCCACTACTTTCAATTTATCCATGAGCCATATCTGGGGAGGGATGAAAAACAAGAGAGATTAAAGAATAAAGAGGGTGTATGTAGAGAGGAAAAAGTAAGAAAAGGGTTTCGAGAAGAAAATAGAGCCTGAGGGCTGAGTGATGTGAGAAACACATGTGAGAAGGCTAGGAAACATTACCTGTAAGAGTAGTGGACTTCCTGCGAACTGGTTGTTCCCGGCGATGGAAAGCATCCAAGTCCATCAAGTTTCGGCAAAGTCATGCCGATGCAGCTCTTGCCCTCTTTCAAGCCTTGGGCAACCTCAATCAAGCGAATACTAGACCCTCCAAGGTTAGGGGCAAGTAAAAATGAGATAGCATGCACAAACAGAGGGCATGTCGCCGAAAACTTTGCCAAAGATAATCGCCGCCGATTACCGGCATTAGAAAAGCGATGAATCAAGCTGGGAATGTCCCAAACTCCCCGTTGCGAATCAAAGACGACGCGTCCGTGCAAAGTAAGCCTCACACATCCGTCCTAAAGCTTGGATGTGGCCGAAAACGAAACTGAGGCAAGATTTTCCTCATCGCGTCATGATTTCCATCAAAAAGCTTGGAATTCTTCAAAAGTGGGGCACATCTCTTGACCCCCAAAGCTAAAAACATGAGTTACCGGATTCCAACACCTAGCCGCGGCATGGAGGAACGGAAAACACAGTGGGGTTCGACTCAGCGTGAATAGTGCATTTATTCTGAAACCTTAGAAATTCAACTTTTCCGAGCCATCCAAAGTCGCAATCCAATTGGAGAGTTTTTCGGCAAAGAACGGTTCCATTTGGGGAAAAAACAGAGTTGAAGTGAAGAAACCCCGAAGCTGGAGTTTTTGTAGAAGATAAGGCAGTAAGTGGAAGACAGGTGGCAGCATTCCAGGGGTCCCTAACACTAGTAACCGACCGACCAGTGTTTGTGGCCGACCGACCAATTTCTGAAGCCGAACAGCCAGGGCTAGTGGCCGATAGCCATTTCTGGTGGCCGATAGCCTCCTCTTGTGGCCGGCCACCTCTTCTTTTGCTCCTTGGGCCATCCATGTGTTGGAAATGCCAAGAACTTGTATTTTGTTCCACTCTTGGTGCACTTTCTTTCGTCTCTCTTTAAGAATTTTGTCAAATTGCTTATCGAGTTGTTGTATTGCTTATCGAGTTGTTGTTTTGCTTATCGAGTTGTTTTTGTTTTGGTCGTTCAATTGTTATTTTGTTCATTGTTGTTTTGTTCATTGAGTTTTCTTACTCTTTTGATTGTGTGTCAGTCAGTTTACTACCTGATTAAGCAATTGCCAATACAACATTCAATTTTCATCAAAATCCCATTTTTGTGAAAAATGGTGTTGTGCGATGTTATACGATTCTCAGAATATACAATGCAACACTTTTTGAATAAAAAGTCTGTTTTCATTTCCAATCATGGTCACCTTTTTGCAGTATAATTTTTAAAGAAAAGTAAAAACTGCCTAAGGCTGTACAATATGTTGATACTACCAGCTAAAAGAAAACTAAGCAAAGAGAAAAGGAACTGAAAAGAAGCATTTGAATCAACCTCGGCCACATCAAGATTGAGAGGTCGTCCTCGCCCTCTTCTTGGGCATGGCCTCAGAGCTGTCACCATCAGCGCCGCCGTCTGCCTCTGAGCCGGAGTCAAATCCAGAACCATCTCCGCTCCCCTCCTCGGAGCCATCCCCAGCATCCTCACCACCCTAAGACGACACTGACTGTGGGCTCGCCGGCTCCTCGTCCTCGTCATACTCATCATCATCTGCGACAAGCCCCCATAAACTGCTCTCGATATGAGTACGCCTATCCCTACCTCGGTTGTGTACCGACGTCCCTCGTCCCTCTCTCCCTGTTGCTGGAGGAGGCGCTGAAGGTCCTGCTGCAACTCCTGCTGGGGCGCCCGATGGGGCTGGGATCTGGAAAGGAATCTAAAAAGGATAATGTATCAGATACAGTATATGATTGCAGTATATGAGTGCTGTGAGCAGTATATGATTGTGGTGTATAAGTGATGCGAGCAGTATATGAGTGCTGTGAGCAGTACATGATTGCAGTATATGAAGGCCGTGAGCAGTATATGGGATACAGTGTATCGGTGCCGTAAGCGGTATATAAAGACAGTGTATCAAATGCCGTATTGATAATGTAATGCATCAGATCCATATGGAGCAGATTATAGATGGTTTTGGAACGGAGGTTGAAAGAACTTACTGGGATCCCATAAATACTGAGCAGATCCATGCTCGTTTGCACCATCCCCATCAGAGGAGCTGACAGCTCGAGAGCCTACCCTGTGTACTCTATGGGTGCTTGTAAATGTGTTAAGATGATTAGCAATTTGCAATACGTAAACTGAAATGAATTGAATATGCGGAATGTAATGTATGGTACATACCGGGGTCGAGCCTCGAACTCCGACAAGCTCGTAGCCAGCTGGGGCAAGAGCGATGGAAATCTGATAAGTCTCTCCACCACGTCCCTGGCAGGTCACGGTAGTGGGCAACTCCGGCCATCCTGCTCTCCGCCTCGCCTAGAAGCCTCTCTTTTCATGGGGCTGAGTCGCCTTGGATCCACCCGCTCTCTCTACTGCAACTGCAGGTCTGTCTCTCTCACCCCTACGAGTGCTGGTCAGAGGCGGCATGAGATATGTCTAGATGAAGACAGTGTAGTCGCCATCAAGCCTGAAGAGGTTGACGTCCCAACCTATCGTGAAATCAATCATCTCCTATGAGGTGTACCTCTCTATAATCCTCATGTGCGTGGGAGGCGGCATCGGAACCACTGGCTCGGGCAAACCGAGGCTCTATCGCAGGAAGCGCTCCCCCAAGAACCACGCTGGACAGACTGGGCCCTCAAGCAAAACCCGAAATCGGGATGTCTCCCGAGCACCGGCAAATTGATCCCTGACCCCGGCAGGCAGCACTGCCCACGGCTGCCAGGTGATCTGCAAATAGAGAATGTACATGTTATTAGCTGCCGTCAGAGATACAATATGAAGTAAAGCTGAAATGACTATAAGGTTTAAAATGCCTCTGATGTGGCTACAGTATCGAAATATCGGCGGAAGAATGAGAAAGACTCTCAGGGCCTCCGCTAGCACCTCACATCATATCTGTGCGAATATGGGACCATGGGAGGTGTCTCTACCTCCGACTTTGGGGCAAGCCTCGGGAAGTAGGCATATATCCATAGCTATGGAATGTAAAAGGGTAACAGTGAGTGTATGTCGAACAAATGCAGATAAAGCAGGAATCAAATGATATGCAACGCATTATGCAGTGTGAGCAGTGTACAGATGATGTAAAGCAGTAGGCAGTATATGCAATGTGCAATGTACGGAGTACAGGTAATGTAAAACGGAAATGCAAAGCAGAAGGGAAGGACATACCTCCCAAGCCCTCCAATATCCTTCCAGCAGGTGCCCGCTCCGGCGAGAAGAGGAGCTCATGTATCCATATAATGTGGCGAGGCCGGTGCCGCCCCAGTCATAGTAACGAACCTGGGACAGATCCACCAAGGCACTCAGGAGGTAGAGCCCGACGGTGTTCGCCCAGTCGGTGAAGAGAGTAGTGCCAAACAAGAACATGAGGAACCCCCGGGCATAGTACTCAGTCTCCTCGCGAGTCGTCGGTGTCTCCTCTCTGAAGTAGTCCGTGAACCATGAATACCGCACCATCCCTGGTCGAGAGAGGGGTGGGCGAGTCCCCAGTAAGTAAATCTGAGCAACATCCCACTCGCCCATGTATGTATCATAACAGATCGGATGACCCCCTACCCCTATGCCGGTGAGCATAGAGAAGTCAAAAGGAGTCATCGTCATCTCCCCTACTGTAGAGAAATGGAAGGAGTCGGTGGTATCCCACCACCTCTCTACTAAAGCGCCTAGGAGAGGCCGACTGGCAGTGAGACGTGACAGTCCTATGCAGAATGCACTGAAACCAGCCTCATCGACGATGTGATGGACGACATCGGGCAGCTCCATGTACCAGTCCCGTGCAGCAATGGTCCCGTAGCCTCGGAAAGTGTGTGAATCTCCTTGTAAGCAAGATAAACAGATGCAAGGCGGTGTCAGACATTGATATAGTGTGTGAAGGTGTTCGGAATAAACAGAGAATACAGTGTGCAAGTGTGATTGGTTTGAATAGCTGAAGAGCAATATGAATGTGATCTACATTGCGAAAAGTAAAGAGGAAGTGTATACCTCAGAGGCGCCGTGGGATAAGTGCGACTCCGGCTCACGTAGTAGGAAGTCCTTTGGTGCACCTCACATGAATCTCCTAAAGTGACGGATGCCATCAGGAGGCAACACGTGTACCTCAGGGTCATATGTCGCCGGATCGAACGGTCGAATGCCGAGCGGCAAAGACTCAAACTCAAGATCCATCTCCATCCCTGGAGGAGCTCTGCCGTGTGGGATGTCATCCGCCATCTCGAGAGGGATGAGAAGATGGTCGGAAATGTGAAAAATGGGTGGGAATAACGAAAGTCAACAGAAGGTCAACTCCGAGGAGGGAAAAATGGAAGAAAATGTCAAGGCTCAGAAGAGGGCACGAAAATCAAGGGTGACTTGGGGGAAACAAACCCCAATTGGTGGAAATCAAGAAAGAGACACTGAAAACACTTTTTGATCGGTTCAAAATGTTCAAAACTAAGAGGGTTTTGCGATTCGGACGTTTATGGAATGTTTGAAAACGCGTAGAAAGCATGGAATGGAAGGGGGAAATGGTCTCGAATGAGAGGAAAAGTGTTTTCGGCCTTAAGGAAGTGAAGAAATAGGGTTTAAAACCCTATTCTTAAAGACCCGAGGTGAAATGCCAAGTTTGCCCCAAATCTGCCATTGATGGCCGACCGGCCAAATAATTGGCCAACCGGCCAAATTGTTGGCCGATGACCTTGTTTTGTGGATGATGGGTGGCCGATGGCTTCCTTTTGTAGCCGATGGACCTCCAAGGCTCTTGTTTGGGGTTGTGTTTTTGATTTGTGCCCTCATCTCTCAAGAAAGTTCAAGAAAATACACTTTTAAGCTCAAGCGGTCTTCGTGGAAGCTCCAAACTGTATTTCCAATGCGTGGCACTTAATACGAACAAAGTGTATCCTTTTTCGTATCCTTTTGTATACCGCAAGATCGATGAATCACTTTTGAATATGTTGCGTTAGCGCATTTTGTTATATATGCAAGGCTTGCATTGTTATGCACCTTTTCACTCTTGTATTGAATATGCATGCTGTATTGTGTTGCATTGGACATTTCAACTCGCATAGAAGTTGTCCATACCTGCTGCATAGAATGTGCATTGTAAGCTGCATAGAACGTGCATTTGTCTCTCTCGCATGGAACATGCATTTCCCACCTTGCATAGCATATGCATCTCGATGTTGCATGGAGCATACATTCGCCACATCTGCATGAAGTATGCACTTCTTACAGTTGCATAGAATATGCACTTCTCACATTCGCATGGAACATGCATTTGGTGTCTAGCATAGAGCGTGCTGATTGATCTTTCATAGAACGTGCATTATATTACATTGTACCTGTTAAGTTTCTTTCTTATGCAGGCACGATATTGTATGTACGATTCATTCAGAGAAGTTCCGGTTAAGATTTGATTATGTCTTGATAAGAAATTGCACATGTTCATCTTTGTGTATCTATCGCACATGTTCAACTTTGCGTATCTATCGCACATGTTCATCTTTGGGTATCTATCGCACATGTTCATCTTTGTGTATCTATCGCACATGTTCTTCTTTGTGTATCTATTGCACATGTTCATCTTTGTGTATCTATCGCACATGTTCAACTTTGTGTATCTATCGCACATGTTCATCTTTGTGTATCTATCGCACATGTTCATTTTCATCTTTGTGTATCTATCACACATGTTCATCTTTGTGTATCTATCGCACATGTTCATTTTTGTGTACCTATCGCACATGTTCAGCTTTGTGTATCTATCGCACATGTTCACCTTTGTGTATCTATCGCACATGCGATAGATACACACATGTTCATCTTTGTGCATCTATCGCACATGTTCACTCTATGTATCTATCGCATTTAACTTTGTGTGCCTTAGGCATTGTTGTTCTTTCTCCTTGCGCGCGCGATGGGTTAGACCTTCTGTGGTTAAGAGCATTTGGAACGTGTTCCAATGCTTATACCACTCCTTTTCCTTTCGCGTGCAACGCGTCGGAATCTTGTTTGAGACCTCGGGTGTGCCCGATAGTCACTTTTAGCCTGCGTGAAGCACAGTGAAGATTGCATAATTTCTTAAATCCTTTCTGCATGAACTGTAGTTCGATTTGTAGTTCCCACGCGTAGCGTGTTTGCTTACGAGTTTGTTGTAGCATTCCTTTGCATAATTCTTGCATATAAATGCTTCATTACAGCCCTCTTTGCATGATCATAAGTTATGTTTGGCATTGTGCATGTCATTTGCATTTTGCCCCAGCCTGAGGGCGCATCTACTTGTTATCTTGTTTGTTTGCCTAAGTCTTCGACCTTGTCAAAAATGGGTCGTCTCTGGGCTTTGACATTCACTCTCGTCATTTCATGACTTCCGAGTTCTATCAAAGAGGGGCAACTGTAGACACCCCATTTTTGACCGTCCTCAAGACTTGGACGTTATCGTTTGAACACTCGATGATCATCCATGTTCATGTTCGTTTTGAGTTCCTGAGGGTCTCGGCTGAGCGCCTTGCCTTGGAGCCTCTCAACTTGTCTATTTTGTGCTTGGTTGTGGACCAAGGGCTTGTAGCTTTGCTTCCAGGGGAAAAGGGTGGCCTCTCGGCCAACCCTACAACCCATTGGCGAGGGCTTATATCCATCAGCCATCAGTGATGGCCGATCGGCTACACTGATGGCCAGTCGGCCTTGTTAATGGCTGGTCGGCCACTGATAATGGCCGACGGCCTTTTTTGTGCTTTTTCAGATATTTTATGTGCCAGCTGTGCCATCTGTTGAACACTGAAGCCATCCTCCATACACGTGTATGGAGGGATGGAAACAAGCTTTTAGCTTGTCAATGAAGCTTTGGCCTGCATTTTCTATATAAGGGGAGGTCCCTTCCCGTTGAGAGAGGTTCAGAATTTTGAAGAGCAAAATCTTACTCTCTCTCTAGAATTCTCTCTCTCTCTATATATATATATATATATTATGCTTGAAAGTGTATTTTCTTCACATATTTGCACTAGAACACCTAGTCAAACACCACTACCTTGTTGCTGAGGTGCTTGAGGGTCTTATTTGAGCTGTTGAAGGTTGGTTTTTGGCTCAAAAGTTGTTGTCTTGCTGCTGTTCTTCAAGGGTAAGCTTCTTCCCCTTTTAAGCTTGTTTTTGTACACTAGTGTAGGCCACCTTTGCATGCTGTTTTGGCCTAGTTGTCAACTACAAAAACCTATATTTTAAGTGTTAAAAATGTTGGTTTGAGTCCTTGTTGGAGTTAGGGGTGGTCCACCCTCTTTCATTGCTTATTTGCTAAGTTCTTTGCCATCTTTTAAAGCCTTTAAAACAATCTTTTCTTGGCCTTTAAACCACTGAATTCCAGAGGAATTTCAGTGGTGAAAAGGTGGTTTTGAGGTCCAAAATAGGAGAGGGTGGTCCCCCATCTTCATATCTTGTTTGCATGTGTTGATGGCCTACCAAGTGAGCATGTGTTTCTCCTTTTTTGAAGCTTAGTTCAAACATGTTTTTGGCTATATTTTAACATGTTTAAGCTCTGTTTTTGGCTGGTTTAGTCATGGGTTTCTTGCTTCTTGCATTTGTAGTGTAATCTTGCTTACTAGCCTAGCATGTGTGATGATTTAGCCTATCATTCTACCACGAGTTAGCTTGATTCCAGCATGCCTTTGGCTTTGATTTAGAATGCTTGAGGACTGTTTTGAGTGGTCTTGGTCCTTTGAGGCTAGCCTTGTATGGCCATAGTATAGTTGGCTTTGCTAGCTTTGTGTTTTGGGGCCCCTAGCGTGCTTTGGTTGAGTTATTTGCATGATATGGCATCATTTAGAATGTAATTTCAGAGCTTATATCACTATCATATGCTCATATATTCCACTCATTCAATGCTTTCGAGAGCTATGCTTTGTGTCTTATTTGTGAGCCAACATGCAGGCATGCTTTTCTTGCTTTTTGTGCCTAAGTTTCAACATGATTAGGCCACTATTTTGGCATGATGTAGCTCTGCCTTGAGCTGGTTTGATCATTTGAGCATTGTATTGCATGTCTCTAGTGTTGTGTCCTTCGCTAGTTTCATTGTATTTGGCCCTTAGCATGTTATACATAAAGTGTTTACATGTTATTTTCATTGTTTGTGTTTGGATCAGACGTTAATCCAAACACAAGAAATGTGGGACGTTTCATACTCAAAGTGATGAAACGTGTCACATTTCTTAGTCGTCGTCCCCCTTGATTGTGCATGATAGAGTGGAGGCTTTTCGAGTCTTATGTGCGCGTTCATTGAGCTTGTACAAGCTTGGTCCTTTGGCCACCATGCATTGAAATGCTTGGTTGGTGGTTTGAGAGCCAAGTGCCATACTGCTTTGAGCTTAAGACATGATAAGGAGGGTGGCAATACACACATTTCCTTACAAATACATTGCCATGCCTCTGTTTGCTCTCTGTTGCAGCAAAAGGAGGAAATGCAGGGAAGCAGTGGCCGACCGGCCACTATTACTGGCCGACCAGCCATCAAATATGCTAACTGGCCACCAATTTTGGCCGATGATCACCAACCATGGCCGATCGGCCATCAGTGTGATCTTGAGATCAAACAGAAGCAATCTGAAGGTTGGCACAATTTTCAGAGGTTCAAAGATGTGCAAACAGAGGCATCTAGAGGCAAGGCAATGGATTTTCAGGAGAAAGCAATCGAGCATGAATACCTCCCTCACCCGCGAGGCCATCCTTATCGCTTTATTAGCTAGATGTAGTTAATTTACATGTGCTGTAATTAATTTAGCTTAGTTCATGTTGTAACATTCTAATTAGCTTAGAATAGTTAATTAGTTGGTTTGTAATAATTAGCTTAGCTTAGCGTAGCTAGTTAGCTTATTTATTCGGACCCTCCGTCGAGAGGGCACAATGTTGTAATAAGTGTGCGTGTGTGTGTGGATATCTTCCAACCTCATTTCTTTCTCCCTTTTACTTAACCACTTTCGATGGTTAGTTTTAGGGATCATTTTCAATTAGCATACCTTATGTTTGCATGCATGCATCATTCATTTGTCTTGCATGCACCAGGCTCGGCGCATCATACAAACTGCATTGTATTTCAATACTTACTTGAATACGTGTTTCAAAGCATGTTATCAAGTTGCTTCATATGCCATGATTAGATAGCCGAGCCTATTTAGTTGCATTTTTCATGTGTTGCATTAGGCATTGTTAACATAGTTAGGATTATGTATATTTCTAACTAGTTTTTTGTTTTGGCTTGGAGTACACTGTAAGTGTTTACGCTTTAACATACTTGCATGAGTATGAGTGTTGCCATGATAGCATGCTTGCCATGAGGCTATTTGCTTAAAGGCTTAACTGCTTGAATGCCTGTGGGTAAAGTCTTGATTGTCTGAATTGGGACAACTCGATAATTGTGAGTTTTAAGCCCGCTTTGTGAAGTGGCAAAATCATGTTATAAAGGCCACTTGAGGGTGGCAAATCCGCACTTTAGCCTACTTGTGAGTAGCACTTTCAAACCATTTTCGAAAACAAACATGAGTTGTTTTGTTCCAATTCTTGTGATCAAGTCTATACTTGTATGTTGTGCGCATCACATAGTAAGATTAGCTAATAATCAGAATAAGAACACATATGTCTATAAAACAACATATCATGATAGTAGAGGCCGATCTTTGATCGGGTGAGCGGGGGTGCTAATGTCATGACCTTCCCCACTTGTACCCAAGTTCCCGAGCCAAGGCAACTTTGGTGATGACGGACACGTGGCCTTAGGCACGAGTCAGGGTTTCCTAAATTTCCCAAAATAAAATATTTAGGTGGCGACTCTGTAATCTGGAAAAGTAGTCCATGTTTGGAGCTTTTTACTCAAAAATGATTTTTCAAAACGATTTGTCGAATTTTGACTCTTTGGTGTTTATCAGTCTCACATTGCACTTTGTGAGATTAGATTCAGAACCGTGACAGGTGTCCAAACTGTAGCAGCTGGGACCAAATTCGCGCCCTCTCCGAAAGGGGGGACACGCGGAGGAAGTGCGGGTGGGTCCACAACCGCCCACTAATAGTGGCCTGTCGTACGGTAAAGGTGGCCTGCCAGCCAATAATGTTGGGTTCCTTCTGCTACAACAGAAAACAAACAGAGTATTCTCAAGGAATGTTTGTCCACCTTGCCTTTCCTTATCATTAGATAGATCAAATGAGGGGTAGGCTCGATTTGCAAGCCATCAATCGGTGCAAATTCATTGCATGATGACTTATGAACCAAGGGATACAATTTCAATAAATGCACAATGAAAGATTCATGAACCTCCTCCCTATCATGATATTGATTAAGCGAAACGGTTGACATCGACTCTTAAACCGTTTTCAACACTAACAAGTATGAATTAACTCAAGACTCAGTGGGTTCAATTAACATTCGATTGAACCCCAAACCATTTTATTATCTTGCTCAATTTTATTCTAATTTTAACACCTCTTTTAATTACCTTTCCATTCATTAGTCATTTTAGTCCAAAATGAGCATCGAGTCCACTAATGGAAAGAAATGTCAAACAAAGGGTTGTTTTGGGCATGAAAGAGATGTCATGTCGTTGGTAATGAACCTCCGAAAAGATTAAACCGTTAAGCACAACAATCTCTATCTCAAGCCTTAACAAACAATTGATTTGAAATGACTCTCAAAGTGAGGAAGAAGCCAAGAAATAAGAGAAGTATAGAGATGATTAGAGATGAACACAAGTATGAAAAGTTTGAAATAAATGCTATCAACTCAAATAGGTTGGTGTCTAATGCCTAAAACACCAAACCTATGAGGACCGTTACACTACAAGCATGCAATACAAAGCATAAATGACATGAACAACTTAAAACGGTCCTAAAATAGGCTAAAGTAGCATTGAAATTAAGGTAAAAACACCTACAAAAGCAAGCTAAAATAATTGAGCAATTAAGCTAGTAAACAAGCCAAATGAGGGGAGGCTAACCCTCCATTTTTTGGACTTTAAACCCATATTTTAGCATCTGAAAAACCTCTAAAATTCAGTGATAAAAAGCTCAAAATGAGGTAATGAAAAGGTGGGAAACACAAGGGTAAAGGCCTAGGAAGCAAGGTTCAAAGAAGGGTGGTCAACCCCTCTACCTTTAATGGCCTTAAACCACAAGTTTCAGCCCATAAACACAGGTAAAAAAAAAAAAAAGTCCAAAAGCAGTAAGACAAGATAAGAAAGAAGTAGTGCAAAAAAGCCAGGATATATACCTCTTGAAGAGGAATGATCCTTTTGTTCACAAGCCACTAATTTCACACCCTCAAGAGCTAAAATGCAAGCTCAAACACCTCAGTAAAGAACCCTTAAGGTTTGGTTTAGAGTGTCTAGGCAAAGGGTATAGAAGTTGCAAAGGAGAGAGAGAAATGTAGAGAGAGAAATATTTTCCAAAATTTTGCTCCACAAAATTTTCTAACCCTAATTTTTGAGAGGGAGTCATCTATATATGAAAATATATGAGACTATCTCAAAACAATCCATACAGACGCAACTGGTGCAGTGCATGCATCTAGGAAGACAGTTGGCAAAAAGATATGAATTTTTACACAAAGCGGCTGGCCACTAATGGTAGGCGGTAGGCCACTAGTGGGTCTACAGGTCCTTGGATGGTCAAGCTTGAAAAACTACTATTTTGGTCCAAAAAACAAGGCACAAAGTTTGTAGGTTTTTGAGGCTCAAAACTGAGGTTTCCTGGTGAGGAAATCGAGCCTTTGGACAAGCATATAAATTCATCGGGTGATCAATCGGTGGCACCCAAGTAGTAAGGGCGGTCAAAAATGGGGTGTCGACATGGGGCATTGATTTTATGAGAGCTTTTCCTCCATCTTTTGGATATCTTTATGTCTTAGTTGTTGTTGATTATGTTTCCAAATGGGTTAAGGCAATTCCTTGCAGGCGTAATGATCATCGAATTGTTTTAAAAATTTTAAAAGAAAATATTTTGTCAAGGTTTGGAATTCCTCGAGCCATTATAAGTGATGGGGGTTTGCATTTTTGCAATCGATCTTTCGAAGTTTTGATGAAAAAATATTTTATTACTTATAAAGTTGCAACCCCTTATCACCCACAGACAAGTGGTCAAGTTGAACTTGTTAATTGAGGGAATAAAAATATTTTGGAAAAACAATTAACTCGAATTGCAAAGATTGATCCTTGCGACTAACCGATGCACTTTGGGCATACCGTACAGCTTATAAAACCCTACTTGGCATGTCACCATATAGACTTGTCTATGGGAAAGCTTGTCACTTGCCAGTGGAATTGGAACATAAGACATATTGGGCTATAAAGACATTCAATTTTAATTGTGATATTTTTGGCTCACTAAGAAAATTGCACATGAATGAGTTGGAAGAAATCCAAAGAGATGCTTATGAGAATTCTAGATTTACAAATAAAGAGTGAAGGTGTTTCATGACAAGCGTATTCTTTGGAAAAATTTTGAACCTTCACAAAAAGTTCTTTTGTATAATTCTAGATTATATTTCTATCCCGGTAAACTAAGGTCTAGATGGACTAGTCCTTTCATTCACTACAACAAAAGTCACTATTTACGACATCATGTTTACGGCATGCATTAAATGCATGTCGTAATTAGTACATTCTACGATATTTTTTTTTTTTTTTGCAAGCCGTTAATGTTTTGCCAATAACAGCATACATACTATGTAAGTCGTTAATTTATATATTTATGGCATACAAAAGTATGCCATAAAAAATATATGTTTTCACGACTTACAAAAATATGTCGTAAAATATTTACATTTAAGACGACATACGTTTCATGTTGTAAAATATTATAACTTTACACGGCATGTATTAACATGTCGTGAAAATTTCTGCAAAAAAAAAAAAAAAAATTCAATCCGGAATTTTTTTATAGCATGCAAAAGCATGCCGTAAAAAATGTATATTTTCACGGCATACAAAAATATGTCATAAAATATTTTTACTTAAGACGACATACATTTCATGTCGTAAAATATTATAACTTTACACGGCATGCATTAGCATGTCGTGAAAACTTTTATTAAAAAAAATTTCGATCTGATTTTTTTTTTAATTTAAAAAAAAACTAACAATTTCCAACCAAGCTTCTCACCTCACATTTTCCTAATTGAGGACAAGGTAAAAAATAATTTATATGTTATTTTATAATTTAGTGTCTCTTTTAAGGGATAATTGCACCCAGTGCGATTCTGAGAAAAAAAATTACATATTTTTACGGCATACAAATATTTTCATTTAAGATGACATACATTTTATGTTGTAAAATATTATACCCTTACACAACATATATTAGCATGTCGAGAAAATTTCTACTAAAAAAAATTTCAATCTGATATTTTTTTAAAATTTAAAAAAAAAAAAAAAACTAACAATTTCCAACCCCTGGTTGGGTTAGTGTTATGTTTTCGTCACTGTATTCAAATCGGATTAAGGACTCGCCAATAAAACCCAACCCCTCTCTTCTGCACTCCTCCTCCTCCTCCTCATCCTTCAAAACCCTAGAAAACGAACCAGACCTTCAAATCCCCTAATAGATCTTCATACATTCTTTGCATATGAGATTAAAGTCACACAGATTTTGCATTCATACGTCTCTCTCTCTCTCTCTCTCTCTCTCTCTCTCTGTTCATCGGCGTCTCACCCAAACGCACGAGCACCACCACCGACCACCACAAGCTTCTGTCACTCTAAACTTGGAGTTTGATTCCGACCTTGGAGTTCAATTCTGATTCGATAAATTCGGTGTTTGCATATCTATTCGATTAATTTGATTCTAAACCTTGAATTTTTGTGTTCCAATTCTCCTCTCTCATCTCTCTTTGATTTTGATTTCTAGGGTTTTCATGCCCTTATTGAATGTGTTTTCACTTCTGTGATTGCTTGTTTTGGGATTGAACAAAAAGGTCCTCTTCGCGATCGCTGCAGTCGAAGTCTACTTCGAAGAACGTTTTCACGGTACGTTCTCTCTCTCTTTAGCTCCTGTTTTCTGGTTCTTACATGCTGATTTTCGCTTGCATTTCGAGATTCCTATGATTTTGCGGTGGTTTAGTGGAATGAATTGATGTTGAATTTGATATTCATTGCCGAAGATTGACAGTATGATTACGTTTGTGTTGTCGATCTGATGATCTGATGATTTTGCGGTGGTCTCAACCATGTTTTCTGGTCCATGGACTTAAAACAAAGAACCCATGTAAAATGTAGTTTTAAGATCAATTGAAATTTAAAACAGAGAATGTGGTCTCAAACAACAGGGCTAGCCAACATGGCAGGCAATGGAGTTTCCTTAATCTAACATTTTTTTAGCATATTGCACTCTAGATTAATTTCATTTATGATAGTTAAAGGTGCTTTTAGATTCCAAAGGAATTTAAATGAAACAATGCTACGATCATCGAAAGACTTGCTTATTGAAATCACCGACCCCTCACATTTGTTCGCATCTATAGATGCGAACATGCAAACAAGATGTTTGCACCTATAGATGCTAACAATTGTGAGGGTTAGTGATTTTGTTGCACTTTTTTTCAGTGTCCGTGTCGTTTTCCAATTTAAATAGATTCGTTGTGTTTTAAAATAACATTTGAAGTTTAAATTCCATCATCATGCATAAGGTCATTGAAAAATTATGGTGATACTTTCACAAATAGTGGTATTAAATGATTTTAAGTTCCTTAATGACACTAAAGTTTTTTTATCATCATTTGTGGGACACTGCCATTACATTCAATCACCTATGTCTTGATTATAAGTTTTGACACTCAAATGCTATGTGAATCACAATGAAGCTCTTCAGTTCCTAAGAAATGTCTTGCACTCTATTTGAATCACTTTATGATAATAGAGATGTTAGGTTTCTTAGAATAAGTTTTTATACAAGATTATGTGGTTAATTAACTTGATTCCATATTGACACAATCAACAAATGCTAGCCACATCTAAATATAGTTGTGGCTTAGGTTTGGTCTGGTCAAATAACAAAAATATATGATATCATATGATAAAATTATGGTGAACCTAAGATTAGCTTATCAAGGCTTTGCTGCAACATTTCAGATAAAATTTTATGTCGTTCTCACTCACCAATCTTACTAATATTCATAAAAAGTAGATTAGAAAATAATCAACAATAAGATTTGTTATTGAGGTTAGCATTTTTCTCTGATTGCATATTTTTTTATTTATAAAATCTTGTGATGCCTTTGTATTATGCCCTAGGTAATGTTGGATTAATGAAGATTCTGTTTTTATTTTTGCAAAGTTGAAATATCTTTATCCCCTTAGTCCTCACTCCAGTGTACAAGATTCTATTCATTGCCTTTCTCTAAAGATGGATTGTGTGACATTTTGGTTCTTATAGAAGTGTCCCAGAATTCCAGGCTTTATTGTTGTATTAGCTTTAGTAATGCAGTTCACCATATTCAAACTAATATTCAGCACTGAATCGAATTGGTGGTCGCTGATGTTTGATAATCTTAAAAGGGATTGTAACCATGAAAATTCTAGGAAAAAGCATATTAATGGAGTGCTGCCTATTGCAAGTCGGTCTGCCTTAAACAAACATGGTAACGGTGTCTGCTTCATTACAGGGAGAAAGAATTGGCTGCAGTTAAGATCAATGCAGCTGATGTTGACATAATTGCAAATGAACTAGAGGTTAGGTGGTGCTTTTTTAATATGTTACCATTCATTTATGCCCATTATTTTGGTTTATTGGAATACAAATACGACTCTCAAAGTTGGAGAGAAACCCACACATAGGTGGGAGGAGTTGAGCCCTTGACCTCCTCGTGAAGTGCGAGGGCTCTGGCTAACTAGCTAGCCCTGTCGTTTGAGACCACATTAGCTTGGTGCTGAACTAATTATCTACTGCTAATTCCTTTTGGTATATGGGACAACTTGATTTCAGAAAGCAGCTGAGGATTACCTTCCCATCCTCAAGGAGAAGGAAGCATTTGTTATCAGCATGGATGATATAGATGGCCTGCATGCTTGGAGTTTCAAATTCAGGTTTGAGTTTAACTGGTTTGTTTTGATCACTGGAAGGTAGCTGTGAGGATGGCTGGTATTAGGGAATTGTTATCAAACAACTTGTTCTAAAGCATTCTCACCCTCATTAAAACTTAGTTCAGTTCAAACAAAACTTGATTGATTTAATACAATGATGAAGTGTTGGCTTTAAAAACCTAGTTTTTTGATATTCATTATTTTGGTTTTCTAATCATAGAGGCAACCTGAATACTCCCATCCCATGGAAAAGAACTATTGAGAAGCTTATAATTTCTTGCTTGCATCTTATAGGAATATTGTAGATGCTATGCTGGTGGACTATTTGTTGTGTACTTTGCTCTGCTGCAACAGGTGGCAGCATAGGAGATATTCACTTGATTGCATGACCTTTCATCCTCTATATTTGATCCTTGCTGTCAACTTTTGCTTATGCATATCTCAGTGACTATTTTTTTGAAGTAATTCACTTATTCTTTTAAACAGGTTCAATCTTGAAACGTCCAATAACACCACCAGCCACTCTGGGTATGGTTGATAAATACCTATCATATGATAAATACCTATGATAAGTAATTCACTTATTCTTCCACCATCGATTCATCTTTGACAATGGCCATGGGAGACGACATGGTCAAGGTAGTGGCATGGTACGACAATGAATGGGGATACAGGTATGGATGACAAGAACTGAGAAATATCACACAATGCTTGGTTTTTTTTTTTTCTTTGGGTATTTTAAGTGACATGTTACTTGATAACCAAACATAAAATTAAGTTTCCTACTTTGAAATCATTATTTAACATAGTTTACAGTAAGAACAACATTTGATCATCACAAAAGAGAGAAATTTCCATTTCTTTTGGAATGGAATCATCAACGATTTAAATCAAATAGACAGATCAAACAATAAATATTCTCATTTCTAGAAACTAAACCTACCCCAGCATTAAGATGATAATTGCACAATAGCTAAATAGATAAAAGAAATAAACATGCACCATTTCCAAATCTACTGCTAGAAATAAGACATATCTTCATTCTTCATTTACTCTTATTTCCACTGCACCATTTACTCTTAGTTGATAGATAGAACTACATTCACATATTTTTCTGTTGCTAAATTTTGATCATGTAATTGTTTCAATTTTGCAGGTAGAGTGACGTCAGAGAGTGTAGTGTACAGTTTTGGCACCCTATTGCTTGATCTTCTCAGTGGCAAACATATTCACCAAGCCATGTAAATTGTCCTTTTCTCATAAATTAATGTTCAGTAAAGATTTGCACAGATACTTTTCTTGATATTCTGTGGAAGTTCTTGCACTGCGACATTAACTTAGGCTAGAATCATAATTCTGCATGAGCATGTAAATTACTCTTTTAAGTGATAACAGAAATTGTGTTAACAGCGACAGCCCTTACCCCATTGACACTTGTAGAAGTTTGCTAAATTACTCTTTTAAGTGATCTCGTTGACAAGTTGCTTCTTGTCTGAGTTTAAGTTGAAATTACTGGTACAGACTTTGGAGATTCTGCATTATGCTTTCAGTCACTGTTGTCTTTAGAAGCTGAATTTCTGGCAATATTAGGCTGTTGTGGTGGAATTTATACAGACCCAAAATTGAATTAAGATTATGAAAGGCCCAACAGAAAAACATTAATTGGCTGGTCTCACTGGCCATAATTTGACAGAATTTATGATCGTTCAATAATTTTAGTGAAAGGCTAGGCAGCTGTGCCACACGTAACACAATAGCCTAGGTGGTGGTTTATATATGGCTTGTTAAAAGTTATCTATTTCCTATCCTACGATTTTCGTGCTTATTCTTCCTAGTTGACTCTGGAACTCTTAATCTGTTGCCCCATCCACCTAGTTGCTGGATTACTTCCATAAGGCTGAGCAGCAGGTGTATATCAGGGCTGTCAACCTTGAGTCATGGACTTCCATTTAATATGGTGAGGAGAGAATAAATCAAAAAAATGGAGCTAGCTAAAAACAATAACTTAATAGAAATTTGATAATGTCAAGGTAGAATATGAGGAATTTTCTTTTATTTTCAGAATAACCAAGAACAGTTAATTCGTAAAACATGCAAATATGTTCCAATATCATAATGATTTTGTGGTATTAGTGCTTAGTTATTTTACTCTTTTTCACAATTAATCCTTCAAATGATTGTAGCCAGCTAAAATAGTGTATTTACTCCCATTGTTTGCTGCTTGTACCTTTGTTAATGTTTCAAATATGTATGATGGTATACATGGGTACATGGCACCATATACAGCTATGAGATTTGCTTTTCTCAAAAATGCAAAACCTGTGGAAACATTGATCTATAATCTCAAGGAGATTGGATGCACAAAATAATAATTCAGCTTTTGAGATACCCAAAAAAATTTCATTGAAAGAATGTCTAATATGTTATATGGTTGATGTATCCAATTTTGGAGATCATCAGGATTTGGCTGAGGTCCACATATAGTGAATTTTAATTCATTTGAACTTCACTCTCACTATCCCTATCAAACTCCCAAAGGAAGTTTCAGGTTCCACCAATGGTCGGAATCTATTTAATTTCAACTTCTATGGTAAATCTAATTTTCTTATAATTTTTATCTGTCTTGTAGGCACTTGACCTGATACGTGGCAAGAATTTTGTGATGCTGATGGACTCATGTTTGGAGGGTCATTTCTCTAATGATGAAGGAATCGAATTGGTGCGGCTAGCTTCACGTTGTTTACAGTATGAACCTCGTGAGAGGCCAAATGCTAAGTCTCTTGTGATTGCCCTTGCTTCTCTTCAGAAAGAAACTGAGGTGTGCCCCATAACTGCAAACAAACTTCCAACTATTTAATATGTTGAATTTGCTACATTATACTACTAACCATTAGTCAGTAGCTGACTTACTGTTGGGATGCTGATTGGCATTAATACAAGTGAATAATGTACGTAGAAATTTATGATAGTCACTGATTCAGTAGCATTTGGCAGGTACCATCCCATGTTTTGATGGATATTCCTCATGAAAGTGCATCCACTACACCAACATCAGTATTAACGCCTCTAGGTGAAGCATGCTCAAGAGTGGATCTAACAGCCATACATGAAATATTGGAGAATGCTGGATACAAGGATGATGAGGGAGTTGCAAATGAGGTTAGTAAATGTAAATAATATATCTGACATTCTAGTTCATAGAGAATCAAAAAAAATGCTAGTGAATCTTATGATTTGGATATTTTTTTTGATTTGTATGTTTGAGGTTGTTATCAGCTTGATATGATAGAAGTTGAGAATAAAAGTTAGTATGCAGGTTGTTTGGTGTATGGATATTAGATTTTTTTGCTTACTTCATAGTTACTGCTTCTGCTTGGTTTGTAACAGGTTGCATTTTATAAGCTATTGTCTACATACGGTTAAGCAAGGTCATGTTCCTATATATATATATATATTATATTAAAAATAACTTTTTACGGCATGCAAAATTATGCCGTGAAAAGTGTAATGATTTATAGCATGTAAGAAAATGTCGTAAAAGATTATATACGGCATACAAAGTATGTCATAAATATATTAAAAATGACTTTCTACGGCATACAAAATCATGTCGTGAAAAGTATGATGATTTACGACATGCAAGAAAATGTCGTAAAATATTATACACGGCATACAAAGTATGCCATAATTTTTTAAAAATAACCTTCTACGGCATGCAAAATTATGCCACAAAAAGTATGATGATTTATGGCATGACAAAAATGTCGTAAAAAGTTACATACGACATACAACGTATGTCATTAATGTTTAATTTACTACTTTTTACAACTTTACCTGCATGCCGTAAATGATGCTCAACTTTCCACGGCATGTCATATAACGGCATTTGTGTGCATGCCGTGAAAGAGTTTTTACGGCATGCATCGTAAGCCGTAAAAATTCAATTTTGTTGTAGTGATTGTTAAAACTATTTTTCCCCATGGAGCTATCAAAATTGGAAACCCAAAAAATGGTAATGTTTTTAAAGTGAATGAGCAGCGTTTAAAACCATTTTTGGAAAATTTTCCATCTGAGGATAAGTCCATGGAACTTGGGGATCTAATTTATTGGGATCTGTGAAAAAACTAGGATTCAGTTTTCTTTTTCATTTTGCATTTCTTTCCTTTGTTTTGTTTTGTTTTGTTTATTTTTTTTATTTTTTTATTTTTTTGCTAACCCATTGTAAGAAAAACAAACATGATTCATCATTTAATAATTATCATTTTGTGTTGATTGCAATGAGTTACTCATTACAAACTTTTGATTTTTTTTCTTTGTCCTTGGAAAAAAAAAAAATAGTCATTGTTATCTCTTGTCTGTGCATTGCAATGGTTGAGCTTAATTGTGATATTTTTGTTGTCTTGGCTTAAGAATTGTGTTGAAATTTATTATGCTATCTTCATTGTTAAAGTATCTCATATGTGCATATTGAGAACCTTTGCACTACACTTTAGCCACATGAATACAATCTTTAGTTGATAAGTGGATGTGACTTAAAAATCTTGAAGAATGATAGTGGAGACTTTTAACCCTGTGAGCTTCGAGCCATTCTTTTCTTTGGAGGGTTATTATACATTTACTCTTAAATTTTCTTTGAAAGTGCAATAATTTGTTGTGTAGTCTCATTATTCTTTGTTTTGGTTAAATGTTGAGAATATATTCATTTGTTGCCACACTTATATTTCCTTGAGATCATGAAAATTGAAGGACGATACCAATTTTTAAGATATGATTTTAGGCCAACTTTGCTTCTTACAGCCTTTTATTTTTCTTTCTTACATTAATCCCTTGAAGCCCATTTAGGCCTATATTTAGCCATTCTTTGTAAACCCTACATCCAATTTGTCTTGAGTTTTCGTGGAATTTGATATGCAAAAAGACAAGTACATATAACAGGAGAAGCAGAGCAGGGGTGAAGTACAAGGAAGAATTCCAACAAAAAAACAAAAAAATGAAGCTGAGGAAAATTGAAGTATATGGAGTGTGCTTATTAAAAAGCACAACAAAAAGATGAATTTTTTAAGGAGTTTGGAAAAATGAACTATCTACAATAATCTCCTAAATTGTGCTATGATTATTATCTCCATTGTTCTTGAAAATTCAGTTTTCAACTCCTTTTCACCTTTTCATTTTTTTTATAATTTATCTTTACCTTTACATTACAACCAAATAAAAGTCCTATTTGATCTTCGGAATGGTATGGTTTGGATATGGACATGATGGATAGTTAATAATGTATGAATTTTAATTTTCAGTATTTGGCATTCCTTCCACGAGACTATTTATTTATTCTTTCTTATGAGCGTATTTCAACTAATTTAATATCCAATAAATTTTTCTTTTGTTTTACATTATTCTACTCGCATATGATGAGAGTAATTTTACGCAATATTCTGAGTGGTTTAATTGTTGAGTATAATATCCAGTGAGATTTGAGTCAAAGCATGTTTTAGATAGAAATTTGAGTTACATCTTACTTTAAGGTTGATAATATGTTTACGTCGGTTAAAATTTTTTACACACTCTGAATTTTGGATACTTTGGGATATCTTTATTTGCTGTTAGTATTTTGAATTTTGATTGATTCTTTTGTTATGGTAATGAAATTCATGATTTTGGTCTTGAATAGTGTGCATGTGGATGAGAGAGATATCTTCAGCCTAAATTTTTTGATGTTTGTGGGTATCATCTATGGAACCCTCACGAGACTAAAACTCATCCACTGAGGGCAACCTAGGGGTTTAAAGTCTTATTGCATACGCTAAATGCAATCGTGTCATCTTACAAAAATGGTTTAAATTAATTGGGTTCGAATAAAATATAATATTTGTTTTCGTCGCCTTAATTGCTAGGGACTAGCAATAAGCTGGTTGGGGGTGTGATGAATAGTTAAAAAGTGTATAATTATTCTATTATATTTAGATATTAATACACTTTTATAATATTAATTCCCTCGTTTTATTTATAGTCATGTGTTTCATAGATTAATTTTCACTTTATACATAGTTAGTTTGTAATTAATATAAAAATGTTGGGGTTGATTTGTAAATATTAAAAAGAAAAAGAAGAAATAAACAAAACCAAATGAAAACAAATGGGCCGTGATTTCTCCACCCACCATCCCACTATATATTAATATAAGAATAATGCCTTGGACCCCCTTTTTGAGGACCCCCTTTGACCCCCTCTTGATTTGATTGGTCACTTTTTTCTTTTTTTCTTTTTTTTTTCTCTTCTCCTCCAATCACCACCCGCCACATGTCAAAGGGGGTGGTGGGGGTGGTGATTGGAGGGGGTCCCAATCACCACTGTTAATATAATGTATATACATAATTATTAATATTATGTTCATATACATGTTTGTTTGTTTGTATGTTTGTAGAAAAGATTAGAATCAGAGAACTTCTCTCAGAAGATGAAGAAAAGAGTGAAGACGGTTGGAGAAAAAAAAGAGTCGTCTTACCGAAGAATTCTTGCCTATTATTCAGAAATCGGTGGTTGCTCTAGAAGATGAAGAAGAGGTTGGAAAGTTGATGGCTCTACACTCAATTTTGTCAACAATTTTCTAGAACACTCGAGCCCTTTCAAAGCTGTTATTCGAAGAATTCATTTTGGATTTAAATTTCTGAAGATTTCTACAATGATGATTCTCGAAGGAGCTAGAGAATTGAAGAAGAGAAGAATTAATTTCAAATTTGCAAATTTCTATTGCTATGGAGGCTATAGAGTTGTAATTGGAATTGGGTAGTTGCATGTTTTAGTCTACTTTTCAGATTTAGTGTTTACATGATTAGGAGAAGTTATAAATATAGGTTAGATTTGTGAGTTCGGGAGAGGAATTAGAGATTGTTAAAAAAAAAAAACACCATTTCGTCAGTAGTAATTGTTTTATTCCATGTTGTTCTAATTTTCCTTGCTGAGGTTAGGGGTGAATCCCTAATGGTCTCTTTATAAATATTTTGTGATTCAATTATGGTTTTTAATGTTAAAATTATTTTGAGTGATAGATTTATTTATTTGGGAAAAGTTTTTGTTATGTATAATATCTTGTTCTATTGTAGACTCCGGGCACTATAGAAGCTTAATATTCCCTGCGAATCAAATAACTAGATTTTTATGGTGTCATCAATAAGACAAAATAATCAATCTTTCGAAATTAATTTTCATATGAAATAACTGTTTTTATCTTCCGATTGAGAATACCCTTTGTGTATGTCTCAATTGAGTTATACAAATTGAATCTAAAATATTTTAAAGAAAGTATTGGTTAGCAACCCTCTTTCTTATCATCACCTTATTTTATCTTTTAGCTAATTATTTTTCTTGGATTATCCAACCATTTCAAAAATAAAAAATATATTTTTGTTTATTTTATTTGAGTGTTCGATAATTATTTCACACAAACTGGTACCTGAGGATTCGACCTTGGACTCACTGAGTTATATTACTTCACGACATATTGCACTTGGGATTGCAATATTAAAGTCGCAGCATCTGCTACTAGGGCAAATGATATGGGCTTGCTAGGGACGATTGAGAAGAATCTACTGCTAAGGCAAACAATAAAGGCCTACTAAGGGCAATTGAGCGGCGTGTTCACCGCGAAATGGGCCTTGGGAGGTGATTGATGTTATAGGCCTTATGAGGCGCTTTAACAGGAATGAATGTTGAACCAACAAACGTGGCACACACGTAACTTATGATGTGATACTAACGGTGATGGCAACATATGAAAGAGTACTCCAACGGGCAGTTTTATGACAGGGTGCACCAGAGGGCGACTTAGGTAGTGTGCCAATGAATAGCTTGGATGGTTCACATGGTATGTCACCATACTCACCATAATATAGGTATATTACACCACCCTCAAACTCAAATATGTTTTAATATGGAAACCTATTTGAGGTAGAAACGAAGAGAACTGAGAGAGAGTACGGAAGCACCAAAATAAATAAATAAATAAATTTTGATTCAGATTGAAATCTACATTGAAGGAGAGGATGATTGAGATTTGAACACCCCCCCCCCCCACCCCACTCCTCCCCCCCCCCGCCCCCGCCCCCGCCCCCGCCCCCGCCCCCGCCCCGGATGAATGCGGTCGTTGATTGGTTGCTGGAGATTGGGATTAACACAAGTATGAAACTCCAGCAGGCAATGAAGGCAAGGTTACCAATTGGCTGCCCGTCGATGAACCAGAAAGATAGGCCAGGTTTTATTACTTTGATATCATGTTAAGATAATTGTATAGAGAGAGAGAGAGAGAGAGAGAGAGAGAGAGATCTTTATATATTGAATAATATTGTGTTGCATTGTGTATTGAACTATTATAAGAGGTGCCCTATATATGAGGAAAGTAAGAGTAGGTAACAAGAAACCTAAAAAAATATGGAAACCTAAAAAAATATGAAAACCTAACAAATATAATATATATATTCTAAATATATTTTAACAATGTCATAGACTTGCAATGCTCAATGTACCACCTGTCACCAACTTTTTTTTTTTGATCGGCAAAGAAATCTTTATTGATGAAAACATACAAAGTATGGAAGAGTACATCAATAAAGAGGAGCTTGGAGCTAAAACGAAGCTCCAAGCGCTAGTTGGTGAGAAACCAACCAAAAAACAAGAGAAGAAAAGGGGAAAAAACACAGCAGAAAAACAACAGAACAAAACTACCACCATCTCCTTCAGGAACAACAAACACACAGCAAAACCCTCATCTCCTTATTCTGAATCAAAGCTCCACTGCACAAGCCAACCCAATTGAATGCAAAACAAAACAGCTGAAACAAAACATAATTCAGCAGATAAACACAATACAATCCTCTGCCTGCCAACTGAATTAATACACAACAGAAAAACAGCTGAATGCATAACAGACCAGTTCATCATTTCATACACACACCAAACCTCCTCTGCCTACCAACTGAATCAAAACATAATTCAGAACTTCAACACAAACCAGCCCAACTGAGTGCATAACAGAACAGCTGAATCAAACTGCTCTGCCTACCAACTAAATCAAAGCAGAATTCAGAACGTCAATACAATCCAGCCCAACTGAATGCATAACAAGACAGAGATCCAACCAACTGAACTCTTCCTATACCAGTTGAAAACAGAATTCAGAACCTTAACACAATCCAGCCCAGAGATCAGAAGCAGCACAGAAACAAAGCAGACCAGGGCTCAGGACAGACTAGCACAAGGCTGCACAGACCAGCTTAGACCAGTTCATCATTTCATCCACAAACACCAGTTCATCCTTTCAGCCACAAAAACCAGAATTAAACTGCAGAGCATCAGCAAATCAGCAGTTAACTACACACAGAGACAAACTTGATTCGGGTTATATAGAACATCTTGCACCGAATAATTAAACCCCTTCAAAGTTGAGGAAACCCATAAAGCAACTCTAACCTTTATCAAATCTACCAAAGCATTCCAATCCGGTTGTACCTTATTAAATAAACAATCATTTCTGCTTTTCCACACTGACCACATAACTGCTAGCGGTAGTATTTTCCAAACTGCTTGCATCTTCTTCTTCATTTTTAAACCTGACCACGACAGAAGTAATCCCTCCACTGAACCAGGAATAACCCATATGTAATTCCACCAGTTCACTAAACTAGCCCACAATTTCCAAATGAAAGGACAATGAAGGAAAACATGATTTACTGACTCCACCTCAAATTTGCAGAACACACAGAGAGCAGAGACATTTGGACTCAACACTCCAATTCTTTGCAAAAATTCAGAACACTTAACCCTACCTCTCCACGCTAACCAACTTAAGAATTGAACTTTAGGAGGGGCTAAATTGTTCCAAATACACCTAGTGACTGTACAATCTACCCCTTGACTTGCTTCCATCCACTTCCAAGTTGATGCCACATTGAACTCTTCAGACGGATGGGCTAACCAAGAACAAGAGTCTACCACCCCTTCTTTTAGCCTAGGTGCATTCTGCAGCAGATCATTAAGTTTTTGCACTTTCTCCTCTTCCCATGCTAAAAGGGGTCTTCTGAAAACCATATTCCAGTCTGAGTCTGCCACTCCTGTGAAAAAAATCAAACAACTTTCCATCTTTATCAACTGATAATGTGAATAATCTGGGAAAAGACACATTCAGATTTTGGTTGTGTCACCAACTTATTAAACACCCATTCGTCTTTAAAAGTCATATATAATATATAAATGGATTTTAAAGTTAAGATCTTTAATATTAAGATTTTATAAGATAAAAAACATGCAACATTTTTATAATAGTTGGAATTTCTCAATATTTTTACAGAGAAATTTCAGTACAGATAAATTTGTCTTCACAAAAAAGTTTAGCTATTCAAAGAGAAATTTCAGCCTCATAAAGAAATTTAAGTTTGTCACCAAGAAAATTTCAATTTTTTTATTTTTATTTTATTATTATTATTATTATTTTTGGTGACAAGCTCAAATTTCTCTAAAAATATCATTGAGGGATGTTTCACTAATTTCCCTATAGATAAAATATATTATCGTTAACAACAAACTAAATTAAAAATTCGTTAAATAAACCAATTGGGTCTCATATTCCACTAAAAATCAATTTGCATCCGACTGTTTAATTAGCGGATGCGAATTGAGCGATCCATGCATATTGGTGGGTAGATACGGATCAATTTGGCGATTTGAACCTTTTTTTTTTTTTTTTAACTATTGTAAATTAATTTTTTACTATTTTGGGCCTTATTTGAATCCAAAATTTTTTATTCTTTATTTTTTATTATTAAATAGCCAAACTTTCATATTTCATGAGTAACTAATATTATTACTAAATAAAATGTTGTTTTTTTAAAAAAAATACAAAGCATAAAAACATAGGGGATTTCTATGGTTCACACCCTTACCATATGTTATTTGTGAATTTGATTATCCCAAATGACATAATTCAATACTATGAGGGTTGTTAACCAAAAAAAAAAAAAAGCACTCTTGGTTCATAGCTAAAATAATATCATAACTAACACATCACAATGTGTCATTAGTAACATCACCATATGTCATAACCAAACACATAAGGATCATAACAAAGGGTGCATATAGTACAGACCAACAAACATAATATCATTTTCTTAAGGGATTAGCCGATCAGGTTGGGTTGGGCGGCTCTCATTCGCCGTTCATCTGAATATAAGAGGATTTGAAAAATTTTCATCCACATCTGTCCTTCCATATTATTGAAACCGCTTAAAAAAGGATGGATTGAGTTGGGTCGGTCAAGTTTAATGAATCGATCAGATCTGTGAGCACCCCTATTAGAAAGTATCTGTCATTGAGAATGATGGTTGTTTGGAATATTCTGCAAAATGCTTCTATAACTCATGGAAAAAAGATCGTAAAATTTTATTGTTAGATGAGTCATTAGTAAATAAGAAATGTTTACAAGTTTTGTTAATTTATATTGCATTACTTGGGACAAAATTAAAGGACATGATATTTCCCAATTCGTAGAGTCAGGGGCGATGAATGTAAATGATTATTAGCATCAGCTAAAATTAAAACTTTTTTTGAATTTTTTTTGGTATTTATTAATAATTTTTATTTTAAATTTGTGTCAAATTTTTACTTTTCCAAGTACAAAAATGGGAAAATATCACATCAATACAAAAAGTAATTACAAATCAATAGAATACTTTATAAATATTAATAATTAAATTTATATTTGTTTTAACCAATTTGTATTTTTTTTATAAACCTCACTGGGGTGTAATTCCCCTAGAAAAATTTTGAAAGTAAATCCTTTTTAAGTAAATCAAGAAAAAAAAAAAAAAACACTAAAGACAAAAAAAAATTCTAATTTTATCTTTTGTAAACTTTTTTTTTCAAAAAATTTTAACTTATTTTATTTTATGTTTTTGGTCCGTCTAATTCAGGAGAATCTAAAAGTGTACAAAAAATTCACCAAAGATGAAAAAAGCTAAAAACAGAAGAAGTTAATCCACACAAAGGCTTTATATATCCTATCTAAAAAGTAAGGCTTTAGAGATAGTTTTGTGTAAATTACCTTATCATCTAAAGTTTAAAAAAAATATATATAGTAATCACAAGTTTAAAATAATTATATTAATTTTTTTTAAAATTTTAATTTATGTAAAACATAGGTTGGTTTGGCAACACCTAATACAGTCGAAAATTACTACCAAAAACTTCACTATTCTTTTTGTTTTTTGGACATCTTTTTATAAAAAGTCGAATTAAAATAGATAATTTTCAAAACAATCCTTAATTATATTATTATCAGTAATTAGTTAGTCATATGAATAAAAAATAATAATTTAATTATTTTCCTTTCACTCAAATGTCTATTTTATATTTTATATTTTTATTTTTTTATACAATTTATATTAATTACGATGATTTTAGTCAATCCAATGGATGACTGGGCATGTCGACCATAAGCTTTGATTTTGATTGTGATTTTGATTTTATTTACTTATATTTTTTGAGATAGGAAAGAAAGCAACAAGGTTACCAGATGGGAGCTCAGGAGGCTGCTACGCAAGATGCGCCGTAGTCACTGTTGTGCAACTAATGAGACATTTTTCATGTCTCATTCCGACAATCGGAACCGTTCACTTTTTAGAAGATATCGAGTAGAAAATGCTTGCTAAAGTTCAAGTTAATCGGACATCAATATCCCTTTTATCAAATCATGTTTTTTTTTTTTATATAATTATACTTAAAATTAAATTTACAATTCAATTTTTGGATACAAATATGTCTTGATAAAAGGGATGCCCATGTCCAATTAATTTGAATTTTTACAAATATATTTTACTCAATATCTTTTAAAAGATGAACGATTCGAATGATCAGAATAAGCTCTGAAAAGGACTTCATTGATCATGCAACAGTCCCCAATCCCACAAGGGGATGGTTTGTAGAATGGACACTGGTTACCTTCAAAGTGTTTTGACATGTAGTTGGATTAGGCAGTAGAGTCCAGAATGTATAATATCAATGTTCCAATCAACAATCATGACAAAAATTTTGTAAAGAGCAACAAAAATATTTACAATCATCAAAATTATCTTAAATTTTATTTTTTCTAAATTAAAAATCATGAACCCTAGATTTACATAAACAAAACTAATGTCAATATCCTTTTTTTCCTGATTTATTTTTTATTTTTTATTTTTTATTTTTTGAGCTTCAATGAACTCAAACTTTTATCATAAAAATAAAATAAAAAAAAAATTCGAAGTTTTTTGCAGGTTGATGGGTAGACGGGACCCATCACTAGCCATGTACGATCACCCCTGGTTTGTGGAGATTTGAAGGAGTCAAAGAAATATCTGGGCATCGTGTGTGAGGAAAAGCGGATGTGGTTTCGAGGCTCGACTACTCTTGATGGGAATATGTATTATTTAGGGGGAAAATGATCGAGTGCTCGAATTTGAGGCTCGAATGTTGGCTCGAAATCAAGAGAGGGAAGAAGAGGGAGAGGAAGAGGAGAAGAGGGAGAGGGAGAGAAGGAGAAGAGGGGGAAGAAGGTCGTCGCAGCTCGCAATGGAAGAGGAGCCTTCCGGCCGTCGCTGCTCGTCGCCCCCTCGCCGAACCTCGGCGTCGTCGTCTGCCCAGATTCGAGCCTCGTCGCGCAGAACCTCCTCCGCCTCTGCTTCCTCCTCCGTCGCAGCCCCGCCGCTTCAAAATGCCCCCTCCAGTCCTCCTCCCTCCTCCCCCTCCTCCTTCCTCCTTCCTCCTCCCTCCTCCTCCTCCTCCTTCTTCCTTCATTCTCTTCTCTGCTTCTCCCCCCTCCCCCCTCTGTTCCTGGTTTCTCGAGCTCGAAATACAGCTCCCCCCCATTTTTATGGCCCCCTCCCCTCCAGTCCTCCCCCCTCCTCCCCCCTCCTCCTCCCGTTCTGCAGAGCCCCCCCTCCCCCCTTCTTCTTCTTCTTCTCCGTTCGTTTCTTCTTCCAGATCTGCAACAAAGGAAAAAAAAAAAAAAAAAATACAGACTCGACACCAAAACGACGTCGTTTTGGTGTCGAGCCAGTATTTCGAGCCGTATATTTCGAGCTCTGTAGCGGTGCCGTATTTAGGGCTTGGGTGTAAGTGTAAGATTTTTAAGTGTTTATGATATATACATAGGTAATTGGTATGTAGGAGTCTTAAAAATGGCTCGCGGCATATTTAGGCTCTCTTAGGTCTAAGTTTGAGTTCTTGGGTTAAGGTTTGGGTCATTATTTTAAAGTCTGACCCAGTTTGTGGCCCAGTCTATCGGCCGGCTTAAAACCCACTTAGGGCCTAGTCTGAAGCCTGGCCTGTCCGATGCCCAATCTATTTTTTAATGAAAAATAATAAAATTTTGGCAGAAAAAATTTTAAAAAAAAAAAAAAATGGTCAGGCTGGCCCAAACCCGAAGCCAAGCCCAAGCCCATTGAGCCACCCCGAGGCCTGGCCCATCAGCCCGCCCAAGGCCCAAATGTCCATAGGCTTGGGCCTGGGCCTGGGCTTAATTTTTTTGACCCGTAGGTCGGTTCGGCCAAAATTTTGACGGGAGCCCGTGAGGCCCAAATGGGCCGGACCAGATTTACACCCCTATTGATATGGAACCTTGTAAATTCTCTACTCGATTTTTTTACCTAGTATGTGGATAATTGATCTTGTACCTCCGCTCTTAAGTTAGATCTACTCGTAGGCACACAAGTAAAAAAAGATAAAGGGCAAATTATGTAAATGATTATTGTAGTTTATATAATGTATCAATTTAATTTTTGTTATTTTAATTTGTTCGATTTTACTTTTTAATTAACATATTATGTCATATTGGTCCAATAAATAACAGTTGTTAGGTATGGTTGACGAAAACTCAAACGATATATTAATTTGGCTTTTGTAATTTACACGATGTGTCAATTTGATCCCTGTCAAAATTGAGCAAATTAAAATGATAAGAACCAAATTGACAAATTGTGTAAACTACAAGAACTAAATTGACACATCGCTTGAGCACGTGACGACTTTCCGTCCATCAAACTTAATGGCTGTTACTTATTAGACTAATATGACACAATCCGTTAAATTAAGAGGAAAAATCAAACAAACTAAAATAACATGGACCAAATTGACATAAGGTGTAAACAACGGAGACTATTTACATAATTTATCATAAAATAAAATATTTATTGTATATTATGTGTTATTTAAATGATAAGAATCTTCTTCAATAGACTCAAAATCCAAGATTTGAGTTTCTTTCTTCGTATTTATTTTATTTTAAATAAAAAAATAAGGAACATGTAATACAAGGAGAAATTAGTAAAAATTTAGACACCAAATTCTATTATATATCATTTCTAAAAATAAAATAAAATATGTGCATTAGGAAATATTGAAATGGTTTGGCTTTGGTCTAGTCCAAGATCAGATTGGACCGTACTATTGGGTCTATGGGGGCTCACCACGGGTTCCGTTTTGATAATTCAAACTGTTGAATTTGTAGAACTCATCGAGTATTATAAATTTATAAAAAATCACGTTGATCAGATATCAATAGTTATGTGATCAAATCAGTTTTGTATAAAAAAAAAAAATAGATGGTGAATAAATTATCGGTTGACAAAAAACTGCTTTGATCACAAAGCTATCGATATCCGATCAAAATGATTTTTTACGGGTATATAGTACTCGGCGATTTTTACATATTGAAACGTTTCAGATTATTCAAATAGAATCCGTGATGAACTCCCATGAATCCAACAACAAGATCCATTCCGATCTTGGACTGGACCAAAGCCAAACCCTATTAAAATAAATCCAACAAGTGGATTACATACAAGATTACAAAGAGCCACAGGTGACGTTGACGACGGAGAAGACATTGTCAAAGTCATCCGTTACTTAACTTGAATTTTCAGCAGAAATTTCTTTGCACCTCGCAATCTCTCTATCTCCACATATTTAGGCCAAGTTTGGCTAAACTAAAAAAGTGCACTTATTTCATCTTTTTATCTTTTTTGGATCATATCAATCAATATCTCCTCTCTACTTTTTCTACACATAATACAAGAAAAGTCAAAAAGTACACTTATTTAGTCTTCCCAAACTTGGCCTTAAATTCAAAGTCTGGAGCTCAGACTTTTTTATTTACCTTTTTTTTAGAGGAATAATTGTGTGGTAAAAATTAAATTTATATAATGTGTGAATTATATATAGAATAAATTTGAACACAAAATGATAATTTTAGATAATTTCTGAATAGTTAAATCTAAATTAATAATTTACTGATTTAAATTAGAACAAATGATACTGATAATTCCAATAATTTATGACTTATACTAATTTAGTTTTTATATTTTTAATCTTATTTATTTATCTTATTAATTTTAACCATATCAATTTATTATTAAATTTTTTTGTATTGTGTATATTCAAGTCTTGTTGGGAAGTGGTTACAGTAGTTAAAAAATTAAAAAGTCAAAAGTTACTACAAAGAGTTAACATATTCTCTCTATTTTCTTTCACATTTTTTTCCGTAAAAAGTCATTAAACAAGTCAATTTCTAATAAATTATTAATCTAATTGATAATGATTTTTTAAAAATTAGACTAAAATTAAAAATAAAACAGTCTATTCTCTCTTCAATGCGATTGAGAAATTGTCTGCGGAAAGTTCTACTTACACCTATTAAATTTCTCCGTCCACGTCTTTTATGCATTGCAATACTAAAGTACTGCAAGGCTTCGTTTGGCAGGAATTTCTTTTAATTAAAAAGTTAAAAAGTTATTAAAAAAAATTAAAAAATTAATAAATATATAAAAAAGGTAAAGATTTTATTTTCTCTCTAATTTTTATACATCTTTTTATAAAAAGCTAAAAAGTCATCCCAAATATATTAGTTTTTTTTATCACATTTTTGCCAAAAAGTTAAAAAATTACTAAAAAACCATGTTCCCAAGTCTCGTTTGGCAAGTGACTTTTTTAATTAAAAAGTCAAAAAAGTTACTAAAAAAAATAAAAAAACTAACAACTTATATAAAAAGTCAAAGATTTCATTTTCTCTCTACATTTTGCATATCTTTTCGTAAAAAGTCAAAAAGTCATTCTAAATATATTAATTTTTTTTACATCATATTTTAACTAAAAAATCAAAAAATTATTAAAAAAATATATTCCCAAATAAGACCTAAATACGGCCGGTACATGTAAGTGTGTAAGGAGAAATTAATGCGGTGTAATATGTTCATTGACGTCTAATTTACAATGTTGAATGGTGTATTTTTTTTTATTTCAATTTAATTTCTTATAAGATGTTTAGAATTTGATTAGATTTGCACAATGTGAAATAATTAAAGGGTAAAATGGATATAGTTGAAATTGCATGAATAAAATTGATATAAGAAGCAAATTATAAGAACAATGCTAAGGCTCTAGAAAAAATATATATATATATATTTCTTTTTTTTTTTTTGGAAAAGTGTCTATAATTTAAAATATGTAGATTATATTTATTTTGTTTATGACACGTATTTCGTCAAATTTAAATCCATATCATAAATAAATATGGATTTTAGATACTTTTAAAACAATTTTTATGGTAAAATTTATTTTTCATCCTCGTAATTTAACATAAATATCACTTTAGTGCTTATAATTTCAATTTTTTTTAATCAATCGATAAAAAAGTAATTATCAATATAAGAAATAATACATCATAAAATAGACTATTAGCTCACAAAGTCAACAAGGCCTATCAAACTTAATACATCGTAAAATAGACTATTAGCTCATAAAATAGACTACTACCTAAAAACCAAATACTAAGCCTAAGCCCAACAATAATTCCACTACTACTTAGTACAACCCCTATAACGAGGGAGAAATCAATACCATCATAAAAGATAAATTTTTTTCGATAAGAGTTGAAGCTGAAATTTTTGCCACCAAAAATGTTAATCAGTAGGTTTATAGTTTCATTTAAACATGTCAAGCCTTGATTCCAAGCCCCATTTCAATTTTTTTTATTCCACTCAAGTTGTGCTCAAATTTTTCTGCTTATACTCCATATCAGATTGAACAATATTATGAAGTCATGAATTTTAATGTGAAATTTGTGCTGAATCATCAAACTAAAATTGGAATTAAGGTTAAGAATTCACATTACTGAAATTATGGGGACCAAAATAAAATTTAAGTCAAATTACAAGATTTAAAGGTGTAATTTATCCAACTTTCTAAATACATAAAATTATTCAAATTAGTTGTATATATAATAAGGGATTTTTATTCATAAATCCATTTTAGAGTTGTTTTAACCCATTAGGTCCACTAAGGAATATTATAACCTGATTAGTCGCATAAACTTTTCTTTTTATTCCATGAGGTCCATTTTTCTAATTTAATATGCCTTCTTGGACTATTTTGCCCCCGTATATATATATATATATATATATATATGTACAGTGTTAATACGTATTACGTGCCTGTTTCTTCGCTGATTCAGTTTGGCAGTTTCTATTTTACGCTTTTCATCATCAATCCAATTCCGAGAGATACGTTTATGTTTTGCATGCTCGTTCCAAGGATTGGTTGTGCTAGGATTTCATTCTTTCTGTTGTAGTCTGGTTCTGTGGTTTGCGAGTGAAGACGACGAAGAGGAAGGTGTTCGATTGTCACATTTTCCGGACTATAACTAGTTCAAATCAGTTTTTTTCGACTTTGTGGACGATTGTAGGATTGCATGATTAAGGTTAGTATCAATTTGGTTATGAATACATGTTCAGTTTATGGTTTCATTCGTATAATGGATCAGATGCTCTGTTTTTTGATTGATATGGATTAGATGCTCTGTTTTTTCAATTATATGCATTTTACATGGTCCTGTGGAGGGGAGTTCATTCATATTATGTGAAGAATGTGTAGTTCTCATTTTACTTTGATGTATACGTAATGAGGCTCTTTGTGGATGATTTGATTATCAGTAATATATCAATGTGAATGTTCGTATTTTGTTAATGTGGAATATGTGAAGAATGTGGATGTTCTCATTTTAAATTGATGTTTGCTTAATGAGGCTCTGTGAAGATTGTTAATATTATGTGAAGATTGTTGATGTTCTCATTTTACTTTGATGTTTGCTTAATGTTGACATCTTGTTAATATCAATGTGAATGTTCACATCTTCATATTGTGAATTATGGATTTAGCACTTGAATTGTTCACGTAGTTATTTATTTTTTGCACAATGTGAATTTTCATGTTGATTTTGATTAATTGTGTAGTTCTCATTTTACTTTGATGTATGCATAATGAGGCTCTCTGTGGATGATTTGATTATCAGTATATATATCAATGTGAATGTTCACATTTTGTTAATGTGGAATATGTGAAGAATGTGGATGTTCTCATTTTAAATTGATGTTTGCTTAATGAGGCTCTGTGTGTGTGATATAATTCAGAGTGTATATGTCAATGTAAATGTTGACATCTTGTTTATATTATGTGAAGATTGTTGATGTTCTCATTTTACTTTGATGTTTGCTTAATGTTGACATCTTGTTAATATCAATGTGAATGTTCACATCTTCGTATTGTGAATTATGGATTTAGCACTTGAACTGTACACGTAGTCATCTATTTTTTGCACAATGTGAATTTTCATATCGATTTTGATTACTGTTCATTGTTGTGTTTTTGTGTTTTTTTAGGAGATGGATACCTTTATGCTGTTGGTGTGTACATATGGTTGTAGTACAACTGTAATAAATGTTGCCCGCGCAATGTGTTATTCTCGTTTGGTGGGTGTTTGTGTGAGAAATGGGATGAGTTGTCTGCTGGTTCTATTTCATTGTTCTGTAAACTACTTGGGATTAATAAGTGTGATTTGGACAATGAGGAAGAATTTCAGAACATGTTACTGCTTGCTAAATCAATGGGTGTACAACATGTAGAAGTTGTGGTTGAGTTGAAAAGTGATATTGGTCAGTCAAGTAGTTTGGGATTGCTGCGTGTGGGGGTTGAGGAAGAAATTGATGCACTACGGAGATTTTGCCACTATAAGGAGAAGGTGTTGTTGTCAGCCCTTTGGGCAAATGGTATTACGCATGTGGGATAACGGTTTGTTGGAGGTGCACAAGAATTTCGTGACGTTTTATGTAAGTATGCCATCCAATGTGGGTTTAAGTTTACATACGTGAAGAACGAGACAACAAGAGTTACTACTGTGTGTGCGATGCGGGAGGAGAGGGGCTGCTTGTGGGCTATACATTGTAGAGCACAACGAGCAAATGATTTTTTCTACATCAAGAGGTTTAGTGATGTGCATACTTGTGGTACGGATGTCCGAACATCGAAGAATCCGCGAGTTAGTTCGGATTTGGTGTCGAGTACCATATCTGAAATTGTGAGGGACAAGCCGTTGACTCGGCCGTGTGAGGTGGTGACTATTTTGAAGAGGGATTATGGGCTAGATGTGAGTTACTATGTCGTATGGTTGGGTGTGGAGAAAGCAAAGGCTGGTATTCATGGAGATCACTCGTTATCGTTTGAGCAGCTGCGGTGGTATTCGGATGCCGTGATGCGGTACAATCCGAGGAGTTATGTCAATATTGACTATGATACGAGTAGTCAACAGTTTTGTCGCTCTTTGTGTCATTCGCTGCGTGTATTTCTGGGTTCAATGCTTGTCGGCCTTTATTATTCCAGGATGGAACATTCCTCAAAGGAAAGTACAAAGGTCAGCTACTTGCGGCAACGGCGAAAGACGGAAACAATGGTTAGTAGTTTTTTTTAGCTGTCTATTCATGTCAATATTCACTCTGAGCAGCATAGTCTGGACAAAATAGTGATTGGTAAATTATAAGTAATGTGAACATTGACATTAGCATGCACTGATGTGAATGTTCACATCTGTGTATGCTAATGACAGTAATGTGAACATTCACATTATTACACACTGATATGAATGTTCACATCAGTGTATACTAATGTTAGTTGATCCATTAATGAACAGTACTGTGAATATTAACATTGTTAGTGACTCAACAATCAACAATGAATTATTAATGGTCGTTAATGTGAATGTTCACATCGTTGATGTTTACGAACCTGAATCCAAAAATAACAATAGTAAATAGGGCAATGTAGATATGAACATTCACATGACCTGTTTCGTTTATACTGTTTTCTATTCACTTTGGAATATTGTGAACAGTTGTGTATTGGTGTTGTGTTGTAGGTCTGTTTCCTGTTGCATTTGCGATTGTTGATTCAGAGACCACGGCCAATTGGTCGTGGTTCTTGCATGAACTTGGGAAGGTTGTTGATGGGAAGCGCCATATTACTTTTATTTCGGATCGTAATCTTGGTCTGTTAGAAGCTATGCCAAAGGTGTTCCCATCGGCTCATCACGGTTATTGCTTACAACACTTGAAGAGCAATTTAAGAGACCGGATGAAAGGAATTGATAATGGATTCAGGGATCACCTAGTAAGTAGTTTGGGTGACTGTGCCTACGAGCCAACTGTGGTAGGGTTCCATGAAAAGCTTGCAAAATTAAAAGAGGAGGGTAAACAACGAGCTCATAATTTTTTCAAGGACTTGGCACCTGAGCACTGGGCAAATTCATACTTCAGGTAATAATAGTTTCCTAAGGTGTTCCATTTGTGAAGTTTAGAATGGTAGCGATGTGAATTTTCAGTTTAGAATGGTAACAATCTTCGAATTGTGTTTCATGTTCAATGTAAATGATGTGAATGTTCACATCTGCTAATGATGACTGATGTGAATGTTCACATCTGTTAATTTGTCAAATAGTCATGCAATGTATTACAGATTTGAATGTTGACACGTGTCATATTTTGTTGTTGTTGTTAACATTCACATCTGTCTATCATTTAAGTTGACAACATAATAAGCATATAATGTGAACATTCACATTATTATAAACTGGTAGCAGATGTGAACATTCACATTATTATACCCTGATGTGAATGTTCACATCAGTGTATACTAATGTCAGTACTGTGAATGTTCACATCTGTCAACGTGAATGGTCAGACCTGTTAAATTCCGTATTGTACAATGTTTGTGATATTGTGCAGGGGCATGCGTTATGGGGAGATGACATCCAATGCGGCGGAGTCATTTAATAACTGGATTAAAGAAGCACGTAATCTTCCTATCACTCAAATGGTGGACACAATTCGTACTCAGTTGATGCGGCAAATGTCTGCACGGCGTGACCAAGCAAACAAATGGAATGAGCTTATTTGTCCGACATTCGAAACAAGGCTTATGGATTCGTTCAATGACAGCAGGTCTTGGCAAGTTAGCAAAGCCAACGAGGATGTGTTTGAAGTTCATTCGATACCATCTGTTACAGTTGATGTTGCGAGGCGTACATGTTCTTGCTTCAAATGGCAAATCAACGGATTCCCATGTGACCATGCTGTTATTGCCATTCAGAAGAGCCGCTACAATCTCAATGATTGTGTGGAACATTACTTTCATGTAGAGACATATCGTGCAGCCTATTCGGGAGCCATATTCCCTATACCATCGGTGGAGAAGCCGCCTTTTGATCCCACGGACTTCACTATATACCCGCCAACTGTGAAAAGACCACCCGGAAGGCCGAAGAAGAATAGGATCCCATCAAGGGGTGAGAAACTGAAGCAAATAAGGTGCGGGAGATGTGATAAGTTGGGGAGCCATAATCGGAAATCATGCACGGAGCCGATATAGGATGTACCTTTTTTCATTTCAACATTGTATTTTACATTGGATTCTTATATTCATTTTTGAAATAAGATTGTGTTGTGTTGGCAAACATTGGGTTGCAATAAGATTACGTTGCGTTGGCAAACATAATAATGCATTAGTATTTGATTTGTGTTTTATTTTCACTTTTTTAAGGTACCAATCTGACATTTATGTTGGTTGTGTTTTGGATGAATGCATGATGTTAACATTCACACTTGTGTAATATAATCACATTATGTGAATGTTTACATTGTTGAACTTTCAAACATTTCTGTGGTGGGAATGTTCACATTGTTGTTACTGTTAACAGCATCAAAGTAGATGACATGAATGTTTACATCAATGTAACCATTCACATCATCAACTTATAAGATGTGAATATTCATGACATCATTGTTGCCATTCACATAATCAGAAGTTATGATGTGAATATTCACATCATCAAATTATTAGATGTGAATATTGACTTGTGTTAAGAAATATCATACTCACACCTGTTATATTGTGTTACATGAACACTTTAAACAATATTCACATCCATGTAGTATGGTTTAAAACAGAAGAAAGTGTACGATCATTCTGTGATGTGAACATTTACATCATGTCATGTGTATCCAAAAAAAAAAAATACAATCTCAATGTGCATGACCAACGCAAAATAGGCCTGAAAATGCATATAAATATATTGATTGAAAAATATCTGTACATGCAGTGATATAGACTTGATTTACAATTAAGCTAGTCTGCTCTAATATGAAAAATCTATTGACACTAAATTGTCTTAAATATGGGTCTTAAATGTGGATAACAGATTTGGATAACAGTGATAGGTGGACAACCCCTACCTATAGGTTTTCACATTGCACTGTCTTTCTGTGGTTCAGGAAAATGTGTAATAATGAGTCTCTTATTTGGCACCATTCATAGCGAGCTAGGCTGGCAACAATGTCTTCACGGTATACATGCGCCCTCATGATGTAACAAACTGCAGGCCCGCAATCCACCCTGAAAATGCAAACTTCTTGTTAGATTTTGAAATTTAGGTGGGTAATGGTTGTGGAACATGTGTACAAATCAATTTTAGGCTTACGAATTTGATGCTTGCTGAGGACAGATGTCCACTGATATGATTGTTTTCGAAGTATTTTGGCTTGATAAGTTGGTCCATAATGGTGATGATGGTCCAATGTTGTGCACCAAAGCTGTGATGTAGTCCCTCTGCCAACAATGAAATTTCATATTAGGTACCAACCAACATAGGACATACGTCTAAGTTCAAATATTACACATCACGACAAGTATTATTTTTGTCAGCCACTTACCAGTATTTGTGCTTTGTCAATATGTGGGTCATGTATGCCTTCTCTTGGGCGCAGTGAGTTATAATGCCTCCATACATTCTCTTTCACGTCGTACACAACAATTGTCCAGTGGAAGTTGTCGTGTATTGGGAAGATTAAGAATCTCTGGCCTTGATACTCCTTGATGTGTACATCAATCAGTTTATTCCTCTTGTGGGGGGGGTACTCTTGCATGATTTTCTGCACACAAAGGGCATACAATGTTGTACTAAGTATTTATATCAATGTTTGATGTTACTGATGTGAATGTTTACATCTGCTAATGGGGAGTCATGTCACTGATGTGAATGTTCACATCTGCTAATGGTGAGTGATACTACTGATGTGAATGTTCACATTTCGTAATGGTGAGTGATACTACTGATGTGAATGTTCACATCTGTTAATGTGAGTTATATTACTGATGTGAATGTTCACATGTGTGTATCATTTAAGTTTAACAACATAATAAGCATATAATCTTCAATGCGAATGATGTTAATGTTCACATCTGTCAATGTGAATCTTCTCAAAGGTCATTTTATGTTGTTGTTAACATTCACATCTGTCTATTATTTAAGTTAACAATATAAGCATATAATGCTGAGATGAACATTCACATCTATTGAAGCATAATCAAAATTAAAGTCTAGTGGTTACCAAACATGTGCTTGTAAAGATGAATGATGAATCCTCCAAACTTGGGTTGATTAGCCCTTGTAGTTCAAGTAGAATTTCACCATAAGCATCTATCACCTGCAGAACCAGAGGGGTGGCAGTACATTATTTGCAGTGTCTTTACTGTGTGCGTGTGTGTGTTTGTGTGTGTGTGTGTTTTGTACACATTTACAGTTGCCATACGTTGTTGGTTATTGATTCTTCCTTGATGATGTGTATGATGTTATCAAAATACACATCTTTAGTCTTTGAGTCCCTTCGCCACATTAGTAACCTGTGCATTGTGATTACAGAAAACGTTAATGTCAACATTGCACATTTATGAAATGATCTGATTTATTAAGTATGTATGTGAACTAAACATGAGCAAAAAAAAAAAACAGTTGGGGATATGTAAGATCACTTACTTATCACCGTCGTTTTTGTGCAAATTTTGGACTTTTTGCTTGTTGAGTTTGTTCATGTTAGCCCAGACCTTCAGTTTGTTGTTCAAGGTTAACTTCTTGGATTTTGTTGGCTGCTTTTTTGGTGGTTGCTTGTCTAAATCTTGTGCAATTTGGACTGCATATGATTGCTCTTCGACTCCCTCTTTCCCTTTCTTCTGACTAGGCAGGTTGGGGTATTCAAACTCGTCCAACCTGTGTTCTTTCCTTACCTTCTGCTTTATGCGCTTTACCCTCGATGGGGGGCTGATAATGTTTTCCAATGCTGCAGTGGGATGCTTGTTAAGGCTGTCATGAGCCTTTTGTGCTTCAACTTGAGTGATGATATGGACGGACTGATCGTCAAAAAGGTCTTGAAGTATTGTTTTTTCACATTCCAAGTTGATGACCAACTTTGTCAGCCGCTGAATTTCTGTATCTTTCCACTCCATGCAAGTCTTCATGTCCATGTCCACATTGGATGGGCCCGATTGGTCAAATAGTTTGGCTTCAAGGGCAGCAATCACCCTTGCCCTCAACTCCCATGATTCTTCCAACTGTTTGTATTTCGCTTCCCATTGTCGTACAAGACCCCAAGCTTTTTGGTTTTCTTTTATGAGTACTTCCACAATGTCGGGCTCAGTTGGTTGTGCTATGATGATTCCTTCTCAGCATTGGGGGTGCTACAGCTGGGGTTGATATAATGTCCAACATCATTCAGGTCCATTGCATCGACAGAAAATGCATCCCTGTCATCACTGCGTTGACTGTCTTTGCTTTGATCCTCATTGCTTTCATCTTTCTTTGCTACTGCACTTGACAAAATCTCAGGTTTGGGCTCCACATTCAATTTTGTATGACGGTACATCTTCGCTTCAGTTGGTGATGCCATTAGCTCGCCGCCATATACCTGCATTTGGAGACAGTATGTTAGTTAGATAGTTCCTCGTCTCACTATGTGAATAGGCACAATATATTTGGTTGTACTTCTACCTCATTTAAACCCAGCTTAGCCAAAGATATGGACTTCATGTTACTATGTAAGGCTGTGAGGTCCCACTTTACGCATCGCGGAATGGCATTGGGGTTGCGGGGTTGTAAGATTGTTGTATGCTCACACAGCCAGTACTGAAACAAATAACAAATATCAGTAATGTGAATGTTCACATCAATTAACATTGATGTGAATGTTTACACCACTGGGGCAGTAATGTGAATGTTTACATCAATTAACACTAATGTGAATGTTCACATCTGCTAATGGGGAGTCATGTTACTGATGTGAATGTTCACATTTCCTAATGGTGAGTGATACTACTTATGTGAATTTTCACATCTGTTAATGTGAGTAATATTACTGATGTTCACAACTGTTAATGTCAGTGCTATTACTGATGTGAATGTTCACATTTGCTAATGGTGAGTGATGTTACTGATGTGAATGTTCACATCTGTTAATGTGAGTGATACTACTGATGTGAATGTTCACATCTGTTAATGTCAGTGCTATTACTGATGTGAATGTTCACATTTTGCTAATGGTGAGTGATGTTACCGATGTGAATATTCACATCTGTTAATGTGAGTGGTACTACTGATGTGAATGTTCACATCTGTTAATGTGAATGTTTACACCAGCATCTACTAATGTGTGTTTGTACATTACTGAAACAGTAATGTGAATGTTTACATCAATGTTTCAACTTCCACACCAATGCTGAGAAATGTGAACATCCACATCAGAGTGTCCAGAGCCCGTAAATGTTCATATTAAACATAGAATAAGTTTTATGAGATTTACCATTAACAACATCACACATCCGGTGACTCGTCCTGGTTTTCCACAGTTTTGGCCCAATGAACCCATCAAGGTTGCCCGGATGCTCTCAGCCCAATCATACTCGATCATCTTGTCTAATGGGTCCATGTATGAGTAGAAAGCCCATCCAATTGTTTCTCCGGATGTAGAAAAGAATAGCTTGACGCATGCATACATGCAAACTAATCTTGCGACCTCCTCATTGTCATGTTTTTTTGTGCCCTTCAATGCTTCGCTCAGAATTTCTCGTATTTTGGCAGCACTTAACCGACTAACATCCTTGCACATTCGGTGTATGATGCCGGTTGTTGGTTTTGCACCATAAGAGAGGTCCATCGACTTGGTGCCGCAGTCCACCCCAAAAATCAGTGATACGTCGCTTCTAAAAATCTGGATGTTCTTATCCCCAATGTAAAACCTCCCACTAGATTGCTTGAATGTCTGTACTATACGTACAATGACATCATCATATTTCATGCAGTGGTTGAGGTCGATTTCGTTACTGATCAAGCAATCAAATAATGGCCAGAACGGTGTTTTTCTAAGGCACTTCAATTGGCCACTTGTAAATTTTGTATCCTTTAACAGTTTGACCAATCCAGTTATATTTGACCGGTAGTTAACTTTTTTCATGTTCACTTCTTTAGGAACAGTTGTTTGAACAGGCTTGGTTTTGGCATGGGATTCCCCTCGCTTTCGCTTGCCATCAACTTTATGGGGAAGACCTGTGTGTTCAAATAAGCACATATAATTGGCTGAAACACAGAGGATGGAACCAGAAGCACCAAACAACATTCAACAACCAGCATTGACAGTAATGTGAACATTCACATCATTGTACACTGATGTGAATGTTCACATCAGTGTATACTACTGTAAGTTTACCCAGTAATCAACAGTAATGTGAATGTTCACATCATCCATGTTTGCAAAATAAATTCCGAAAACGACAACAGTTACAGGGCAATGTAAATGTTTACATGAGTGATCACATTATGTTATAATTTGCTAAAAATCAAAGGGGGGAACCAACAGCGCCAAACAACACCCAATAACACAAACAACTGGGACATTGATGTCACAATGTGAATATTTACATCATATTCTATCACAGTGTTGAGTGAAGTTTGGGGGTTCTGACATTAATGTGAATGTTCACATCAGTGTTTACTACTGTAAGTTTACCCAGTAATCAACACTAATGTGAATGTTCACATCATCCATGTTTGCAAAATAAATTCCGACAACGACAACAGTTACTGGGCAATGTGAATGTTTACATGGGTGATCACATTATGTTGTAATTTGCGAAAAATCAAAGGGGGGAACCAACAGCACCAAACTACACCCAATAACACAAACAAGTTGGACATTGATGTCGCAATGTGAATATTTACATCATATTGCATCATAGTGTTGAGTGAAGTTTGGGGGTTCTGACATTAATGTGAACATTCACATGATGTGAATGTTCATATCAGTGTCTACTACTGTAAGTTTACCTAGTAAGGAACACTAATGTGAATGTTCACATCATCCATGTGTGCAAAATAAATTCCGAAAACTACAACAGTTACAGGGCAATGTGAATGTTTACATGGATAATCACATTATGTTATAATTTGCTAAAAATCATAGGGGGGAACCAGCAGCACCAAACAACACCCAACAACACAAACAAGTCCAACATTGATGTCACAATGTAAATATTTACATCATATTCCATCACATTGTTGACTGAAGTTTGGGGGTTCTGTGGACATCAACAATGAACAATATCAACAGTGACAGTAATGTGAACATTCACATCATTAGTCACTGCTGTGAATATTCACATCAGTGTCTACTACTGTAAGTTTACCCAGTAATCAACACTAATGTGAATGTTCACATCATCTATTTTTACAAAATCAATTCCGAAAACATCTATGTTTACAAATTCAAATCTAAAAACTAGAAGGTAGATGTATACATCGGTGATGACATTATGATTGAAAAGCAGAAGGTGGAATGGTATTCCTTACTTTTGTTCGTCATGGTTGGTGGGTATGGATCACACTCAGTGGATGAAATAAACTCAATGGGACGACAGGAATTTTCGAACGACGAAGCACCCTCCTTCCGATGTGAACCTTCGCAGTAGTGAGATGAAATGGAATCTGGGGTCGATGGTCGACGGTGGACGACGAGGACGTTGGTGAGGCGATGTGAATCTAGGGTTACTGGAGGCGATGTGAGTATCGTTTCGTGGATTGAGTTTTTGTTTTGGAAATTTTGTGGATTGAATAGTTGGAATAGGAATGGGTTTTGCAGAATCAGTTACACGCGGGAGAGGTGGAGAGGGTTATTTCGTCCTTTTACAATTAATGGACCTAATGGAATATTCAGAAATAGTTTAGGTTTTATGGAACAAAACAGTTATAAATGAGATTTATTAACAAAGAGCCCATAAAAAAATCAATAATAATAATAAATAAATTAATTAAATATATATATATATAAAAACAAAAATAAATAAATATTTAAGCTAAAACAAAAAAAATAATATAAAATTGTGAACCAAAAAACTTGTGTAAATAATAAAGAAACTTAAGGACGTTGCACACTCAAAAACTATCCGAAATTTATAAGAAGGCCTTATTGGTCATAACTTGAAAAAGTTAAAAAGTTAAAAAGTCACTATCCTATTTAAGTCGCATCATCTTATTTAAGTCACATCACCTTTCTACCACCACTACAAGAAAAATAGGATATTACCACTTTTTTTTTTTTTTTTGGCGTTTTTGAAAAACGTTGTGAAATGTTTTATAATTTTTCACCATCTATGCAAATTTAATTATTTTATCTCGTTTGTTCGCCGTTATTAAAAACAGTGAAGTAACATTTATTTGTGATTGAAGAGGCTAGACTTTTCTGATCAAAAGAAGAGGCGTAACTTTTGAGAGAGAGAAAGAGAGAGAGAGAGAGAGAGAGGCAGAGAGAGAAATCAAGGCCTTGGATCTTTGATCTCCATTGATTCTTTGGTTGTATGATCTGGAAATGCTTGTTCTACACTTGATTTGAGCTTATGTCTGTAATATCATTTGAATCCCTCTTTAGCTTATGTCTGTTAATTTAATCTTGTGGCTTCAGTATACCGGGAATCTTCATTTTGTGTCTGGTCCATTAATGGAGGATGAAAAGATGGCAACCTTAAGCCTCTCTGACCAGCTTCCTTCTGGACAAAGGCTTTCTCTAGTACCTCCATCACAATCACCATATTTTGTTGGTCAGGTGTGTATGCCTCCATATTTCTCTTTGGAGTTTAAACAATTTAATATTTACTATGCTCTAGTAATAAGATATGTTCTGTGGGGCAGCTGTCTTCACCTATCTGTGATATCAGAAGCCATATTATTTTCAACCAAAAACTTAGTGCTATGGGCTTGCAATATTTTCAGAGGTTTGCATTTCTCTTTGTTTGTCTAAGTTACGCAACCATCTTTCCCACTCTAGATCTTAATGCAGTTGGTATAACAGAATTGTTCCCCTTGCCATGGAGAGGGCTATAAAGGAGGTAATGGCTCCGGTTGTTCAACGCAGTGTAACCATAGCTATTCAGACAACAAAGGAACTTGTTTTGAAGGTTAGTATTGCCATTTTCTTTTTTCATTCTTAGTGGTCAACATTCTTCACTATTGAGCTGTAATGTTATCATTTTGTTTAATCTACATCCTAGGATTATGCCATGGAGTCTGATGAAACCTGTATATACAATGCTGCCCACTTGATGGTAGCGAGTCTAGCTGGAAGTTTGGCCCATGTCGCATGCAAGGTGTTTTTAATCTGTCATCCTAATTCTTTGGTCATTATGTAATTATTACATTAATTTTTTTTCTTGTCTATTACATCTTTTATTGTTTTATTTTTTTGGAATACTAATCTGTAAAGTAGCTAATGGTGAGTCTACAAACTCAGAAAAAATAATCAGAAAATCACTCAGAGTTTCCAATGAAGATTTATTCATACGATGGGCCCACAACAAATACATTAAATATACACCTATTCTGATCACTTTTCTGGTTAATTTTTCTGGGACAATAGACTTTCTGAATATATTATTGTTTTCTTCTAAATAAGACCATCTCCGGTTATATTATTACTGGCAGGAACCTCTTCGTGTCTCCATATCAAGCCAACTGAGTAATTCATTGCAGGGATTCAACTCACCAATGATGCTCAAGAAGAAGCTATTGCTATTGTTTTAAATGATAACCTTGACCTTGGTTGTGCAGTGATTGAGCATGCTGCAACAGACAATGTATGTTTCCATGCATCAATGATATTTCATATTCCCTTGCCTTCCTGTACATATGCGAACAAGTAAGTGTATGGTAATGTCACTGTCATTAGGATTATCATTGAAGGGTAGAACTTTTTTTTTTATTTTTTTATTTTTGTAATTTTGTTCAAAAGTTTAAGAGTATCATATTTCATAAATCATCATGGAGTAAATTAACAAATGCAGTAGACTTAGATCAAAGCTTGACATTGAGCCCCTATATTTGTAGTGTTACTTATGGATGCACTTTTCAGAAATTTTGTGCTTGGGTGACTTAGATCCGTGGTGAATGTTGGAAAAGAGATCGCTTTACCTATTCAATTAAGAGTGAAATTTTCAAATGAATTCTAGAGTGTTTTAATTTGGAGGTTTAGGATACCCAATCTCAAGTTATAACTAACACAATGTAGCTGTGATTTACTATGCATTATACTCATATGGTTTAGGTAGTTAAACTTGATATTAATGAGGAACTTTACTGCTTGTGCATTGCAGAGATATATTTAACCAATCTTTTTTCCAAGACTAGATGTCTTAGACATGAAGATAAATTGGTAATCAATTTTCTTTCTACACATTGTATCGCAGTTCGAGTTTGGCCTTTTTAGTTTCCACGATAGGTTTTATTTTGCTAGTTTGAAGAATTTATCTCTGATATATGCCCCATTTTGAAAGGGCAAAAATTAGATTGTATTGTTTTCTTGAATTGATATCTACTGAGGCATGTATGTTCTCTTTAGATGTAGAAATTTTAGCTGGAAGGCAACTTCCTCCTGTATGCCATCCTGAACTTCATGGTGATATAGCCTTCCATACTCAAACTGTCCGTAATCTCTCTTATGAGTATATATTTATTTGATGAATGTGAAGTTTTTTGAATGTGGGTGCTTACAAGTGGTGGTGAGAGTTTTGAACTTGGACTGTGATTGCTGTGCTAACTTTTTGCTAACTTTATTATTGACAATGATTATAATTTGTTAACTTTTTATTTTATTTTATTTTATTTTTGGGTTAGTGTAACAATCCCGCGGGGGACCTCGCTACAGCTCGGACTCGATTTGCGTCACGGTTCTTAATCTTGAACCAAAGAGTCCAAATCCGGCAAATCGTTTTGGAAAACAGATTTTTGAAAGAAGTGCCAAACATGGACTGCTTTGCCAGATACAGAGTCGCCACCTAAATATTTTATTTTTGGGAAATTTAGGAAACCCTGACTCGGTGCCAAAGGCCACGTGTCCGTCATCACCAAAGTTGCCTCGGCTCGGGAACTTGGGTACGATTGGGGAAGGTCACTTCGTGAGCACCCCCGCTCGCCCGGTCAAAGACCGGCCTCTACTAACCATGATATCTTATTTTGAAAATATTGCGAGTTCTTGTTCCGGTTATTAGCCTAGATTTACTATGTGATGCGCACAGCATACAAGTATAGACTGAGTCGCCTGAATTGGAACAAAATATTTCATGCTTGTTTGTTTGAAAATGGTTTGATGGTGCTACCCGCAGGTAGGCTAAGACGCGGATTTGCCACCCTCAGGTGGGCTTAGAAAAACATGATTTTGCCACTATCTAGTGGGCTTAAAACAAACATTCAATGCATTGTCCCAATCCAAGTAACTCAGCCTCCACCCACAGGCATTCAAGGCAGTTATATCACATAAGCACATAGCCTCATGGTAAGCATGCTATCATGGCAGCCACTCACACGCATGCAAGGATGCTAAAGCATAAAACTCACTGAGTACTCCAAGCCGAAAACAGAAACTTATTAGAAATCATGCATGATCCTAAATACACAGAATTGCCTAATGCAACACATGCAAAGATGCAACTATAGCAGGCTCGGCTATTCTAAACATGGCATATGGAATGCTACAGCTAACACGTATTCAATTTGGAATTGAAATACAAATGCAGTTTGTATGATGCGCCGAGCCTGGTGCGTGCAAAACAGATGAATGATGCAAACATGCTGTCATACTGTATGCTAATTGAAATATGCCCTATATCTAACCATCATAAGCGGGTAAATAAAAGGGAGAAAGAAGTGGGGGTTGGAAGACATACATCACACTCACCCACACTTATTACAGTTTTGCCCTCGCGTAGAGGGCCCAAATAAATAATACAGTCCGAATAATAGAATAACACAGTCCGAAATATACAGATTCCTAATTAATTAACAAATTAAACTAAGAAAGCTATAAACTGGCATGCAAGCCAGGGGCTGCCTCGATTCTGATGAATAATGTATGCTGGACTGCCTTTGCGCGGAAATCCACTGGGATGCCCCAATTAGCCTCTGTTTGCAATGTTTCTCGAAATGCGCGCCAGACTCCGAAAAGTTGCTGATTCCTCATTTTACTGCAACAGAGAACAGGAAAGGGGCATAGCAATGTATTTCACAAATATATGCATGCCTCGATCCTCGTGCCACCAATCACGCATAACGATGCATGATGGCCGAGGAGTCGGATTGCACAACTCAATATAGGATGAATGCAGATGAATGCTACAACAAAACCTAACTCCATCATGGGTAATCCGGAGTGTCGGTGACTTGGAAATTGAGACCTGTTCCGTGAAACGTGCCTCGTTTCCCGTGCCCGGGCTAACTCCTATCCCGAACACGATGCAATATGCATGATATGCATGAAATGCAGCTAATATACAATCCTAGCATGCACAATGCTATGAAAATGAGATGCCTCGAAATGCGTGCACGCGGGCACACAAACCGAGGCGATGATCCCAAGGCATGAAATGGCATGAAATATGACAACAATGAGACTAAAATGAGATGTCTCGAAATGCGTGCCCACGGGCACGCAAACCGAGAAAATGGCATACGGAATGCAATGAAGCTAAAATGATACGCAAAATGCAAAATGGACTTACACTAACATGAGTAAGCCTCAGCCACACTCACATAAGAGGCCGTCGGATGAAAATAAAGCGCCTCGAAATGCGTGCACACGGGCGCGCAAACCGAGGCGATGACATACGCAATGTGATAAGACTAAAATGGCATACAGAATTCAGAATGGACTTATACCAACATGAGAGAGCCTCAGCCACACTCACACAGGAGGCCGATAGATGAAAATGAAGCGCCTCGAAATGCGTGCATACTGGCACGCAAACCGAGGCAATGACATACGCAATGCAATGAGATTAAAATGACATACAGAATGCGAAATGAACTTACACCAACATGAGAGAGCCTCAGCTACACTCACACGGGAGGCCGTCGGATAAAAATGAAGTGCCTCGAAATGCGTGCACACGGGCACACAAACCGAGGCAAAGGCCGTAAGGCATGAAATGGCATGGAAATGATATGCAAGTATGCAAATGAATTTCCAGCACTCACAAATGATGCAAAACAGTCCCGAAAGGCGGGGAAATGACACCAAATGCACGGAATGGTCCCGAAATGCGATATTAAGCATCCGAAATGGCCTACAGCCACACTAAACATGCGTAATTGGTACATGACATGCAAAACAGTAGCAAGGCAGCCCCAAAAATAGAATTTTTCAGTCTAGAACAAGGCCAAAGTGCAAGCATAGATAGGGCAACAATAGCATGCAAAAATACGGACCAAGAGAGGGGTATTGAAACAAGTGATGCATGCGGTGCTCAAACTGAAAAGTACCCTTCTACAACACTGATGAGGGACTAAAAATATGAATATTTTCAGTAGATGACATCCCACAACTCAGTATGAAACCATGCTAAAAATGCCATGCAAGATTGAGGATACATAGGGCTATAACATGAGGTACCCCAAAAATTCATCAAACCAACAAAGACCCTTTATGAAATATGTCAAGAAGATCAAAATAAGACTCTTTCTAGTTCTGATGATGGCCGAAAACAGAAGCTAGATGAGCTTAAACAAGCATGCAAAAATGGGGGTCCAAGAGGGATATAATGACAAGTATAACATGGAGACCCCCGACAAGGTTGATCCCTTCTACAATGTTGTAGAGGGACATAAAATAAGCTTAATCACAGTTCATGACATGCTCCAAAACAGACCAGATGTAGGTCAACCAAATCATGCAAATTTGCGGTAAATATGGGAATTTATGAAGCAAGTGGATGATAGAGAGGCCAAACAGGGTTGAGACCTTCTACAATGTTGTAGAGGGGATCAAAATAGGCCCATTAACATTTTACATTATGCTCGAAAACAGATCACTCATAGGCTAAAAAAAGCATGCAAAAACAAGGGTAAAACATGGATTCAAAGCAAGTGGCATATGGAGCATGAAAACAAGGTTGAGCCCTTCTTCAATGTTAAAGAGGGCCTAAAAATAAGCACAATATCAGTTCATGGGATGCTCCAATTCAGATCACACATAGGCCAAATATTCAATTCAAAATAATGGCATATAAGAGGATATTGAAAGAAGTGCAAGATGGAGGGCTCAAACAGAGTTGAGCCCTTAAACAAACATCAAGAATAGATCAAAAGAGGACCACTTTAAGTATTGGTCGGAGCTCAAAACAGTGAGCAAGTAGGGTTAAGAAAAGAGGCAAGAAAGTGGTGTAAAAGAGAGGGATTGAGACTTACCCTTGAAGACCTTTCTTTCTTTACTTCTTGACTTGAGAAATGTTGCTTCTAAGCCTCTAAGAACCTCTTCTTGTTGCTGGAAATGGAGTGGTGATGGTAGTGCTTGATGATGATGAAGGAATGGAAGCAAAACTTGAAGATTTGAGAGAGATGGAGATGTATATGCTTGAGGCAAAGGTTCTAGGTCTTGAAGGAGAGGGAGAGGGAGAGGAGTGTATGCATGCAAGAATGAATGAGCTAAAGTGTGTCCAAGTGTGTAGCCTTAAGGGAATAAGTTCCCTTGCAAACAAAATATCCCCCGAAATCAGATATTTTGGGGAATACAGCCATACAGCTGTGAAACACACCTCCCAATGAGCATAGCCGGCCTGCCAACTTTGTTGCAGGTGGCCGGCCGGCCACCCCCTATGGCTGGCCGGCCAAGGGGCAAAAAAAGAAAGATTGATTTGCTGGCCGGCCACCACATGATGGTGTCCTTCCAGGTGTGTACAACAAGGGCCTGTAGTTTTCAAAATTGGCAACTCTGAAACAGGAGAAACAACAAGCCACTTTTCAAAGAGGGTCAAAAATGAAAGGAAGAATTACTGGCCGGCCATAGCATATTAGGGTCCTCCCATGTGTGTACAACACAAATATGTGGTTTTGGCTCGAAGAAAATGGCCCTAGGGTGGTCAACATTAGCCCGGAAGTGAGAAAAACGGGCGCCGGGGGGCGCCGGAAGAGCATAACAGGTTGCTTGGACAATTACTAGCCTCCCACCCTCCAGTGATCTTCCTTATGATAAAACAGAGGTACCTGCCAAAAATGAACAAAAACCGATGCAAAACGAATGCTCGGGGACCAAAACACGCAGTTCGGGGTCCCGAAAATCGGCCGTTAAGCACCGAAAGTGGTGTTTGGCCACGAAGTGGCTATCTAAGACCCCAGTGTCCCTCGTTATGATAAAACATAGGTACCTGCCAAAAATGAACAAAAACCGATGCAAAACGAATGCTCGGGGACCAAAACACGCAGTTCGGGGTCCCGAAAACCGGCCGTTAAGCACCGAAAGTGGTGTTTGGCCACGAAGTGGGTATCTAAGACCCCAGTGTCCCTCGTTAGGGAGTAAATGAGATGCATGCCAAGAACCGGAGGAATCGGAGATGGTTGGGTGGTCCCGAATCGAGGCACACGGCCTGACGGCTCCGAAAACCGGGAACCGGGCTCCGAAATGGGGCAAAATGGCCTACGGCCACAAAATGTAGCCCACGGCCACTGAGAGATGGTCTACTAGACTTCTCCCTCCCCTTAGGAAAGAAAACAGAGAAAACCGAGTCTGGTTCGCAAACCGAGGCAAGGTACAGAAGAGAGTTCGGAAGTTTGGAGGCAGGGCGCACGGCCGCGACTCTGAGACTTCTGAACGAGCACAATATGCAACACCACCGAGCGCTCAATCGGTGAAGTCTGAGTCTTAAGGTCGGTCAAAAATGGGGTGTCTACAGTTAGTTTCTTTATTTTTTGATGACTGATTCCAGTGTTTTTTTTGTAGGAACATTGGCCAGCTTGTTCCTTGAAATAAGCATTGGCCCATGAATGAGTTATTCAATATTTTGATGGTTTTATTAACATTTTTTGGGGATATGGTTTGTGGTTAAATATAAATCGGTAGGAAATGTTACAATTTTTTTTATATTGTTTGTCAAATGTAAAATTGTAGCCACCTGGAAGAGGAATTAAATTTGTTTGGTTTATTTTCGTTTATGTACTTCTGTATAAAATCCTCGCCTTTCAAAGTTGACCTTATTTAGCTAATAATGCAATTTGACAATTGAATACTTATTTTGCAGATTTTTTTTTTTTTTTTTTTTTTTTGAGAAGCATTATTTTGCAGATTTAGTGCAATGAAATTTATTTATATTTTTTTCTATATTATTTATATTTTTTTTCTATAAATAGCAGTGCAAAATTTTTTTTTGTAAAAAAAAGAGAAAAAATGGCGTTTTAGAAAAAACGTCACTAAGTGTCGTCATATGACTTCAGCATTTAACTGTGACGGTTTTTAAATAACGGATGTATGAGAATTTACGGCGTTTTAAAAAACCCCGGCTAAAGTCATTAGCGACGTTTAATAAACGTCATATACCTAAGACGACGGCCGTATCTTCGACGAAAGTTATAAACGTCACTTTAGCCTTTAACGGCGTTTTTAAGGGTTATAGTGGCGTTTTTTAAACATCGCAAATTCTGAAAATTCTGGAAATATTGAAAGGTTTTGGCTTTGGTCCAGTCCAAGATCAGACTGGACCGTACTATTGGGTCCGTGGAGGCTCATCACGGGTTCCGTTTTGATAATTTAAATCGTTCAATTTGTAGAACTCACCGAGTACTATAAATTTATAAAAAATCATGTTGGTCGGATATCAATAGCTATGTGATCAAATCAGTTTTGTATAAAAAAAAAAAATAGACGGTGAACAAATTATCGATTGACAAAAAACTGCTTTGATCACAAAGCTATCGATATCAGATCAAAATGACTTTTTACGGGTATATAGTACTCGGCGATTTTTACATATTAAAACGTTTCAGATTATTAAAACAGAATCCGTGATGAACTCCCATGAATCCAACAACAAGGTCCACTCCGATCTTGAACTGGACCAAAGCCAAACCCTATTAAAATAAATGCAACAAGTGGATTACATACAAGATTACAAAGAGCCACAGGTGACGTTGACGACGGAGAAGACATTGTCAAAGTCATCCGTTACTTAACTTGAATTTTCAGCAGAAATTTCTTTGCACCTCGCAATCTCTCTATCTCCACATATTTAAATTCAAAGACTGAGCTCAGACTTTTTTATTCACCTTTTTTTTAGAGGAATAATTGTGTGGTAAAAATTAAATTTATATAATATGTGAATTATATATAGAATAAATTTGAACACAAAATGATAATTTTAGATAATTTCTGAATAGTTAAATCTAAATTAATAATTTACTGATTTAAATTACAACAAATGATACTGATAATTCCAATAATTTATGACTTATACTAATTTATTTTTTATATTTTTAATCTTATTTATTTATCTTATTAATTTTAATCATATCAATTTATTACTAAATTTTTTTGTATTATGTATATTCAAGTCTTGTTTAGAAAGTGGTTATAGTAGTTAAAAAATTAAAAAGTCAAAAGTTCCTACAAAGAGTTAACATATTGTCTCTACTTTCTTTCACATTTTTTTCCGTAGAAAGTCATTAAACAAGTTAATTTCTAATAAATTATTAATCTAATTGATAATGATTTTTTAAAAATCAGACTAAAATTAAAAATAAAATAGTCTATTCTCTCTTCAATGCGATTGAGAAAGAAATTGTCTGCGGAAAGTTCTCCTTACACCTATTAAAATTTATCCGTGCACGTCTTTTATGCATTGCAATACTAAGTACTGCAAGGCTTCGTTTGGCAAGTATTTCTTTTAATTAAAAAGTTAAAAAGTTATTAAAAGAAATTAAAAAATTAATAATATATGTTAAAAAGTCAAGAATTTTATTTTCTCTCTACTTTTTGTACATCTTTTCATAAAAAGTTAAAAAGTCATCCCAAATATATTAGTTTTTTTTCATCACATTTTAGCTAAAAAGTCAAAAAGTTACTAAAAAAACATATTCCCAAGCCTCGTTTGGCAAGTGACTTTTTTAATTAAAAAGCCAAAAAGTTATTAAAAAAAATAAAAAAACTAACAACTTATAGAAAAAGTCAAAGATTTCATTTTCTCTCTACATTTTGCATATCTTTTCGTAAAAAACTAAAAAATTATTCTAAATATATTAATTTTTTTTACATCATATTTTCACTAAAAAATCAAAAAATTATTAAAAAAATATATTCCTAAATAAGATCTAAATATGGCCGGTACATGTAAGTGTGTAAGGAGAAATTAATGCGGTGTAATATGTTCATTGACGTCTAATTTACAATGTTGAATGGTGTATTTTATTTTTTATTTCAATTTAATTTCTTATAAGATGTTTAGAATTTGATTAGATTTGCACAATGTGAAATAATTAAAGGGTAAAATGGATATAGTTGAAATTGCATGAATAAAATTGATATAAGAAGCAAATTATAAGAACAATGCTAAGGCTCTAGAACAAAAAAAAAAAAAAAAAAAAAGAATTTTTTTTCTGTTTTTTTTTTTGGAAAAGTGTCTATAATTTAAAATATGTAGATTATATTTATTTTGTTTATGACACGTATTTCGTCAAATTTAAAATTATATCATAAATAAATATGGATTTTAGATACTTTTAAAACAATTTTTATGATAAAATTTATTTTTCATCCTCGTAATTTAACATAAATATCACTTTAGTGCTTATAATTTCAATTTTTTTTAGTCAATCGATAAAAAAGTAATTATCAATATAAGAAATAATACATCATAAAATAGACTATTAGCTCACAAAGTGTCACAACCCAAACCCGGCCCTATGGGTTTAGCACCGTAACCGGCCAGTAATCCGAGATTACCGAAGGCCTGCTTAACAGTAATACAGTATAACAGAGTTCAGGGCCTGGCGGAAGCCAATACAGTAAATAACTAGCGTCCATTGAGCTGTGAAAATCTGTATGCCAAAAACATTTTTCATGCATTCATACAGTTCAGAACAGTACAGTCTATATACCATCTATACGATCATATACAAACATTCAGTACGGGGACCTAATCCCTCGATAACAGTACAGTAAACATTCAGTCTATACAATCCGTTCGGTCATTACAAAACAGTGAGACAGTACAAAAAGGGGAAATACTAAAACACCCCTAAGCCTTAGCATAACAGGCTCGGAACCTCGCAGTGAGGCACATTGGCTGGCTTGACAAAACTGGGACTCTACCCCGGCGCCTCTAGCTTTGATCCGGTGCCTGTACACCTACATATATATATATATATGAGCAGTGAGCTAAAGCCCAGTGATTAACATAATGTATAAAGAGGTTAAGAATGTAATGTCCTTACAGTAATGAAAACAGTTCATTAAACAGTATTTCAGTCTTTCAGTCAGAACAGTTATACAGTCTTATGTGGTACATCCATTAGCATAACAGTAAACAGTAGGTCTTAAAGACCGAACAGTAATGATGGCCAGTCATTCAGTAAACAGTATGGTTCCACAAGGGAACCGACAGAGATCTCTGTAACAGTACGGTCAGTAACAGTAGGTGCTAAGGATGCCACAGTACAGTTCAGAAATAAAGGACATACATTCATTCAGTAAATAATTACATTTCAGTAAACAGTTCAGTTGCAGTTCCATTCAGTAGACAGTTCAGAAGATAATTAGATAACCATTTTTGAACATATCTTTATACAATTGTTACTCACAGTGTTCTGGGCTATCAGTAGCTAGCGCGTCTCCTCGGAATGCCAACCCTATACAGTCAACAGATTGAACACACTCTAAGTTTAACAGTTGGGAAGTATAATAATTAACTACCTACTAGGCCTCGGTGTGTTCTACATCTATAGCCTCATTAAGATGTCTTAAACTAGGCCTAAGAATGCCTAGGATGGAATGAGGATGCGAAAATACACTTAGAAAACAATTCCAGAAATTTCAGTGAAACAAGGCCTCCGCTCGAGCGGACAAGCAAAACAAGGGTCCCCGCTCGAGCGTCAGCTTCCCCGCTCGAGCGTGACACACAATCCTCCGCTCGAGCGTACATTCCTTCGCTCGAGCGGACTGATGAACAGTACAAGATGCTGGATGCTCGATTTCTCCGCTCGAGCGCGCATTACTCCGCTCGAGCGGACTGCAACACAGGTCAAAAATACTGGGAGCTTGATTTCCCCGCTCGAGCGGCACTTCCTCCGCTCGAGCGGAAGGCAAAAATCTGGAAACCCAGATTCGAACTCCAAGTCCAAAACCCAGTTTTCAAACACCAAAATCGATCCTCTTGGGCCCATTTTCTGGAAAACTCTTTAAAACACCTAATGTTACTTGATTCCAAGCTCAATTTGTAAAAGTCAAAGCCCAAGGGGAGTTTAATCAAGCTCATTCCCAAACCAATTTTCAAGAATATGTATGAACAACATTCAAACATGACATGCATGCATTCAAACCAATTTAAAGCTCCAATGTGATGCTCTAATGAGCTCAATACTTTGAAAACAAGATGAAAACATGGATTTGTACATGCTTATGAACATGCATGTGGTATTTAACCATGAAATCAACTCCAAACTCACTAAATTCTACATGCATGTAATAATTAGACTTCAATCTAATATGCTAAGCTTAAAACATGACTTAGCTCTACTATGAGGCATGAATCATGCAAGAACAAGTTTAAACTCAACAATGAGAAGGTCAATGGCCTACCTCAAGTCTTGTATTCAAGGTCTATGGGCTCAATTAGCAACCACACTTCAATTTCTTCAAGATTTCAAGCCAAAACAACAAGAACAATTCTCTCTCGCTCTCTCTCTAAATTCGGCTGTGATGCTCAAATGTGGTTGATGAAATGTTGATTAAGTGTTTTGTATATGGCTCAAATATGAGGAGTAGTGGGCCACTAAGTGGTCTAAGTGTGAATAAGTCAAACTTGCCCATTAATTCAATATTTAATCTAATTTAATCATACCTAATCGCTTTTTAGATAAATATACCATAAAATCCCATAAATCACGATGATCATGAAACAGTAATCGTTTTCCGATTCGGCCGCGGATAAGGCCTTCAATTAACAGTTTAAACACAAAACATGAACAGATAATCAAATAGATCAAACAGATAGAAATGCAATACAATAGATAAACTCAATCAATTCAGTTTCAATTTCGGTCAGCCAGTTCAGTAATTTATTCAGTTCACTTATCAGTCATAATCAGTTTCATTTAACAGTAATCGGTGGTTAGTAACGAGGGTTGTTACAGTCTCCTCTCCTTAAAAAGAGTTTAGTCCTCTAAACTCGGGTTACCTTCATTCTGGAAGAAAACAGGGTTCAGTGGAAACAGTTCAGGATATCTCTTAGCCATGTCATCTTCCCTTTCCCAAGTGGCATACACGCCACCATGGTTCTGCCAGTCCACTTTCACTAACGGGATCTCCTTGTTTCTCAGTTTCTTGATTCGTTGTTTACAATCTGTATAGGCCGTTCCTCGTAAGTGTAGTCATCACTCAACACGATACGGGTAGGCTCAATCACATGGAAAGGATCTCGGAGATAATCTCTCAACATAGAAATGTGAAAGACGTTATGCATGTGCTCCATTTCAGGAGGAAGCGCAACTTGATACGCCACCGGATTGATTTTCTCAATAATCTGATACGGTCCGACATACCGCGGCGCTAACTTGCCTTTGACTCCAAAGCGAGTCTGGCCTTTCATTGGTGTCACTTTCACAAAAACGTGATCACCCACTTCATATTCTCGGTCTCGTCTTCTAATATCTGCATAACTCTTCTGTCTACTCTGTGCAGTTTTCAGTCTCTGTTGTATCAGCTTTATCTTCTCAGTCGTTTCATAAACAATCTCGGGCCCAAGCAACGGCCCATCTCCAACTTCTGCCCAGCAAATTGGAGATCTACACTTTCTGCCATACAATGCCTCGAAAGGCGCCATACCAATACTCAAATGGTAGCTGTTGTTGTAGGCGAATTCGGCCAACGGCAAATGACTTTCCCAGTTTCCTTGGAAATCAAGGACACACATTCTCAATAGATCCTCTAAAGTTGGATGGTCCTTTCTGACTGTCCATCTGTCTGAGGATGATAGGCACTACTCAGCCTCAATTCAGTACCCAATGCAGTCTGTAGGCTTTGCCAGAACCTCGATGTAAACTTCGAATCCCTGTCAGAAACAATAGACACAGGCACTCCGTGCAGTCTAACAATTTCATCAATATAGATAACAGCCAGTTTGTCCGCATTATAAATTGTCTTGACAGGTAAGAAGTGAGCAGATTTGGTCAGTCTATCAACAATAACCCAAATAGAATCCATACCTTTCCTGGAGCGAGGTAATCCAATGATAAAATCCATCGTGATATGCTCCCATTTCCACTCTGGTATGGGTAAGGGTTGCAGTAATCCGGCAGGTCGTTGATGTTCAGCTTTGACTTGTTGGCAATGAAGACACCTGGACACAAAGTCGGTAATTTCTTTCTTCATTCCCGGCCACCAGAAATTCTGTTTCAGGTCTTGATACATTTTCGTATTCCCCGAGTGGATCGAAAACTTCGAATTGTGGCCTTCTTGCAGAACTCTTCTTTTCAATTCAGTGTCATTTGGTACACACAGTCTTTCTTGAAACTTCAGTACATTGTTCTCAAACTTGAACCCCGGTCTCGGTTTAGACTCTCTTTCTTCGATGATTTTTTCAAGAAGTCATCCAATTGCTGTTTCTCTTTAACTTCTTCAATCAAGGCTGGTTGAGCAGAAATAGCAGCTAAGGTTCCACCTTGTTCCTTCAAAACAATTTCAATCTCAGACTTTTCAAGGTCACAAAGCAACTCCTTCTGTCCAGTCAGCAAACAGGCTAAGTTCCAATCGATTTTCGGCTCAAAGCATCGGCAACGGTATTGGCTTTCCCGGATGGTACAGAATCTGTAGGTCATAATCTTTGATCAGTTCAAGCCATCTCCGCTGTCTCATATTCAGTTCTTTCTGTGTGAAGAAGTATTTCAAACTCTTGTGGTCGGTATATACTTCACATGTTGCCCCATACAAATAGTGACGCCAAATTTTCAATGCAAAAACCACTGCAGCAAGTTCCAGATCATGGGTTGGGTAATTCTTTTCATGCGGTCTCAACTGTCGGGAAGCATAAGCAATAACTCTCCCATTCTGCATTAAAACACATCCCAAACCCTTATGAGAAGCATCACTAAAACACAGTATAACCATCCGTACCTGAAGGTAGAGTCAAAACCGGTGCAGTCACAAGTCGGGTTTTCAACTCTTGAAATGCTGATTCCCTCTGGTCAGTCCAGTCAAATGATATCCCCTTCTGTGTCAACTGAGTCAGTGGTAAGGCAATCTTGGAGAAATCTTTGACAAATCTTCTGTAATATCCAGCCAATCCCAAAAAGCTTCGGACTTCGGTCACATTTGTTGGTCTAGGCCAGTTTCACTACAGCTTCAATTTTCTGCGGATCAACAGAAATTCCATTTTGCTAACAACATGCCCCAAAAACATAACATGATCAAGCCAAAACTCACATTTAGACAGTTTAGCATACAGTTTCTGTTCTCTTAAGGTTTGTAGGGCAAGTCTCAGATGGTGCTCATGCTCTTCAACAGTCTTAGAATAAATCAGTATGTCATCAATAAATACTACAATGAAATCATCAAGGTATGGTTTAAAAATTCTGTTCATAAGGTCCATAAATGCAGCAGGGGCATTCGTGACTCCGAACGGCATAACTAAAAATTCATAATGGCCATACCTTGTTCTAAAAGCGGTTTTATCAATGTCTTCTGGTTTAACTTTCAGTTGGTGATATCCCGATCTGAGATCAATCTTGGAAAACACTTGTGCACCCTGTAACTGGTCAAATAAATCATCAATACGTGGCAATGGGTATTTATTTTTCACAGTTACCTTGTTCAGTTCACGATAATCAATGCACAGTCTCAGTGAGCCATCTTTCTTCTTTACAAACAAAACAGGTGCACCCCACGGTGATGTACTGGGTCTGATAAACTTCTTGTCTAACAGTTCCTACAATTGTACTTTCAATTCCTTCAGTTCAGTTGGAGCCATTCTGTAAGGAGCTTTAGATATTGGTTGTGTACCCGGAACTACATCAACGGTGAATTCAATCTCCCTGTCAATCAAATCCCCTGGTAGATCATCTGGAAATACATCTGGGAATTCTCTAACTATAGAAATGCAATTCACATCAGTTTTAACATCATTACTAGCAGATACAGTCAGTACAGAACACAGATATCCTTTACACCCCTTCCTAATCAGTTTAACAGCTTTCACAGAAGAAATCAGATATGGAGGAGGCACTACTCCAACCCCATCAAATACAAATTCAGGTAAACCCGGTGGACGGAAAACAACTTGCTTGGTCACACAATCGATAGTAGCATGATATTTTTGTAACCAATCCATCCCCAATATTACATCAAAATGATCGATATTCAATGGCAGTAAATCAATAAACAGATGCATATCCCCAACAATAATCTCACAAGCAGGATACATATATGCACATGTCATGGATCCCCCGATAGGTGATGATACGGCTAACAAGTAATTCATAGGTTCTAAGGGTCTATTCAATTTCCGCGAAAAAGCATGTGACACATAAGAATGTGTAGACCCCGAATCAATCAGTACATATGCATTTTGAGCACAGATAGAGAGGATACCTGACACAACGGTTTCGGTATTTTGCACGTCTCCCGGTACTAGGGCAAACACTCGGCCCTGCCTCACAGGCTCTTTCCCGGTAGCTTTGGGGTTAGGCTTTGGTGCTACATTTGCTGCTGCTGCGCTCGGTGTAGCTTTACTACTAACTGGTGGAGCAGAAGGGCAGTCTTTAATCCTGTGGCCCACCTTGCCACATCTGAAACAGGCTCCCGTTATGTTGTGACAAACTCCTTTGTGCTTGTTGCCACATGTAGAGCAGGGTGGAATGAATCCACTCCCTTGGCTGGGGCTAGTTGTTGACCCCGTATTCTGTTTCTTGGTGGCAGGGTTATGCTTGCCTTTCTTGAATTTGAAACCCTGTCTTTTACCATGCCATTCAGTTGTGGGTGTTTCAGTTTTCAGTGCTTCAATATTTGATTCGGCCATCAAGGCCCTGTCAAGAACACCCACATAAGTTGGCAATTTCAACATGTTGACTCGGTCAAGGATAGCAACATTCAGGCCGCCTTCAAATCTCCTGGCCTTCTTGTATTCAGTATCCACCATATGTGGTGCATATCGAGCAAGTCCGGTAAACTTTGTTTCATATTCAGCAACTGACATTGTGCCCTGTTTTAACTGTTCAAATTCAGTGACCTTCCTGTCCCTAACACACTGAGGGAAGTACTTTTCGAAGAAGGCTACTTTAAACTGAGCCCAAGTCATAACTGTATTATCATCACGAGTAAGCATCCACCACCTTCTCGCCTCTTCTTGCAAGGTGAAGGTAGCTAACAGTACTTTGTTTGCCTCCGAGCACGGAAACACTTCAAACAGTTTCTCAGTCTCCAAAACCCATGCTTCAGCCTTCAATGGTTCGAGGCCTCCCCGAAAGGATGGCGGTTTCAACTTGCTGAATTTATGAGTCAGTGCAATAATGTCCACCTCATTAGCATTCACATTCTGTACATTCTGTTCCGGTTGCACCGGAGGAGGAGGAGGTGGGGGCTGTTGGTTCAGTTGTTGATCTAGTCTTTCCATTATCAGTCCCATCATTTGTTCAAGTCTGGCCATTCTGGCCTCAGAGGATGAGGATTCAGTTTCATTTGCAGTGTTTGCGTTATCCATTTCACTATAAGCAGTTATAACAGTTATCATTATAAGCGGTTGTGTAATTAAACAGTTTAACATTTAAGCACACACTTTTCAAGTTCATGAGATGCCCTAATTGCTTTTCTAGGACACCCTATAGCTCATTTGGACACGTGTGTGCGGTATAACTCGTGATAAGTATCGCTCTGATACCACTCTGTCACGACCCAAACCCGGCCCTATGGGTTTAGCACCGTAACCGGCCAGTAATCCGAGATTACCGAAGGCCTGCTTAACAGTAATACAGTATAACAGAGTTCAGGGCCTGGCGGAAGCCAATACAGTAAATAACTAGTGTCCATTGAGCTGTGAAAATCTGTATGCCAAAAATATTTTCCATGCATTCATACAGTTCAGAACAGTACAGTCTATATACCATCTATACGATCATAAACAAACATTCAGTACGGGGACCTAATCCCTCGATAACAGTACAGTAAATATTCAGTCTATATAATCCGCTCGGTCATTACAAAACAGTGAGACAGTACAAAAAGGGGAAATACTAAAACACCCCTAAGCCTTAGCATAACAGGCTCGGAACCTCGCAGTGAGGCACATTGGCTGGCTTGACAAAACTGGGACTTTACCCCGCGTCTAGCTTTGATCCGGTGCCTGTACACCTACATATATATATATGAGCAGTGAGCTAAAGCCCAGTGATTAACATAATGTATAAAGAGGTTAAGAATGTAATGTCCTTACAGTAATGAAAACAGTTCATTAAACAGTATTTCAGTCTTTCAGTCAGAACAGTTATACAGTCTTATGTGGTACATCCATTAGCATAACAGTAAACAGTAGGTCTTAAAGACCGAACAGTAATGATGGCCAGTCATTCAGTAAACAGTATGGTTCCACAAGGGAACCGACAGAGATCTCTGTAACAGTACGGTCAGTAACAGTAGGTGCTAAGGATGCCACAGTACAGTTCAGAAATAAAGGACATACATTCATTCAGTAAATAATTACATTTCAGTAAACAGTTCAGTTGCAGTTCCATTCAGTAGACAGTTCAGAAGATAATTAGATAACCATTTTTGAACATATCTTTATACAATTGTTACTCACAGTGTTCTGGGCTATCAGTAGCTAGCGCGTCTCCTCGGAATGCCAACCCTATACAGTCAACAGATTGAACACACTCTAAGTTTAACAGTTGGGAAGTATAATAATTAACTCCCTACTAGGCCTCGGTGTGTTCTACATCTATAGCCTCATTAAGATGTCTTAAACTAGGCCTAAGAATGCTTAGGATGGAATGAGGATGCGAAAATACACTTAGAAAAACAATTCCAGAAATTTCAGTGAAACAAGGCCTCCGCTCGAGCGGACAAGCAAAACAAGGGTCCCCGCTCGAGCGTCAGATTCCCCGCTCGAGCGTGACACACAATCCTCCGCTCGAGCGTACATTCCTTCGCTCGAGCGGACTGATGAACAGTACAAGATGCTGGATGCTCGATTTATCCGCTCGAGCGCGCATTACTCCGCTCGAGCGGACTGCAACACAGGTCAAAAATACTGGGAGCTTGATTTCCCCGCTCGAGCGGCACTTCCTCCGCTCGAGCGGAAGGCAAAAATCTGGGAAACCCAGATTCGAACTCCAAGTCCAAAACCCAGTTTTCAAACACCAAAATCGATCCTCTTGGGCCCATTTTCTGGAAAACTCTTTAAAACACCTAATGTTACTTGATTCCAAGCTCAATTTGTAAAGTCAAAGCCCAAGGGGAGTTTAATCAAGCTCATTCCCAAACCAATTTTCAAGAATGTGTATGAACAACATTCAAACATGACATGCATGCATTCAAACCAATTTAAAGCTCCAATGTGATGCTCTAATGAGCTCAATACTTTGAAAACAAGATGAAAACATGGATTTGTACATGCTTATGAACATGCATGTGGTATTTAACCATGAAATCAACTCCAAACTCACTAAATTCTACATGCATGTAATAATTAGACTTCAATCTAATATGCTAAGCTTAAAACATGACTTAGCTCTACTATGAGGCATGAATCATGCAAGAACAAGTTTAAACTCAACAATGAGAAGGTCAATGGCCTACCTCAAGTCTTGTATTCAAGGTCTATGGGCTCAATTAGCAACCACACTTCAATTTCTTCAAGATTTCAAGCCAAAACAACAAGAACAATTCTCTCTCTCTCTCTCTCTCTAAATTCGGCTGTGATGCTCAAATGTGGCTGATGAAATGTTGATTAAGTGTTTTGTATATGGCTCAAATATGATGAGTAGTGGCCACTAAGTGGTCTAAGTGTGAATAAGTCAAACTTGCCCATTAATTCAATATTTAATCTAATTTAATCATACCTAATCGCTTTTTAGATAAATATACCATAAAATCCCATAAATCACGATGATCATGAAACAGTAATCGTTTTCCGATTCGGCCGCGGATAAGGCCTTCAATTAACAGTTTAAACACAAAACATGAACAGATAATCAAATAGATCAAACAGATAGAAATGCAATACAATAGATAAACTCAATCAATTCAGTTTCAATTTCGGTCAGCCAGTTCAGTAATTTATTCAGTTCACTTATCAGTCATAATCAGTTCCGTTTAACAGTAATCGCTGGTTAGTAACGAGGGTTGTTACACAAAGTCAACAAGGCCTATCAAACTTAATAGATAGCTCATAAAATAGACTACTACCTAAAAACCAAATACTAAGCCTAAGCCCAACAATAATTCCACTACTACTTAGTACAACCCCTATAACGACGGGGAAATCAATACCATCATAAAAGATAAATTTTTTTCGATAAGAGTTGAAGCTGAAATTTTTGCCACCAAAAATGTTAATCAGTAGGTTTATAGTTTCATTTAAACATGTCAAGCCTTGATTCCAAGCCCCATTTCAATTTTTTTTATTCCACTCAAGTTGTGGTCAAATTTTTCTGCTTATACTCCATATCAGATTGAACAATATTATGAAGTCATGAATTTTAATGTGAAATTTGTGCTGAATCATCAAACTAAAATTGGAATTAAAGTTAAGAATTCACATTACTGAAATTATGGAGACCAAAATAAAATTTAAGTCAAATTACAAGATTTAAAGGTGTAATTTATCCAACTTTCTAAATACATAAAATTATTCAAATTAGTTGTATATATAATAAGGGATTTTTATTCATAAATCCATTTTAGAGTTGTTATAACCCATTAGGTCCACTAAGGAATATTATAACCTGATTAGTCGCATAAACTTTTCTTTTTATTCCATAAGGTCCATTTTTCTAATTTAATATGCTTTCTTGGACTATTTTGCCCCCGTATATATATATATATATATATGTACAGTGTTAATACGTATTACGTGTCGGTTTCTTCACTAATTCAGTTTGGCAGTTTCTATTTTACGCTTTTCATCATCAATCCAATTCCGAGAGATACGTTTATGTTTTGCATGCTCGTTCCAAGGATTGGTTGTGCTAGGATTTCATTCTTTCTGTTGTAGTCTGGTTCTGTGGTTTGCGAGTGAAGACGACAAAGAGGAAGGTGTTCGGTTGTCACATTTTCCGGACTATAACTAGTTCAAATCAGTTTTTTTCGACTTTGTGGACGATTGTAGGATTGCATGATTAAGGTTAGTATCAATTTGGTTATGAATACATGTTCAGTTTATGGTTTCATTCGTATAATGGATCAGATGCTTTGTTTTTTGATTGATATGGATTGGATGCTCTGTTTTTTCAATTATATGCATTTTACGTGGTCCTGTGGAGGGGAGTTCATTCATATTATGTGAAGAATGTGTAGTTCTCATTTTACTTTGATGTATACGTAATGAGGCTCTTTGTGGATGATTTGATTATCAGTATATATATCAATGTGAATGTTCGCATTTTGTTAATGTAGAATATGTGAAGAATGTGGATGTTCTCATTTTAAATTGATGTTTGCTTAATGAGGCTCTGTGAAGATTGTTAATATTATGTGAAGATTGTTGATGTTCTCATTTTACTTTGATGTTTGCTTAATGTTGACATCTTGTTAATATCAATGTGAATGTTCACATCTTCATATTATGAATTATGGATTTAGCACTTGAACTGTACACGTAGTCATTTATTTTTTGTACAATGTGAATTTTCATGTTGATTTTGATTAAATGTGTAGTTCTCATTTTACTTTGATGTATGCATAATAAGGTTCTCTGTGGATGATTTGATTATCAGTATATATATCAATGTGAATGTTCACATTTTGTTAATGTGGAATATGTGAAGAATGTAGATGTTCTCATTTTAAATTGATGTTTGCTTAATGAGGCTCTGTGTGTGTGATATAATTCAGAGTGTATATGTCAATGTAAATGTTGACATCTTGTTTATATTATGTGAAGATTGTTGATGTTCTCATTTTACTTTGATGTTTGCTTAATGTTGACATCTTGTTAATATCAATGTGAATGTTCACATCTTCGTATTGTGAATTATGGATTTAGCACTTGAACTGTACACGTAGTCATCTATTTTTTGCACAATGTGAATTTTCATATCGATTTTGATTACTGTTCATTGTTGTGTTTTTGTTTTTTTAGGAGATGGATACCTTTATGCTGTTGGTGTGTACATATGGTTGTAGTACAACTGTAATAAATGTTGCCCGCGCAATGTGTTATTCTCGTTTGGTGGAGTGTTTGTGTGAGAAATGGGATGAGTTGTCTGCTGGTTCTATTTCATTGTTCTGTAAACTACCTGGGTTTAATAAGTGTGATTTGGACAATGAGGAAGAATTTCAGAACATGTTACTGCTTGCTAAATCAATGGGGGTACAACATGTAGAAGTTGTGGTTGAGTTGAAAAGTGATATTGGTCAGTCAAGTAGTTTGGGATTGCTGCGTGTGGGGGTTGAGGAAGAAATTGATGCACTACGGAGATTTTGCCACCATAAGGAGAAGGTGTTGTTGTTAGCCCTTTGGGCAAATGGTATTACGCATGTGGGATAATGGTTTGTTGGAGGTGCACAAGAATTTCGCGACGTTTTATGTAAGTATGCCATCCAATGTGGGTTTAAGTTTACATACGTGAAGAACGAGACAACAAGAGTTACTGCTGTGTGTGCGATGCGGGAGAAGAGGGGCAGCTTGTGGGCTATACATTGTAGAGCACAACGAGCAAATGATTTTTTCTACATCAAGAGGTTTAGTGATGTGCATACTTGTGGTACGGGTGTCCGAACATCGAAGAATCCGTGAGTTAGTTCGGATTTGGTGTCGAGTACCATATCTGAAATTGTGAGGGACAAGCCGTTGACTCAGCCGTGTGAGGTGGTGACTATTTTGAAGAGGGATTATGGGCTAGATATGAGTTACCATGTCGTATGGTTGGGTGTGGAGAAAGCAAAGGCTGGTGTTCATGGAGATCCTCGTTATCGTTTGAGCAGCTGCGGTGGTATTCGGATGCCGTGATGCGGTACAATCCGGGGAGTTATGTCAATATTAACTATGATGCGAGTAGTCAACAGTTTTGTCGTTTTTTTGTGTCATTCGCTGCGTGTATTTTTGGGTTCAATGCTTGTCGGCCTTTATTATTCCTGGATGGAACATTCCTCAAAGGAAAGTACAAAGGTCAGCTACTTGCGGCAACGGCGAAAGACGGAAACAGTGGTGAGTAGTTTTTTTTTAGCTGTCTATTCATGTCAATATTCACTCTGAGCAGCATAGTCTGGACAAAAGAGTGATTGGTAAATTATAAGTAATGTGAACATTGACATTAGCATGCACTGATGTGAATGTTCACATCTGTGTATGCTAATGATAGTAATGTGAACATTCACATTATCACACACTGATGTGAATGTTTACATCAGTGTATACTAATGTTAGTTGATCCATTAATGAACAGTACTGTGAATATAAACATTGTCAGTGACTCAACAATCAACAATGAATTATTAATGGTCGTTAATGTGAATGTTCACATCGTTGATGTTTACGAACTTGAATCCAAAAATAACAATAGTAAATAGGGCAATGTAGATATGAACATTCACATGACCTGTTTCGTTTATACTGTTTTCTATTCACTTTGGAATATTGTGAACAGTTGTGTATTGGTGTTGTGTTGTAGGTCTGTTTCCTGTTGCATTTGCGATTGTTGATTCAGAGACCACGGCTAATTGGTCGTGGTTCTTGCATGAACTTGGGAAGGTTGTTGATGGGAAGCGCCATGTTACTTTTATTTCGGATCGTAATCTTAGTTGTTAGAAGCTATGCCAAAGGTGTTCCCATCGGCTCATCACGGTTATTGCTTACAACACTTGAAGAGCAATTTAAGAGACCGGATGAAAGGAATTGATAATGGATTTAGGGATCACCTAGTAAGTAGTTTGGGTGACTGTGCCTACGAGCCAACTGTGGTAAGGTTCCATGAAAAGCTTGCAAAATTAAAAGAGGAGGGTAAACAACGAGCTCATAATTTTTTCAAGGACTTGGCACCTGAGCACTGGGCAAATTCATACGTCAGGTAATAATAGTTTCCTAAGGTGTTCCATTTGTGAAGTTTAGAATGGTAACGATGTGAATTTTCAGTTTAGAATGGTAACAATCTTCGAATTGTGTTTCATGTTCAATGTAAATGATGTGAATGTTCACATCTGCTAATGATGACTGATGTGAATGTTCACATCTGTTAATTTGTCAAATAGTCATGCAATGTATTACAGATTTGAATGTTGACACGCGTCATATTTTGTTGTTGTTGTTAACATTCACATCTGTCTATCATTTAAGTTGACAACATAATAAGCATATAATGTGAACATTCACATTATTATAAACTGGTAGCAGATGTGAACATTCACATTGTTATACCCTGATGTGAATATTCACATCAGTGTATACTAATGTCAGTACTGTGAATGTTCACATCTGTCAACGTGAATGGTCAGACCTGTTAAATTCCGTATTGTACAATGTTTGTGATATTGTGCAGGGGCATGCGTTATGGGGAGATGACATCCAATGCGGCAGAGTCATTTAATAACTGGATTAAAGACACACGTAATCTTCCTATCACTCAAATGGTGGACACAATTCGTACTCAGTTGATGCGGCAAATGTCTGCACGGCGTGACCAAGCAAACAAATGGAATGAGCTTATTTGTCCGACATTCGAAACAAGGCTTATGGATTCGTTCAATGACAGGAGGTCTTGGCAAGTTAGCAAAGCCAACGAGGATGTGTTTGAAGTTCATTCGATACCATCTGTTACAGTTGATGTTGCGAGGCGTACATGTTCTTGCTTCAAATGGCAAATCAGCGGATTCCCATGTCACCATGCTGTTATTGCCATTCAGAAGAGCCGCTACAATCTCAATGATTGTGTGGAACATTACTTTCATGTAGAGACATATCGTGCAGCCTATTCAGAAGCCATATTCCCTATACCATCGGTGGAGAAGCCGCCTTTTGATCCCACGGACTTCACTATATACCCGCCAACTGTGAAAAGACCACCCGGAAGGCCGAAGAAGAATAGAATCCCATCAAGGGGTGAGAAACTGAAGCAAATAAGGTGCGGGAGATGTGATAAGTTGGGGAGCCATAATCAGAAATCATGCATAGAGTCGATATAGGATGTACCTTTTTTCATTTCAACATTGTATTTTACATTGGATTCTTATATTTATTTTTGAAATAAGATTGTGTTGTGTTGGCAAACATTGGGTTGCAATAAGATTATGTTGCGTTGGCGAACATAATAATGCATTAGTATTTGATTTGTGTTTTATTTTCACTTTTTTAAGGTACCAATCTGACATTTATGTTGGTTGTGTTTTGGATGAATGCATGATGTTAACATTCACACTTGTGTAATATAATCACATTATGTGAATGTTCACATTGTTGAACTTTCAAACATTTCTGTGGTGGGAATGTTCACATTGTTGTTACTGTTAACAGCATCAAAGTAGATGACATGAATGTTTACATCAATGTAACCATTCACATCATCAACTCATAAGATGTGAATATTCATGACATCATTGTTGCCATTCGCATAATCAGAAGTTATGATGTGAATATTCACATCATCAAATTATTAGATGTGAATATTGACTTGTGTTAAGAAATATCATACTCACACCTGTCATATTGTGTTACATGAACACTTTAAACAATATTCATATCCATGTAGTATGGTTTAACACAGAAGAAAGTGTACGATCATTCTGTGATGTGAACATTCACATCATGTCATGTGTATCCCAAAAAAAAAAAGAAAATACAATCTCAATGTGCATGACTAACACAAAATAGGCCTGAAAATGCATATACATATATTGACTGAAAAATATCTGTACAAGCAGTGATATAGACTTGATTTACAATTAAGCTAGTCTGCTCCAATATAAAAAATCTATTGACACTAAATTGTCTTAAATGTGGGTCTTAAATGTGGATAATAGATTTGGGTAACAGTGATAGGTGGACAACCCCCACCTATAGGTTTTCACATTGCACTGTCTTTATGTGGTTCAGAAAAAGGTGTACTAATGAGTCTCTTATTTGGCACCATTCATAGCGAGCTAGGCTGGCAACAATGTCTTCACGGTATACATGTGCCCTCATGATGTAACAAATTGCAGGCCCGTAATCCACCCTGAAAATGCAAACTTGTTGTTAGATTTTGAAATTTAGGTGGGTAATGGTTGTGGAACATGTGCAGAAATCGATTTTAGGCTTACAAATTTGATGTTTGCTGAGGACAGATGTCCACTGATATGATTGTTTTCGAAGTATTTTGGCTTGATAAGTTGGTCCATAATGGTGATGATGGTCCAATGTTGTGCACCAAAGCTGTGATGTAGTCCCTCTACCAACAATGAAATTTCATATTAGGCACCAACCAACATAGGGCATACGTCCAAGTTCAAATATTACACATCATGACAAGTATTATTTTTGTCAGCCACTTACCAGTATTTGTGCTTTGTCAATATGTGGGTCATGTATGCCTTCTCTTGGGCGCAGTGAGTTATAATGCCTCCATGCATTCTCTTTCACATCGTACACAACAATTGTCCAGTGGAAGTTGTCGTGTATTGGGAAGATTAAGAATCTCTGGCCTTGATACTCCTTGATGTGTACATCAATCAGTTTATTCCTCTTGTGGGGGGGGGGGGGGATACTCTTGCATGATTTTCTGCACACAAAGGGCATACAATGATGTACTAAGTATTTATATCAATGTTTGATGTTACTGATGTGAATGTTTACATCTGCTAATGGGGAGTCATGTCACTGATGTGAATGTTCACATCTGCTAATGGTGAGTGATACTACTGATGTGAATGTGTTAATGTGAGTGATACTACTGATGTGAATGTTCACATCTGTTAATGTGAGTTATATTACTGATGTGAATGTTCACATGTGCGTATCATTTAAGTTTAACAACATAATAAGCATATAATCTTCAATGCGAATGATGTTAATATTCACATCTGTCAATGTGAATCTTCTCAAAGGTCATTTTATGTTGTTGTTAACATTCACATCTGCCTATTATTTAAGTTAACAATATAAGCATATAATGCTGAGATGAACATTCACATCTATTGAAACATAATCAAAATTAAAGTCTAGTGGTTACCAAACATGTTCTTATAAAGATGAATGATGAATCCTCCAAACTTGGGTTGACTAGCCCTTGTAGTTCAAGTAGAATTTCACCATAAGCATCTATCACCTGCAGAACCAGAGGGGTGGCAGTACATTATTTGCAGTGTCTTTACTGTGCGTGCTTGCGTGCGTGTGTGCGTGTGTGTGTGTGTTTGTACACATTTACAGTTGCCATACGTTGTTGGTTATTGATTCTTCCTTGATGATGTGTATGATGTCATCAAAATACACATCTTTAGTTTTGAGTCCCCTCGCCACACTAGCAACCTGTGCATTGTGATTACAGAAAACGTTAATGTCAACATTGCACATTTATGAAATGATCTAATTTATTAAGTATGTATGTGAACTGAACATGAGCAAAAAAAAAAACAATTGGGGATATGTAAGATCACTTACTCATCACCGCCGTTCTTGTGCAAATTTTGGACTTTTTGCTTGTTGAGTTTGTTCATGTTAGCCCAGACCTTCAGTTTGTTGTTCAAGGTTAACTTCTTGGGCTTTGTTGGCTGCTTTTTTGGTGGTTGCTTGTCTAAATCTTGTGCAATTTGGACTGCATGTGATTGCTCTTCAGCTCCCTCTTTCCCTTTCTTCTGACCAGGCAGGTTGGGGTATTCAAACTCGTCCAACCTGTGTTCTTTCCTTACCTTCTGCTGTATGCGCTTTACCCTCGATGGGGGGCTGATAATGTGTTCCAATGCTGCAGTGGGATGCTTGTTAAGGCTGTCATGAGCCTTTTGTGCTTCAACTTGAGTGATGATGTGGATGGACTGATCGTCAAAAAGGTCTTGAAGTATTGTTTTTTCACATTCTAAGTTGATGACCAACTTTGTCAGCCGCTGAATTTCTGTATCTTTCCACTCCATGCAAGTCTTCACGTCCATGTCCACATTGGATGCGCCCGATTGGTTAAATAGTTTGGCTTCAAGGACAGTAATCACCCTTGCCCTCAACTCCCATGATTCTTCCAACTGTTTGTATTTTGCTTCACATTGTCGTACAAGACCCCAAGCTTTTTGGTTTTCTTTTATGAGTACTTCCACAATGTCAGGATCAGTTGGTTGTGCTATGATGATTCCTTCCTCAGCATTGGGGGTGCTACAGTTGGGGTTGATATAATGTCCAACATCATTCAGGTCCATTGCATCGACAGAAAATGCATCCCTGTCATCACTGCGTTGACTGTCTTTGCTTTGATCCTCATTGCTTTCATCTTTCTTTGCTACTACACTTGACAAAATCTCAGGTTTGGGCTCCACATCCAATTTTGTATGACGGTACATCTTCGCTTCAGTTGGTGATGCCATTAGCTCGCCACCATATACCTGAATTTGGAGACAGTATGTTAGTTAGATAGTTCCTCGTCTCACTATGTGAATAGGCACAATATATTTGGTTGTACTTCTACCTCATTTAAACCCAGCTTAGCCAAAGATATGGACTTCATGTTACTATGTAAGGCTGTGAGGTCCCACTTTACGCATCGCGGAATGGCATTGGGGTTGCGGGGTTGTAAGATTGTTGTATGCTCACACAGCCAGTACTGAAACAAATAACAAATATCAGTGATTTGAATGTTCACATCAATTAACATTGATGTGAATGTTTACACCACTGGGGCATTAATGTGAATGTTTACATCAATTAACACTGATGTGAATGTTCACATCTGCTAATGGGGAGTCATGTTAGTGATGTAAATGTTCACATTTCCTAATGGTGAGTGATACTACTGATGTGAATGTTCACATCTGTTAATGTGAGTGATATTACTGATGTGAATGTTCACAACTGTTAATGTCAGTGCTATTACTGATGTGAATCACTACTAGAAAAGGGAGCTTTAGCCACAGAACTTTTTGCGACGGTTTAAAAATCGTCGCAAAAAGCAAGTATTTGCGACGGCAAATGAAGCCGTTGCGAAATTTTTTGCGACGGACTGATTTCCGTTGCAAAAGCTACACATTTGAGACGGATAAAATAATTCGTCGCTAATAGTATTTGTTGAGACAGAAAATGACTGTCGCTAATAAATGAGCAAAAAGACATTATCATTAGCGACAGAAACAAATTGTCCGTCGCAAAAGGGTCCATCAGTTGTAACAGATACTAAACCGTGGCAAAAGAAAATAATTAAAATGACATAGTTTTATGTTTTTGTGCATCTGTTTGTCCATCACAAATAATACAAGCCCAAACTCCCCTTATTTCATTCTTACGCTATATCTGTTCCTCCCATTGGCGTCGCCTCACTCTGCCATCCTCCCACCGGTGTCACCCCACTCTGCCATCCTTTGACGCCGTCGTCTTCCCACCGACGATCATTGAAGAAGAAAGTGTAGCAAAGCCCAATCAGAGCTATCTAAGGTTCTCTCTCTCTCTCTCTCTCTCTCTCTCTCTCTCTCTCTCTATGAAAAGATCATGTAGATTTCTGTATTTTTTCTGTGTGATTTAGTTTGATCTTTCACATTTGGAGATCAGGTCTTTTCTTATTCCATTCGATTTGATTTGTTGAATCCTGAATTTTATTTTATTTTGAATAGTTCAATAATTACTAGTTTTCTTTTTTGGAACCCCAGATCCTTGTTGTTGAAGCCCTAGGTCAGCGAATCTCTGTTTTGAATCAAGTTCCTTCAATTTTTTCTCAATCGACAGTTGACGATCTCAGACAGTTTCTCTTGTTTCTATTGTTCCACCTTTTAGTTTGAAATTCATGTTGAAATTTTCTGCTAAGTATCTAAATTGAATTTATTCTGATGCGAAGGAATTTCTGAATTGTAATATCTGATTGGCCAAGGGAAGGGGATTAAAATTTATACCTCTCTTTCATGTTGTCTTCTAAGCATAAAACATAGATGTTCATCTATAAAATGTTAAAAAATGAGCCACAAATTTTAGTTCTTGTGTAAAGCACACTTATGAAAAAGGGTTTATTGTATGAGGTTTGAATTCCATGCCCATTCTCTTTACCTCTTCCTCCAAACAATCAATTCTTTACTAAAACCTTCACTACTTATATATTCTTTTCTTCTTTTTTAAGATTAGGGATCTGTTTTGTGATATATTTTGTATAAACGGTTTTGTGTTTCTTTTTGCATTTATTCCTACAGAATCTATGTCGTTCTGATATCTACATATTAAGGGTTGTCTTAGAAGTGTTGACCACTGGTCTAATATTAAAAGTGTATATTATTCTAAACACATTGAGAGCTTATGGGGCACTTGTTGAATTGTTCAAGCATATATGTGTTTGACTCATACCATCATGGTGTAGCTCTTATATAACCAACACTGGACTTACTTCCTAACCCCAACCCCCCAAAAGAAAATCATAAATACTATAATAAGGTTTTATCTGATGATCGATTGAACTAAGGTTGCTGATTTTTAAATTTTCAGCTGTGGACTTCTTCACCCAGGTGAACTTGCTGTATGGTACCCTCACAGAGTTCTGCACTCCAGAAAACTGTCCTACAATGACTACAGGCCCCAAGTATGTCTTAGTAATCATCTGCTTTATTTCAACTTTACAGAAAATCAGTTTTGGACATTCAGATTGAAGGAAATAAATTATTGAATATTTACTTCTGTATGTCTTACACAAGTTCAACTACCACTATTATGTTATCAATGAGGCCTTTCATGCATTTTAAGTTCTGTAATTTGTTTCCCTATGTTTTCGTTATATGGTTGCAACGTTTTATTTTGCGATACCAAAACCATACCTTCTAGACTCACAGGAAAAATGGTCTTTCCTAAGTAGAAAACACTGATTCGGTGCACAATACTTCATTTGCCACTATGCCTTTTTTCAAGAACTTGATCTTGGTTGCCGAAAGTTTGAAAAGTTACAAAAAAGAGTTTTCTTTGGGTGGAGACGAGAATAAATTCAAGCACCAATTTTTTAAATTTTTTTTTTATTAGCATGTTTGAAGCTTCAATTTTATTGAATGGGAAGCAATATCTTTGCCTCAAAAAGATTGGTATATTGGGTAGCAATTTTTTTTTATAGATTTGTTTTGGTGAGTGGTAGAAAAAATTAAGTTTAGGTAGAAACTTCATGGGCCTTTTTGAAAGCAATAAAAAATGATGTGTTTTATGGAAGAGGTTTGGTTTAAAGTGAGAATAGGGAGGTTTGTAGCTAAACCTGCTCCAGCATAGTGGTGAAGATCCCTTTAATGGAGGCATTTCCACACCTTTTCAAGGTTTCATTGAACATAGAAGAGTTGGTGAAGAATCTGAAGATGAAGGGGAAAACATGAGCTGGAATATGGTTTTTTGAGGACTTTGCATGATTAGGAATCATGAAAAAAAATGTTGTTTTTTTCAGAAACTATCCGAGTCCAGGACATCCCAAGGAAACAATGAAAAAAGTGAAAATGTAAAGGGTCATATTCTCTTGTTTCAGACAGTTTCTTTGTTTTCTGATTGTTATCCAGAAAACACAACATTAAGCCTTGAGCCTTGAACCTTCATGGGCATGGAGAACCTTATTCTACTTTTCCATGATTTCTTGAACAACTTAGTGTGACAATTGAATGGTTACCAACATTGCACAGTTCTATAAATTTCTAGTTCCTGATTTGCAGGTATGAGCACAAATGGGCAGATGGTGTACAAATCAAGAAACTAATTGAAGTTTCAGCTCCAAAATATGTTGAATATTTGATGGACTAGATTGAAGGTCAATTAGATGATGAATCCATATTTCCTCAAAAGATTGGTAATAAATGCCTCATATTATGTTCTGAAATTCTGATATTTCGCCCGGTTGTATGTTGAACAAAATTGTTGATATTTGTATTTTGCCCAGTTGGGGGTTTGTTATGTTCCCTTCAGAGCTTATGCTTATTCTTTATTCTAAATTTTGTAGGTGCCCCTTTTCCTCTGAATTTCAGGGAAGTAGTGAAAACTATATTCAAACGCCTGTTCCACGTTTATGCTCATATTTACCACTCTCACTTTCAGAAGATCGTAAGTCTTAAAGAGGAGGCCCATCTAAATACTTGTTTCAAGCATTTTCATACTATTTACCTGTGTAAGTGTGCTTCAAATCTTGAGACAATTTTGTGTTCTTTGTTCACTTTCCAGGATACTCTTTTTTAAATTTTCCGTCTTCCTATACCATTGGCTTGAACTTTGTTTCTCCTTAAATATTATGGTTTTCATTTTTTTTTTAGATTGGCAATACTGAACATCTTCATTTCTCTATTATCTGCAAAACTCTTTTGCTCTTGTTCTGTGATATCAAGATTTTTACTTACTTTGTTGGTGTTACAGTTTTCTGCAACTTAAATTTCTGTTCTATAATGATTCTATCCTAGCGATGGATTTGTGCCTCATATAAGGCTTTATATGACATCCAAACTTGACATAAAGATTGCTGATTTGCACTTTTTACCATGGTTCTTGCATTGAAAGTTTCATTGATTGCATACATACATACCAATCATGATCATATCTGTCTCTCCAACACGGTTGCCCTAGGTTCAAACAGTTCATGTTGGTCCTTGTCATGGTTTTAAATAATAGTATCAGGATAGATATTGATATTAGCGATGCAGTTATTATCGGCCATTTGAGGACAAATAAAGGTTACCTGTAATGATTAGAAGATACATCCTGATAAAAATAAGATATAATCCTATTTCCAACCATTTGCAATTTATCTCTATGCCTCAGTTACATGGTTCTAGTTAGTTATTTTTAACCATGTGAGGAACTATGCTTTTAATTTTTGGAAGAACAAGGGATTGAGGGAGGTACTGTCTACTACCACCGGTTTTATATTTTTCTTATTTGATTGTGTGGAAAGTAGTACTAATGTTGTTGAGGATGGACCCTGGTTTTTTGGGGGGCACTTTCTTGTACTGAAAAAGTGGCACAATATGATGAAATTATCTATAAGGAAAGGCTTGATAGAATTCTGATTTGGATTAAGTTGTTTAACATTCCTTTAGAATATTGGGATGATGATGGGCTTAGTAGGATTGTTAGTGCTAGAATTTCATTTGCTAAAACATGTATGGAAATAGGATTGGATTCTTCTCTTCCTACTGATTTTCTAATCAAATGTGAAGATCAGAGTGTTGAGATTGGGGTTGAATACCTATGGACTCCATCCAAGTGCTCAAAATGTAAAGTCTTTGGGTATATGGAAGACAAATGCATCAAAACTCAAGTGGAGAATTTGTCCAAAGAAAAACAGCAAAATGTGAAGCAAGAAAGGGAAGAAGACTGGAGGCTTAATGTTGCTCGAGGTAAAAGAAAAATGGGAGACCCTCTTGAGGTGGCTGTTATGGCTGCTGCAGAATCTGAAGTGGTAAGTCATGCAGAGGTGGCTGGTATGGGTGCTGCAGAAGCTAGAGGGTGTAATCCTGAGGAGAAGAGCTATCAGAAAGAGGAGGTCCAAGCCCAGGTTAGGACTGTGGTAGTCCATGAGCAGGACATCCAGACAGTGGAGAAAGTGCATACTGAGCCTACTTGTACATGACCCTGGACAGGTTGAGCCTGGTTTGAGTCAGTTAACAGTGAAGCAGGCTCCAAAGCCAGCTAAGAAATCTGATGAACCTACACTGAAGTTGGCTAATGTATTTTTTTTTTTTTTTTTTGAATTTGTTAGCTAACTGTGGCAGGTTTTGCTGGTACATTGTAGGGAAGAGGGTTGACTGATAGGAGTCCTAAAATAAGTTAGTGAGTGATATAGTGAGTTTCTTTGAGGGTTGAGTATGTGAGCCCTCAAATTTCTTTCTAACTGTTTGTTCATGCAGGTCCTCAGCTGTCATTAGGCATTCGAGAAGGCATCAAAGCAAAGATTTGACAGTGATCCTGAATTCAAGGAGAGGGCACAACAAGCGGTGGTCAGTCTCTAGGTGAATCATTTACCTTTATGCCTTAAAGACGTGTGAGATTGATTATAGTAATAATTAAATTTCTCATTTGTAAAAAAACTTAAAAGCTATAAATTTCAATTTTCTATTTTGGAGGAACTCTGATTTATAAACTATAAATTTTGTTTCTTTGTTTTGGAAGAAAGTCTGGTTAATGATTTTATCTCAAGGTTTCATCATGTCTCATCATTTATCTTATTTGTTTCATTTCCTATGGCATAACTTGTATCACAGGGTGGGGAAGAGAATTATCGGAAGGCATGGGCACAAATCTGTGAAATCAGTCGAAGGGGATATCAAAGAGTTTATCAACGTCTAGGAATTAAGATAGAGGAGAAGGTACTTAACTAATATTTTTCTTTCTAACTAATGACAATGTCAAACACTGATTGTGTTTTCCACACAAGTTTTCTGCACCATGGGGCCACTTAAAAAAGACAACAACTTTTGATTTCAATCTATAGTGTGCATGCTAAAAACAGAACATTCTTGGTTTATGGTTCACAGCCCCCTGCCCCACCAGGTGTTTGTTTCATCCAATTTAAATGTATCTGTTTCAAGTCATTGTCACTTTATATTTGACTCATGTTATCAGGTTGGCCATTTTGTATGACTACTTGAATTGATGCTAGATTGATATATAAGATCACAATTCTACAAACTTAAAACATTGTTATTTCATCACCTTAGTTAGTGTATAGCCGTAATAAGTAACAGATTACTTTAAATTAATGGGCACAAGAACTGTGGCAAGACTAGACTATGAATCTTAGTTGAATTACGTTGTTGCATATGCAATGAGGACATTAGTATGGTAAAGGCTTATAGTATGGGAGGCCAGAGGCCCATAAATGTAATTTATCATTGTTTATTCTTTTTCATTTTGGACTCAAGCAAATTACTTAATTCAATAGAACTAGTATTTTATATGCTAGTTTCGACCAGGAAAATTGAAATTAAAGATATAGATAGATGATGGGTGATGGGTTTGAGGTGGCATTTAGTGTTTTAGACGATGATTCTTTTACAATGGATTCTGAACAATTGTAAAATTGAAACTTTATAGAATATGTTATACATAATTTTTTTTATTTATTTATAATTAATGGATTCTTATTCTTGAATGGTAGATGTGTAAGGAGTGAGGAATGCATCAGAACATGTTCAGGCTAGAGTGACTAAGTTGGTTAATTTCGATTTGTGGTTATGTTAGCGGTAAAATGTCTCATCAGTATGAAGTCAAAGTTTTATGTTTGCTCGGTGATAGTCTTTGACATTGAGAAATTCTTTTGCTTCACGTCTGAAATTCTTCTGAGAAATTCTCTTACAGTGCACCCTAATGGCATATATCTATATATTTAATGTTTTTCTGATAGAGAAATGCTATTTATCACTAGATTTTTTTTTTTCACCATTTTATTTCAGTTCCCATGTCAATATTGCAGCTTATAATCTTTTTTGTATTTATTTATTTATTGAAATAAATATCAAATGTTTTACATTTTCTAAGCTTGAAATTAATTATATTGTAAATGATGTCTTTTTTTGTGTTTCTTTTTGCAGATGCAACCCCTTTTGAGTACGTGATGATATCTTCGCCTATCGATGTTGGAGTTTACTGTTGATATTAAAACAAACTATAATATATATGTTTTTTTTTTATTTTATTTGTATTGTCAATACTTTTGTTTTGCTTTAGATACAAAAATTTAAGTTCTTAAATATAAAAAATTATTAGTATTGTTGGAGGATGTTTTATATATTTTTGTAAAGAATATTTGGTTGATAATTGTTACAGGGTACATATATATAGATGATTTTGTGAATATGAATGTGAATATGAATGTGGATGTGGATGTGAATATATTTTATTTTAGAAAACATTAATAATTTGTACAGGGAATGAATTAATAAAATATATATTGATTTTATAAAAAATAATTTTGTTGCGACAATGATAAACCGTCGCTAATGTAATTCTCATTTTCTTATATTTTATTAGCGACGGGTTAACCTGTCGCATATACGTAATAGTTCCAATCTTTTGCGACGGTTTAAACTGTTGCCAATACGGTATTAACTTAATACTACTTTTTTGGCGACGTTTTAGATCGTCGCTAATAATACCTTTTGCGACGGCAAATACCATCGCTAAAAAAGGTTTTTTGCGATGGCAATCAACATCGTCACTAAAAATGCCATTTTTTCTCCTTTTTTTGTGTCAGGCGAAACCGTCGCAAAAACTATTGATTAGCCGTCGCAACAAGAATGCGACGGTTTGTAACCGTCGCAAATACTTTTTGTCACGCCGCTTTCCGACACCCCCCATTTTCCGTCGCTGCTCCGTTGCAAAAAGTCTTTTGCGACGATATGTGGACCTTTTGCGACATTTGAGACCGTCGCAAAAAGTTAAGTTTTTAGTAGTGAATGTTCACATTTGCTAATGGTGAGTGATGTTACTCATGTGAATGTTCACATCTGTTAATTTGAGTGATACTACTGATGTGAATGTTCACATCTATTAATGTCAGTGCTATTACTGATGTGAATGTTCACATTTTGCTAATGGTAAGTGATGTTACCGATGTGAATATTCACATTTGTTAATGTGAGTGGTACTACTGATGTGAATGTTCACATCTGTTAATGTGAATGTTTACACCAGCATCTACTAATGTGTGTTTGTACATTACTGAAACAGTAATGTGAATGTTTACATCAATGTTTTCAACTTCCACACCAATGCTGAGAAATGTGAACATCCACATCAGAGTGTCCAGAACCCGTAAATGTTCATATTAAACATAGAATAAGTTTTATGAGATTTACCATTAACAACATCACACATTCGGTGACTTGTCCTGGTTTTCCACAGTTTTGGCCCAATGAACCCATCAAGGTTGCCCGGATGCTCTCAGCCCAATCATACTCGATCAACTTGTCTAATTGGTCCATGTATGAGTAGAATGCCCATCCAATTGTTTCTCTGGATGTAGAAAAGAATAGCTCGACGCATGCATACATGCAAACTAATCTTGCGACCTCCTCATTGTCATGTTTTTTTGTGCCCTTCAATGCTTCGCTCAGAATTTCTCGTATTTTGGCAGCACTTAACCGACTAACATCCTTGCACATTCGGTGTATGATGCTGGTTGTTGGTTTTGCACCATAAGAGAGGTCCATCGACTTGGTGCCGCAGTCCACCCCAAAAATCAGTGATACGTCGCTTCTAAAAATCTGGATGTTCTTATCCCCAATGTAAAACCTCCAACTAGATTGCTTGAATGTCTGTACTATACGTACAATGACATCATCATATTTCATGCAGTGGTTGAGGTCGATTTCGTTACTGATCAAGCAATCAAATAATGGCCAGAACGGTGTTTTTCTAAGGCACTTCAATTGGCCACTTGTAAATTTTGTATCCTTTAACAGTTTGACCAATCCAGTTATATTTGACCGGTAGTTAACTTTTTTCATGTTCACTTCTTCAGGAACAGCTGTTTGATCAGGCTTGGTTTTGGCACGGGATTCCCCTCGCTTTCGCTTGCCATCAACTTTATGGGGAAGACCTGTGTGTTCAAATAAGCACATATAATTGGTTGAAACACAGAGGATGGAACCAGAAGTACCAAACAACATTCAACAACCAGCATCACTACAACATTTTCTTAGTTTAGTGACATTTGAAAGTGCCACAAAACTATTCTTCTAATGACATTTTTTGGTCTTGTGGCATTTTGAACAAGTGCCACTTGTATCGGTGCCACGGTAGATACGAGTGCCACGGTATATACTTGCAAGTGTCACTGCACCATCATGGCTAAAAACTTTGAATGACATTTTAATGTCATGGTAGATATTATTTGTGGCACTATCAAGCGCCATTAAAAAAAGAGTTAGTGACACTTATAAGTGTCATTACACCATCAAGACTAAAACCTTTCAATGACACTTTAATGTCATGGTAGGCACTATTCGTGACACTATCAAGTGCCATTCGTGACGATAATTCGTTGTAGAACAATTTGATCCGCTCTTGCGGAGACTCGAACCACCAACCTCCCGCACCATAAACCTTATACACCACACTCTTCCCACTACACCTCTATAACACCACATGATTATATATGCAACATATATTATTTATATAGTACATACATCTATATTAATATGTATAAACATAATTATTTTATTGAACATAATTTATGTAAAATAAACTATTTACTATCAAAATAAAAAAAGACCACTTTTGGCGACTAAAAATATTTTTTAGTCGCCAATTCTATACTTTTGGCTACTAATTATTTTTTAGTTGCTAAAAAACTTAACTTTTGTCGACCAAACTCGGATTTGGTCGTCGAAGATGCACTTTCAGCTACCAAAATTTTGGTCACCAAAAAATTTTATTCCCGCCTTAGGATTTTAGTTCTCCTGCGCTAAAAATGACCACTTTTGGCGACTAAACTTATTTTTTAGTCGCCAATTGTAGACTTTTGACTACTAAAATTTTTTTTGGCACCAAAAAGCTTTAGTTTTGGCTACTAAAATTTTTTTAGTCGGTAAAACCCATATAATCAGCGACCAAACTTATTTTTAGTCGCCAATTGTAGACTTTTGGCTACTAAATTTTTTTAGTCGCCAAAAAGCTTTACTTTGGGCTACTAAAAATTTTTTAGTCACTAAAACTCATATAATCAGCGACCAAACTTAGTTTTAGTCGCCAATTGTAGACATTTAATGCCAATTTTTATTTTTGTGGCATTTTCTAAAAACATGCTATTAGTGTAGTGTCACTAAAGTGTAAATTTGTTGTAGTGACATTTTTGTTGTAGTGAAATGACACTTTTTTTTAATTGAAATGCCACTAGAGCCTTGTATGTTTGTGGCTCTATGACATTTTTCTAAAAAATGCCACCAAATATTCTTTTTGTGACATTTTTTAAGAACATGCCACTAGCATAGTGTCACTAAAATATGTTTTTGTTGTAGTGTTGTTACACTTGTTCATTGAAATGTCACTAGAGCCTTTTATGTTCGTCATTTTGTGGCATTTTTCAAAAACGTGCCACTAAATATCATTTTTGTGGCATTTTCTAAAAATATGCCACTAGTGTAGTGCCACTAAAGTATGTTTTTGTTGTAGTTTTGTGACACTTGTTCATTGAAATGTCACTAGAGCCTTTTATGTTTGTCGTTTTGTGGCATTTTTCAAAAACGTGCCACTAAATATCATTTTTTGTGGCATTTTCTAAAAATATGCCACTAGTGTAGTGCCACTAAAGAATGTTTTTGTTGTAGTGCATTGACAATAATGTGAACATTCACATCATTGTACTGATGTGAATGTTCACATCAGTGTATCCTACTGTAAGTTTACCTAGTAATCAACAGTAATGTGAATGTTCACATCATCCATGTTTGCAAAATAAATTCCGAAAACGACAACAGTTACAGGGCAATGTAAATGTTTACATGAGTGATCACATTATGTTATAATTTGCTAAAAATCAAAGGGGGGAACCAACAGCGCCAAACAACACCCAATAACACAAACAACTTGGACATTGATGTCACAATGTGAATATTTACATCATATTCTATCGCAGTGTTGAGTGAAGTTTGGGGGTTCTGACATTAATGTGAATGTTCACATCAGTGTTTACTACTGTAAGTTTACCCAGTAATCAACACTAATGTGAATGTTCATATCATCCATGTTTACAAAATAAATTCCGAAAACGACAACAGTTACTGGGCAATGTGAATGTTTACATGGGTGATCACATTATGTTATAATTTGCTAAAAATCAAAGGGGGGAACCAACAGCACCAAACTACACCCAATAACACAAACAAGTTGGACATTGATGTCGCAATGTGAATATTTACATCATATTGCATCACAGTGTTGAGTGAAGTTTGGGGGTTCTGACATTAATGTGAACATTCACATGATGTGAATGTTCATATCAGTGTCTACTACTGTAAGTTTACCCAGTAAGGAACACTAATGTGAATGTTCACATCATCCATGTATGCAAAATAAATTCCGAAAACTACAACAGTTACAGGGCAATGTGAATGTTTACATGGATGATCACATTATGTTATAATTTGCTAAAAATCATAGGGGGGAACCAACAGCACCAAACAACACCCAACAACACAAACAAGTCCAACATTGATGTCACAATGTGAATATTTACATCATATTCTATCACATTGTTGACTGAAGTTTAGGGGTTCTGTGGACATCAACAATGAACAATATCAACAGTGACAGTAATGTGAACATTCACATCATTGATGTGAATGTTCACATCATTAGACACTGCTGTGAATATTCACATCAGTGTCTACTACTGTAAGTTTACCCAGTAATCAACACTAATGTGAATGTTCACATCATCTATTTTTACAAAATCAATTCCGAAAACATCTATGTTTACAAATTCAAATCCGAAAACTAGAAGGTAGATGTATACATCGGTGATGACATTATGATTGAAAAGCAGAAGGTGGAATGGTATTCCTTACTTTTGTTCGTCATGGTTGGTGGGTATGGATCACACTCAGTGGATGAAATAAACTCAATGGGACGACAGGAATTTTCGAACGACGAAGCACCTTCCTTCCGATGTGAACATTCGCAGTGGTGAGATGAAGAGGAATCTGGGGTCGATGGTCGACGGTGGACGACGAGGACGTTGGTGAGGCGATGTGAATCTAGGGTTACTGGAGGCGATGTGAGTATCGTTTCGTGGATTGAGTTTTTGTTTTGGAAATTTTGTGGATTGAATAGTTGGAATAGGAATGGGTTTTGCAGAATCCGTTACACGCGGGAGAGGCGGAGAGGGTTATTTCGTCCTTTTACAATTAATGGACCTAATGGAATATTCAAAAATAGTTTAGGTTTTATGGAACAAAACAGTTATAAATGAGATTTATCAAAAAAGAGCCCATAAAGAAAATCAATAATAATAAATAAATTAATATATATATATATATAATATAAACAAAAATAAATAAATATTTAAGCTAAAACAAAAAAATAATATAAAATTGTGAACCAAAAAACTTGTGTAAATAATAAAGAAACTTAAGGATGTTGCACACTCAAAAACTATCCGAAATTTATAAGAAGGCCTTATTGGTCATAACTTGAAAAAGTTAAAAAGTTAAAAAGTCACTATCCTATTTAAGTCGCATCATCTTATTTAAGTCACATCACCTTTCTACCACATCACTTCAAACTCAATCCATATTTCATAAAAACGTAAAAAATACATTTATTTAAATCATTCCAAATCACCCCTAATAAATAAGCTACTTATAGTGTGTCCCCAAACCACCAGCAGAGCTTATCAAGTTCTGCTCGTTGGATTGGCTTTTGGAATTAGGCATAGTTTGAGAATAGGTTTTTTTTTAAAAAGTTTTAATTTTTTATTTAAAATATAATGTAAAAAAAATTAATATATTTAGGATAATTTTTTTTTTATTTTTTACAAAAAGATATGTAAAAAGTAGAGGGAAAAAGAGAATTTTTAATTTTTTGGTATAGGTTGTTGATTTTTTATTTTTTTAGTGACTTTTTGACTTTTAAACTAAAAAGTGATATTGCTAAACGAGGCCTTAATTGTAATTATTTTGTGGAAATAGGCTATGAGATTAATGTTATGTTTAGTTTAAGGATTTGACAACAGATTAACAAAAGAAAATGATGGGTAAATGCGTGTTACATTATTTTTTTTTTCTTTTCAAATTCGTTCTCAAATTCATGAATAAAACGCAACTTAAAAACACTGTTGCATCAAAAGAATAGGGTATTAGTGCAATCATAGAATATGTATTTACATTACATAAATTGTAATTGAGAGAGAGGAAAGTGAGAGGATGGGTGGCTTGAGGAAGTGTCGGTTATGGTGAGGAGAGTCAAGAAGATAGGAGGGATAAATTTACAAAATTATCCTTTTATTATTGTATCTAAAGGGAGTTGGACATATGTATGGATAGAATTGAAACCAGTTAAAAATTTTGAGATTTAAATTGAAATAACGAAAAATTTAAGGTTCTAATTTGTTAGCGTAAGTCAACACTTGGCCACATTAGCATAAGAGCAGTGCTAGGGCCTCAACAAATCGAGGCTCGAATGTCTCAAATTGTTTTTTTTTTTTTTCTATTATTTTTATTTTTATTTTTATTTTTGTGGAAGGGTGGTTATGTATAGGGGTATGTGCTAAAAAATTAGATATCTCACACCAATTCAGCCTGTGTAGTTTGATAAGATGAGTAAGTTGAGTTGGACTGATTGGATGACAAAATTGACTGATTAGTTAGGTTGCTGGTTAAAATTTGTTAATTTTATATAGTTTTGTATGAGTCTCCATTATATTTTTATTTCAAATTAGGAAGACTTGGGAGAAATTGAAATGACTTTCGTATTGTTTATGCATACACAATACCAAAGCCATTTCAATTTTCTCCGTGTCTTCCTAATTTGAAATGAAAATATAGTAGGAACTTGTACAAAACTATATGGAATTAACAAATTTTAGCCAGCAGCCTAACTGATCAGTCAATTTTATCTCCCAATTAGTCCAACCCAACTCACTCACCTTATTAAACCACACAAGTTAAGTTGATGCTAAATGTCTAATTTTTTGGTATATCTCTACACATAACCACCTTTCTAAAAAAAAAAAAAAAGAGCTAAACCAACACAACTCAACAAATAAATTTAAAAAAAAAAAAAAAAAAAAACAACAACAACAACAACAACCACCACCAAACTAATACAGCCCAATAAATAAAAAAAAAAAAGGGGAAAAAAAAAAAAAAGAAAGAAAAATACAATTCGAGAAAATCGAGCCTTGATTTGCCAAGACCCCAAGCATTAGTCTTGGCATAAAATGTGCAAGCTAGGTTGTTAAAGCAACAGAGAGAGAGAGAGAGAGCAACCTAGTAAAAATGTTAAAGCAAAAGTTCGTTTCCCAATCTACTCCTTTCCTCGCACCTATTCTCACATACTTTCTTCTCATTTTTTGGCACCATGGAATCATTACAGTTGCTCAAAGCAAAAGCACAACGCGCATCGGTGCGATCATCAATGTTGATTCCCGTATTGGGAAAGAAGTAATAACTGCAATGGAAATGGCTGTTCAAAGCTCCAACAGTATCTCAGTGGATCACATGTTTTCCCTCCATTATCGACACCCTGGTAGCAACCCTCTCCAAACAGCTCATGCCGGTAAGTTATATTTATTGCCTCTTCCTAACACTCCATCAGGGGTAGAGAGTGCTAATTGAATGAGTACGACAACCAAGACTCAATTATTATTCTCTTCGTCTCAAAATAATGGTCTGTTTTAAAAAATTAAACTTTTTTAGTAATACTCCCTCCGTCCCAAAATATTAGTTCCTTATTCCATTTTTCATTGTCCTAAAATATTAGTCCTTCTTCAAAAATCAAGTACAAAAATAATATAAATTTTCTATTTTGCCCTTCTTTTAAATTAATAAATAATATAAAAAATATAATTATGACATTGATATTTCCAAAAAATGTACTATCAAAAGGATAATTTTGAAAAATCAACTTTCTTCAAAAGCAATAATTATACTACCAAAAAAAGTTGAATTCCCCAAAAGTGACTATTATTTTGGGACGGAGGGAGTACAATTATTATATTTTAAAAAAGTTAATTTTACAAAACTACCCTCTGATAGTATATTTTTTGAGAAAATATCAATATCATAATTGTACTTTTTATATTGTTAATAAATTTAAAATAAGGGCAAAATAAAAAATTTATATTATTTTTGTACTTAACTTTTGAAAATAGACTAATATTTTGGAATAATAAAAAATGAAATAAGGGACTAATATTTTGGGACGGATGAAGTATTAATTTTAGGATTAAAATAGTAGTTTGTGGTTGAAGCACTTTATCTTTTACGGTCCAAATATAATCAAAAAGACCTTATGCGATTTTCAACTAGAGTGACATTGTTAGGGTTTTCATCCAAAATAACGAAAACTGTATCACACACTCCATTTTTTAGAGAGTTTGATTTTCTAAAAAAATAAAGTAAAATTAATGCAACAAGAAGACAATTTTATTCCATTTTCTCTAAACTTAAAATTAGATTAATATGGTAATTAATATAAAATATAATTAAGGATTGATCTAAAATATAAAATACAATTAAGAATTTATTTAAAATATAATTAAATAAAAATACAAAAAAATATAATCATTAAGAATTGATTTAAATATAATTAAATTAAAATTAGATTAACATGTTAAAAATTGCAATAAATAATTAATAATTTAGAATTAATTGTGATGTAAAATATAATTAAATTAAAATTAGTTTAAAATGTTAGGAATTACAATAAATAATTAAATATTTTAAATAAATTGTGATATGAAATATAATTAAATTAAAATTAGAATAGAAAGTTAAAAATTACAATAAATAATTAAAATTTTATAATTATTTAATATCTAATCCTTAATTTCGTTAAACAAGTAGTAGACTCAGAGTATCCGATGTTTCAATTAATTAAGAAGTATCAAATATTTTTAATAACTATCTGATACGTATCTGTGAATTTTTCAAAAATAGGATAAAGTACCGACAGGTCTTAATAATTAGATTTAATTTTCATAAAATCTTATTAAAAATAAATTATAGTAAAATCGTTACTAAAACTAATTTTTTGCCACCATTTTTGCATATATCGCTAAAAATTAACAATTAGTGACTTTTTTTATCACGATTTTTATAAATTGTCATTAAAACTTATAATTAATAACATTTTTCTATGACAAAATTTTCAAACTGCTGCTGAAAATTAAAAATTAGTGACCTTTTTTTGACGATTTTTTTTAAACTATAGCTGAAGTTTATAATTAGTAACATTTTTGTAACAATTTTTAAATTGTTACTGAAAATTAACTGTTAGTGACTTTTTTTAATAGTATTTGATAAAAAATGTCATAAATTCTCATAAGACCTATTAAATAATAAATTCTCTTATTAAAATCTACACGTAAGTCTCCTTACGCTGTGTTTGGTTGGGGGATTTGAGGAAGGATTTGGAAAGGGAAAGGGAAAAGTTAGGTGAAATATGAATAAAATATATTTACATTTCACCTAGTTTCACACACTTTTTCCCTTTCTCTTTCCAAATCCTTCCTCAAATTCCCCCATCAAACACAGTATTAAAGTATATCGGTATCAGATACAAATGTGCCATCCAATTTGAACTATCCATGCTTTATAGAGTTTAGGATATATGAAGAAAGACCCATACCAAATTTACAAGCTCCAAAAATGAAGGATTAAAGAATGAAACTCAAAGAAAGGCCGCGAATATGTTTTGCTGACAGAAAAGCATGACGAAGTCATATTTTTAAGTTTCCATCAAGTTTGGTCAAACACGAATTAATCCAAGTGTCCATATTTCACATGACAAATCTATACACAACCTGGCCATCAAATATGTCATCTTTGAATAATTATCATTATGCCTATGTTTGGGAAGTTGGGTTTGAGAAATTTTTTGGTTAAAATAGTTACAAAAAATAAAATAAATTTTTTAGTCTAATTAGAGAAAATATCACATTTAATCTATAATCATTACATTCTTTATTTCACAAAAAAGTCAGAAAAGCCTAAAACGTTTTCCAAACCAGACTTTTTAATCCCAAACTAAAATAGTCAAAAAAGCCAAAAAATTAAAAAGCTAATCCTCTTCTCAAACGAAGCTTACATATGTACAATTTTGGTTAACATAATTATTAGTGCAAAAAATTACCTTATTCGTGCCAGGATTCTACAGTTTAGCAACTTGTAAGACAAAGATGATGTCTGATACGTTGATCCAGTATTTCAAATTGAATGTATTAAATGATAATTATTCAAATTCGTTTGATAATCATAATTGATATCACTTAAAAATTTAAATGTATTTTAAAATGTAGGTTAAAATTTTAAAAAATTTTAAGTCATATGAAACTTATTTAATTTTGACGGAATTTATTAATATTAAATATAAGTATCGATATATATTATAAACTTACCACCACCATCACCATCACTACCACTATTACCACCACAACAACCACCACTAGTATCCACCGTCACCACCATCATGCCACCGCCACCGCCACCGCCACCGCCATCGCTACTGCTACCGCTACCACCACCACTACAGTTGCCGTCGCCACCACCACCACCATTATGCCACTACCACCACTAAGGATGGCTACAAGGCGGATTTGCCATTCTTCGCCCCTGCCCCCACCCCCGCCCCGGTGGACAAACTTTGCCCTCGCCCCACCCCCGCTACGAGTGGAATTTTTCAACCCCATTTCCACTTTCGCGAATACCAATACTCGCAGATATCTGATCACATTTTAAATAGCCAAAAAAAATAAAAATTGAGAACTATTTAAATTCTTGGCGCACTAATAATTTTTCTTATTTCCACATATATAAACAATGAGACTTTTAGAATTATTATTTATTTATATTTCAATAGAATCACAGACTTTTAATATTTTTTTCTTATATTTAATTATATTATATATATATACATATATATTATTTATTTATATATTGTTAATTATGTCGGGTCGGGTTTGGATCGGGTGAGGCGATACATGGCCCTGCCCCACCCTCCCTCCCAGGTTGCGGGTGACCAAACCATAATCTACCTCCGCCCACATAAGTGTCGGGATGGATAAAAACCGCCAAATTTGGGCGGGTATGGGCAGGCCTCTACAAATCGGATTAAAATGGCCAACCCTAACCACCACCACCACCACCACCACAACCACTACCACTACCTTCATTATTATTAGACGAAATATCATTTTGCCCTCCAAACTTTTACTCATTTTTCAATTTGACCTCTAAACTTCGATTAATATCAATTTTATACCCTAACTTTTGAAATTTTGATTAATTTGGCCCATACCGTCACATTCAGTCTACAATTGGACGGAATGTGCTGAAGTGGAACCAAAGTTCATTAGAAATTTCATTTTACCCCCAAACTATACCTTAAAAATCAATTTGTCCTCCAAATTAAAAATCAATTTGCTCTCCAAACTATACCTTAAAAATCAATTTACCTCCGCGTCAGCATATTCCGTCCAATTGTAGATGGAATGTGACGGTAGGGGCCAACTTGATCAAAATTTTGAAAGTTTAAGTGTAAAATTGATATTAATCGAAGTCTGGAGGTCAAATTGAAAAACACATGAAAGTTTGGGGGGCAAAATGATATTTTCTCTTATTATTATCACTATTACCTTAAGAACCACCATCATTTTACTTTCACTACTATCACTATTGCCACCGCCACCGCTACCACCATCATACATCACCACCACTATTACCACCACCATCACAATCACAATCACCATCACCACCACCATCAAAATATAAAAATTGAATACAATTTGAAAATAATAAATTTTAAAATTTGATCTTATATTTATCAACTAATTTATTATTAGTTCAGTAATTAAATTTTTATCAAACATTTTTTCAGCTTAAAAAATTAGCATTCAGTTTTCAATACTTTAATTTTTAATTTTATCAAACATCGAAAATTTTAAGTAATTTGAACTTACTTAATTCTAACTAAATTTATTAATATTAAAAATAAGCATCGGTATACACTATTATAAATTCATTACCACCACTGCTATCACTACCACTACTACCACCACGACTACGCCACCGCCATTGCCACTGCCACCACCACTACCACCACCACCATCGTTACCACTATAACCACCACCACCACCATCATGCCACCGCCACCACTATTACCATCATTACTACCACTATCGCTATCGATACCACCAACAATCCACCACCATGCCACCGCCACCACCACTTACCACTACTATTGTTACCACTATTACTACCATCATACCATCGCCACCACTGCCACCACTACTATTACCACTACCCTCATCATCATTATGATTATTGCCTCAAGCACCACCATCATTTTATTATCACTACCATCTTTATTGCTACCACCACTACTACTACCACTGCCATTTCACTTCCACCACCACCACCACCATACCATCATCACACCACTATCACCACTATTACAACATAAATATTGAAATATATAATTTGAAAATAATAAATTTCAAATTTGGTTTTATGCATACTAAACAACTTATTTTTAGTTCAACACTTAAATTTTTATTAAGCTATTTTTCAGCTTAAAAAATTTAGTATTCAATACTTAATTTTCAGTTTCAACTTTATCAAAGATCATTGAGGCCTTAACACTACCAAAAAGAGAAAAGGTAAAGGTGACATAGGGGAGAGAAATATCAGCCAAGTAAGGCGATTGGTTGGGCTTTGTATCTAGTGGCCTTTGTGCAAATATGCAACTTTATGTTCCCTTAAGCACAATTAATTATTCTTAATCCATCTTAATAATATTAATACAAATATATATAGCGCAGAGAATCTATTTCTCTAATCTTACGTGGAAATAAAAAGTTGTTTGTGTGTATCGATTAAGCAACAAACGGGCTTAATTAAACAAGTAATTGTATCATAGTTATAATTAATTAAAGTTCAAATTTCCTGATCCTTAAACCTACCTTACCCAACTTTGCCACCCCCACCCCCACCTCCACCTTCATATTCTCTCCTCAACACCATCCTCAAACCCCAAGTCTTCTTTTCCACTATCAACCCCTTCTCTTACCTAGCTATACTTTCTACTACCTCAATACTTCCTCTTCTTACAAATCTCTCTCAATCGTGACCATAGTCAAATTAATTTTTCTAGGTCATTAACGTTTTCCATCTGCAAATACTTTCACTATCTATATACAACAACGAATCTCATGGATCCACATTTATCATTGAATTTGTTTAATCTATTTTATTATTTATATATAAAAAATAGTGAAATGCACCATGCCACGTAAAAACCAAAAGGCAAGACATGGTGATTTTTTAATGAAATAATCCAATAATACACAGTAGTCTTGTATTTAATTTTTACCTATTTTGTTTATTGCAACAACCTCAACAAAACATGAAAGATGACTATAATTAATCAAGCAAAAAAAGCCAATTAGAAAGGGTAATTAAGAAGTTGGTTTTATTATCAGAAGAAGTGCCTTAATTCGGTCTTTGGTAAGACCAAAATCACTACCTCCTTTCCATAATCCGATCAACGCATCAACAAAGTCTTTTTCTCCCTCTAATTTCTTTCTTGTAGGATCAAGATGCTCATCAACTACTATTTCAAAGTAATCATCAAGGTTCCCAAACACTTCTCTAGCCTTCTCCTTAGCCCGCTAAATCCATCTACAACCCATTCCACAGATGGGAAAAAAAAGTCTTCAGAAGAGAAACTATCCATCATTTTCATGATCTCACCAATGACATCTTCAAACTTCTGACCCTTAAAATTCTTTCCTTCATAGCTCTTGTCGAAAGCAACCTCACACACAATCCCTTCTACCATAGTAAATATCCTCTCATTGAGATTAACCTTGTTGGGAGATGCTTTGGAGGACATAGACTTAATGAAACGATTGATCTCAACTTCTCTCGTATGATAAAATAGTTTCACTCTCTTCGGACTAAAAAGCTCAAAAACCAAGAGTTTGCGCAAGGCATGCCATTGATTGTTGTAGGGGGAGAAGGCGATGTCCAAGAAGTTTTATTTTATTTTATTTTATTTTTTCTATTGGCGAAAGTCAGTTGTTAGTTATTAAATTAGCACCTATGGGAGTTAGCCTCCCCACCTTTTATAAGCACAAGTGCTTGGCCTTTTAATTCGACTCCCTGTAAAGAGAGTTGAACCCATGGCCTCCCCATAAGAACAAAGCCCTTAGGAAAGTCATAGTGGCCAACTAGGCTAAGCAGTCAAGGTCGTGAGTTTTAAGGGCTTGTTTGGCGATTTTGGAGAAGGAGACGACTAGGGTTGGGATGGCGTATAATGCCATGACTTTTATTACTTGAATAACATTACCATATCCATTATTATTACCCAATTCCATCAAGGAATGTGCGGAAACTATAATCATTAACATCAATAAATAATAAAAGTTCCCTCTCATTCATACATGCGATGCAAAATGAATTACAATTAAATGAAAATGCCCATAGGCTTACATTAATACATTAAAAGAAAGGGCTCAACCCTTTTTACATTGATGGCTTTCTGGCTACAAATATCAAGCCTCTTGGCCAACAATCAAAAGATGCTACGATCTTGAACAAGTCTTCAACTTCACATATGAAAATGATTAATAATGTGAGATGAACATAAAATCCAATAGAGATCCCAATGACTCTAAACAATAACAACACTTAAATAGTTATGATCATGAATGCTTCAATGTGACTTTTCATAACCAAATTACCCATACATAGGTATATCTCTTCCCAAAAGAATCCTTCTTAAACTATTTTAAGAAAATAATTCTTAACGTCTACATCAATTTGATTACAAAAGAGTATCAACTACACTATTTTCAAAAGAAAACCCATACCACCATGACAGCAGCGTGTACATCATCCTACCACCGAACACAACCTTACCTTCCAACATCATTAAGTATGTCAATTACCAACTTCTGAACACTGAGAGTCAATAGGACATCTCACACATTTCCAACTACTACAAGTATCACAATTTGTAGACACATATACCAATGACAAAGAAATAAACACACAAGCATCTCGTGGTCTTGCCAAACCCCACATCACAAATATCAGCCTGCTTTACTAGATTCTAACTGAAAGGAACGCATCACCTTTATATAACAGCAGCCTACTTTACTGGGTGCTAATCGGAATAGCATATTCGCCCGCTTTACCGGTTGCTAATCGGAAGGATCGCATTACCTCAACATAGCACGATAATATCCACCAAATCAAATTTCCACTTCATTCTAGATTACACAATTAATCCACAACACATAATATGTGTATTCTAATTTAACAACAGTCAATACCATCCTCTGCCAATGGCTAAGGACAAAACCTCTAAACAATAATACACAACCCTCATAATAAGACAACATAATTCTCATAATGAAGGATGACATAGCTTTCTTAGTTAATTCCCCCAATTCTCATAATAAAACTCCACAACCGATTCAATGATTTTAAAACATCAACTCTTCTAGTTCTCATTTTATAAAGAGTTTTACAAACTTCTTTTTATTTATTTTGAAACCAATTCCAGTTATTCCCAATCTTCCATACTCATAATAATTTGCCAATGCCCTTTTTACTTATCAAAATTTCAAATTTGTTGATATACAATCATAACTCAACACATACACAACACTAATTAAATCCCATTCCTCAAAACAAATAATATAAATTAGGGCTTCAAGTTTTAACATCCTAAGCATACTCAATAACACTTATTTGACATAATCAAGCACAAAACACAAGTTTAAACTCATAATGCTCAAACCCTAAACCCCCACCTTCATGTTCTTAGAAAAACCTCAAAACAACCATATTTTTATGCAATAAAAATTACCACATGTCTATTTATAGAGAGGTATCGTAAATAATTAAAGAAATTTCTACCTCTAAGCAAGAGGAGTAAAATCCTCAAAAGTCAAAAGTGGTGAAATGATGATCTGCTCAGATTAGAATGATGCCCTCGATGTGCTCTATAATCTATCTCAAAGGATCAAGGTGAGGGGATGACCTGAAATGGATAGATTGGAGAGTTTGCATAAAAAAGCATGAGTTAGAAAGAGAAGATGGTGGTCACGACATAAAGGAGAGAGAGAGAGAGAGAGAGAGAGAGAGAGAGAGAGAGAGAGAGAGTGTGTGTGTGTGTGTGTGCGCGCGCGCGCGCGTGCGTGTGTAAAAGGGCCTATACATAGTACAAGGACAAAAGTGTGTTTAACCTTAAAGTCAACTTAAGATTTACCTTAAAAATTCCAAAAAGTATGGCCCAAAAACATGGTAGAATTTCCCAACTTTTTGTCAAGTGTTGACATCTCAAAGAGGATGTATCGACAACGTACTGCAGTGGTGCCCCAAGCAAGAGTAAAACAGATTGGGTGTCGACACCAACAAGCCCTGGTGTCGACACCATAAAGTAGTGTCGCACTATACGCCACTCAAGTCTAGTCGTGTCGACACCAGAAAGCAAAAACAAAAGAGAAAATAAATGTTGACCCCAAGAGGCAAAGTGTCGACACTCAGAACATAAATTCAAGGTTCCAAAGCACCTTTCCGACAAAACTAAGCGCAAATGAGCAACCTGTCACGACCCAAACCCGGCCCTATGGGTTTAGCACCGTAACCGGCCAGTAATCCGAGATTACCGATGGCCTGCTTAACAGTAGTACAGTAAAACAGAGTTCAGGGCCTGGCGGAAGCCAATATAGTAAATAAATAATGTCCATTGAGCTGTGACAGTCTGTATGCCAAAAAGATTTTTCATGCATTCACACGTTCAGGACAGTACAGTCTATACAAAATTTACAGTCACACAGTACAGGGACCTAATCCCTTAATAACAGTACAGTTAGTAGATGACAGTCTATACAGTAATCCAAAACAGTACGGAGACAGACGGGGGAAAAACAAAACACCCCAAAGCCATAACATAGCAACTCGGAACCTCGCAGTGAGGCACAAAGGCTGGCTTGACAAAACTGGAGTCTAACCCACGCTCCTAGCTCCGATCCGGTGGCTGGGCACCTACATATATATATAAACAGTGAGCTAAAACCCAGTGAATAACATAATGCGTAAAGAGGTTAAGAATGAAATGTCCTTACAGTAATGAAAACAGTTCATTAAACAGTATTTCAGTCTTTCAGTCAGAACAGTTATTCAGTCATATGTGGTACATCCATTAGCATAGCAGTAAACAGTAGGTCCTAAGGACCGAACAGTAATGATGGCCATCAATCAGTAAACAGTAGTGGTTCCACGAGGGAACCGACAGAGATCTCTGTAACAGTAGCAATAACAGTATACAATAGTTGCTAAGGATGCCACAATACATTTCATAATATAGGACATACATTCAATCAATTGACAATAATTACTTCAGAAAACAGTTCCGTTAAACAGTCAGAAAACATTCTCAGTTGAACGTATCGTTACACAATTGTTACTCACAGAGTTTGGGCTACAGTATGCTAGAGCGTGTCTCCCCAGTCGCCAACCCTACACAATTCACAGGTTGAACACACACTAAGCTACACAGTTGGGAAATATCATAACTTAATCCCTAATTTGCCTTGGTGTGTTCTACATCTATATCCTCATTAAGATGCCTTAAACTAGGCCTAAGAATGCTTAAAATGGGATGAGGATGCAAAAATACACTTAGAAAACATTTTGCAAAGTTTGCTGAAAATAGGAGCCTCGCTCGAGCGAGCCTTCCTTCGCTCGAGCGAGCTTCCAAAATCAAAGTCTTCGCTCGAGCGAGAAATCCTTCGCTCGAGCGGTCTGTCGAAACAGTAAAAGTACTGGATGCTGTGATTTTACGCGCGATGGTCGCTCGAGCGGAGCCCTGTACAAAGGTGCTTGCTCGAGCGAGGAATCCTTCGCTCGAGCGAGGAAGCCAAATCTGGAATTTCCAGATTTGTCTCCCAAGTTCGAACCAAGCATTCTACCACCCCAAACTCGACCTCTTGGGCCCAAATTCTGGAAAACATAACTAAATTCATTGTATAACAAGTTTCAAAGCTCAATTTATGAATTCAAGCTCCAAAGGTGAGTCAATTAAAACCATTTTTCAAACCCATTTTTCATAAACATAGAGAAATGCAAACATGCATGGATTCAAACCAAATTTAAACTTCAAAACTTGTTCAAATGTACTCATTTCTTCAAGAACATGTTGAAATCATGGACTCAAGCCTAATTAATAACATGCATGTACAATTTACCATGAGCTCAACTCAAAATGCAACATTTCACCCATGCATGCATGAACTAAGCTACAATTCAACTTATTTGCACAAAAACATGACTTAATTTCACAATGAAGCATGAACCATGCAAGTCTTAGCTTAAACTCACAATTAGAGGGTTGTATTCTCTTACCTAAGTCTTGTATCCAAGGTTTGGAGGCTCAATTTGCAAACTATACTTCAATTCTACCAAAATCCAAGCCAAAATCACAAGATCAACTCCTTCTCTCTCTCATACTCTTGTTTGGTCGGTTGGGTACTCAAAATAGGCTGATGAATATGTTTTGATTAAGTATAAACAAGGCCTCAAATATGAATAAACAAAGGCCCCACTCAATGGCAATTCCGTAATTAATGCAACTCTATTAATTGGCTTTATTTAATCTAGTTTAATCATACCTAATCACATTTTAGATAGATATACCATTAAATCACAGAAATTCTACGGATCATGAAATACTAAACAATTTCCAGTTCGGCCGCTGATAAGGCCTTCAATTTGCAGTTTAAACATAAAAACACGAACAAATAATCAATTAATCGAAAAGATAAAAATGCAATACAATAGCTATGCTCAGTCAATTCAGTTCCAGTTTTCAATCAGTCCATTCGGTACTTCAGTTGGTTCAATTATCAGTCATAAGCAGTCCAGTTTAGCAGTAATCAGTATGTAATTCAGTAATTTATCGGTAAACAGTATGGGGGTTGTTACACAACCCCAACAAAGTATAGATCAAATTCTCACTCAAAAAACACAATGATACACCGCCAAAAAGATCTCAATAACAAAATGATGAAATTAAACACATTTAATTAATTTATGAAGCACAAGTTTTACATCGTGCCAAGTTCGAGAAACATAAAAGGGCCATATTTTTGGGAGAGTTGCCATAAGGAATTCCAAACTGCCCTTCCGGGTTTTCAACATTGCAAGCTTCTTCTTTATTTTTTTTATTTTTATTTTTTATTTTTTTTTCATTGCTCTAACATTTTCCCGTATCGCCCTTTCGAGTTTTCAGTGTAGTGAACTCTCTTAAGGATAGTATTTCTTTAGTTTGTCCATGTACACCCAAAACAAGCATTAGTTTCTTCAATTTTCATCTTTTATTAGTTTTGGTTTTCTTTCAATATGAGTGTTTTAATTACTCATTTTAAGGAAGCACTACATAGGTCAAGGAGGGCTACAAAGGTTAAGGAGGGTGGAGGTGGGGTTGATGGTAGCGGGTTGGTTGAGAAGGGGTGACAAATGAGGAACGGTAGCCAAAGATGGAGGGTTGAAGAAGAAAAAGAGTAAAAAGAGATAAATGTTTTTGCATTGTATTTCAATTTCTCAACCTATTGTAATTATTTTTTATTCTTACCTTAGCTTCCATTTTTTTGAAATTTCTCGAAAAAATATAAATATATATTTTCAATAGCTGAAAAGCTTATTAAGCAGGATAAAGTTCAAGTGATCATTGCCATGGAGACATGGATAGAAACATTGTTAGTAGCGGAGATTTGCAACCAAGCTCAAGTGCCAATTATCTCATTTGCGGCAACTGGCATTGCATCAATGGCACCATTACAATGGCCTTTCTTGGTACAGATGGCAACCAATGTTACTGAACAAATGAGATTCATTGCCGCAATTTCCCAGTTCTTCCAATGGCGACGTGTTGTAGTAATTTATGAACTGGATAGATATGGTGGTGATTCTGGAATGTTTGCTGCATTGGCCGATCAAATTCAAAATGTAAACTTGGAGATTGAGCATCGTTTGATTGTTCCCCCCATCTTTTCTCTAGCTGATCCGAAAAGACTTGTTCGTGAAGAGCTAGCCAAGTTAACGAGCAAACAATCCAGGGTTTTCATCATCCTTCAGTCATCTTTATCACTGACGATACATTTGTTCAAAGAAGCAAAGAGGATGGGACTTATGGGAAAAGATTCAGTATGGATAGTTACAGACATTATTGGAAACATGCTCGATTATGTGAATACTTCTGTCATCTCTTCCATGGAAGGTGTTATAGGAATCAAGACTTATTTTGTTAAAGACAAAAGGCCTTTCATAAGCTTCAGTCGACACTTCAAGGAGATATTTCAATCTAAGTACCCTGAGGAATACAATTTTGAGCCTGGAATACATGCAATAAGAGCATTTGACAGCATTATTGTTATTACGAATGCCATGAATAGCATACGTGGCAACAATAGGTCTCCATCAATGCTTCTCGAAAGCATATTGCTGAGCAATTTTACTAGTTTAAGTGGCAGAATTCACTTCCAAAGTAGACAATTATGGCAATCGCCACTATTTTCCATTGTTAATGTCATTGGAAAGAGTTATAAAGAACTTGGGTTTTGGTCATCAAAGTTTGGTTTCACAGAGAACAACAAGAGAATTAATGATGATTGTAGTGATGACAACATGGAAGCGTTGGAAGATTTAGTAACTTGGACGGGAAACCTAAAACATACCCCAAAAGGACGGGTAATGCTTACTAATACAAAAGAGATGAGAATTGGAGTACCAAGTAAAACTGCTTTTGAAAAATTTGTGAAGGTGGAAGCAATTAGTAATTCAACTGAGAAGAGGTATTCTGGTTTTTGCATTGATGTTTTTGAGGAGGTCTTAAAAATTGTTCAGAAGAAATATCCCATACGTGTTGACTATGTTCCCTACGATGGCACATATGAGGGACTAATTGATGAAGTCTTTTACAAGGTAGCCCCATCCCTCTAGTCTCTTTCTAAGTGATCATATGATGCACACAACACAAACAAATTTAAATGTACCAAATGTCTTTGTTAAGTGATGCAAGATAATTATGGATAGATTAAGATTTCTTTCTAGTTTACTAGAGTAGACTAGACAAACTATCTAGTTTATAAAGAAGGTTTATTGTATATCTCACTTCAATGATTTGGTCTGTTCATTTTTCAGACCTGTTGATCTCATCTATACTATATATTAAGCAACAGCAATGCTAGGTATCATGAAAAGTCTTTCATGAAAATGTTCATGAAAGATTTGTGACATTTGGATTATACTTACAATAAAACACCACACACTAATCAAGGTAATCTAAGGGTCACAAATTTTTCATGATCACTTTCATGAAAAAATTTTCATGATCCCTAACATTTCTCATTAAGCAAAAGGGGATTTTTAACCCCAAGCTTTGTGGGAACTCCAATCTCCCAATCTAAATTTTTTGATTTTTTGATTTAAAAAAAAAATAAAAAATCGTAGCATTTATTAACTTCTCCCAACTCTCAAGTCTTACCCTCATAATAACACTTTAATGCATTAAGAACAAACATAAAAAAAATTCTTTGAAATCTAACACATGAATTCCTTGAAAAGTCCCAACACATATGATTATTATCCATCATAATAATACTTTAATGTATTTAGAACAAACATAAAAAAAAAAAATTCTTGAAAAGTCCAACACGTATGATTATTATCAAAATATTAAACTTTAATCTATATCTCTATATTAAGGAAAATGGAGTTTCTAATCCCAAGCCTTGTGGGAGCTCCAATATTCCAATATGAATTTCTTGATTTAAAAAAAAAAATAGCATTTATTGATTTGGTCAAAATCTCTTGATTAACATTTACTAACTTTTTTCAATCCACATGTCTTTCCACATGCTTGCATTTATTAATTTGATCAAAATTCTTTAATTAGCATTTAAAATTTCCTCATACAAATAATTATAGATACAATCCTTGCATAGTTATTGCAGTACATTTTTCAACTTCTCTTAGACATTATGGTTAGTGATAAGATTGTTAAATTATTTTTATAAAAAATCTTAAAAAACATAATTTATATATTAAAAAAAATCTAAAACAAATATAAATATCTATAATTATTCTGTGCATAGCACGGGTGATAGGTTAGTATCTATACTATATATTAAGCCTTGTGGGAACTCCAATCTCCTAATCTAAATTTCTTGATTTTTTGATTTAAAAAAAAAAATCTTAGCATTTATTAACTTCTCGCAACTCTCAAGTCTTACCCTCATAATAACACTTTAATGCATTAAGAACAAGTATAAAAAAAATTCTTTGAAATCCAACACATGAATTCCTTGAAAAGTCCCAACACATATGATTATTATCCCTTATAATAATACTTTAATGTATTTAGAACAAACATAAAAAAAAAAATTCTTGAAAAGCCCAACACATATGATTATTATCAAACTAAGCCTTGTGGAAAAGGAAAAAGGAGTTTCTAACCCCCAAGCCTTGTGGAAGCTTCAATATCCCAATCTTAATTTTCTAAATTTTTTATTTAAAAAAAAAAAACCTCAGCATTTATTAACTTTTTTCAATCCACATACTTGCATTTATTGATTTGGTCAAAATCCCCTGATCAGCATTTATTAACTTTTTCTAATCCACATGTCGTTTAAGAGCTTTGGTCAAAATCCACTCATACAAATAATTATAGATGCAGCCCGTGCATAGTTACTGTAGCACATTTTCACCTTCTTCCATACACTATGGTTAGTGATAAGATTGCTAAATTATTTTTATAAAAAATCTAAAAAAAATAATTTATACATTAAAAAAAATCTAAAACAAATATAAATATTTATAATTATCCTGTGCATGGCACGGGTGATAGGCTAGTATCTCATATACTCGTAACTACATAATTTTATCATTTTTTTAATAGACAACAAGTATAATTTCGAAAATTGACCATTTATTTTTATGAAGGTTAAGTTAATGAAATCATATGGATACGATTAGCAGTTCAATTTTTTTTTTCCCCATTAATCTATACGTAAGTGGCTAAAAGATAAACAAAACATAGTATTAGAGCATGCCCGTAGTAGGCTTGGACTGTCCACTGCACTTTAGTGACTTAAGAGAATCCTACTTATATTGATATGCTTGAGAACTTTTTCATTTTATGTTCATATTATTTGTTGGCTCTTATTTCAAATAAAGATAAACATTAAAGGTTGTGAGATATTTTTCTCCTATTTCAAAAATCTTTTCACTAATTACACTTCTTTTTTAACTTCTTTTAATATTTATTTATTCATTTTTGATCGGACAAAAAAAGATCATTGATGTAAATAAAAAATACAATGTGTACAAACACATTACATCAAGAAGACCGTACCCAAAAAAAGAAAAGAAAAGAAAAAAGTTTAGTCGAAAAATAGCATTAATTAAAGATCATATCCCAATTAAGTAGGCAAATGAACTCAAGCTAATCATATACAGAGACAATCATCATTGCTTAATAACTAGGTTCCTTAAAGCATCATATATATAAACATCTAAGGCTTCTTTAGCATTTGTCTTTCTTTATTGAATTTAATGCGATAATAGCTTTATGTTGTTGACTATGTATGGAATGGAACAATATTGAAGACTTTTGATGCTGCCATTGGTGATATAACAATATTGGCCAATCGATCAAAGTATGTGGAATTCACTCAACCATTTATAGAGTCACGACTAACTATGATAGTTACAGCAAAGCCTGAAGCTCAGAAAGCATGGATGTTCTTGAGGCCATTCACCAAGGAAATGTGGGTATTTACTTGTGCAATCTTGTTCTACACTGTCTTCATAGTTTGGCTTTTGGAGCGCCAATCAAATCCAGAATTTGAAGGCCCATGGAGGAATCAGCTTGCGACAGCTTTGTGGTTCACTTACTCATCGCTTTTCTTCACTCAAAGTAAGTCTCTTATTTTAAAAATTATTATCTAGTGTTGTTGGAGAGCAACTAGAACACTCAACCACACTAAAGGTTGATGATGGCTATGCATATTAAGAATAAGAACAATAACTAGAACAAGTATTAGAGAGAGAGAGAGAGAGAGAGAATTAAACATACAAGACACTAATAATTTACATGGTTCGGCAAAGCCTACTGTGGGATCTCCCTGGACGGAGGGTTTGAGTGTGCCTAACAATTAGAACCCTCTACGTCTGGTTCCACAAGTGCAATGTGAAACATAATGAGAGTCCAAATCTGATAAATCCATAGAAAATCTACTAATCACAAGAAATGCCAAAAATGGACTACATCATCAGACTCAGAGTCGCCACCTAATCTTTTAAGAAAACTAGAAAACCCATGACTTGTGCCAAAGGCCACTGTCCGTCGTAACCATAGTGTCTCGACTTAGGAACTTAGGTATGAGGGGGGAATGTCATGAATTAAGCACTCCTACTCACCTGATCAAAGATTGACCTTTATTAATTCTAGAAAAGAGTTTGAAAAAGTGCAACTCAAAGAAAAGATGAGTCCACATGCATGGAAATCAATATTAGCCTAACTTAAGTGAAATAATCTCCATCCGCTGGCATCCATAGAGATATATCAAGTAAGCAAGTAGCTGCATGGTAAGAACGCTAGACATAGTAAAGAAAACACACACAGTCGGGATGCAAAGATAAAATAACCTCACCTAGTACTCCTTCGCACTATGTTGAGCAAAAAAGATTAGAAAAATATGCATAATCTTAGATGCAAAGAAACTAATGCAATACACAAAAAATGAAACTAAAGACTTGGCTACTAACATGTGATATATGAACCATCTCAAGATATGGGGTAGTGCATATAATCACACAAAAGATAAAGAGAAGAGAGATAGAATGAACCAAGCCTCATGCATGAAAAATGGATGCAAAATATGAGTAAATGATGAATAAAGAAAAATATGATGCCAAGAATATAGAAAGGTCTAAATAAAAGGGATAGTAAGAGATGAGATGGATATACATACATTTATACTAATGGAGAGCAAAATGGCAAGGATAATAGAAGCTAACTATATTAACAAAGCTATAAAATAAAACACATGAAAAGCTACCAAACATCACACGATACTATATGATGATCATAGAGACAAACAAATAAAGAATGAAAATGAATCAAATCCACCATTCTCATCATGGAAGAGATGAGATGATGATCTTCCTCAATCACCAAGGGATATAGAAAATCACATGATGATCATAGAAGCAAAACAATAATGAGAACTACCATACTCATCATAGAAGAAGGGATGAGATGATAGACTTCCTTGCTCATCAAAGACATGAAAAATCATGGATAATCATAGAAGAAACATACATAAAATTGAAGCCAAACAAGAAGCAAATCAAAGAAGTGAATATGAATCTACATCATCTCTCATGGAAAAGAGTAAATAGATAGCCAAATCCATGTTGCAAGTAGATGGAGATAGTATATTACAAGTCACTTCTAGGTGGAAACCATGTTTAGCTTCCAAGAAAGTAAGAGAACATGAGAGTAAATAAGAGAAAGTGAAAGAAAATAGAATGTATAAATCTCTAACCACCAATTTAGACCTATAAATCACCCAATTAATTTCACAAAACAACCCAAATTCTTTGTGAACATGGATTGAATCATGTAATTAAACTTGTTTGGATGATGATAAAATTAGTGAGAAAGTGATGGAAAATGAAAGAAAATGAAAGCAAACAAGAGAATTATGAACATAAAACATAGGGCAGGACTAGAACCCTCTATACAAGTCTAAAACTAATCTAAATCAGAATCTAGAGTGTTTGAGAGGTGAGAAAATGAGAGAGAAAGTGTAAGAAAAACTAGAATTCAAACAATCCAACCAATCCTATGAAGGGGTGGCTCATCCCTTCCACTATCTACAATGCCCAATCACATATTAAACAATTAAATTCAATATTTCAAAGTGTTTGGCAAAAGAGAAAATGAGAGAAAATAGAAGAGAAAGTACAAAGAAAGTTGAAGAACTTACTTCAAGTGATGAAGAAAGGCTTCTTGATTAGCAAACTCTCTTCCAAGCACCCTTAAGCTTCTAGGATTAGACTTGAATTCCTAGCAAAAAGTTGCTTCAAGCTTCAAGCTCCAATGGTGTATCTATAGGTTTAAGTATTGAGAGAAAATTTGAAGGTCCCAAAAGGTTTTGAGATCAAAGAAGAGTGTCTCTAAAACCTCTTTCCTTCCCAACTAGCAAAAAAGAGGTGAATTTATAGGCTGAAGGTTACTTGGTCTGTAATTTGCGCAAAAATTATGAAGGTGGCAACCTTGCATGCATCGATAAATTTATTAGAAACACCACTGTTTCTCGACAATTTTGTACGGCCAGCCAAAAGATGTTCGACCTTCTCTTTTATGGCCGGTCAGCCAGGATATGGTGCCAGGCATAAAAGTTTTACGGATGGACTAAATTTTGTATAGCTGAGATAAATTGCAGGGAAAACAAGGTTTTTCAAGAGGATTCTCCTATTTTCCATTCATTTCCACTTTGTCTTTGCTCGATTTGACAAAAATCACAACATTTTGATTGAAAAGATGAGCTCAAACATCATGGAAATGATCGAATTTATGCACGACAAAAAAATCATTTTAAAAAAAGGTTTTTAAAGGTCTGAGTACATTTTGCCAAAACGGGTGAATAAGGTTAGGATCCGCTTTCTGCTAGAGAAATTTGCTTTCAAACTTGAGATTTCCGCTTTCAAACGCGCTCTGGATTTTCATCATTAGGTGCTTAGAAAAGGGTGCCCAAGTCTTAGAGCCGGTCAAAATGGGTGTCTACACCTATCTCTACGAGCAATCCCACAAATACTAGTTTCATTATCAAACTAGATTGAATGCATAAAGAGCTACAATGTTGTTTCTCTGAACTTTCACCAAAACCCATGTATTTCATGAAACTAAAGTGTCAACCAAGAGGCACCAAGTGACCAAGGGCCGCACCAAAGACTTGAAGGTCTGCCAACAAAACTCCTTTGGGGGTTCCAAGGAACTAAAAAGTTTGACTGAATGATTGAGAGTCTCCATCTGTTTATAGTCAACAAATTCTTCCTAAAACAAAATAGGTTTCCTTCTAATCCAAAACCAATTAGGAAACCCTAAATTCAAAACTTTAGAAAATACAAACTAAGTCAAATAGGTCTCTCACAAATTCAAACTAATATGGGAGTAACAACCAAGTCAATATTTGACTGCTCGCAAATCCTCTTCCAATTATGAAATAGAATTTCAAATCCAAATCATATTGGGAGTGGACATGGGGCTAATAATCCAACAAATATCCACCATGGCGACATGTCTAGCTACAACGAGCCAACCAACAAACAAATTGCCACCTTGGTGAGATTTTCAGCTGTTGCATTGAAGCAAAAGCTGAACCAAGACAAACAAGAATCCACCTAGGTGAGATACCCAATAATTAAAATCAAACTGAACAAATTCTGCTACACCGAACCAAAATATGGGCACTTAAATTGAATTAGGCTAAGCAAAACGAAATAGCAGAATCAAACAAGTACTCAAGACACATCGAGCCATCTAAACAAATTGCAGAACAAAACAAGCTAGCTCTTCTAATTTTATGCAATCCCAAACCAAACTTCAAACTTTACCATGGTGCCAAGTTCTAAAATTTCAAAAGCAAAACAAAGGCACCAAATAAAACAAGTTGTCTTATATAAAACTATGGTGAACAACACAAACAAACCACATAAACCAATGCTAAGAAGACCAATCCAAAATCAATGGAAGCTTCAAATTCTCCATCCAAGCAACTCCACAAGCAATAATCAATTTGCTCGCATCAAGCTTGAACCAAAACAAGAGAGCCCAATGAATAACAATCGAATAAGAGAGTTGAGCAAATTTTGAGAAAATCAAAACAAGGAGTCAACCAAACAAACCAAATAGACTATTGATGCAAACAAGCTATAACCAAATTCCAAAGCACCAAAACAAACTTCAAACAATAATGAAAGAGCCAAATTTTCTAAAGTATTGAACAAACTTCATAACCAAAGTCTAGAATTCATCAACAATCTTAGTGACTCAACTGAGTCTCCAAATGATCTATCTCCACCAAATCAAAAGGCATATGCAAACAAATTTGATATCCAAAGGGATGATCAAAAAACAATGAGGAAAGCCACAAGCAATATATCAAGTGCTTACCTCCCAAAAAGATGAGATTTGGAATCATCATCTTCAAGTTTCCCCTTCAAAATGAAATTGATAGAAGAGTTCTCTTTGACAATATTCTGTTCAATCTTCAAGAACCACCAATGATACAAACTTCAATAGAAGCAAATCAACAAAGCCTAGATTGTTACCCAGACTCTGATACCAATTTGTTGTGCGGAAAGTGACTAGAACACTCAACCACACCAAAGATTGATGATGTCTATGAATATTGAGAACAAGAACTAGAACAAGTATAGAGAATGTATATATATATAGAGAGAGAGACTTAAACATAGAAGACACACCACAAAATCTAGGATTGCCTCCAAGCTGAGCCCTAAGGCACATGCACCCGAAGATGCTCAAACATGATCCAAGTGGATTAAGGCAAAACAGTGTACCAATCTTTTGAAGTAGCATCTGTTGGGTTGTCTACTATACCAATCTTCTAAAGTAGCATCTCTCATTCTTCCATAATCTCACGAACAAAGTGAAATCGATCATCGATATGATTCATCTGAGAATGATGCACCTAATTTTTGCAAAGTGAATTGCACCCCTACTATCACAATAGACAATAACTTGTTCTTGCTCAATGCCTAGATTTGTTGTCAATCCTTGTAACCAAATGGCCTCATTTGTGGCTTCTGCCACAGCCATATATTCAGCCTTCGTCATTGAAACTGCAACTGTTGACTGCAAAGATGATCAACAACTAACTGGTCCTCTTGAACACATAACCAGTACTAGAATGACACTTATCAAGATCTCTTGTGTAGTCTAAATCAACAAAGCCCACAATAGCATGATTCACTATGCTTCCTCTCTTGGACTTCAAGCCAAGGTCTATGGTCCCTATAATATACGGTACAATTCACTTTGCTCCTTGCCAATGCTTCTTTCCAAGGTCATGCATGTATCGGCTCACCATACTAACAACACGTGAGATATTAAGCCTTATGCACACCATAGCATACATAAGGCTACCAACCAAACTAGCATATGAAATTTAGGCCATGTACTCTTGTTCCTTATCACTGTAAGGGGATAATGAAGCATTAAGCATAAAATATGGAGCTAGTGGAGTATTAAAAGTAACAAACCAGTGCTTACCTCTTAATGATGCAACTTATGTAGGCTCCAATATATCAATATGAACATAATCAAGTGTTCCTCGCGTAAGACAAGCTATTGTCTTGAGCTTGACTCTAGTCTTCTTTCTGATGACACAATGCTCGCAAAACGCTAACTTACAAGTTTTAGCCCCTTTTAGTAGACCTTGTTTTGCCAAGCCTTCTCACTGACATGTCCCAAGCACATGTGCCAAAGCCTAGTGCAATATGTGTCAACCTCTTCAAGTTTCTCGCAACTGGGGGCTGCTCGACCCATGACTGTACTCCCCTACAAAAAGTACAAATTATTCTCCTTGTTGCCTCTCATCATGACCTATGCTGCCAATACCACTTTGAGAGCTCAATCTTTCATGGTAATTTTGAAACCCTTGGAATCTAGAGTGCCCAGTGAGATGAGATTCTTCTTTAATTCCAATACATAACGTACCTCCGTCAAGATTCAAACTATTCTATCATGCAATTTCAGTCAAATGCTTCCTATCTCCATTGTCTTACAGGTGTTGTCGTTGCCTATAAGAACTGTTCCACCTGCTCACTTTGTAGAGTTAGAAAACCAATCTCGATTGGGACACATATGATAGGTATACCACGAATCTAAAATCCACTCATTAGAATGGAAAACAAGTGATGAACTAGTCAAAGCAATATCTAAATCATAATCATCACCTTGAGCAACATTGTCTTTAGAAGTCCTTTAGTCCTGCAATTTTGTACAATCAATCTTCCAATGCCCTTTTTCGGGACAAAAGGCACTTATCTTTAGTAGTTCTTCCTTTGGTTGATGCTCCTCTTGAGTCAGAGAGGGATTTTCTACATCCTTTTGCAGATTGCTTCTTTTTCGATCTCCCCTTAATATGTAAGGCTTCACTAGATGTGTCTTGATGGGCCTGTTTGTCTTTCTTTCGGTACTCATTGTTGATCAAAGTATTAGATACATCATCAAATTTGATCACTTCGTTCCTATATAACATTGTGGTAATCAAGTGCTCATATGTATTGGGCGAGGAATTCAACAAGAGCAAAGCCCAATCATCATCATCGATTTCGACATTCAAATTGAGTAGATCGAGAAGAATTTTATTAAAGTCATTCAAGTGTTTGGACATTGAAATACCTTCTCTCTATTAGAACCAGAAAAGCTTATTCTTCAAGTACAATTGATATTCAATGCTTTTCGCCATGTGCTTATCCTCCAACTTCTTCTATAGATTTTTAGCATTCGTCTTCTTCATCACAAAGTACTTCTGATCATTTCCAAGACATAATCGGACAGTACCACACACTTATTGATTAATCTTGACCCAATCTTTGTTGGACATCACATTTAGCACTGGACTTGAAGTGGTATTGTTTTAAACACACTCACGCAGAAGCTTATTTTTGAAAATTTTGAGTCAATAGGCCTAAGTTTAAATCTTTTTTGGTTAAAAGGACATTATTTATCCAAGAGTACACTTTATATTCAAAGATTACCCATGTGTCTATTTGTTCAAATGTCGCTTATCTGTACATGTGCCACTTATCTATTCACTTATATATCCAATGTCACTTATGTGTTCACCTTACCGCCACCAACTGCTGCAAGCTATTGGTGACTTTTCGACAACGTTTTTGGCTATTTTTTGACAATTTTTTTAGCATTGATACTGTTCAATGTGTGTCCTTATCATCAAAAAAATATTATACCATAGACCAAATAACATATGTCCCCATATGAATGGAAATTTTAGCAATTAACCCTTGTTTTAATGTGGTGTTTTAATAAATGAGGAATCACAAAATATAATAGATGGGTCATCCATCATCTCCAATCTACCAAACAAAGGTAGGTCAACATTATCTGACTCATGTTGATAAAAAAAAAAAAATAAATAAAACCTTGTCTCACTAATAAAATATTTTGATATGTTATTAATTGAGAGCACCATATAAATAATGCCACAATATATTCATTCGGCAAATTATGCACTAATTACAATATTCGATTTTTGCACTAACTTGCCACTTAATTTTTATGTCAGTACACAATCAATAATGCTTTAATGATCATATTTTCTTGTTCTATTTTATTTGTCATAAAATCTTGTGTTACCATTGCGTTAGAACTAGTCTTGGATGGTTGGACTTATTTAGAAAATTTGGTCATTCTTGTGTTATTGATATCAAATTTATGTCATTATTGTTACGCAATTTTTTTTTCCTCCACTGTAACGGCACTAGATCTACTGTTCCACTCCCCCTTATCTCTCTCTCTCTCTCTCTCTCTCTACCACACTATTAGCATCAAGGAGATACATGAATAGGGTGTTTTGAGACAGGGGCACAAAAGAGTGTGGCACAAAATATCCTTGATCCCTACTTAAGTTAGATATTGGATTAAGCTTGTCAGCCCATCCGCTGAAGTGGACTATATGGTGCATTTGGGATTGTGTTTTTCTTTTATTAGCAAAATAAAACTTTATTCATGAAGATGTCAAAGTATAAAGAGAATAATCATACATAATAATAATAAAAAAAACGAGTGTAAAAAGTATCACAACAAGGCTTAATCAAGTTTAACTAGGTTGGTACCGATAAATCTAATCATCTTCTAGCACCACACTGACATGTTGGTGAGGGACCAAATGAAACAGGAACAAAACAAACGAAAACAAAAAACATAGGACACAAAAGCAAAAGAATATACATGCATTTGGGGCACGAAATTCTACAGCAGTTGCAGCTGAGGCAGCAGCAACTACAAGGCCACAGCAATATCAGGCACATTGTTAGTTTGTCAGAGGTTAACTATAGTTTGGTTAAGTAGTTAGAGTCAGGTTAGGCAGTCATGGCTAGGTTCAATAGAGAGTATTAGATTTTTATAAATAGGACTATCATCATTGCAATACTCATTTTGATTGAATACAAAAGGAATATAATACAGATTCTCTTTAAATACACCCCCTAGATCACCCAATCATCTACAAAGCATCCCATCAATAGGATCAAAGTAAAGCACATCTGCATTGCAAACTTCTTCAATTCACCACAAGTGCCCTGCATCTAAACTAGCTCCACCTTTATTCCAGCAACAAAAACATCAACAACAGCAGCACCCATAAACCTTGTCGTTTGTTCATCCACTAGCTCCTTACTGAGCAGTAACCATAAAATTACAGACACAACCTCAATCAAATAACAACAGACAAAAAATCACAACCCTACAGTTAGTTGTAATGTTCATCATAGGTTTCACTTCGATGTAAACCGTTCACTTTGTGAGTTACTACACATAGATCATTATTGTAAAATATTATGTTGATATGATTTTTGTAACCACATAATTTCAACATATTTGTTTTCAGAATAATAGACAACAAATTAAAGTTTTAGTGATAAAAATTTAGGGACAAAATCACTGTTTAGGATCAAAATATTTTTGTTGCCGAAAGTGTCATTATATTTGTCGTGACGATATTTGGACAATGGTGATGAATTATTATCCTTTTGGGAACAAAATATTTCTTACAAAAAAAAAAAAATCTCTTCGAGACCAAATTTTTTGTTCCTAAAATTGCGTTTATTAGCGACACTTTCAAAATCATTTCTAAAAGACCTATTTTTTACTTTTTGGAAAGATTTTTAGCGACTATACTCGCGATCACAAGAATTGGTCCGTAAATATTTTTTACAACAAATTACTTTTAGGGATGAAAAAGTTTGGTTCCTAAAACTCTTATACGTTATAATGACAAAATAAATTGTCAATTTTTTTAATAAAAATATAATACAATAATGTGACTATCATTATCAAATCAATTTATTTTTTTAATAGATGATCTACCTACATGGGCGACCAAATAAATGTTGATGCATCTACCGATTCAACTACACCATCCAATCCACAAGGTTATTCCTAGTTAACCTTTAATTAGGTTAAATTACACTAATTTTTTTTTTTTGAGTTTTGAAAAAACAAAAATAAAAGTTCTATAATCTTGACATAATCACATTGAGTTTTCTTAATATTTTAATTAACGTAACACTTAACTCTTTTTCATCATTATTTTGTTAGTGATATGATTGAAAAATTATATTTTCTTCTTTTTTATACTAAAATGTATAATTTATTCTGTTTATTCTTATGTTTTCACACTATCAACATTAGTTTTGATTGATGAACCAAGTTTCTATTGCATCAAAAATTTTCTTTTTGTGGTTCAAAGAGAAAACGTTAGTTTTTAGTCACTTTATTAATCTTATTGTAAGAGAAGTCTGTGTAATTTTATTAAAACTATAAAGGTTGTTGTATTTTCTTCAATGTTGAGAGGAGGTTGGTGTAATTTACCCATTTAATTAAGATTGGGACTTTTTTGTTTTTTCGTTTCCTTTCCTAGTTCTTGTAGTTGTACTCTCTCATTGATGGTAGTACGAAAATCTGAATCACCTGCCCAAATCGATTAATTCGAACTGAAAAAAAAAGAAAAAAAATAGCGATTTCGTTGAAAGGAGAGGTCGGTTGCAGCTGTTTTTTCGGACGAGCAACGGCTTGATCAACCTTTCAATCGACAAAACCGATCTGACTGATAATTATTAAAGAAAGTTGCATACATGTCGTAGCTCTGTTGGCTTTCCATGTTGACACATCATCTTTAGCCTTTGTTTGGAATGAACTAAATTAGCCTGACCTTTTTTTTGTCTTGTAGTTATTTTAGTCTGGCTAAAATAGTTGTATTTGTGATACATTTTGACTTTTTGGAAGTTGATTTGATAGTTGTGAGAGAAAAAATGAAATGATTATGGTTTGAATGTGACATTTTGTCTTGTTGGTTAAATTAGGAAAAATTATTAAGTGTTCCTAGAGCCCACGTGTTCATACTATTTACTAATCATCATACACTATATCCCCTCACGTTTCTCAATCACCCAACACAAAATAACGAATTTCACCTTATTCACCAATCATAACACCCCTAAAACACCACGAAATTGTACACCAAAAACAACCAATAATTACTCCTAAATTAATCTATTTTGTGTTTATTAATTAATTAAACTAAAATATCTTATCCCAAGCTATTATGACCTGACAACACTACCATGTGTTCCAATTTCCAACAATTCTCAGCCATTATTTGCAAGGAAATGGGGTCACTGCTGTGCTAAAGACACAATAGTGATTGGTGTGCCTCAATTTGTGGTATATTGTGGGCTTATTTTTATGATCTGAACCGTTATTTGTATGGTTTGTTGAGTACTTCATGCCTACAAAAAATCATATTAATCAGATATCAATAACTATATGATCGATAACCAAAAAAAATAAACAATTAGTTTTTCTTTTGAGAAATAGCATAAACAAATGCAATTCGATTATATAGTTATTGATATCCGATTAATATGATTTTTGGTAGGCATGAAGTACTCAACAAACCCTACAAAAATGAATGGTTCGGATCATAAAAATAAGTCCATAATATACCTCAAATTGAGGCACAGCAATCATTACTGTGCCTTTAACACAACAGTGACCGCATTTCCTATTTCTAAAGACATTGCACATTCCATTGAGGTCTCTTTATTTCCTGAGACTTTCTCTCTCATTTTTACTATTCTCTTTCTATGTCTCTTTATTTTCTCACTCTCTCTCATTAACTTTTGTCTCTCTATGTCTTTTTCTCTCCTTCTCTTGCCGTCATATACCCCTCTTTCTCTCTCTCTCCCTCCCTCTCTCCCTCTAATTTTGACTCTCTTTTTCTATATATTCTCTCACAATCTCTAACCCTCCTCCCTTACCCTTTTGCTCCTTTCAGATCTGAAATATCATCGCCCCATTCCAAAATCCCTTCTCTCATTTCAATTATTTTGATTTTCAAGGCCATATAGTGATTTGATGATGAAGGGCTAAACCTTAGGTTGGGTTATTTCTGAAAGAGTTGATGTTGAACAATGTCTAGTTGGAAATCACTTGCAAAGTATATGAAAGACTGTTGAAATGACAAACAATCATTTTGATTCCAAGTGAGTTTCTTCCTTTATATTTCTCTTGGTTATTATTTTGTTGTTCTTTTGATTTTTTTCCTCCCTTACGAATCATTCTATGAATCACTCTTTCATTTGTCTTTCCATTTTTTTCTTTCATGATATATTTTTTCCTTTTTCTATTAATATTTGTGACCCGTGCAACTTGTTGTGCCTAGGAGTCAGAAACAAGCACCAATAATACACCCACATACAAAACAAACAAGATTTACGTGGTTTGACAATGCGTTTATGGTCATGAGAGTGAATTTCACTAAATGGAGGAAGAAATTACAAAACAAGAATACAAATAGAGGAGGAGGAGGGGGAGGAGGAGGAGGCAACATTCTCAAACTTAACTCACACTCTCTCACACTCTGATTACTCACTTGCAATGATTTTGTACACTACTTGCATCCCTATTTATATTGCCAATTTGGGAGGCAAAGGGTACTTTACCAAGGCATCAATTTGCTAACTTGCTTGCAAGTTGATGCTGCAACTTCAGCTTCTAAAACAACTTGCCAACTTGTAAAGTTTTCAGAATTTGAGCCAACTCAATAACCCAACTCAATGAGTTAGCTCAATATAACAAATATCTACATTGGCGAAGTTTCTCTAACTAAAACAATAAAGTCACACAAACTTGAACAAAAAGGTCATGCAAACTTGAACAAAACTCCACCTTGGCAAGATACCTAACCAACTAAATAGGTGTATCAAAGCAAACACAAAACAAATGCAAAATGAACCAAGTAAATGCATGAGATACATCGAGCCAATCCAAGACAACTTGCATAACGAATTGAACCAGTTCTTCTAATAATTCTATAATAAGTAACCAAATTCCAAACTCCATCATAGTGCCAAGTTCTATGTTCCAAATGCAAAACGAAAGTGTAGCCAGTTTCTCGTAATCCTCGGAGGGGTTTAGTCTCCTTGGATACGATAGCCCTACAGTTTGGACTCCTGTGGTTCTAAATCTGGTTTCATAAAAAAAACAAAAATGAGAGTCTGAATCTGGAAAATCTTTGGAAAATCTATTTACAATCAAAAATACCAAAAATGAACTGTATCACCAGATTTTAGAGTCGCCACCTAAATATTTTTGGAAAATTTAGGAAATCCGTGACTCATGCCGAAGACCACTTGTCTGTCATAACCAAAGTGTCTCGGCTCGGGAACTTAGGTATGAGAGGGGAATGTCATGAATTGAGCACCCCATTCACCCTATCAAAGATCGACCTCTACTAATCATGATGTGATTTTTATGTATATTATATGATCATGTTCTGATTTATTATGCCAACTTACTATGTGAGGCACACAAGTATAGACTATGTCACCTACTTTGGAATACTTTGATTTTATATTTGTTTGATAAGTGTTTTAAATATGTGCTACTTGAAAAAGTAAGCTCATATGTACATTTATCAAAGTCATCCCAATTTAAGCGAAATAACTTTTATCCACATGCTTTTAAAGAGGCATATCAAATAGATACTTAACCTCATGGTAATATGCTTGATATGGAAACATAAACACACCTCTAATATGCTAAAGCAAAAATGCTCACATAGTACTCAACCGAGGCAAGCCAAAGAGAAGTAAATAATTAAAAAAATGCATGTTTCTAATATGTAAAGTGACTAATGCAACACATACAAAATGCAACTACTAAGTTCGGTTTATTTAACATGTCATATGGATCAACTCAAAGTATGCGGTAATGCACGTATTCAAGTAAGTAGAAAATGACAACAATGTTAGAATAATGAACTGAACCCAATGCATGTAAAAATGGATACAACGCATGGTATGAAAAAAATGGAAAACATGATGCTACCACGATAAGAATATAAAGAAAAGGAAGAAAGAAATAGGGATTGGAAGACATACAAATATTACAAGTTTGCTCTCGCACAAGAGGGTCTAAAGTAATGTCCTAATTAAACTAATTATTACAAACCCAAATGAATTAACTACATTATTACAAACACAAATAAACTATTTAATTATTAAAAGTCTGAATGGAAGCAAAACTAATATTAATAATCTAATGGATTTGAACGGGAAGCGAGGAACCGCACACGCATAACCGAGAACATCTTTTGGAAACCTCTCTGTTTGTTGCCAGAATTTGCTTTGTTTGCAGTAAAAAAATTATTCTATTTTGGCCTTAGATTTTGCTCTGTTCTACTATAAAAATGCCATTGCCTGTACAAAATTAGTGGCCGGCCGACCTTGAAAGGTGGTTGGCCATAGAAAATGGTGGTCAGCCGGCCACTGTTTCTAGGGAATACCCTGTTGCAACAAAACTGCAATAGAGCAAAAATAGAGTGTTTCCAAGTGATGTTTATCCTCTCTGCCTTTCCTTATCATGAAGATAATCAAGGAAGAAATAGATTCGATTATCAAATTATCAATTATCGCAAATTTGTTGCGTGATGATCTTAGAAACGATAGGACAGAAGCTCAATAAATTAAACAAAAGATAGACAATACTTCCTCCCTATCATGGAGTTACCTCAAGGGAAGGGGTAGGCATTGCTTCATGAACTATTAAACATCACTAAAAAGTATGCAACGATTCAAAACGCAATAGGTTCAATATAACATCCGATTGAATCTAACCTAATTTTATTACCTTTATTTTTTTTTTTTGATCTTTTTTTACTCAAATTTTATTAACCCTTTTTACATTACCTTTCTATTTTCTTTTCTTTTCTTCCTTTTTGTCCAAAAGTGATGAATACACCCACTAAGTCAAAAGCAATAATGAGTAGCAAGCATTGACTTAATCCGAGAAATGAGCTTTTCAAGCCATTTTCTACGAGGGAAATTACAAAGGAAGAATCAAACTCTTTTATAAGCGATAATGAATTTGGAGTCAAACCCAAAATGAGCTATAATGACTCCAAATCCAAACTCGATAACAAGCTATAATGACTCTTTCCTTTATGATTTCTAAGGGTCTAACTAAAAAATTAGTCCCTTAGAAATAATGCACCGGCGATAAAGAGAAGTGTCAAACAAGAGATCATGCTTAGTATAACACAGATGTAATGCCCTGGTAATGAACCTCTGAGGAGATTAAACCATTTAGTATGAAAGGTCTCTTTCTTATGCCTTGAACAACAATCTTTTGTTAGATACAACTCTTAATAAAAATAAACAAAGAAAGGAAGGAGATTGCAGAGTGCTAATGGAGAGTGGGTAATTACAATGGTGTGAACATATATGAAAGCTAAAAAAAAAAAAAAAAAGAAGAAGAAGCAAGAAAAGACTATCAACTCAATTGGATTGAAAGCCAAAGCCTATACACCAATCCATGAGGACTTACAAAAACACATCTACAATATTCAAAACATAATTTAACACACTAAAAAGCTCTGAAACAGTACAAAAACAATGTTGAAAATCAGGTTTTAGGAGTGAAAAATATGAGCAAAAATGGAATTAAACCAAGGGATTTCAACCAACCAACAAGCCTAAGAAAGGGTGGCTAACCCCTCATCTTTTTTGTGACTTAAAATCACATATTTCAAGCCTCAAAATGCTCTGAAAATAGTATGCAAAAAGTAAAGAAAAGAGAGAGAAGATGGTACAAAAGCTCAAAGTATACCTCTTAAAGAGAGGAAGAGCTTCTAGTTCACAAACCACAAGTTGAGCACTCTCAAGAGCTGAAATTATGTTCAAGAATCTTCGCAAAAGGCCTCAAGTTTAGGCTTAGGAAGTGTATGTATGGTGTGTGTATATTCCAAGAGAAGAGAGAAGAGTGTTTGACAAGTTATTGCTCTTGGAAAAATTTTCTAACCCGAAACTATGAGGGGAGGTCATGTATAAAACACCTTCTCATATCGAAAATATCTGTAATGAGACAGCTGGTGCAAGGCATGCACATGGGGACAGTTGGCAGCTGTCAAAATATCTGTTGCATTAAACATGGCTAGTCGGCCATGAAGAGGGACGGCTGACCAATCAAAAATGGCATGCCGGTCACTTGTTGGTCATCTTTTCTCTGAGTGGTTAGGTTAGAAAAAATTAGGTTTTGGCTCAAAGGGGATGCAAGGTTAGGGCTTAAACCTTGAAACCGAAGCCTTTTGCTGAAAAAATCGAATGATTGTGCAGCGTAACATTTCATCATCGAGTGTTCAGAGTGAGACGCTCAAGTCTTAAGGGTAGTCAAAAATAGAGTGTCTATACAAAGTTGCCAACCATGGTGAACAAAATGCTTGGACCGATGCAAAAAGCAAGACTTTAAAAATAAAAAAAGAAAGAATAAAAGGCGCCAAGGATCTTCGAACACAGCCAAAACAATGCCTCTAAGAGGCTACAAAGGGACACCAATGCTTCATCAAGATCTGAAGTAGATTTCCACAAGATCTTCTTCAAATTGAAAAGTGTGAATTTTCCAATATTAACAAGTGACCAAAGGCCATACCAAAGACCTAAAATGCAAATTTAGAATGATCAGAATCATCATGTGCTACATTGGCATCGACATTTCCTTTCTTCTTCAAAATTGGACAATCTTTCTTCCAATGCCCTTTGAACGGGATCTACCTCTAACTATCAAAGCATCACTCAAGGTATCATTGCAGGTCTCTTTATTTTTCTTCCCGTGCTTATTATTCATTAAAGGCATTAGAAACTTCTAGAAAAGCTACTCCATTTCCATACAGTAATATGGGTATAAGATGATTGTACTTGTTAGCTAAGGAATTTAACAACAACAGTGCCTTATCTTCATCTTCAATTTCAACATCTAGGTTTAATAAATTGGCAAGAATTTTATTGAAACCATCTAGATGTTCTATCATTGAAGCACCTCTTTTGTACTGGAAACAGAAGAGTTGCTTCTTTAAGTAGAGTCAATTTTCTACACTTGTCATCATGTATTCATCTTCGAGTTTCTTCCACAAATCCTTTGCAGAAATTTCTCTCATGACGAAGCATTTTTCTTCTTTGGCTAGAGACAATCGGATGGTGCTGCAAGCTTGGAGTTTGATCTATGTCCATTCCTTATCACCCATATCAATCGGTTTGTGTTCCAAAGCGATGTCGAGTCCTTGCTAGTAGAGAACATCCATAACTTCGCATTCCCACATGCTGAAGTTGTTGGTTCTATCAAATTTCTCTACTTTGAACATTACGTTGGACACTGTAGTCCTTTGCCCAGAGTTGATTGAAGACTCAGTTGCCTTTGGTACCGAAGCTTTTGCCATTATAACTCATTTAATCTCCACCACAAGCAATAACGTCTGCTTAGAAATGCCCAAACCACAACAATTTCTATGCTCCCGAAAGATTCTTATAAACTTCGGGTTTGAATCTCAAAAAACAAAGTATGGAATTGCATCTAAAGCTGTCTGTTTAGCCAAGAATACCCTTTCCCACATTTTCTAGGGGTCAAATTGAAATTTCTCAAATTTCTAGGTGCTAAATTGAAAATTCCACAAACTTTTGGGTCGAAAGTGAAAGTTCAGAGGTTATGGGGCAAAAAGAAAATTTTAGAAATAAATAGGGCAGAACTGTAATTTACCAAAGTTTAGGGTAAAAATGCAATTTTAAAAAAATCTAGGTGCCAGAATGCACATTTCTAAAACTACTGATGACGTGGCATAATGCTGACATGTCAGACACGTAGTGGCTGATAGGGTGCTACGTTGGCTGTTGACTGATGGTGTTACGTCACAGTGACATCACGTTGAATGAAACCACTAAAGAAGACAGTAGTGCCACGTGCAGTACTTTAGGTGGCGCATGAGGTTGCGTCTGTGGTGCGTTCAACTTGATTTTTGCACTATTGGACTCCTAAAATCGAGGCGAACACAGAGATGTATTAAAAAGTTTGGTAGGCAAAATTAGTTTCACGGTAGATTAGGAAAACAGAGCTTCGAAGCTTTGTTTTGCAACTTGGGTGCTCTCATACTAGTTTGTTGTACCCAAAGCTCAGAAATAAACATCAATAACACTTCCACAAATAAAACAAACAAGATTCATGTGGTTTGGCAATGTGACGTCCACGAGAGCAAATTTCACTAAACAGAGGAAGAAATTAGAAAACAAGGTTACAAATGGAGGAGAAGGTGGCAACACTCTCAAACTCAACTCAAACTCTGATTACTCACTTACTTCCTCTTCATTTGCAATGATTTTGTATGCTACATGCATCTCGATCAGGATGGCCTTGACTTTTTAGGGGCTTAAGACAAACTCAGAAAATACGATTTCAACTCTCATACATATTTTAAAATATATATATTGGTAAAATAGTAACAATCTTTTATTTATTTTTATTTTTTGCGTTCTATAAATTTGTTGCATATGGTACACATAATTATTGATGTAAATCATAATTATTGAAATAAATTTTGAACATTTTCGATTATTAACACTATTAATTTATTCACGATTTTTCTTTACATAGTAAATGAAATTGTAAAATTTAATTAACTTCGACTTAAAAAAAAATAAAAAAAATAATAAAAAAAAATTCTCGAGAAGCAATTATAACTCGTATAGTCAAACAATATTCTATAAATAATTCATATATTTGGTAACCATTTTTAAATAATTTACCAATTCAATTGTTTATTAAACTCTCATTTTTAAACTACTAATATTATAATGTAGTGCTTAGTTCACTAAAATAAAATTGAATGGAGTGGAATTCCTTAGTTTCTTTATAAAATTAATAGTCCCTCATAATTGTGAATAATAATTTCATTTGTAATCTTTTTTAATAAATCAAACGTGAAAGTAGACATTATGATGAAATAATTACTCTAGTCAACTTTATTTTAATAAACCAAATATAAATTAAGATCGAAATAAACAGGGATTCCCTACTTATACAGAAAATTTGGGAGGCAAAAGGGTACTTTGCCAAGTCATCAACTTACCCACTTGCTTGCAAGTTAATGCTCCAGCTTCTAGAACCACAAGTTGCCAATTTGTAAAACTTCCATAATGTGAGTCAATTCAATGACTTAACTCAATGAGTTATATAACACAACTCGACCAAATCCGACCGCAAAACCATATCTTACTGTTGGTCAATTTTGAACAGAACACCAGTCGAAATCTGTTGTCTACATTTTCAATACACCATATCGGGTCGGTTGACGGGTGGATAGGAAAACCAAGCCGGTCTGACCCATGAACAACCCTAGACAGTACAAAGGCAATAAGAGAAATAATTTGAGTTTGATAATCAAGAACCAAAAAAATAAAAAATAAAAAAAATAATAATGGAAACAAATTCACAAAATACAGTAAGGAGATAAAAAATAGTGAATAAATCCTTGCATAGCATTGCTAAGTGGTTTCCTAACAGAGACGCATGATCATGTGCTGCAGGAGAAAGGGTTCATAGCAATTACACTCGCGTGGTAGTTTTGGTATGGCTTTTCGTGGTCCTTGCCTTAAACTCAAGCTACACAGCCAATTTGTCTTCAATGCTCACAGTGTCAAGGCTAGAGTCGAGTGTGACAAATGTAGAGTGGCTAAGGAGAAACAATGCAAAGGTTGGCTGTGATGCTGATTCATTTATAGGGGATTACTTAGTGAACAATCTCAAATTCAAAATGGACAATCTCAAGAAAATCCACAGTGAATATGACTATCCTTCTGAACTGCAGACCTCCAACATCACTGCAGCATTCCTAGAACTCCCCTATGAGAAAGCTTTTCTCTTAGAAAACTGCAATGGATACATTGCTACTGAGCTTCCCGACAGATTTGGTGGATTTGGATTCGTGAGTATCTTTTGCTTTTTTTAATTTTTATTGTTTTGTTTTGTTTTTCTTTTGGATTTGAAACTCCTTGATTGTCTCTGTGTTCCTTGAAATTAAGATTCCCTATGCAACAAAACAAACCAACACAGATTGATCAATCAGTGGGTAAATCACAACTATACCCTATGAAATTTGTTTAAAATACGATTAATTTGCCCCAATATTTCTAGAAATTACATTCCGTCTCTTGGAATTTTTTAATTTCATAAAAAAATGACCCTTTTATTAAGAATTCATAAAGTCAATTAATAGTTTGTAATGATGCCAGAAATTTATTTCTATTAATAATTCAAGTAATTTAATCATTGTATATGAGAGCAGTTAAGAATTTTATTTTTTTAGTTAATTCTGTTACATAAAAAAATTCTAACGAGGGGGTACTTGGAATTTTTGAAATCACATGAGCAACCCATATTTTAAATAAATCTCAAGGAGTATATTTGTATTTTTCCATTTCTTTTAGGACAAACAAAACAAACACAACACACTACTAATACATGGGTACATACAATATAGGGAAATTTTATGATACCATATGCACCGGTTGTTACGACTTTTTTGGTTTTTGGTTTTGACCTATTGTGGTATTAACGCACACAATGTGGTTTGGAAATACCCTTTGTCCCAAGCAGACTTTCTTGATCCTTAAGTTGGTACCTAAAATAGGAATGAACACTCCGGTCGAGGGTACCGGAATTAGCATTCCAACGGGCAAGTTAGTATGTTTTTCTTATATCACAAGTTATCACCTTTTTCTTACATACCTCCTCTTTGGCTGATGCTCATTCTTTTTATATTGCTCTCCAAGGACCCACTTTCTTATTATGGACACCTCGCCCTCGTAGCTGGGCCCCCAGTCATTCCATAGGATCCATGGCTTAGTCGGCCCGCAAGCTAGGTTCTAGTCGGCCATAGCCCTGCTCAGTTCAATCCGGTTACAGGCCGACTTATCTTCACCCGTCTTTTTGACAATCTTGCCGACTTATATACGGCTCATATTATATTCAGCTCCCACAATTGACCCCAAACATTGGAGTAAGGTCATTCCGGTTGGCATGTTTGGTTAATTGATGCGTTCCTCTCGGCTACCAGATCGGACAGAAACCCTTGAAAGTCAGAAATACGGCGGTTGCACTCCTTTTAGTATTGATTCGTTAGAATAGGAGCGATATTTTAATCATTACAACTTCCTGCCCCTTCATATTTGACAATCATTTAATGTTCGATTTGAAAACTGTCCCTCTGTATATTCTTGAATTGAAAGGCTCTCAACTTTCTTTGGCATCCTTCTTACCAACCTCCTTTAAGACTTCTGCAATTCCACTCCCTATTGTTCATATTCTCCTTCGACTTGTAAGTTCCCATTTCTCTTCTCATTCTGCTCTCATTCCAATCCCTTGCGTGTTTTGTTTTCTAGTACACATTTTGTTTGTATTCTATCTTAAATGGCGAGGCATTTGAAAGCCCTCGTCTTAGAGGAGCGAGTTATAGCCTTCCATCGTCATTTTTCAATCCCAGATGACGCCCACCTATCCCTTGTTGCAGACGGTGCGGTGGATATGGGGACGGTTGACACAAAAACCATTATTTTCCCTATTTTGTGCATCGCTGAGGGTGGAGTCCGATTCCCCCTCCATCCTCTCCTTAGGACAGTCCTGCGTTATTGGGGTCTGATTCCCTCTCAACCTAACATAAACTTCTACCAAATAATCAAGGGTATAGTAGAATTGAATAGCCGACTTGGTCTTAACCTAGGCATCCAAGTTATTTGGCACTGTTGCGTTACGGCGAAATCACCGATCGGTGGGGCTGTTACTTTCTGAGAGCTAAAGACGTAGATCACCACTTGATGACCATGCTCGCTAGCTCTGGCAAAAGCGTTGATGATGTCATGGTTGCCGTCCGAGGTAATTTGGAATTCGACGAGGGAGAAGATCGCCAAGACCCAATGCCGAGGCAAAAAGGCGAGCCAGGTGGCCGTCTAGAATTGTTATTTTAAATAAACTATCTACTCGACTTAACTACTAGATGTTGATCATTATTTTTTTCATGCAGGCAATGACTTAAAAAGAGCACTGACATCGGCAAACGAAACTGTTCTTGAGCAAGTAAAGGCGGTCCTTAATTACAAAGGCCGTGCAAAACTTCAAGGACAAGGGCCCGTAGCCCATGTTTTGCTGAGGTACGACCCAAACTACTCCACTTTCTCGGCCACATATCATATCCTTGTGCTGAGAGGTGAACGATAGCCTACTGCACTTATATTCCATAGTTACAAAAGTCTAAGGGATATTGGTGTTGAGGATTCCGATGCCAGCAAACAAGTCGGCGAAGACGCGCAATCAGAGGGCTGTGCAGAGGACCAGGAACTTAACAGAGAAATTGAATTGGTATTTGAACACATCAGCCCTAACCATCATACCGATCACTTCTCTATCTCTGGCCGAGTAGCTCTATCTACTCCAGGGGATGACATTTTCACCGGTTTGAAGTAGGGCTGTTCAAAAATCCACTCAAACCGATAATCTGGACTGAACCAAGCCAAACTGTACGGTTTGGTTGGGTTCTATTTAGAACCGGTTCGGTTTCAGTTCAAGAAATGTTGAGAACCGTAAAAACGGTTCAGTTAATGGATTTTATGAAAAACCATGGTTCGAACCGAACCGAACCGAATTTTAAAAGATATATATACAGATATATAATATTTAATATTATCATATCAAGTTTTATTTTTATTAATTGGTTTTTTGTAATTATAATGATATTAGGATGATATAGATATGTAATGTTGAGTAATGCCTTAATATTATTAGTTTTTATCATGAATTAAATATAATCAGTTTGAGTAATTATTTTGCTAATATTAGCAATTTATTCTTGTAAATAGAAATTTTTAGAACCGTGAACCAAACCGCAACCGAACCGTTATTTCAGTTTGGTTGTGGTCCGGTGTTACACGTCTAATGGTGTTGTCTAGTTTTGAAAATCACAGAACCATTAGGATCGGTTTGGTTCTTGGATTTTCTCATAACCGAACCAATCTGGACCTTGTATACCCCTAGTTTGGAGAATCTTCCTAGGTCCAAATCCGAAGCAGAGGAGATGGGCAGAGAATCTCTTACCCAATTTGCCAGACGACGAAATGCAGAAAAGATGGCGACTAGGAGGCAAGTCGACAGTACTGGGGGGAGTCAAGTAACTCCAACACGTGAGGTTTCTCCAGAAGAAAGGGCTTCGAAACGATCATGGCTGAATTGATTCCTAAAGAGCGCTAAACAGAAGTTGTGGGAGCTGATCTTCTAGGACAGAAATGACCTGCCAAGATCATAACCGATTTGTCAGAGGTGTGAATTGATAAACGGCCAAGGATGTAGATGCCGTCCACCACAGATGATTTATTTGAGCCATTTATCATCCAACCACGGATGAAGAATACGCCGGTTCTCACTAGTGGGTCGGCCATCAAAGATCCCGCCGTGGCCCTAAGTATGGCTTCGGCTCTCTCTTTGCCAGAAGACAAGGCTACTTTCCGTGCCAAACCGGATGTCGTCTTGATTGCTTTGGTGGCGTAGTTAGCCATATTGGTAAGTTGTAAAGATAAATAAAATTTCCTTTCTGACTCGGACTAACATGTTTTGGCTTCATTGCTTTGTCAGGGGGTGGGAAGGATTGCCGAGAGCCGTCGTCATTATGATGTTGTAGAGCGACTCAACATCCTTGAAGGCCAACAAAAAGAGGAGAAAAGCAAGGCCATAGCTGCATTTGCCAATTTCGCTGTGGCGACGGAGAAAACCGAATCCGAAGCCACGAAGGTGGAAGAAGAGCAAGCGAGGGCCGTTGCTGTACAGGAGAAAGCGTAACATGCCGGCCTGTTTCGTAGGGCCTCCGAAGAGAGAGCAAACTTGATAGACGGCTCCCTCGAGTCGGCTCAAGAAGAAATCTCAAAATTGAAGGCCGATCTTGAAGCGGAGAAGAAGGCGAGAGAGCATGCTAAGGCAGATGAGGCCAAAGCTTTTGATGCCGGAGAGCTTAAGGCCAACGAGTTGTACACCGATGAAGCCCTAAAGTTCAAGAATCGAGGTTTCAAGCACAGATGGCTCAAAGCTTTGGCGGCCGCCAAGGTGACTCTCGATCAGCCGATTCCCTACGAGCAGTTGGAAGTCGAACCGCCGAAATCGGATCCAGAGGATTTGGACTTTTGATTGGCCGATTTCGTAATAGATACATTTTCCTTTGTTTTTGTTTGTTAGCTCTTATTTTGTTAAGTCTGTTAAACGGTTTAGTTTTTGTACTAAGGCCATGTTCATGTATAAAGTGACAAATGTACTAATGCAGTTTAGTAATGAAAATGCTCGTTTTGCTTATGATAGTGTGAATGATTAGGCATTAAAACCAAAATGTGCCATATTACCACACTAAGAATAAGAACATGAAAACATTTTAAAGCTGAATACCATAAAAACAACATGTTCATGGGGTCAAGTGGGGCATTATTGTCTTAATTCAGCAAAATGTTAAAAAGTCGAATAGATTAATAAATCTACCCTTACCCCAGTTGACCTCTGAACGTAACCGCCGAATACAAGAACAAAGCATGTTCACGGGGTCAGGTGGGGCATTATTGTCTTAATTCGGCAAAATGCTAAAAAGCCGAATAGATGAATAAATCTGCCCTTGCCCTAGTTGACCTTTGAGCATAACCGCCGAATACAAGAACAAAGCATGTTCATGGGGTCAAGTGGGGCATTGTCTTAATTCGGAAAAATGTTGAAAATCTGAATAGATTAATAAATCTGCTCTTGCCCCAGTTGAACTCTAAGCGTAATCACTGAATACAAGAACAAAACATGTTCACAAGGTCAAGTGGGGCATTGTCTTAATTCTCCAAAATGTTGAAAAGTCAAATAAATTAATAAATCTGCCCTTGCCCTAGTTGATCGCTGAGCATAACCGCCGAATACAAGAACAAAGCATGTTCACGGGGTCAAGTGGGGCATTGTCTTAATTCGAAAAATGTTGAAAAGCTGAATAGATTAATAAATCTGCCCTTGCCCCAGTTGATCTCTGAGCGTAACCGCCGAATACAAGAACAAAGCATGTTCATGGGGCTAAGTGGGGCATTTTCTTAATTCAAAAAAATGTTGAAAAGGCAAATAGATTAATAAATCTGCCCTTGCCCCAGTTGACTGCTGAGCGTAACCGCCAAAGATGAGGCGATCATAATCGCGGGCGCTTCATAACCATTTTATCCACAATTAATAAGCGGGGTAGCCAAGCGTGTGAGGGGCCTGTGGCCTCTTTAAATAGGCACTGTTCAGACCTAGCTGAGTGTGAGAGAAAAAAGCGCACTGCGTCGACCTGAGCAAGTCTGTATGTCTAGCAAAGTATTTTTCAATAATAGAGGCGAGGGAAAGACATTAGCTGAACTGGATGGAGAAATGAACCGCGAAGCTGGTCGCGAACCCTCCTAAATGGATAATATGGCATCGGAGGAACGCGAGAGGCGTCGATCCCCCTGTCGACGAAACAGGTCCCCAAGAGAGGGCGAGGTAGAGAAATTGCCAAGGAGGGGGGTGCAACCACGAGGGAACTCAAGGACTGGGAGTGCACATGCCTTAACGCAAAAAGAACCAGGCAGGCCACCATGCCTGTTAAGTTTTTTTGTATTTATTGGGAACAAACCAATGATAGAAGCGAATTCAATTTCCATGATTCGAACGTGGCAGTAGAGTTTACTCGGCAAATTTTTTCACCCGAAGTGCAACAATCAATGATTGGACGGGGTGACTACGAAATTTTCAAGGAGGGCATCCATGGAGTGGTCAAGGGACTCTATAGCTCATATGAAATTGGCATGCGCCTTCACGTCGCACAAAGAGAAATTGAACAAAGAGATGGGCATATTCGGAGCTTGGAGCGCCGCACGGAGAAGGCCGAGAGCGAGCTGAGAAGAGCCAAGGCTGCCAAGACTCAATCGGTGGGCGTAACGAACCTAGTCGTAATAGATAGAGTAAACTAGCGCCTGCTAGATTATGCCATAGCCGATCAGGATACGACAAGCATGTTTGCAAAAGAAGTGATAAGAACACGGGCCTATGAAGAAGGCTTTTTTGACGGTCGAAAAATTGACATTGAGAAGACTAGAGAAAAGTTGGTGGATGATGTTTGCCAATGCAAGAACTGTGGTTTCACGCACGGATGGATTAAGGCTTTGCAAGCCGTTGGTATTGACTCGGTATCTCCATTGTACCAAAGCTACAAATTTTCCTTCGAAGCTTATGACGCCGAAAAGACTGATGATGAAGAAGAAGGTCCCGATCTGGAGAAGGCCTAAATAACAAGAAACCATGTATTGTACTTTTTATCTTAGCAGGACCCATGTATTTGTAGTAATAAACCATGTATTGTTTGAAATAAATATTCATTGTGCTTGTTTGTTCAATATTTTGGTTAGCTTTGTCAAAACTGCACCAATTGTGGCCCCATGCGACTCTATTACTTTTACCTTATTGTTGTATCTTTAGAACTGCTTGTGTATTGACCTTTGCAATCAGATTACTAAAATGTGCTGATTTCGGCAATTCTAACCTTAAAAACCATTGCGGTGGGTGCTCTAAATTCGAAGGTTTATGTGGTCAATTATGTCGAACACCAAGGGCGTTCAAACTCGGAGGTTTATTCGGCCAATCGTGCCGAGCACGAGGGCACTTCTTCAAATTCAGAGTCTTTGTAATGGCCAAACGTGATCAAGCATGAAGGGCACTCCGAATTCAGAGTCCTAGTAATGGCCAAACATGATCAAACACAAAGGGCGCTCCGAATTCAGAGGCTGATTTGGCCAATCGTGCCAAGCACAAGGGCGCTTCGAATTCGGAGGCTTATTCTACTAGTTGTGCCGAGCATGAAGGGCGCTCTGAATTCAGAGTCTTTGTAATGGCTAAACGTGATCAAGCACGAAGTGTGCTTCGAATTCGGAGGCTTATTTGGCCAATCGTGCTGAGCACGAAGGGCACTTCGAATTTGGAGGCTTTTATCAATCGATGATTTTAAATGAGAAGGAAATGAGAAAGGCATATTGTATTGTTGAGTAACTACATAGACGCACACACGCTTACATAGCAGCAAAAACAAAAATGAACTAGCATATTGTACAAGTTGGTTTAATGATAAAATTTACGTAAGTGGGTCGAATTCCACGGTTGTGGTAAACTTTTGCTAGCCATGTCTGAAAGGCGATATGCCCCCGTGTCGGCAATCGAATCAATTTGATAAGGGCCGTCCCAGTTGGAGCCTAGTTTTCCATCTGCCGGGTTTTTAGTAATAGGAAACACTTTCTTGAGGACCAATTCTCCAGGAGCATAATGGCGCAGCTGCATGCACTGGTTATATAATTTAGCAAGCTACTACTGATATTGCGCTATGCACGCAAGAGCTCAATCTCGGCGTTCCTTAAGCAAATTCAGATCCAAGGCCAACATCATGTCATTACGCCCTGTGTCAAAAGCCTTTGACTTCAGAGTGGGTAGGTCGATTTCAAGAGGGATGATAGCCCCTGTCCCAAAGCACAAGGCGAACGGTGTTTCTCTAGTGGGTCACCTCGGAATGGTGCGGTGAGCCCATAATACACTGGACAACTCTTCAACCCACTTGCCCTTGGCCTTCTCCAATCGTTTCTTGATTTCGTCCAAGATCACTTTATTAGAGGCCTCGGCCTGACTGTTTCTTTGAGGGTACCTCGGTGAGGAAAAATAGGGCCGGATACCATATGTGTTACATAGTTCCCGATAGACACCATAATCAAATTGGGTGCCTTTGTCAGATACAAGTGCTCTGGGTATACCAAATCGGGTTATAACGCTTTTCCATACAAAGCATTTAATATTGACATCTCGGATATGCGCTAGTGATTTTGCTTCGACCTATTTTGTGAAATAGTCTGTTGCAACGAGCAAGAATCGTTTGTTTCCCAAAGCCCACAGTAGTGGTCTGATGATATCAAGGCCCCATTGAGCAAATGGCCAAGGACTAGTAACAGAATTTAATTCTTCGACAGATAGGTGAGTTCATAGGGAGAACTTCTGGCACTGTTCACACTTCTTTACATAGTTCTCAGCATTAGTATGCATGGTTGGCCAATAATATCCCTGCGTTATGGCTCGGTGGGCTAATGAGCACCCTCTAGAATGGGCACCACAACTGCCTTCGTGTATTTCAGCTAAGAAGGCCTCGACTCTGTTTGGATGAACACATTTCAAATATGGCCCTGAGAGGGATTTTTGGTAAAGCTTTCCCTGGGGATCCAGGTAATATTGTAGGGCTTTATTCCACAGCTTACGGGCTTCTTTCTTGTCTATTGGCTGCTGTTCTGAGGAAAGAAATATGGTGATAGGATCCATCTAACTCAGTCCTGAGTCAATGGTATTGACTTGAAAAGGTACGGGGGAACTAATATTTGGCTCTGGAATGAATCCCACTTCGATGGTTCGTTTGATTTCTGAGTTAATTGCAGAAGCCAAGCAAGTAAGGGCATCCGCATGTGTGTTCGGATCTCAGGTTATCTAATTCAACTCGTGGTGGTAGAACTTCGTGAGCAAGGAATTCACTATTTTCATATAGTCTGCCATTCGGTCATTCTTAGTCGCATATTCCCCTTTCAACTGGTTGATGACTAATTTTGATTCACAAAAAACCTATAATCGTTAGGTGCCTAGGTGAAGTGCGTTACGGAGGCTGGCTAGCAATGCTTCATATTCAGCCTCATTATTTGATGCATCGAAACCTAGTTTGATTGCCTGCTCGATTATTGTCGCTTCGATGGTCATGATTATTACGCCTGCTCCGCTGCCCCGTTGGTTAGATGATCTATCACAATACATCTGCCAAATGTCTCCAACATACATTCTCTAGTCTGGTTGAGGTTGAGGGGCGAGTCGGTCAGACTTGAAGTCGGCGTGGCATCATGTAAACTCAGCTACGAAGTCGGCCAACACCTGCCCCTTGATGGCTGTTCTGGGAGAAAATTGGAGGTCATACTAGCCGAGTTCTAATGCCCATTTAGAGACTCACCTTGACGCTACCGGGCTATGGAGCGCTGCTCGGAGAGGATAGTCCTTTAGTACCCCTATAGTATGAGCTTGAAAGTAGTGCATTAGCTTTTTGGCAACCACCACAAAAGCTAGGGTAAGCTGTTCCAGTGGTAGGTATCATGTTTCGATGTCAACCATCACCTTGCTTACATAGTAGATTGGTTGCTGCTCCCCGAGTTCCTCTTTTAATAAGATGGCGCTAATCGCTCGATTGGATACTGCTAGATACAAGATAAGCGGATCGCCTGGCGATGGGGTTGCCAAGAGTGGCACTAAACGGAGATATGTTTTCAATCCGTCTAGTGTGGCCTGGCACTTTGGGGTCCACTAAAATGCTTTCCCCTGCCGAAGTGTGTGAAAGAATGGTTGGCAGTAATCTAAGGAGCAACTGATAAACCTATTACGAGCAGCGGCCATTCCCATTAACTTCTGAACTTCTTTGGCCGACTGAGGTGAGCCAAGTTCTATAATGGCCATGATTTGCCTTGGGTTGGCCTCTATTCTGCGATGGTTCACGATATAGCCTAGAAACTTGCCAGATCCGATGCCAAATGCACACTTTGAGGCATTGAGTTTCATTTTGTACTTTCGGAGAATGCCAAAAGTTGTGGCTAAGTCGGCTAGATGAGCATGCTTTTCCTTGGATTTCACCACCATATTATTAATGTATACTTCCATGGTGTGGCCGAGTTGTTCTTTAAACATAGTGGTGACCACCCTCTGGTAAATTTCCCCGTATTCTTCAGTCCGAACGGCATGACCTTGTAACAATAGGTTCCCCATGGGGTGAGGAATGCGGTCTTTTCCTGGTCCTCTGGATGCATGGCAATTTGGTGGTAACCCTTATAAGCATCCAAGAAACTCATGCATTGGTGGTGCGCAATTGTGTCCACAAGTTGGTCGATTCGGAAAATAGGAAAGCAATCCTTGGGACAGGCCCTATTCAAGTCCATGAAGTCCACACAAACACGCCAACATCCGTTTTTCTTTTTTCCAACCATGGTATTGGATAGCCACGTGGGATAAGTTACTTCACGAATTGCCCCAACTTCCAACAGCCTGCAATTTTGTCAACAACGACCGAAGTATGCTCCACGGCTGATCGTCGACTTTTCTGAATGATTGGTTTAACTTTTGGGTTGATGTTTAAATGGTTTTGGGCCACACTCAGATCCACCCTTGGCATCTCATACGGTGTCCAGACAAATACGTCGATGTTACCGAGTAAGAAGGAAACTAATTCTTGTCGTTTGGTGGTGCCCAGGGAAGTGCCGATCATGAAAAACTTGTCAGGTTCCCCTTTGTTTCCAATCTGATCGAGATCTTCGGCTGCCTTATGATTGGGAGTTTTTCTGACATCCTCAAGGCTTTCTCGATCCAGAACTTCAATCGAGTTCACTTCCAGTTCCTTCTGCTTCTTTGTCGAAACAGTAAGATAGCATGCATTTATCGATTTTTGCAAACCTTCGATTTGCTCAATGCCATGTTATGTCAGAAAGTGGAGTAACTAATGATAGGTACTTGGTACAGCCTGTATTGTGTGCAACCAGGTTCTCCTCATGATGAGATTGTATGGTGATGGAAATTTGATGACCAGAAACTCCACATCAACTGATTTGGTACCTACACGTACTAATAGTGTGATCTTGCCCAGAGGGTACTCAGGGTTGGCGTTGAATTTGAACAGGGGATATTTGGCCGGTAGCAAGTCCAAATCAGTGAAGCCAATTTTAATAAAAGTCTTGTGATACATTATCTCTGAGGTGCTTCCCTGGTGGATTAGAACGCGTTCGACGACGAATCTGTTTACACACAACTCGACGACAAGGGCATCATGGTGGGGGAGCGTTACACATTCAAGATCGGCGTCGTCGAAATTGATTTTACCAGTCTCATGAGGCCGTTTGGCTAGTGTGAATGGCTTGGATGGTCTGGATTGTAACTGGATTGTATGTGCCTGAGTTGGCGGCGGTAGACTATATATCATGTGAATCACACCAAGTGGGGTGAATTCGGGCATAGAGTAACCGTGTTTGGTGGATTGCCCTTATGGACATGCCGTACCAGTCGGCTGTCTTGCACCAACTCCTCTAGATGGTCCTTCAGTGCATAACAGCTATTAGTCTCGTGGCCATGGTCCTTGTGATATTCACACCACCTATCCTTTTATCTAGTGTCAGGGGGTCCAATCATCTTGGACGGCCACTTAAAGAACGGTAGATGCTGGATTTTGGGTAGGATCTTGCTGATTGGCTCTGCCAACTCCGTATACTTCTTGTCCGTGCGTCTGGGACGCCTACTATCCACTTGACACTGCTTGTTTGAACAACGCGAACATTGTTCTCTTGATCTACGCGAATCACGTCGATTGTCTCATTTTGCTTGGCCCTGCGACACTTATTGGCTAAACCAAACCAGATGGTGTTGACTTTACGAGTTTCTGACTGGCTTTGATGCGAAGGGCATCATCTTCCACCTTGCAATACTCCTCAACTTTCTTCATTAGTGCCTAGATTATTTTGGGAGGCCGTCTGATCAACGAGCTACTGAGAGGACTATCAGGGTGTAATCTCATTTTAAAGGCGACGATGGCCATGGGATCATTGCAGGCATTGTCTACTAAGTTGAAACATTCCCAGCAGCGCGCCGAATATTCACGGAGGGTCTCTTCTGGTTTAATTTGGATTGCCCAAAGAGGGTCAACTTGCTTTGGCTGGACCTCGTTGGTGATGAATCTTGCCTTGAAGGATTTTTGGAGCTGATGAAAACTTTTTATTGAGGCTGGCTCCAGTTTATAATACCATCTGACGACCAATGGTCCCAGGCAACTCAGAAACATTTGGCACATGAGTGCTTCATCATCAACATGCAATGTCATCGCTTGTTTGTAATGACAAATGTGATCTGCAGGGTCTAACTTGTCATCATACAGGGTGAACGTTGGTGCTTTAAACTTTTTAGGCAGCGCAGCCCTTGCAATGCGTTGTACAAAAGGATCGTGTTTATCCTCTTCATCCAAACCATCATCTCCTTTTCCTAGCTTGTGCCATACAAATGGACTTCCCTCGGATGAGCTGGACATGTCAACTCGCCCCTTTTTCCTGGGTTCCTGAGATGATGAGTCAGAAGCACTACTACTATCATGTTTCTGATGTTGACGCCGTTGATCATCCTTTTTCTTCTCTGGCGACCGACCCTGGTCATGATGTTTTGCGGTTTGTTGGGATTTGAATAACTCAAGGGCAACCCCTTACGTAAACGTTCATTATCAGTTGCCATATCTTCCAGACGTTGTTCGTTTTGTTTTTCTTGATCCATGATCATCTGTCTGGTTTATTGCATCAAGGTTGAAGGCAAATTTTAAGCCACTAGGTCAAATTTCAGGGCCTTCGGGAGGTGATATTCTCCGGACCAAGCATGGTTCTTGTTATAACATCATCTCTTGGTGTACCATCTTCAGCAACGAGCGAAGGATCATTTGTTACGTTTACCATGAATGCACTTGAGTATTCCCATAGATGGCACCAATTGTGGTAATGTGGTTTGGAAATACCATTTGTCCCAATCAGACTTTCTTAATCCTCGAGTTGGTACCAGAAATTAGTATGAACACTCTGGTCGGGGGTTACCAGAATTAGCACTCTGATGGGCAAGCTAGTATTCTCTCATGTTTTTCTTATATCACAAGTTATCACCTTTTTCTTACATACCTCCTCTTTGTCTGATGCTCCTCTTTTATGTATTTCTTTCCAAGGGCCCACTTTCTTATTATGGACACCCCGCCCTCACAGCTGGGCCCCCAGTCGTTCCATAGGATCCGTGGCTTATTCAGCCCACAAGCTAGGTTCTAGTCGGCCACGGCCCTACTCAGTTCGATCCGATCACAGGCCGACTTATCTTCACTCATCTTTTCGGCAATCTTGCCAGCTTATAAACGACTCATATTATATTCGGCCCCCACAGTTGGTTATATGACATTATTTTGGTTATGATCCAATTTTTTTTTTTGTTTGGTTATAACTTATTATTATTTTTTAATTATGAGTTCTATAGCATTGTGTTTTCATATATATGTATATGTGTGTGTGTGTGTGTGTGTGCACATGCGTGTATGAAAGATTAACAATGTTTATTCCCATTTTCTCTCCATTTCTATCTTTCTTTTCTTTTTTCTTGCCATTTTTTTTATGGTAATTTCATCTAATCCTAATGATTGTTTTACACAACTTTGATGATATGAAGATAAATGTTTCCATTTCTTTGTTCTTTATTTTGCTCTTTATTTTTGGATAAATTTGTAGAAGGGCAAAAATTCAAAGTATTTATTTGGCCCCTGAGGTCACCTTGATTAAAGGAGCAATTATGATTAAAAGAATATTCTCAAAACCCTAAGGAAAGTGGGCCAAAGGAGAACCAAATGGAATCCAACCCACAAGATTCGAAGGGACTCTCTGCGATAGAAGTTTCCTAGGCAACCATCTGAGGTGGGACCTATAATAGCCCAGTATCTAACGTGACCTACTGAGGCACCGCCCCACTAGAAGACCATTTTGGCTCCATCTCCAAGATGTAAGTACTTGAGGACATCTCCTAAAAAAGTCTCTAGGGTGATAACAGCCTCGAGCACTAATTTTTGAGACAAGACTCCCCAAGGTGATAATTGCTTTTGAGGGACGCCTCTTATTTACAAACAGAGACCAATGTTTGGTGTTGATAGCAGGCCCCAAAGTATTACTAGCTTGGCACTAATAGCAAACCCAAAAGATCACAAGCTTGGCATTGATAGCAGGCCCCAAAGCTTACTAGTTGGAGCTAATAACAAGCCCCGGAGGCACCAGTGTACTACGACAAGTCAGACTCATGATTCCCGCGAAGATGGATGCAAGGCAGCCTAAAAGTAAGGGACTCCTTTTCCATTTACCCATGTTAAGGATCTACTTCGATCACATTGGCATGACCAAGGAAGCCCCTTTAGCCTTGGTACAAGGCACAACACAATTAAGATGAGGCCTTGTTGTGGCCTTCGCAGTGAGAAGTTGATAAGTTTGTGGATAGGTGCCTAAGAGTAGATGAGTCACTGAGGTGGCTACAAGAATGGCTAATAGCAAGCTATAACTCTTAAGAAGGTATGTTTTGAAAAGTTGTACTAAGTAAATGAGGTGTCGTATGAAGTACCACCGAAAAAGGTACCAAGAGTAGCACCTTCTGAGGGACATACCAAAAATGGCACCTTCTGAGGTACACACTGAAAATGGCACAAACTGAGCGACACGTGTCCACCAAAGCCTGGTAGTTTGGATATGGAATATTCAGTGTGATTCTTAAGGACACGTGTCATCACTCTATTTGGCCATTTGGTTTGATTTGTACCAACGAAAAGCTTATAAATAGACCTACTTTTCTAAGGTTTAAGAACTTAGAAGAAAACTCTTAGGAGAACTTTTGGGGATTTGGGAGAGGTGCAACACATTTCTCTACTACCATATATTTCTTCCTAAACCAGTTGCTCTACTCTCACCTAACTACTTACTCTCTAGCGTCCATCGGATTATTGACTGTTAACATAGTTTTGCCTCTCTAAATGCTACTATTAGTTTTGCCTCTCCACATTGTAGTCATTTACATTTAGGTTAGGGAATATATTGTCCCCCGCGCCAACAAAAAGGTCCTAAGACACAAGTTCAGCAGGTACCTCACAAAAGTGAGTAGGGTATGGATCAACAAGTTGTTCAGAAGTTACAGAGGCAATAGGGTTAAAAGTTCCAGTAGCAGCAGTGGTGGCCTCTAAGTTCATAGCCAATTCTATGAGATGAATTAAGCGGGGAGGACTAATGCTAAGGTTAGCGGTGATGTTCTCAACTTCTTCAATAACCTGGGCTCGAACCACTTCAGTCTTTGGAACTATCGAAGATCGGGTATAATGAAAAGAACCCCAGAAGCAGCTTTCACACTGGGCAACTCAAGCCCAAGTGATGTATCCACCCCTATGGCCATTCTAGGGGTCTTTAGAACATAGACATCACCATAGAAGAAAAACAGTCAGAAGGGAAAGTTGGATCAGGAATGGAACTAAAGTTGGCAGAGCTGGGGGTCTCTAGGCCTAAAGCACCCCCTATGACTTCATCTTCCCTAGTATGGGAGGTGTCACTGCTACCTTCCGTTGCCTCTACATCGTTAATAAGGAGTTCTTCATTGCCATCCTTCTCTGGTGCTAGAAGTCACTATTCTTTGAGTTTTGGGCCAATGAAGTAGTAAGCCAATGGGTACATCATCGCCGCCATCGGAGTCTAAAGAAAGCCTCACAACATTGGATGGGCCACCTAAACCTAAGGGAGGAATAGCGAAGACACTGTCCCTCTCCGAGATGAATAGGCCCTAGACCAAGAAAGACACACTTATTAGCAACTAAAGTCAAATGAGTGCTAAGTGAAGAAAATTATACTAAGTATGATGGTACCTCACGAAGTCTTTTCTTGGAAGGCGAGGCACTTGCCCTAAGAATCTCAGCTATAACTTGCAAACAAGTCATGTAGGAGACTTGGGGATGAGAAAGAAGCTAAGTTTGGAGAGATTGCGTCGGTGGTGTCTCTGCTGGAGTAGGATTTTGCAAAGAAAAAATAGAATCTTGTGGAGCCTTGTGGAGTTGCAAAGGCTAGTAACTTGAAGTAATTGAAGTTTCCATGAAGTCATTGACCGCGAGCATAAGGAAGATGGAAAGATAAGTCTCTTGTGGGAATAACTTCTATAATAACGCAAAAGTTTACGAAGGAATCAAGGTTTTGACACTAATACAACCAGTTACTTGGTGTGAATGAGCCTTTTCTACACGAAAAGAGTAACTCCTAGCGAGTTAGACCCTCGCAAAGTATATCAGTGCAGTCATAAACAAAACAGAGAAAACTTCGGTGGAAATATTTAGGCAGTGGAGGATCATGAGAAATGCCTTGGTCCATGCCAAACTGACGTAGTAACCTATCTAGGTCGTATACCACACTTGAAATACCCTTCTCTTACCAAATAGAAAGGTACCTCAGGTGTATCATGGAGACAATCAGGAAAAAGTTGTTATGGATGGCACTTATAGTATTAAAATCCAAGTGTTTTGCAGAAGAGAAGCAAAAGGGGACCCTTGAGATTCCTAGGAAGAAGATGAGTGTGGGGACGAAATACATACTCATTGATATCGTCAATGTAATCAGAAAAAAGCTTGTTGTAGTCACTGTCAGACTAGGGAGAAATCAGCCCCAAGGAAGTGTTCATGGTCTTTGTCATCGCATTACCTTCAGTGTCCAAGATTGGGTTGCCTTGGTCATAAAGGACTGCCTCTGTGAAGGTAGGATGAAAGGTTTTGGGATTGAGGCCACTTGCAGGGAACCAGTCGTAGAAGAAAGTGGAAAGAAACTGGTATGTATGAAGCTGTTCACATCATCACAACCAAGTGTCCACGCCATGTCAGTATGGATCAAAGTTTAGGCAAAAGAAGAGATTCTTAAGAAAAAGAGGAGCCAAGGGCACTCGGGAGTCGCTGTAAAAGCGAATAACCAAGGGAAATACTAGTAGGTTGAGAGTGTCGGTAGGGTTGTTGAGAAAAATGAATATGGTAACAAAGTAGTGCACAAAACAAGCCAAATAGAGATTACTGCAATATTTAGCGCCTTCGACGAAGCAATGGTTGACCTCAGTAACATTGTCCTAAGGTAGTTGGAAGGTTTTGAAAAAATGCCTCAACCAAGACGCATAAGCGGTTTTGTCCCTTTCTGGCTTCTTTGCCTATAGTTCGTCGACGTCATCATACCACAAACCCTACTTCCAGCACTCATGGAAGGTGGCCTAAAGAGCAGTGACTAAAGATTGTTCGTCAATAGTGAGAGAGGCAATGTCAAAGGTATGATCACCTCGTACACTAAGCTGCATCAAAACTGCCACATCCTCTAAAGTGGGGCCAACCACTCCTAGGACAGAACACAAGTATGGGTGCTGTGGCTCTATCGAGAGACCATGGCATCAGTGTTGATCTAGAGTTTTTGAATAGATAGATCTCTGAAAATAACAATACATTGAGGAGTTGGACATCCCTCAAGCGTTGTCCAAGGACGTCATCGCTGAGTACGTCGTCTACCTAGTGGGCCCATCTAGCTGAGGGACCTGAATGGGTGCTATAATAGATGAATAAGTAAGGAAAGACCCCTCACTCAACCTGAAAGTGAAGGACAGAGGAAGGGGCTACCAAGTTTGCATCCTCCAAGCTTGCCTCTAATAGGAGGAGTAAAGGTTCCTTCATGACAGGGCAATGGGGACAAAAGCATCCGTTGACCTCTAAAACAAGTTAGCAAGACCCACAAGATAGGGAACCTTTCTTCATTCAATAGTAGCAGGTATTGGCATATTGGCCAAGAAAATCCCCCTATAAATGCTAACCTCGCCATGTGTGAAAACCTTGGAAAAAATAGAAAACTTTGAGAAATGGGGAAAGACTTCAGGAGCAAAGAGACAAGAAGAGAGAAAGCAAGAGTAGATAAGGAAATGTGGAGACCCATTGGGACCCAAGTGCTCATTTATAGGAAGTCAAGAGTCATCATGACTTTTCATAATCATCATGTCGTTTTAGAGGTTGCACAGTCTCAGAACTCAACATGTCTTTTTAGAAGCAATGTAAGTTTGCAGTTGAAGGTGACGTCATGCACGCATGAGAAAACTTATGTTCCCAATGCGCGCAGGAGGAAAATATAGAGGGGCTGAAATCATAAGTGTTGATTTGGCCCCTGAGGTTGCCTTGATTAAAGTAGCAATTATGATTAAAGAAATATGGGTAAAACCCTAAGGAAGGTAGGCCAAAGGAGAATTGAATGGGGTTCAACCCATTGGATCCAAAGGGACCATTTGTGGTAGAAGTATCCGAGGTAACCATCTGAGGTGGGACCTATAACAACCCAGTATCTAAGGTGACCCACTGAGGTACCACCCTGCTGGAAGCCCATTTCGACACCATCTCCAATATGCAAGTAAATGAGGACATCTCTTGAAGGAAGTGTCTAGGGTGTTAGCAACCTCAACAACTACCTTCTGAGGCAAGAATCCTCAAGGTGATAGCAACCTTTGAGGGGGGCCTTATTTCTATAGAAAGAGATTAATGCTTGGCGCTAATAGTAAACTCCAAAGCATTACTAGCATGGCGCTGATTGCAGATCCCAAAGATCACAATTTTGGTGTAGATAACGAGCCCTAAAGGTACCAGTATACCGCAGCAAGTTAGACTCATAACTTTCATGAAGATAGATGCAAAGCAGCCTGAAATCAAGGGACCCTCATTCCATTTACCTAGGCTAAGGACATGCCTCTGTCGCACTAGCAGGACCAAGGAAGCCCTCTAAGGCTTTGTACAAGGCACAAGACGATTGAAACCAAGCTTTGCTATGGCCTCCGCATTAGCAAGTTCAGAGGTTGCAGTTAAGAGGCTAAGAGTAGAGGAGTTACTGAGGTGAATACAAGAATGGGTGATAGCAAGCTGCAACTCCTAAGAAGGTATGTTTTGGAATATTGTATTGAGTAAAGGAGGTGCCATGCAAAGTACAACCAAAGAAAGTACCAAAAATGATATCTTTTGAGGGACGTACCAAAAATGACACCTTCCAGGGTACACACAAAAAACAGTACATACCGAGGGACACGTTTCCACCAAAGCTTGGCGGTTTGGACAGGGAATATTTTGTGTAATCTTCATGGAACCGTGTCATCACTCTAGTTGGCTATTTGGTATGATCAGCACCAAGGAAAAACATATAAATAGACCCATTTTTCCAAGGTTTGATAACTCAGGAGAAAACTCTTAGGAGAACTTTTGAGGAGAATTTTTGGGGATTTTGGAAGGTGTTGCTCATTTTTCCACCGCCATATATTCCTTCCTAAACCACTTGCTGTACTCTCACTCGTCTACTCACTCTTGAGTGTCCCTCGAATTATTGATTGTCAACATAGTTTTGCCTCTCTAAGTGATACTACTATTACTGTTCATTTTGGACCCCTTACACCAACTTGTTTTAAAATTTGGTGAAACTGCAAGTCCCATAAATTTGCCATAATTACATTAGGCTCACTTAATGTCTTAATATTTTAATTCATGTAACACTTATCCATCTTTTCATCATTAATTCGTTAATTGTATGAATGAAAAAATGATATTTTCATCTTTTAATAATAATATATATAATCTTACTAGTTTTTGTATTTTCACACTATTTGCATTAGTTTCAATCACTTTAATCTTACTATAAGGAAAGTCGGTGTAATTATATCAAAACTATGAAATTTACTAAACTTTCTTCAATCTTGAGGAGATCAGTATAATGTATCCTCTTTGTTTTTTAATTTTATTTTATGTATTACGAATTTCACCAATTATTATTGTTATTATTTGTTTACACCTTTTATGTTTATTCAATGAACAACCTATGTCTTGAATCAAAAAAAATGAACAACCTATGTCAGACCCATCATATAGAAATAACAATAATAATGACGATGGTCTGATTAAAAGAAGACAAAGCGCTATGTTCTTTCAAGCGAGTCATACTTGTAAAGATCGATATCTATATATACATATTTAAGCCTGAAAGGATTTTAGTGTAGTTTACCATTTTTGTTTCTATATTTCATCACTCAAATTTTACTCGTGGTTTTTACACAGGTATTCCAGAAAGACTCTCCAATAGCTGCTAGTGTTTCTGAAGCCATTCTTACCTTATCGGAAAATGAAAAGCTAAAACAATTAGAAGCTCAGTGGTTCACGCAATCGAAAGAATGTTTAGCATCCCAAACTACCATCACAAATGACAACCTCAACTGGCAAAGTTTTTGGGGTCTTTATGCCTTCTCCGGTATCACTTCTACTATTTGTTGTCTTTTATGCTTCATTCACCGGTTTTATCAACGCCGTCATCAGGTAAAGGAAGGCTACTCAACTACAAACCATGAGGACTTGTCAATTGAGTTGGTTAAGCTTGTGGATAATCAGTTGGATGGTCATTCAAACATGGCAACAAATAATCAATTACTAGAACCAGTCGTCATATCTGATGTGTCAAGCTATAGAAACCCTCATCTTTCATAATCTATAATTGGGGAAAGGAATCAAAGCTTTTTATAATCCACCAATTTCTAAATTCGAACCCATATTCCTGACTTGCTTTGCCTTTGAATCTCTCCCTTCCATTTCAGAACTAAAAAAGATACATGCATGAATACAAATCGCAGAATATTCACAAAAGGTTCCTTTCTGACTATTTTATTATTTGTTTGTGAATTCAACACGTGCAACTAAAGTGAGTGATGCAGCTAAAAGGAGCTTGAATCTTGTTAAAGAAGGTGAGATAACACATCTTCAATTTGTAGACAATCTTATCAGCTTTTGTAATATTTGTTGGTTAGTGGAATATGTGACCCAATTAATTTATTAAAAGAATATTTATTTTGGTTTGGTGTGGATTATAATATATTTTTTATATATTATATCGGACTTTTAGAGACTCAATGAGTATTTAAAATTTGTTTGGTAACAGCTAAGGTTTTAAGGAAAGTCCAAGAGGTTTATTAGGTGTGCTACTAATGTTGATATATTTTATGGGAAATGCTAGGTTTCATGAAAAACAAATCATGAAAACCATAATGAAAGGATCTGTACCGTTAGATCATGAATACCATACCTGATCTAACGGTGCAGATCCTTTCATGACGGTTTTCATGATTTTTTTTCATGAAACCTAGCATAACCCATATTTTATATATAACAATTATTCGGTGGATTTTGTTCTCGTGCAATAAGCTTCCTATTCTCAATCAATTAATGGGTTTGCTTTGTTACACAAGCTAAGTGCTGTTGTGTGTATTCGGCTAGAGTGGCAGAGAACCAGTGCTCTGGTTTTGTGCTTTAGTTTCTGCTTCGGGTTTGCTTCGAAGGTGTGGTGCCTATTTTGATCTATTATTTTGGGTCTTCTATAACTTGTTTGGAGGACATTTGTGCATCTATTTTGATCAAGTCTTGCCTCTATTTATTTATAATTATTTGGAATTCACCTAAGCCTCCGTTTGGGAAGTGGTTGACTTTTTAGTTTTTTTGGCTATTTTAGCCTGGGTTAAAAAACTTGGTTCGAGAAGGACTTTTTGGCTTTTTGATTTTTTTGGCTTTTTTTGTGAGAGAAGAGTGTAATCATTATAGATTGGATGTGATGTTTTTTTGTTGTGGCTAAAATAGCCTATTTTGCCTTTTGTGGCTAAAATAGCCAAAAAAAACCCTTTTCTTTTGTGGGACCATTTATGTCTCATTTATAATCGTTTGAAAATCTTTGGTTGATAGTGGAATTAGACTACAGCTCCGTGGATGTACCTCATGTTGAGGGAACCACATAAAATTCTTGTGTCCTTATTGATTAAATTTTTCCGCATTAGTTTTTATTTCCTTCGATTGATTTACTTGTAGAAAATCATTTATTTTCTCTAATAACTGGTATCAGAGCTTACAGTTAATTTGGGTTCGTTAATTTGTGTAAATCAATGGAAGGGAATGTGGGTCATACAACTAGCTCCAATGGAAACAATTGAGTAACTTGAAAAATTGAAATGGAAAACCTATGATTTTGTAAATATTTGTGTGGATCTATTGATGATGATAGTGACAAACTTGAGAGTATGAAATGTAACAATCTGTTCTGGGTGACAGCTCGAGTGGTCAATCGGTCGATTGAGCTGATGAGGCTTCCAGTATCTTGTTTGTTTGCAGGCGGGACCGCTCAAGCGGTAATGTGGTCTTTCGAGCGTAAAAATGTGACTCCTAGTATTTTCACTGTAGCTCTACAAAACTTCTGAGACCTTGCATTTACTGCTCGAGCGGTCCCTTTGATTTGACATATCACTCGAGCGGTGGAAAGTTCGCTCAAGTGGTCTGTTCAAGATAGCGTATTTAAAAGTCAATCTAAACACTTTTTCTCTCACTTTTTTCCATACATTTTCTCTTTTTATCACCCATTTCCGAAACCTTAGTCCTAAAACACTTGATTTCTTTTAATTTTTACTAAGAGCCATCCTAGATTTTCCTAAGGGGTTGGAGAACAAGCTTTATCAAAAGATCTACCGATTGTTTTGTGCTATTTTGGAGTTTAGAGTTGGGTCTTCAACTTTTTGTCTTCAATCTTGAGGTAGGGGTACTTTTAACCCATTACATAATTCCAGTTTAACCATTATTCATATATGGAAATTACTATATTTTCTAAGAGGCCAACCTATTTAAGTTCATAGCTTGAGTAAAAAAATTGTTCCTCTTCCGATGTTCTTAAGGCATTTTAATGGTGATATGATTCTAGTAACTCGGGTCATTCTTATCTAATTCATTTAGGTGTCAGTCTTCTAATGTGTACTATAACTCTACTCTTATTCAGACATATTCCCAAATGCATATGACTTAATCAGACTAAACAAATAATTTTGGGTTAAGTCTCAGTTATCTGAGCAAACAGATTCTAATAATTTCTCAATAATCAAATAAAACAAATGTAGATATATCAAATTCTGACTTAAGACTTCTTGCACGTACTAACCATATCCTGATTGATTTTTCCATTAAGTACCAACCTTCATTTTGATTAAGTGATTTGGAACACCCTTTTGTTTTTGGACAATCTTTCACTCAATGCCCTATTTCTCCACATCCGAAGCATGCTCCCGTGAGTCGATGACACAATTGCCTATGAGGCTTATGACACATCGGACATGTTGGGGCAACTCTACTTCTTTTATGACCTTGCTTAGGATGGCTTGCTTCTTCTATCACAAAATTCTCAAACACATTCTTTGGTCCCCTTATTGATTTCACACTCAACTTTTTCTTTTGATCGTGTAGTTTCTCATGACCTGATTGCATAGCTTTCATCATATTTTCCATCACTTCTTCAACTCTGTCTAATCGATTCGATAAGGATTCAACTTCCACTTCATCCTTACTTTTCACCATCTTTTCCTAAAGACACAAGACAAAAGTGAGTAATAGTTGAGGAAATATCGATTAACATAAAACATAACATTATACATAATCAATTACAAATCATGCAATCACACAAAGACATTGGTAGGGTGACCTATTCATTCCCATGGAATTTACCAAGAACTTTCGATTCAAAGCTATGCCGGCCGAACGTGATTCCAATCGGACTTTCAAGGTCATTCAACAAAGGTATGAGGCTCTATGGTTCATACATTAGGTCCCTCACCAAACCAATACCTTCTTCAAGTCAAACAGTTTCCTAACTTTCAATCACTATAGCTCCACGCTCTCCATTGATCATCAAATACCTCAACTTCCCAAATATTCCCATATGATTTTCATGGCTTCTAGTGAAGATTTCAATTCCTTAGAATACTAGATTCTCATAATCAATATACTTGTAACCAACAATACTTTCATTAAAATTTCAAATTTCTTGCAATATCAAATTCTCACAATACTAAACCTCTCATATGCCCTTGTTCTCACCTTGATTGATATGAACTCATATCATAATAACCATAGAATATTGGCATATATATACACTTAGGTACAATAATCACATATGCTTAGTGCATACAATAATATACTTATCAAATGGATGCACCTTAAATCCTTTTCTAGACATCTTAATTAATACTCATTTGGACAAGTGTGTGAATTATTAACTCGTGTTCTGATACCACTCTGTCATAACCCAAACCTGCCCCTAAAGGTTAGGATCATAACCGGCCAAGAATCTACAAAAATGAAGCTTAAAATCCTTACCTATCATCTTCAATGGTTGAATTTCTTAAGCCTTCTTCCTAATTCTTAACACAAGACTTGAGCTCCTCTTCTTTTTCTTCTCTCTCTCTCTCTAACAGTGCTCTCTCTTTCTTTCTTTTTAACTCTCTGTTTCCAGCACATACATGTATATGGAGTTCACCTCTTGACTCCTTCAATCTTACACACAATATCCCATTTCTTTGACAATGGAACACGTGCACACACACACACACACACACTTACAAAGCTTCCAACACATTCCTTATCATGCATACACACAAACACAGATTTCTCAGCACACCCACACCCACATAATTTAATTAGCCTAATTGCCTTCCATTAAGGCTCATTAATTTTATTTAATTTTTATCAATCTGAATCAAATTTTTAATCAAACTCTCAAAATATTCCAAATATCAAATTAAACCTATTTCCATCATCAATTTTGGTTTCATGAATCATTAAGGCCTTCAATTTCAAATCAAATTCAAAATCTCCATCAATAAATTACATATTCAAATCGAACACCTCATAAGCAAATTTAATTCATAATAATTACAATTACTATTCCTCATGATCATATTAGCTTAATTAGATCCAATTTGGACTGAATTAAACAAATCTTAATTTTACTAAACTAAATCAAAACTGAATTGAATATTTAATTAAACTCTCATATGGTCCAATACCTGAAATTAAACTGATTCAACTCATCAATTTCACCTTCTTAAGCATTTAGGCTTTCAATTTCTAATTTCAAAATAATTCTTTCATAAAATCATATACGAGTCAGACCCAAAATGTTCATCAATTCCATAATTAAATCAGGATAATAACTAATTAAAATCCAAATCACTTTGATTAATTAAATGTAAAACATTATACGTGGCAGGGTCGCCACAAGTTTCTTGAAGAGTTCATGTTCTTGTGTTGATGATTGTGTTACGGGTGATGAGCATTGACCTTTAAATGCCTTAAAAAGGAAAAAGGCCCAATTTCCTAAAACCCTAATTTTCAAAATTGTTCAATAAAGGGGGATTTGGTTCAATTGACCTTCTAATCTTGAAATTGGATGTATTGACTTGATTTTGGTGTTGGAAATATGAAATTTTGGAAACCTCTTAACATAAAACCTTGAGATGATGAGGGGTATGACTTGGAAAATCACTTTAACAAGGATTGTTTAAATTGTTGGATTGTTGAGAATTGAAACTACCTTAGGGAAATTGAGATTTGTAAACTCATGCATCATATGCATTCATTAATTATACTTTGTGGCCTAAAATTGTCAATGATTGGAAAGTGTTGGGAGGGGATAAATAGCGTATGAGTTCAGATTGTGAGTCAGGTCTAGCTTTGAGTCATGTAATGTATATTGGTACCCGCACAGGGAGTCAATGTGCCTAATTGCCCTGTCTTGTGCATATCGCCGAACGAATGTAGGGAAAGATCTTTGTGTGTCCACCAGCCTACCGTTTTTAGAGTCGGTGAATGTGGAAAACATGATTTGGGGTGTCCACGAGCTTGCCATTTCTGGAGTCGGCAAATGTGAAAAAGTAAGGTCTTGGGTGCCTAACGCCCCGCCGTTTCTGGAGTCGGCAAATGTGGGATTATTTCATGTATACATAGGTATATATGTACTTTTGGCATATGGCTCTTGTATTTGGGCATCATAGCATATATGTACCCCATGATTTGGATGAACATTTGTTATGAACAATATTTAATTGGGTTTCATGGTTTTACAAAGGAACAGACATGGGTTTTTCTCATCCCTTGCATAACATGATTATATATATCTCAATTAATTATATAATTGGTTAGTGGTATTTTCTACTAGGCGATTGCTCACCCCAAAACTAACAACCTTTTAGAGGATGATGTTGATGTGCTACCGAAGTGATTGGCATTGAGAAGTAATTTCAGATGGGAGTACAGAGGCTCCTTTTTGTACTATGTGATGATGTCTTAGGATAGTTTTGTGTGGAGTTAGATCTCCCCTCCCCCCCTCCCAAAAAAAAAAAATTTTTTTTGGTGTAATTCAAGGAAAATCTTTGAAATGGTGTAAACCCTTAGGGCATTTGTTTTGTATTGTCTCTTGTGTTTTGAACTATTTACTTTTTTGATAATGTATTAATACATTGATGTAATCATATGAATAGTTCAAGGGGGAAGAGATAACTTTTGAGACAGAAATCAGATTACTTAATGTTTCAATGTATTGTCATAGTTATAATGTTCTCAGATAAGCATTGTGAATTGGTGAAGAAATATCAAGGCGTTACATGAAAGATGATGAATGGAATAGGCTTAATCAAAAAACCATTGGTGTTATCCGTCAATGGATTGATGACAATGTGTTTCATCATGTTGCTACCAAAACTTTAGCACATGATTTATTGAAAAAAAAAATTAGGCCTTTATGACAAAAAATCAGCCGCAAATAAAGCATTTTTGTTTTGAAAGTTGGTTAATTTAAAATATAAAGAGGGAAGTCCCATTCCGAAACATTTGAATGGAATAAAGAGTATTGTTAACCAACTTGCTTCTATGAAAATTATTTTTGATGCTACTTAGTTCCTTTCGCAAAAGTTGGGTGACTTTGGTTGTGATAATTAGTAATTCAGTGCCCCGATGGAGTTGTCACAATGAGCCAAGTCACTAGTAGCTTGTTCAATGAAGAAACTAGAAGAAAATTAGCGGGTTATTCTCATTCAGAGGCATTTGTTGTGAAAGGCCGAAGCAAAAAAATGGAAAAGTAAGACTCCTCATGGTCATGATCAAAGCCGTCACAAATCAAGAGATGGTTCTTTTTCAAAGAAAGACATTGAGTGCTATTATTGCCATGAGAAATGGCACATGAAGCGGAATGCTGAAAGCTCAAAAACAAAGAGAAAAAGTGTGACAAAAGTATGGATAAGAAGAAAGAAGACATAACGGCAGTTACTACCGATAGTGATCTCTTGGCTGTTTGTAAAGATGATTGTGTCAATTTTGTGGGCCAAGAGAGCTATTGGGTGATTGATTCTGGTGTTTCTTTTTATGTGACTTCTCGAGTTGATTTCTTCACTTCCTACGCCAAAGGAGATTGTGGTTCTGCTCGAATGGGAAATGAATGTTTTTCTAAGATTGTTGGTGTGATGTTTGCTTGGAAACAAATTTGGGTTGCAAGTTGTTCCTTTGAGATGTGAGGAATGTACCCAACATTCGCTTCAATTTGATCTCTATCGGGAAGCTAGATAATGAGGGCTACAATAATCATTTTGGTGATGGAAAATGGAAGCCCACAAAGGGTTCTTTGGTGGTGGTCAAGTGCAAGAAGTCTTGCACTATTTATTCGATACAAGGAAAAATTTCTAAAGGTGTTGTCAATGCACTTAAGGATGATGCTTCTATTGAATTGTGGCACAAGAGGCTTGGTGGAGACACCCCATTTTGACTGGCCTTAAGACTTGGGCGTCACACTCAAAACACTCAATGATGAAATGTTACGTTGTGCAATCGTTCGATTTCTTTAGCAAAAGGCTTCAGTTTCAAGCTTTAAAACCTAAACTTTGTACCCCCTTCAAACCAAAACCGTATTTTTTTTAGCCTAACCACTCAGAGAACTGTTGGTCAACAAATGGGCGACATGTCATTTTCATTGGGCCAGCCGTACCTCCTTATGGCCGGCCGGCTATGTTCAGCGACAATAGATATTTTGAGACAGACAATTGTCCCTATGTGCATGCCTTACAGCAACTGTCCCTTTCTTGATATTTCTGACGCGAGAACCTATTTTTCTATAAATACAAGGCCTCCCCAAATGTTTTAGGGTTAGAAAAATTCTCCTAAGAGATATAGCTTGTTCAACACACTTCCCTCCTTTATTGCAATATACATACACTATACATACACCTTCTATGCTTGAACTTGAGGCCTTGGCGGAGATTCTTGAACACAATTTTAGCTACTAGAGAGTGGTAAGCTTGTGATTTGTTAACAAGGAAGCTCTTCCTCTCTTTTAAGAGGTATACTTTGAGCTTTTGTAACATCTTTTGTCTCTCTTTTCTTTGCCTTTTCATACTAATTTCAGAGTGTTTTAAGCTTAAAAATGTGATTAAAAAGTCACCAAAAAAAAAAAAAGGAAAAGAAAAAAGAAAAGAGGAGGGGTTAGCCACTCTTTCTTAGGCTTGTTGGTTGGTTGAAACCCCTTAGTTTTATTCCATTTTTGTTCACTTTTTCCACCTCAAAAACTTGATTTTCAGCACTATTTTTGTGTTGTTTCAGTTCTTTTTAGTGTGTTAAATTATGCTTTGAATACTATAGATGTGTTCTTGTAAGTCTTCATGGATATAGGTTTCAATCCATTTGAGTTGATAGTCATTTTTATCACTTTTTTACAGCTTTCATACATATTCATGTCATTGTAATCATCCACCATTTCATTAGCACTCTGCAATCTCTGAACTTTCTTTGTTTCTTTTGATTAAGAGTAGTATCAAACAAAAGATTGTTGCTCAAGGCATAAGAAAGAGACCTCTCATACTAAATGGTTTAATCTCCTTAGAGGTTCATTACCGGGGCGTTACATCTCTCTTATGCTAAACACAATCTCTTGTTTGATACCTCCCTTTATCACTGGTGCATTACTTCTAAGGGATTAGTTTTCTAGTTAGACCCTTGGAAATCACAAAGAAAAGTTTCATTATAGCTTATTATCGAGTTTGGATTTGGAGTCATTATCGTTCATTTTGGGTTTGACTTGTCATTATCGCCCTTTTTGGGTTTGACTAGTCATTATCACTCATTTTGGGTTTGACTCCGAATTTATTATTGCTTGTAAATGAGTTTGATTCTCTCTTTGTCATTTCCCCTCCCTCCCCCTGGCCGGGTAGAAAAGGGCTTGAAAAGCTCATTTCTTGGATTAAGTTGTGCTTGCTATTCTGTATTGGTTTTGGACTTAGTGGACGTAATCATCACCTTTGGACAAAAATGAAGAAAAGATAAGAAAATGGAAAGGTAAAGTAAAAAATGGCAAATAAAATTGGAGTAAAAGAGGTAAAAAGAAAATAAAATTGGTTAGGTTTGGTCGGACATTATACTAAACTTATTGCATCTTGAATCATCGCATATTATTGTTGTGATGTTTGATGATTCATGAAGCAAGTCTACCCCCTCCCTTGAGGTAACTCCATGATAGGGAGGAAGTATTGTCTATCTTTTGTTTCATTTTATTGAGCTCTTATCCTGTCGCTTCTAAGGTCATCATGCAAGAAATTTACAATGATTGATGATTTGATAATTGAATTTACTTCTCTCTTGATCATCTTCATGATAAGGAAGGGCAGAGAGGACAAACATGTCATGGAAACACTCTGTTTTTAATCTGTTTCAGTTCTGTTGTAGCAGGGTATTCCCCAGAAATAGTGGCCGGCCGACCATCATTCTGTATGGTCGACCACTTCTCAAGGCCAGCCGGCCACCTATTTTGTACACGTAGTGGCATTTTTTACAGCAAAATAGAGCAGAATCTAAGGCCAAAATAGAATAATTTTTTGACTACAAATAGAGCAGATTCTGGCAGCAAACAGAGAGGTTTCCGGAGGATGTTCTCAGTTGTGCGCATGCGGTTCCTTGTCACCTATTCAACTCCATTAGTTTAATAGTTTTAATATTAGTTTAGCTTCCATACAGACTTTTAATAATTTAGTTAATTCATTTGGTGTTGTGATAATTAGTTTAATTAGGACATTCACTTGGTTCCTCTTGTGCGAGTGCAAACTTGTAATATTATGTATGTCTTCCAACCCCCATTTCTTTCTCCCTTTTATTTATATGGTTACCGTGGTGCCATCATGGTTTTCATTTGATATCATTATCCATTTTTGCATGCATAAGGTTTGGTTCATCATTCTTACATCATTGTCATTTCCTACTTACTTAAATATGTGCATTGTCATATGCTTTGAATTGATCCATATGACAATTATATAAGCCGAACCTAGTAGTTGCATTTTGTATGTGTTGCATTAGTCACTTTGCATATTTAGGAACATGCATTTTTTTTCTAATTATCTTCTTCTCTTTGGCTTGCCTCGGTTGAGTACTAGGTGAGCATTTTTACTTTAGCATATTACATGTGTGTTTGTGTTGCCATATCAAGCATATTACCATGGGGCTAAGTGCTTATTTGAAATATCTCTTCGAATGCCTGTGGATGAAGGCTATTTCGCTTAAGTTTGAATGATTTTGATTAAATGTACATATGAGCTTACTTTTCATTCAAGTAGCACATATTCAAAACTCTTTTCAAACAAACATGAAATCAAAGCGTTCCAAAGTGGGTGAAATAGTCTATACTTGTGTGCCTCACCTAGTAAGTTAGCAAAATAATCAAAACATGAGCGTATACTGTAGATAAAAATCACATCATAATTAGTAGAGGTCGATCTTTGATCGGGTGAGTGGGGTGCTCAATTCATGACATTTCCCGCTCACGTCTAAGTTCCTAAACCAAGACACTTTGGATATGACGGACACGTGGACTTTGGCACGAGTCACGGGTTTCCTAAATTTCCTAAAAATATTTAGGTGGCAACTCTGAAATCTGGCAATGCAGTCCATTTTCTCTGATGATAAATGGATTTTCTAATGATTTGCTGGATTTGGACTCTCATTCGTTTTTCTTGTTTCACATTGCACTTGTGAAACTAGATTCAGAACTACGGGAGTCTGAACTGTAGGGCTATCGTATCTGAGGAGACTAAACCCGTCTGAGGAGCATGGGAAACCAGCTACACTTGGGCATATGAGTGAAAAAGGGCTGTAAGTTTTGTTGAAGAAAAAGCTTCTATCCGGTTTGAAAAGTACACATCTTAAGACTTATATTCATTGCTTGGCGGGAAAACAACATAGAGTTTCTTCTTATAAAAATATTGCTTCTAGAAAAGAAAATGTTTTGGAGTTGGTACATTGTGATGTGTGTGGTCTTTTAAAAGTTAGAACACATAGTGGTGCACTTTATGTTGTTACTTTTATTGATGATTATTCAAGGAAAGTTTGAGCTTTTGAACTAAAAACTGTAGATTAAGTTTTAGATATGTTTAAGCATTTTTAGGCCATGGTTGAAAGAGAAACCAAACAAAAATTAAAGTGTATCTGGATGGACAATAGTGGTTAATATATTAGGCCATTTGATGAGTATTGTCACAGCCAATGTATTATGTATCAAAGGACAATTAAGAAGACTCCTCAACAAAATGGCGTTGTTGAAAGGATGAACCACACCATTATGGAAAGAACAACGTGTTCGCTTTTACATGCTAAATTGCCAAGATCTTTTTTTTGGGTGAGGCAATGAGAACAGCTGTTGACTTAATCAATTTGTCTCCTTCGTATCCTTTGAATGGTGATGTTCCTAAAAGAGTTTGGACTAGCAAAGATGTGTCTTATGATCATTTGAGAGTGTTTGGTTGCCGAGCTTTTGTTCACATTACAAAGGATAAATGGTCCAAGCTTGATAGCAAGTCAAGAAAATGTATTTTTCTTGGCTATGGGCGTGATGAATTCGGTTATAAATTGTGGGATCCGGTCGACAAGAAAGTTATTCGAAGCCATGATGTTCTGTTCCTTGAAGACCAAACAATTGAAGACTTTGGCAAAGTTGATCAACCAAAGCCAAAATCTAGAGATCTCATTGATAGGGATCTATCTCCTTCTTCTTCGGTGGATGATGAAAATGAGAGAGATGTGCAACTCTCTCTTGAAGACGTAGATGATGATGATACTTCAAATGAAGTTGAGTCCAAATTTGAGGAAGAACATCAACTCAAGAGCCGCCACCACAACTTGAGTTGAGGAAATCTACAAGGGACTGACAACCTTCGAAAAAGTATCCTCCCAATGAGTTTCTGTTAATATCTGATCATGGAGAGCCCAAGAGCTACCATGACGCAATTAAGCATGCAAAGAAAAGTGATTGGAAAAAGGCCATTGAAGAAGAAATGAATCCCATGCTTGAAAACCACACTTATGACTTGGCGAAGTTACTTAAGGAGATAAAAATTCTGAAAAATAAGTGGGTCTTTAAATTGAAGAATGATGGCAAGAATACAAGGTACAAGGCATACCTTGTTGTGAAAGGTTTTGGCCAAAAAAAAGGTGTTGACTTTGATGAGATTTTCTCAACGGTTATGAAGATGTCTTCAATTCGGGTTGTACTTGGCATGGCCGCAAGTATGAATCTTGAAGTTGAGCAACTTGATGTGAAGATCACATTTCTTCTTGGTAACCTTGAAAAAGAAATTTATATGGAGCAACTGGAGGGTTTTATGGAGAAAGGGAAAGAACATTTGGTTCACAAATTGAAGTAAAGTTTGTATGGCCTCAAACAAGCATCACAACAACGGTACAAAAAATTCGACCCTTTCATAATGAATAATTACTTTTTCTAAAACTACTTCGGACCATTCTGTTTTTGTGAAAAAAAATTTGGATGGTAAATTTATCATTCTTTTGCTTTATGTTGATGACATGTTAATTGTGGGCCAAAATTCTACCATGATTAAGAAGTTTAAATTGCAGTTGAGCAAGTCATTTGCTATGAAAGATTTGGGATTGGCGAAACACATACTTGGTATGAAAATTGTTTGTGATCGCAAAAGGAGATTGATTTGGTTATCTCAAGAAAGCTATATTGAGAAGGTTCTTGAGAGGTTCAACATGGATAAAGCAAAGCCAATTAGTTGTGCACTTGCGGATTATTTCAAACTTAGTGCAAATCAATGTCCCATAAGTGAGAAAGACAAGAAAGAGATGCTAAAAATTCCATATTCTTCAGCAATTGGTTCTTTGATGTATGCCATGGTTTGTACAAGGCCGGATATTGCTCACGGTGTTAGTATGGTGAGTTGTTTTCTCTTTAATCCGGGTAAAGAACATTGGGCAGTGGTGAAATTGATTCTAAAGTATCTTTGAGGGAATGTGTGTTTGTGTTTTGGGAATGGTAAGCTATTGCTTGATGGTTTCACGAATTCTGACATGGTTGGTAGGGGTGCAAAATTGGCCCATGAGCCTGCGACCCAGTTAGGCCCGAGCCCAACCTAAGACCCTGGGCGTAGGCCTTGGCCATGTGTTCTGGAGCCCAGCCTGAAAATTGTTTTTCCACCCAGGGTCAGAATTTTGAAATTTGGTACTAAACGGTCATGTGACCATTAATTTCAAACGGCCCAAAATTTTATGTTTTTGATAATTTGACCCTCATTCCCCTAACTCCTATGAACACCACCCCCTCTTCCACAAACAAATCTCTTTCTTAAACTCTCATTCTCTCTCAATTAATTTTCAAGTCTCATTTGTAAGTGGCAATTGCAATTGTGCAAGAATAAACTTTTACCAGAAAAAATGAATTTTTGTATCGCATTCGCCAGTCAGTAACATTAATTATTTGAATTAATATTTATTAGTTATTCATTTTTTTTTGCGTTAATTATTTCTTAACATATATTACTTGTTATTGTTTACTCTTTATTTTAATTAATTGTTAGTTAATATATGTTATTTTACTTAAATTACTATGGATCCTAATTTTCCTAGTATTTAGGTCGATGTTGATCAATATACACAACATGAATTTGTTGATTCTCCTTCTACAGTACCTAATATCCATTTTCCAATAATAACATCATCATCTAAGGGCACGTCTAGCATTGTTAGGGAAGTATTTTAAAAGAGTATCTGTGATAATCATGTCCCGTGTTATGTTAATTAATCTTAATTATGATTGTGATTAGATGCTTAATATGATTTTGAGTGCCATTTATATGACTATATGTGTTTTTGAATTTCTATCTGTTCACCATAGGAAAATCTATTTGATTCTTTGCTATAAAAATTTAATTGAAGGCCGTAGAGGCGTCAGAAAGCAGAATTGATTGCGTTTTTATGATTAGCATGATTTTTAGAGCCTACGGTGAAATTTAATTGAAAACTAATTCGAAGCGAATTAATTAGTTTAAATTAAATTAATTAAGCACCATTGATTAGTTCTAATTACGTGTGATTAGGGAAAGCCTATATAATTGAGCTAAGTATGCTTAAGCTCATATTTTTGAGCTTAAATTAGATTCTACACTCTAGAGAGAGAGAGAGAGTGAACCAAATTTAGAGAGATAAAGGAGCCATTCTTGAAGATTTTGCAAGAGAACTCAAGTTTTGGAAAGCTAGGCTCTAGAACTAGCTAAAATTGTGAAGGTTGAAGCTCCTAGGTGAGTAATTCAGCATAAATTCATGAGTTTGAGTTTGTAATTATATGAATTCAAAGTTAAATGATAAGCAAGAACAAGAATTAAGTTGAATTTGATGAATTTGAAGTCATTGTAAACATGCATGTAAAAGATTGCCATGAATTTGTATATTTGAGCATGAAACATATGATCCATGTTGAATTTTGATTAAGATTCATGCTTTTGATCATCTTTTGCATCACTTAAGTTGAGAATGGAAGTTATACACATGCAAGCACAATTCATGGAGGTATAAGTTTTGGTTGCATGAATTTGAAGTATTGGAAATAAGTTTGATATAAATTGAGTATGCATGTGATTAATTCATGGGAATTGAGCTTCATAATGTTGTAAACTTAGTATTTGTATCATGTTAGAAGACGTACAAGTGAATTATGGGTTATAACATGCAAGTTACATCAATTGGAATGCAAATTTGAAGCTCAAACAGCTTGCTTGAAATTCCAGAATTCGATGTCTCCGCTCGAGCGAAGAATGCAAGCAACTAGAAGTTTTGCAGACAGAGATGTCCGCTCGAGTGATAGGAGTTGCGCTTGAGCGGCCACTCACATGTTTTGACTCCTGGCTTTAGCGACCAGGGTCACACTCGAGCTTAAAAATGGGATAACTAGTACTATTGCAGACCTAAGGGGTCCACTCGAGCAGCCAGACCTGTGCTCGAGCGGGGCGCCTTGTTTCAGAATTTTTGAAAAGTTGTTTTGTGTTTCATTTTCTGTTCTCTTTCATTTCTAAGCACTCTTAGGCATGCATTGAACATTGTAAATGACCTAAAAGAATAAAGAAGAGGCCTAAGAGAAGTAGATAAAATTTAGAACGGATTGAATCATTTGTAACCCAATATGTCATGTAATGTGTAGGGTCAAGCGCAAGGACAAATCCACCGGTAGAACATTGTGAGTAATATCTTAGTAAGAACGTATAGACGTATGCTACCTTCTAAATGCTTACTTCTATATGAGTTTACGGATTTGTTAATTTGAATCGGATATTCCTTATGCCAACGAGTAGATAAAGCTGTTTGATATAAATGATTGGGCCAAAGGCCGTTTGATATAGATGAATGGGCCTAAGGTTGTTTGATATAAACGATTGGGCCAAAGGTCATTTGATATAGATGATTAGGCTAAAGGCCGTTTGATATAGATGATTAGGCCACTGGTTGTTTGACATGAATGATTGAGCCAAAGGCCATTTGACATAGATGATTAGGCCAATGGCCGTTTGACATGAATGATTGGGCCGAAGGCCATTTGACATGACCGAATGGATCTGAGGCCGTTTGATATGTCCATTACGAATCTTCATTCATGTAACTTCCTTATTTGATATTATTCACTGGGCTTTCACTCACTGTCATTCATGTATATGTAGGCGAGCAAAGAGACGTCCAAACCCAGCCTTGGTGAAGATCATGAGAGAAAGTCAAGTTTTTTAGGAGTCAGCCTGAATGTCTCACGCACGAGACTTTGTTTTTGTCCCTTTGTTCTTTTGTTACTCTTATACTATTTTGATGAACGCGTTGGATCACCCATGTATTTAAGCTTTTGTTTGGCTGACAATATATCTGAAAGTTTTTGGATATATATGAGATGTTAACTCTATTTGTATGTGTGGGTTATTATAAAATGCTTTGAAATAAGTTTATTATGCCATGTAAGGACAGCTCATTGGACAAAATATTTAAGTCTGCTTCAGCTTGGCCCCTTTATTTCTAATGAAACAAGTTTAATCAAGTTCGAGGCCGCAAGTAATCTCATGATTATTGGCCAGTTATGACCTTAATCCACAGGGGGGGTTCGGGTCATGACAGAGTAGTATCAGAGCACGAGTTAATAACTCACACACTTGTCTTAATGAGCAATAAGCATCCAGAAAAGATTTAGGATGCATTCATGTGATAAGTATGAACTTGAAGACATCGAGAATATGCTTAAATGTTTCGAAACAAATGACTATGTGCTATATATTTTGTGATACTTGCATTGTGAATTATTTGAATATGTATGCTCTTTTGTATATGCATACTTGTGAATATTTCTGTATAAAGAATAATGCAAGTTTAATCAGATAATGGTAAGAACGAAAGGTGATGAATTAGAAGAGTCCTCTACTGCCAAAATAGATAAGATGGAAAGATTGATTCAGGAAATGGCATAAACATTAAGACAACAACAACAGTGGCAACAACAATGTCAACAGCCACACCCTCGGCCTCTACCTCCGGAACCGCCTGTGCAAGACCTACAGAATGATAACCGGACAATAGCTCTCACCAAAGAGTTCAAGAAGATGAAACCGCCACAGTTTCATGGGAGATTGGATCCGTTGAAGGCTAAAGCATGGGTCCTTGGTATAGAAAAGCTATTTGAAGTGTTTCCTTGTCGAGAAACACATAAAGTAATGCTAGCCACTTTCACATTAGAAGACAAAGCAAGGAGGCGGTAGATGTTGACCTGTGAGAGTAACAAAGATATTGGCTGGACACTATTCTTGGAAATTTTCTATGACAAATATTTTCCGCAATGTGTTCGTGATAGGAAAGTATCAGAGTTCATGGAACTGAAGCAAAATAGCATGATAATAGTCGAGTATGAGGCCAAGTTTACTGAGTTGGCTAGATTTGCACCATATATGGTCGATACCGACTATAAGAAAGAAAGATATTTTGAGGGAGGCCTTCGAGATGATATCTTAGACATGGTGAATGTACTAAAGCTAGAAACTTACATTGATGTACTGGATTGGGCCATAATATCAGAAGCTAATCTAGCCAGACAGAGCAAATTATCAACTAATTGGACAAGTAAGATGCAAGGCTTGTTTTCAAAGAAAAGGCTAACAAAGAAGCAGAATACGGGCTCTTCAAGTACTTCTAATTCTTCCCGAGATACGTCTCCAATGTGCGACCATTGTGGTAAAAGACACCGTGGGGTTTGCTACCGTGTATCAGGGGCTCGTTTTAAATGTGGAAAAACAAGGCATATGGCCAGGGATTGTAAACAAAACAGTGGGAAGTCAGCTGCTAGCTTAACTGCATCGATTCTAAAACTCAGAAACACTACGCGGTCTGCCACCACCGAACGCATCGTGAGGCAGGGGAGAGTCTTTGCGCTTGTTTTGGGCGATACACGGAACGCAGAAGCCGTTGTCTCAGGTACTATCTTTATATGTAATTTGGATGCTTTTGTATTAATTGACTCCGGATCAACACATTCCTTTGTGACTTATGCATTTGCATCTATATTGAGCAGACCTCTAGAATCATTACCATATTTGTTATGTGTATCTGCTCCGTCCAGGAAATCTGTGTTGTGTACAATTGTGTGTCGATTTTGTGATATGCGTCTTGGGGATGCTACCTTGTATGTAGATTTGTTGCCCTTGGACTTTAGACATTTTGATGTAATCCTGGGCATGGACTAGCTATCTAAATACTGTGCTACCATTGATTGTGTGATGAAACCGGTTGTATTTAGACCACCGGAACAGGAAGAAATTGTGTTTGTCGGTAATGGGGTAGTGCCACCACCTTATTTGATATCTGCAATGAAAGCATGTAGATTGGTCAGGAAAAGGTGTCAGGGTTATTTGTGTTGTGTATTGTCTGTGAATGTTAAATTAAACAGTATTCATGTTGTTAGAGAATTTCCAGATGTGTTCCTAGATGAATTGCCAGGGGAATTGGTTGACAGGGAGATATAGTTTACTATTGATATTGTGCCAGACACCCAGCCTATTTCAAAAACCTCTTACAGAATGGCTACTGCTGAAATGAAAGTATTAAAGGAATAATTGCAAGACTTACTGGACAAAGGGTTTATTCGACCGAGTACTTCACCATGGGGTGCACCGGTGTTCTTTGTGAAAAAAAAAGATGGAACCTTGCACTTGTGTATTGACTATCGCAAATTGAATAAGGTAAAGATAAAGAATAAATATCCCTTACCCCATATTGATGACTTGTTTGATCAGTTGCAGGGATCACAAGTGTTTTCTAAAATTGACTTAAGATTCAGGTACCGTCAGCTAAAGGTAAAGGCAGGAGATATTGAGAAAACTACATTCAAAATGAGGTATGGTCGTTATGAATTCATTGTTACGCCAATTGGAGTGACTAATGCCCCTGCAGCATTTATGGACCTTATGAATCGAATTTTTAAGCCTTACATCGATGAATTTGTCGTAGCCTTTATTGATGATATTTTGATATATTCAAAGAGTGGACTTGAACATGAACACCATCTGAGAATTGTCTTACAAACACTCCGAGACAAGAAATTATTTGCTAAATTAAAGAAATGTGAGTTTTGGCTGGATGAAGTTATTTTCTTAGGACATGTCATCAACAAGGAAGGGATTTCAGTAGACTAACAGAAGATAGAGGTAATTGCGAATTGGCCTACTCTGACGAATGTAATAGAGTTCTGCAGTTTCATGGGACTGGCCAGGTACTACAGACGGCTTGTGAAAGATTTTTTAAAAATAGCTGTACCACTTACTCAACTCACACGCAAAGGACAATCGTTTGAATGGATTGATGAAAGAGAGTCTGCCTTTCAAGAATTAAAGACAAGGCTAACCACTGCTCCAGTTTTGACATTAGCCTCAGGTATGGAAAAGTTCATGATATATAGTGATGCTTCTTATAAAGGTCTGGATTGTGTATTAATGCAGAATGGAAGGGTGATTGCTTATGCCTCCCGACAATTGCGACCACATGAAAAGAACTACCTAACACACGATCTGGAGCTAGCTGCAGTTGTGTTTGCTTTGAAAATCTGGCGGCATTACCTGTGTGACAACCCTGTCCCTTATTATGTTAATTGGTCCTTAATACGAATGCGATTATGTGTCTAGTATGATTCTGTGTGCCAATTACGTGAATATATGTGGTTTTGAATTTCTATTCACCGTAGGAATATCTATTTGATTACCTGCTTTGAAAATTTGATTGGAGGCCTTATCGGCCACAGAACTCGAAATTGATTACGCAATTATGATTAGCGTAATTTTTAGAGCCTACGATGAAATTTAATTGGAAATTGATTCAGATCAGATTAAATTAATTAGAGTAAATTAATGAATTAAGTGCCTAATTGTTTTATAATAAAATAATGTATTGAGTGGGGGCTTATAAGGGGCCTTTATACACTCAATTTCTCTCCTTAGCTTCATTTGGCTGATTATAAACTCTAAGAAAAGGAAATGGGTCGGTTAGAGAGAGGAAGAAGGAGAGTTGGGTGTTTGGCTCAAGTTTGTGAAGAGTGGAGGATTAAACTCTAGATTTGACCATAATTTGGGAAGAGTAAAGCCTCTAGGTAAGTGGATTCATGAATATTAAGTTGTAATTTTGTGAATTCAAATTGGGATAATGGTCAAGAACATGAATTTAATTGAGCATGATGAAATTGAATTGGTTTTGTTGAATTGAGGGCCAATATGTGCATGCATGTAAGAAATTGTTTTGAATTTGCATGTTTGAGCTTGAAATACATGATTCATGTAGAGTTTTGGTTAAAGCTCATGTTGAAATCACCATTTGTATCATCTAAGTTGAGAATGAGAGTAATACATCACATGCATGTACAATTTATGAGAATAGGAGCTTTGAATGCATAAATGTGTTATGATGGAAATGAGTTTGGTGTCAATTTGGGACATGCATGCGTTTGATTCATGAAATTAAGCTCCATATTGATGTAATTGGGTGTTTATATCATGATAGCATAAATATATTTGAAATTTGAGCCATGGCATGCAAGAAATGTTGGTTGGAATGTTGAAATTGAGCTCAAGAACATTGCTGGAAAACCCATAAACTTTGACGTCCGCTCGAGCGGGGGAACCGCCGCTTAAGCAGGGAATACGAGCTCCCAGTATTTTCTTGCAGGCATGGTGCCCGCTCGAGTGGGGAAGTTCACGCTCGAGCAGGGAGTTATGTAGGATGAACTTTCGCTTGAGCGTCTGAGTTCACGCTCGAGCGTAAAAATGATACAACCAGCACTTTTGCAAACCTATTGGGTCCGCTCGAGCGGGGAAGTCCACGCTCGAACGGGGACCCTGTTTTCTGAAATTTTGTTTGCGCACTCTGTGTTTCGTTTTCCGTCCTCTTTCACTTGTAAGCACTCTTAGGCATGCATTGAGCATGGTAAATGAGTTAAAGAGATAAGAATGAAGCCTAAAGAGGAATATGTGAATTAAGGAACGGATTGAATCATTTGTGACCCGTATGTGCTATGTGATGTGTAGGGTCAAGCCCCAAGGCAAATCAACCAACCGATCACTGTGAGTAATATCGATATTTGAAACTTGTCATTTGTCCAATTGCTTATTTCCTTGTAAGCCTTCTGAGTTTGTCAGTTTGAATTATGGACAAATGTTTGATATGAATGAATGGGCCAGAGGCTGTTTTGACAAGAATGAATGGGCCAGAGGCCGTTTTGACATGAATGAATGGGCCAGAGGCCGTTTTGACACAAATGAAAGTTTGAATGGGCCCAAGGCCAGTTTGTTCAGAACCGTAGTCACCTGACCTAAATTGTGTATATTTGTTAAATAGAAATATGAACTAGGCCCAAGGCCGTTTGAAGCATGTTGTTCTACATGTCGTTTGTATAACTTCTTTACTTGATATTATTCACTAGGCTATTGCTCACGCTCATTCATGTGTTTGTAGGTGAGCCAAGAGAAGTCCAAACCCAGCCCTAGTGAAGTCTGTGAGGAACAACAAAGGGTTTTGAAGAGTCAGCGCTCGCGTCTCACGCACGAGACTCGTCTTCGCCTTTTTGTCATTCTGTTTTATTTTGTCATGTGGGCGAAGTCTTGGAATATGTTGTATATAGTTTTCTTGGGTTGACTTAGACTTATACGATCCTGTATGTACAGAACCTTGTGTAGTACATATTTTGTTGTGAGTTATTAATATGCATATGTATGGTTTGTGATGATGTGCCATGTAAGCATAGCTCTATGGACAAAGTTTTAAATTGCTTCCATTCGGCCCCCATTAACTCTGTTAAAATACGTTTGGTTTGGTCTGAGGCCGTAGGTAATCTCATGATTACTGGCCGGTTATGTCCTTAACCCTTGGGGGCAGGTTCGGGTTTTGACAACCTGTATGGGGCAAGATGAGAAGTCTACACGGATCACAAAAGCTTAAAATATTTCTTCACTCAAAAAGAGCTTAATATGTGATAGAGAAGATGGCTTGAGTTGATAAAGGACTGTGACCTTCAGATTTAGTACCACCTAGGAAAGGCCAATACAGTAGCCGATGCACTGAGTAGAAAATCAACGGGGAACGTAGCTTGCCTACTCACAGAATAGAGAGAAATCTTGTAAAATTTTGAAAAAGCCGAGATTGAAGTTGTGTTTCATGAACAAATGGGCTTAATAGCTGCCATTTCAGCTAAGCCAGTAATAGTTAATGAAGTCAAGCAACGGCAAAAAAGGATGAATTCCTCAAGAAAATAATTGACGAGTTCGAAACAAATCCAAAACCAGAATTTAGCATTAAGATTGAAGTGTTGAGATTTCAAAGCCAAATGTGTGTCCCAAACATTCCTGAACTAAAGAAGAGAATCCTAGATGAAGCTCACAAGTCGATGTTTGCTATGCATCCGAGTAACAAAAAAATGTATCGAGACTTAAAGCAAAGCTATTGGTGGCCCAAAATGAAGAAAGAAATTGTAGAATATGTGTATAAATGCCTTTAGTGTCAACAAGTTAAAGCTGAACACCAAAAATCAGGCAGTCTACTTCAACCTCTCCCTATTCCGGAATGGAAGTGGGAACATGTGACTATGGATTTCGTTATTGGCCTACCTCGAACTCCTAGAGGCATGGATTCTATTTGGGTTGTAGTTGATAGATTGACTAAATATGCACATTTTTTGCCTGTGAAGACCACTTTTGATGCTTATAGATTGGCCACTATATATGTTGATGAGATTGTTCGTATACATGGGGGTCCGGTATCCACTGTCTCAGATAGAGACCCGAAATTTGTATCCAGACTGTGGAAAAGTTTGCAAAGAGCCATGGGAATAGAGCTGAGATTTAGTATCACATTCCACCTATAGACAGACGCTCAATTAGAACGGACCATACAAACTTCAGAATGTGTGCCTTGAATTTCCAAGGAAGTTGGGAGGATTTTTTGCAACTAGTAGAATTTGCATACAACAACAGCTTTCACTCCAGCATTGGTATGGCACCATATGAAGCCTTGTATGGCAGAAAGTGTAGATTGCCAATTTGTTGGACTGAAGTCGGAGATAGGGCCTTACTCGGGTCTGAAATTGTGCAAGACACTTCGAAGAAGATTAAAACCATCCAACAAAGACTCAAGACAGCACAGAACTGGCAAAAGAATTATGCGGATGCTCGAAGAAGACCTCTTAAGTATGAGGTTGGTGACTATGTATTTATTCATGTCATTCCGATGAAAGGCCAGCCGAGATTTAGTAAGAAAGGTAAATTGTCACCCCGTTACATTGGATCGTTTCAAATTCTAGAAAGACTTGGTCCAGTGTTGCTTATAGAGTTGCTTTGCCACCAGGATTCGAGCAAATACATAATGTGTTCCATGTATTAATGTTGGCGGGTTATCTTTGAGATCCATTTCATGTGATTGATTACCACCGTATAGCTCTAGATGAGAATATGGAATACGAAGAATGGCCAGAACGGATCATTGACCGGCAAGTGAGACAGTTAAGGAACAAGTCCATCCTAATGGTGAAAGTAGAATGGAAGGAACACTATGGGAAGGATGCCACATGGGAAAAAGAGGATGAAATGCGACTTTACTACCCACATTTGTTTTCAGACGAAGGTAAAATAAGTTTGGAGGACCAAACTTCCTAAAGGGGGGACGATTGTGATAATCCTGTCCTGTGTTATGTTAATTAATCTTCATTATGATTGTGATTATGTGCTTAATATGATTTTGAGTGCCATTTATATGACTATATGTGTTTTTGAATTTCTATTTGTTCACCGTAAGAAAATCTGTTTGATTCTTTGCTATAAAAATTTAATTGAAGGCTGTAGAGGTGTCAGAAAGCAGAATTGACTATGTTTTTATGATTAGCATGATTTTTAGAGCCTACGGTGAAATTTAATTAAAAACTGATTCGAAGCGAATTCATTAGTTTAAATTGAATTAATTAAGCACCATTGATTAGTTCTACTTAAGTGTAATTAGGGAAAGCCTATGTAAATGAGCTAAGTATGCTTAAGCTCATATTTTTGAGCTCAAATTAGATTCTACACTCTAGAGAGAGGGGGTGAACCGAATTTAGAGAGAGAAAGGAGCCATTCTTGAAGATTTTGCAAGAGAACTAAAGTTTTGGAAGGCTAGGCTCTAGAACTAGCTAAAATTGTGAAGGTTGAAGCTCCTAGATGAGTTATTGAGCATAAATTCATGAGTTTGAGTTTGTAATTTTGTGACTTCAAAGTTAAATGATAATCAAGAACAAGAATTAAGTTGAATTTGAAGTCATTATAAACATGCATGTAAAAGATTGCCATGAATTTGTATATTTGAGTATGAAACATATGATCCATGTTGAATTTTGATTAAGATTCATGCTTTTGATCATCTTTTGCATCACTTAAGTTGAGAATTGAAGTTATATTCCACATGCAAGCATAATTCATGGAGGTATAAGTTTTGGTTGCATGAATTTGAAGTATTGGAAATAAGTTTGGTATAAATTGAGTATGCATGTGATTAATTCATGGGAATTGAGCTTCAAAATGTTGTAAACTTAGTATTTGTATCATGTTAGAAGACGTACAAGTGAATTATGGGTTATAACTTGCAAGTTACATCAATTGGAATGTAAATTTGAGTCTTAAACAGCTTGCTGGAAATTCCAAAATTCGATCTCTCCACTCGAGCGGAGAATGCAAGCAACCAGAAGTTTTGCAGACAATGATGTCCACTCGAGCGAGAGGAGTTGCGCTCGAGTGGCCACTCACATGTATTGACTCCTGGCTCGAGCGACTAGGGTCACGCTCGAGCGTAAAAATGGGATAACCAGTACTTTTGCAGACCCAAGGGGTCCACACGAGCGGCCAAACCTACGCTCGAGCAGGGCGTCCTGTTTCAGAATTTTTGAAAAGTTGTTTTGTGTTTCATTTTCCGTTCTCTTTCATTTCTAAGCACTCTTAGGCATGCATTGAACATTGTAAATGATCTAAAAGACTAAAGAAGAGGCCTAAGAGAAATAGATAAAATTTAGAACGGATTGAATCATTTGTGACCCAATATGTTATGTAACGTGTAGGGTCAAGCGCAAGGACAAATCCACTGGCAGAACAATGTGAGTAATATCTTAGTAAGAATGTATAGAAGTATGCTACCTTTTAAACGCTTACTTCTATCTGAGTTAACGGATTTGTTAATTTGAATCGGATATTCGTTATGCCAACGATTAGATAAAGCCGTTTGATATAAACAATTAGGCCAAAGGCTGTTCGATATAGATGAATAGGCAGAAGGCCATTTGATATAAACAATTGGGCCAAAGGTTGTTTGATATAGATGAATGGGCCGAAGGCCGTTTGATATAAAGATTGGGCCAAAGGCCGTTTGATATAAATGATTGGGCTAAAGGCCGTTTGACATGAATGATTAGGCCAAAGGCCGTTTGACATGAATGATTGGGCCAAAGGCCATTTGATATAGATGATTGGGCCAAAGGCCGTTTGACATGAATGATTAGGCCAAAGGCCGTTTGATACAAACGAATGGGTCTAAGGCCATTTGATATGTCCATTACGAATCTTCATTCATATAACTTTCGTTTTTGATATTATTCACCGGGCTTTCGCTCACTCTCGTTCATGTGTATGTAGGTGAGCAAAGAGACGTCCAAACCTAGCCTCGGTGAAGATTATGAGAGGAAGTCAAGTTTTTGAGGAGTCAGCCCGAATGTCTTACGCACGAGACTTCGTTTTTGTCCTTTTGTTCCTTTGTTACTCTCATACTATTTTGGTGAAAACGTTGGATCACCTATATGTTTAAGCTTTTGTTTGGTTGACAATCTATCTGAAAGTTTCTGGGTTATTATAAAATGCTTTGAAATAAGTTTATTATGCCATGTAAGCCCAGCTCATTAGACAAAATATTTAAGTCTGCTTCTGCTTGGCCCATTTATTTCTATTGAAACAAGTTTAATCAAGTTCGAGGCCACAAGTAATCTCATGATTATTGGCCGGTTATGACCTTAATCCACAGGGACGGGTTCGGGTCATGACAGTATCTATAACTAATCATAATGGTACAACTGTATTTAAAACAAAATTTAAATATTGTGCATATTTACTTAGTGCTGCATCGGTGAGGGGTACTAGCCATCTAAAAATTCATGCTCAAAGACATTTACAAAGTCAACAACTTGATATTAGAACTCAAATGTAGTTAGGGGGTTCATGAATTGGTAATTTGCATATGTTAGCAGAAATAATGAAAGTTTTCACAAAATATATAGGTAATTAATATTATATAACCATTATTACTGCAATGAAAGAAAGATTTTATAAATATTTTGATGCATTGCCTCATCTTTTAGCTTTAGCCATCATAATTGATCCTAAGTGTAAAGAAATTAGTTACAAGAATTTTTAGATCGTATTTTCGTTGATCAAGAACAACTTGCCCCTATTATGAAAACATTCAAAAAATTATTTGAAAAATATAAGGAAACTGTATCTACAAATAGAGCTACACACACTAAACGAACCTCATCTCGAGGTGGAAGATTAAATTTTTTTTCAGCAATAATAAGTAGAAGAATATCTCAAAATACTAGCATAAGTAGTTCTGAATTACAACATTATTTGGATAACCCACCAGTGGATGATGGCGATAATTTTGATATTTTGGATTGATGGAAACAAAATGAAATTATGTGGCATGTGTTTTGACAAATGGCCCATGATATACTAACCGTTACTATTTTTACGGTGGCTTCTGAAACAGCTTTTAGTGCAGGTGGACAGGTGTTCAGCAATTACTGCAGCAAACTTTCACTCCAAATGGTGAAGGCACTTATGATATCGAGAGATCATATGCATGTGCTTAGAAGAAGACAAAAGTATAGTGAAAGGTAGAGAATTCAAAGCGATTTGGATGTTATATCCTCAAGCAACGCAAGTGAATGATCTGCCTCCTCCGATGATTGATCGATAATATTATTATTATTATTATTATTTTTTTAACTATTTCATTTCGTAATGTTTCTATTAGATTATTGAAGTGGAGTATAATGCAAATGATTGGTAAGTTAGTAGGTGTCAACCTAGTTGAGATTTACTTGACCTATAGTGATGCAATTTCTTTACCATCATCAATAATCTATATCTATTTTATTTGATGATATAAATTTTTGTAATATTTTATTTCATTTTGAAATAAAAATTATTCATTAAATGCTATCTATTTAATTTAATGGTTGTAATATTTTGTTTCATTTTGATAAATATAAAATTATTCATTTCATTTCATTTTTTTTTCCGAAAAAAGACTATATACACAGTTTATAACTAAATAAGAAAATAGTATAACTTCATACTTTTTGAAGCATAACTACAAAACGTAACATAATAACCAAATGTCTCATCAACTATAACTAAAATAATGTCATAACTTAAAAAGAAAATTAGTCATAACTAAAGTAAAAAATGATATAACTTTATAGTTAGTCATAACTAAAAATAAAAATAAAAATAAAGTCATAACTAAACACCACATGAGTCATAAGCAAATAACTCTCATGAATCATAATAACTAAAATAATGGCATAACAAAATAAGAAAATTACATAACGTCATACTTTTTAGTTATAACCAAAAAAACACAAGTTACACATAATTAAATACCACCATATGAAACATAACCAAACATCTCATTAATTTTAACTAAAATAATCTAGTACAATTTCTCTTTTATTTTTTATCCCTCATAAATAATCTATATATATAATATATCTATAATTTATTTTTCACAAAAAAAAAAAAGGCCTCAAGCCAGGCTTGCGGACCTATTTTGAGTGGGCCTAAGTCTGGGCCTAACTTTTCAGTTTGTGGGCTTAGCCCAGCCCGACCTGAATTTCGACGGGAGCCCGCGTGCCTAGATAGTGGGTCGGCCCAAGCTTGGGTTAGGTCGGGCCAAATTTACACTTTTAAGTGATGTTGATTATAGGAAATCTACTTCGAGGTATTCTATGACATTTGCAGGGGGAGTTATGGCATGGCAATCTAAATTGTAAAAATTTGTTGCTCTCTCAACTTTTGAAATTGGATTTATTGTCATTATGGAAACTTGTAAAGAAGAGTTTCAGTTGAAGAAATTTCTACAAGAGTTGGATTTGAAGCAAGAGAGTTATATGCTTCATTGTAATAGTCAAACTGCTATTCATTTGAGTAAAAATTTCATTGTTCATTCGAGATCGAAACACATTGATGTAAGATACCATTAAATTCATGATGTGTTAGATTCGAAGTTCTTGCAACTCGAAAAGGTTCACATGGATGACAACATTTCAGTTATGTTGACTAAGGCTTTGTCGAGGGACAAATATTTAAAAGTCGAACTTTGGAGGATATGGTTGATATCTCCACCTAAGTCGGTAGAGGGAGAATTGTTGGGTATATCTCCTTAGTAGAGTATGAGGCCCAATTAATTTATTAAAAGAATATTTAATTTGGTTTGGTATTGGTTATAATATATTTTCTATATATTATATATGATTTTTGGAGACCCAAAGAGTACTAAAAATTTATTTGGTGATAGTTAGGGTTTTAAAGAAAGTCCAAGAGATTTATTAGGCGTGTTGCTAATATTGATATATTTTATATATATATCAATTATTCGGTGGATTTTGTTCTAGTACAATAAGTTTCCTGTGCTCAATCAATTAGTGGATTTGTTTTGTTACACAAGCTAAGTGTTGTGTGTATTTGGCTAGAGTGGCAGAGAACCATGTGCTTTTGTTTTTGCTTCGGGTTTGCTTCCAAGGTGTGGTGACTATTTTGGTCTATTATTTCGGGTCTTTTATAACTTGTTTGGAGGACATTTGTTTATCTATTTTGGTGAGATTTTTCCTCTATTTATTTGTGATTATTTTGAATTCATTTGAGGTGGTTTCTGAGACCATTCATGTCTCATTTGTAATCGTTTGAAAACCTTCACTTCATAGTGGAATTGGACTATGGTCCCGTAGACGTACTTGACATTGAGGAAACCACATAAAAGTTCTTGTGTTGTTATTAATTGATTTAATTTTTCCTGATTAATCTTTATTTCCTCCAGTTGATTTACTTGTGGAAAATCATCTATTGTCCCTAACAATATTAAGGATGTACTACTGAACATAATAAAGAGGGTGATGAAATGCTTTGAATTGTTATTTGGGTTGAAAATCAATTTCCGGAAAAGCTTGATTGTTGGGATGGGAACTGATGATGAATTCATGAGAGAATCGACTAAAATGCTTAAATGCAGAGTAGGTAGTTTTCCTATTCACTTATCTTGGCCTTCCTTTGGGAGTTAATATCCAAAATTGATCAAAACTTGGGATCCAGTGGTTGATAGGTTCAAGAAGAAGCTCGCAAATGGGAAAAGAAGGCTTTTGTCAAAAGCTGATAGATTAGCTCTAATCAAAACTGCTATGTCCAATCTTCCAATTTACTACTAGTCAATTTTTAAGATACCTGAAGGAGTAATCTCTTCAATCTTGTAGTTAAGGGACTCAATTTGCTATTCAAAAAGGCAATGGAATCAGGACTTATGAGAGGGTTGAGATTGATCAACAGGGAAGGCATTTCATGCATTGCCAATTTGCAGATGTCACAATCATCTTTCTGCAATGCAGATTGGTTTGAGGTTTTAAATTCAAAAGAATTTTAGGATGTTTTGAAATCATGCCTGAACATAAAATCAACTTTCATAAAAGTTTTGTGTGGTTGTTAGTAAAGTTATAGTTTGGGATGAATCGACAGAGACTAGTTGATAGAAAAATCAACATCTCACAAAAAACAAAAATAGATCAAGCAATCTAGTTAGTATTATATGTCTTGACAGATTTTAATGATTTCTTTGGAGGCAATCAACTGATTGGAAACAAACACAAATTGAAATTGTGACTTGTTACAAGCTTTCAAACAAGAATAGTGACCAAGAAAAAACAAGAGTAACTGAGAATCTAACAACTAATTGCTATTGCAAAGTTACAAAAAAACTACTCCTACAGCTATCTAACAACTACTATTTTTCACTAGTGTTGAGAGTATGATTAATGATTGATTCTTTGTTGCATCTCCCTCAGCATGTTTATAGGCTACAATCAAACTGCTAGACAGTTTCCTCTAAGAACTGTCATGAGAAGTTTCACACGTTGTCCACATTTTTTTGGCCACATTGCCACTTCTTCCATTTGCCATGGCCCACTTAACTGCTTTCCAAATTTGTAACCAACAAGTAAGAATCATGTTACTGTCTCCTGCACAAATAATAAATATAAATATAAATGTGGTCATAGTTTTTGTTTTAAAAAAAAAAAAAAAATAGTTTACGGTCTGAATCAATAGACCACAATCAATTAGATTAGATTTGGTCATAATCGGCATGTTACAATCGGCAGAAAATAATTTATGGTGTAAATAATGCCCTCTACTCTTTAAGGATGAGACTAGTCGAATTCTTGATGAGTTTATATAATCATGCCAAAAATAAGTATTATTTGACAATTAATTGATAGTTAACTCATATAATTAGAAGGGATTAATGCATATATTTGATGGTCTTTTCGTCCCTTACTTTTCCTTTCGATTATTTTCAAAGATCTGGTGTCACTGCTGTATGCAAAGCATATCAATGACTGTTGTGCGGCTCGTGATACTCATTTTGAGTCTTATTTTAATAATCCAAATTGTTCAATTTTTAGAGAACATCGAAAAAAATATACTTGTAAATAAAAATCAAGTTCTTTGAATATTGATGACCTCTTTATCAAATCACATTTATGTTCAATTTGAAACATACATATTCAGTTTTTTTTTTTTTTTTATTTTCTTTTTTCTTTTTTTTTTTTTTCATACAAATGTGATTAGATGAAGAAATTATCGATATCTGATTAATTTGAATTTTTACATGATTGTTATGCTCGATATTTTTTAAAAATTAAACAGTTTAGATCATTAAAATAATACTCAAAGTGAGTTCTTTTGACCGCATAATAGTCACTACTGTGTGCTTTGTGCACGACAATGACATCATGTTCCATTTTCAGTACTACTTGTGGTCTTTCTTCATCAACACATGTAAGAGAAGCTATTTGGGCCCACTAAATTAATTAGGCCCAATAGTCCAAGGTTGGTGGGCCCGGATTTATCGCCATAAAACGGGCTGAATTGCTCTAAGCCGCGAAAGGGTTTGGATCCACGAACTTAGAGACTTACTCGGGCCCGGACTCGAAAGGGTTTTGAGCAAGCCTAGAGATCCGAGGAACTCGGACTCGAAAAGGTTCGAATCCACGAACCTAGAGATCCGAAGCACTTGGCGTCGAATGGATTCAAATGCAATCTAGAAGTCGCTCCGTTAATGAGTCCCAGAACACTTGTGGGCTCGGAGCTTTCCGGGATCTACGTACCAGAATCATGGGCGTAATGGAGTCCGAACAAAGGACCCGATCCCGAAGACGGTGAGTGGAGATAAATTCACTCTTCGGTTAAACTAGCCTATACCCGGGTCAAGGTGGCACGACTCCGGGGGGTCCATGAGACTCGGCAATATTTTGCGGTAGGACGTCCTCTGGGCCTACCCCTGACCCTTTGGGATGATTGGGGATCATTGGTTAGGTGTGGCTAAGAAGAAGGGTTCGCCGAGGGGTTGATCCCCACTTCAGGGTTTATCTCATCCTCGGAGAGGTCACCTCCTCGGACAAGGTGGTTAGAGAGAATATTCCCCATGTGCCTTGCACATGGGCTCCATCCTACATCATGAGGTGCCTATAAATAGCACCCATCCATAGCTTTACAAGGGATGGATTTTGGAGATTTTTTCAACTCTTGGGAAAGAACTAATTTCCCCTCTCCATTGCCAACCTTGAGAGTGAAAGTGGGAGATCCATGGGAGAGCCTTGCCATTATTCTCTCTCTTGCCATTTTGCCTTCTTCTTCACCCAATCTCTTATCTCCATCATCTCCTTTGTTTTTGTGTTCCTAAGTTGAGATTATTGAAGAATCTAAGCCTCTCACCATATTCTAGAGAATTCGAAATTGTTCTTCAAGGATCTTCAAAGATCTTCGAATTTTCCAACTCCTTTCTTGAACCCTTTCATACATTTTAATTTCCCCTCTCCATTGCCAACCTTGAGAGTGAAAGTGGGAGATCCATGGGAGAGCCTTGCCATTATTCTCTCTCTTGCCATTTTGCCTTCTTCTTCACCCAATCTCTTATCTCCATCATCTCCTTTGTTTTTGTGTTCCTAAGTTGAGATTATTGAAGAATCTAAGCCTCTCACCATATTCTAGAGAATTTGAAATTGTTCTTCAAGGATCTTCGAAGATCTTTGAATTTTCCAACTCCTTTCTTGAACCCTTTCATACATTTGGCGACTCTGCTGGGGAGGCGGATTGGTTAATGGTCTCAACGAGATCTAGAATCCACACAACTCCAACAAGGATGGCGGGAGAAGATGAAGTTCACCAACAAGGATCCTCTAATGGTGGTGATGACAGGACCATGGCTCCAGATCAACCACTTTTGCTTGAAGCCATTCAAGGACTTCAAAATACTCAGCAAGAGATTCTTACCACTCTTCAGAATCTCACTCACACCATGTTGGTGATGAGTTCTAATTTTGCATCGGCACTAAACGGAAATCAAGCTGGTGGTGGAGTCATTCCCACCGGAGTGCAAAATCAAATCCAAGGAGAAGTAGGCACCAATCAGCCCATGGCTCATGGCAACACGGCCACAGTAACACATGCTCAAACCGCAGTAGGCAGCAGCAGTTTGCCTACGCCCGGGCTCCATGGCGTGCCAAGCCAAGATCCAATGGTGACTAGAGGAGGTTCTGGTGTAATGAATGGGGCTCCGGCGACTGTTGGTGTCCAGGCAAATACAAGGGGCATGATGGCGCAAAAGGGAGCTCTGCCCGTACCTAATCTTGTTACGCCACCAGTGAATGTTACTCAAGCACCAAGCGGGCCTCCTTTGGTACCAACAACAAATTTGCAAGCACAACCTGGTATAGCGGCGCCGTGCGGTGGACTTTACGGGCCTCAATCCAATGTCCCATCACCAACTGGCTTGTCTATAGGCGCTGATGGCCAGTATCGTCAAATGTCCTCACCAATGATGAATTCGCAGCACCAAAATGGCCAAGTCGCCCCTAGCTCAGTCTTCGGGTCCATAAGCCAAGTTCCGGGAATACCACCATCAAACTCTCTCCCTCAACAGTTTCTCACTCTCGCCGATGTGCAAGCCATGTTCGATCTCGAACGAGGCAAGAGGACTAAGTTGGTATGTTAATTTGGCTCCAAACTCTGTCCGAAATTGGGAGGAAATGGTCAACAAATTCCACTCTAAGTTCTTTCAAGTGGCGGAGAAGGTGACCACACTTACATTGTGTAAAGAAAAGCAGTAAGAAAGCGAAGACATCCTTGACTACGTCAAAAGGTTTCAGGACAAGGTTGTGGATTGCCATGAAGCAGTGGAGGAGAGCTATCTGGTTCAAATCTGTCTAGAAGGGGCATTGAGCAGGTACAAAATGTTCCTAGTTAATCACAAGCTACCCACATTCTCGGCACTAATAGAAGCAGCTCGGAACATTAGCATTCCTCAGGCTCAGGAGTCCGGATTTAAGGCCAGTAACAAGACTAGCGTCAAATCGTCTCGTGGACCTATTGTTGCTGCTGCCTCTGCCCCAGATACCCGAAAGTCACAAGGAGGAGGTCATAGAGGCCAGAAGAGAAAGCAATATAATGGTGAAAAGGGAAATGTCTGTTATCCATGTGGAATCGAGGAAGTAAAAACTCTAGTTAAGGAATGGGTGGCCGACGGAGAGCTAAAATTGCCTTATGTTGAAGAAATGCCATAAAAAAAGGACCGTGAAAGCCCTGAATTTTGTGTCTACCATCGTACATTGAAACACCCGACAGAGAAGTGTTGGACTCTCAGGAAAATCTTCAGAGATAAAGTCGAGGCAGACGAATTGAGGTTCAAAAAGCAAGGGACTCAAGACATCCGAGAACAACCGTATCCTCAGCACCGAGACAAGGGCAAGAATGTTGCTATGATAGCTTATGAAGGCCCGATGATTGAGGCTATTGCCAATCTCGATGACGATGATTATTATCTGGACGACATCCTCGAGCCAGAGGGTGAGCAAGTTTACTATGGAAGTGCTCTCGATCCAGAGGGCAGAACATTTATGACTCATGGCGAAGATCCCTTTGATCCAGAAGGAGGAGAAGAGTACTATGGAAGAGGAGGACACCATGTTTATGTGGCATCTTATTTTGAAGAGACCGAGGAGATGGTTAACTACGAGCCTCCAAGAGTGGAAAAAGATCCGGATCACTATGCCAAAACCCTGCAAGATTGTGTAAAGTTCAAGCAATTCTTCGACCAGCTTGGACTTTCCAGGGAGGCAAGAACAGAAATCACCAAGTCTATCATCAATATAGCTGAGGCACACCATGAGGAATGCATGTCGACCGAGGGATCTATTCCGAGGAAGGCAAAAGAGCAATCTAGTGCCATTACTTTCTCCGAGGCTGACCGGAAGTATCCTTTTTCTCACAACCGCCCGCTTTATGTGACTGCTTTTATTAACGGGGTTGAGTTCAAAAGGGCCTTTCTAGATAGTGGAGCCTCTATCAACATTATGACTCGCGCTACTCTAGAAAAGGCCGGAATCTCTGAAGAACGCATTGTGAAGCAGCCGATAGTCATCACTGGCTTCGGTGGAGAAAGGAGAGTTACTATCGGATGCGTAACAGTTGATTTAGCCGTCGGAGAGATTCGCTCGGCCACCAAGTTCCATATTATCGATTCCGAGGCAAATTATCACATCATTCTAGGGAGGACCTGGATGCATAGATATGGGGCTGTACCGTCAAGTTATCATCAGTGTGTTAAGGCTAAATGGGGAAAGAAGACGGTGACAATTCAGGCTACAGAAAGGCCTTTCGAGACCCATGAAGCTCATTATTCTGATGCCATCTACTTCACCGAATTGGCTGTCGAAGAAGTTCCCACCACCTCTAAGCCTCGGGGGGTCAAAATTCCTCGTTGGGAGGATATCAAAGATGACAAGGAGCCAAGGGCAGAATCAAGTAAATGGGTGATGTCTAGACCAGAAAGTCCGCCTATTCCTCGGAAGGTGATGAAAGTCCGAGAAGGGGGCAAGATGGTGTACTATTTATGAAGGTGCGGGGAGTCGGTTTCTTCAGTCACCGACTCCGAGTCAAAAGAAGAGCCTCCTGACAATGACATAGTGATAAAGCCTGAAGTGGCTCCAGAATGCATGCAAGATGGGCCTCAGCCTCAGCCCGAACAACTTATTGAAATAGATCTGAGTGATGGACAAGATGCACCGAGGCCGATATTCATAAGTTCGAGCCTTAGCCCAGAGAAGCGGGAACAGTTGTTAAAGTTGATAAGCCGGTACTCAGATGTGTTTGCTTGGTCATATAAGGAAATGCCCGGACTAGATCCTGACCTAGTCTCCCATTATCTTGATGTGTTCCCAAACTCCAAGCCAATTAAGCAAGCTGCTCGAAAATATCATCCAGATCTCGAAGAGAAGATTAAGGAGGAGATTGAAAAACTTCAACAGGCTGGTTTCATCCGGCCAATACAGTACCCCACGTGGTTAGCAAACATTGTGCCAGTAAAGAAGAAGAATGGTCAAATCAGAGTATGTGTAGACTTTCGAGATTTGAACAAATCTTGCCCGAAGGATGAATTCCCTCTTCCTCACATCGACACCCTCGTGGATGCCACCTCGGGACACCAGATGTTCTCATTCATGGATGGATTCAGTGGATACAATCAGATTAAGATGGCTGAAGAGGACGCAGAAAAGACTGCTTTTAGAACACCTCTCGGAAACTTCTTCTATACAGTCATGCCTTTCGGACTCAAGAATGCCGGAGCAACTTACCAAAGGGCTATGACTGCAATCTTTCATGACATGATCCATCATGAGGTGGAAGATTATGTTGATGATCTAGTGGTGAAATCCAAGAAAGAAGAGGACCATCTCCGAGACCTTGAGAAAGTATTCAAGAGGTGCCAGAAATTCAAAATGATGATGAATCCTCTCAAATGTGCTTTCGGGGTGACGGCCGGGAAGTTCCTCGGGTTTCTTGTACATAGGCATGGTATCGAGGCAGATGAAGACAAGGTCAAGTCTATCAAAACAATGCCTCCCCCACATTCTCAGAAGGAGTTAAAGAAGTTCCTCGGGAAGGTGTCTTATATTCAGAGGTTTATCCTAGCACTTGCAGAGATTTCTGCCCCTTTCGGCTCGTTGTTAAAAGGAGACGCCAAGTTCGAGTGGAACCAAGAGCACCAAAAGACCTTTGAGAGAATCAAGGCGGCCTTAACCTCGCCTCAGACCACGATAGCCCCGCAGCCCGGGGTCTCTTTAATGTTGTACCTAACCTTAACCCCCAAGTCCATAGGGTCATTATTGGTCCAAGATGTAGACGGAGCAGAACGCCCGGTGTATTACATCAGCCGGAAGATTTGAGGAGCAGAAGTCCGATATACTCCGATAGAGAGACATTGCTTAGCTTTGGTATTCACCGCCCAAAAGCTCAGACATTACTTCTTAGCACATCAGATTCAGATTGTTACTAGAAGTGATCCAATCCGATACCTCCTCAGCAAGCCTGCTCTAACCGGGAAGGTGGCAAGATGGTTGTTAGCACTGGGTGAATTCGAGATCACATGTGTAGCTCCCAAGGCAATCAAAAGCCAAGCCTTAGCTGATCTCCTTGCTCAATTTCCAAGTGGTGACTATGAACCAGTGAATGAAGAATTAAGAGGAGAGGTGCATGCAGCTATGGCTTCCGAGGAAAGCTTCTGGACATTGAGCTTTGACGGAGCAGCAGCCGGAGGGAAAGGAGGAACCGGGATAGTCCTTACAAGCAAAAGTGGGGAAAAGTTATATTTGTCTTATAAACTGGATTTCCATTGCTCAAATAATGAAGCCGAGTATGAGGCTCTCATTTTGGGCTTAATAGCAGCTGAGAAGCATAGTATCAAGAAGATTCGGATTCAGGGAGACTCGAAGCTAATAGTGAAGTAAGTTTTGGGACAGTTCGTCTTAAAAGAGCCTGCCTTGGCCACATACCGGACAATAGTCCAAAGGCTTCTTGACAAATTTCAAAAGGTCGAAATAGAGCATGTGTCTCGCTCCGACAACAAGTTTTCAGATGCCCTCACAACACTAGTGGTAAGAGTTGACATTCCCGAGAAGGAGGCGACAATTGTTATCAAGAAGAGAACAGAGCCTTCAATAATACCCGAGGACAAAGACCTTCCAGAGAACTGGAGAGGAGAAGTCCTCGACCAACTCTGAAGCAAAGTTGGAAAATTGATTATAGCAAAGCTTTCCCAATTCATAATTATTCATGGTGAACTTTACTAACGAGGAAGTACCGGATTTTTAGCCCGGTGTGTTGGCTAACAAGAAGCAAGCTTCCGGCTACAACAGATTCATGAAAAGTCCTGCGAGGATGGGGATATTAGTCTATACAGAAGGATCCAAAGACAAGGCTATTATTGGCTCGAGATGGAGAAGGCCTCGAATCAACTACAGAAAAAATGCCCAAAATGTCAGTCATACATCCGGGAGGACGAAGGTTGCTTTGAACTTGATACCCCTGACTAGAGACAAGTCTACATTGACTATCTCAAGGAAAGGACACTACCTGAGAGCCCGAGGGACATTGCACACCTCAAGAGGAGAGCGAGGCGGTACTTTCTTGATCAGAACAAGCTTTACAGAAGAAGCATTGAGGGCACTCCCCTGAGGTGTCTCTCCAAGGAAGAATCGGATCTAGTCCTCAGAAGAGCCCACGAAATTGAGCATCAAGGAGGGGCTCGGCTGTTCGAACAACTTATACACCTTGGGTATTATTGGCCGACTATGGAGTCAGATGCATCCCATCACGTGAAGAGGTGCCAGACTTGTCAGAAACACGGAAATTTGATCCATGCTCCAGCCGTAGACCTACATAGCATCCGAACGCCATGGCCGTTCCATACCTGGGCTTTTGATCTGATAGGGCCTATCTCCACACCTTCTAAGGGGTACAAGTGGATTCTCGCAGCCACAGAATTGAGCACAAAGTGGGTCGAAGCAATTCCTCTAAAGAACGCTACGGGGCCTGCAGTTGCAAACTTCATCAAGGAGAATATCATTTGCCGGTTTGGAGTACCAAACACCATCCTCTCAGATAACGGCACTCCCTTCATAAACAAATATGTGAAGAGGCTCCTAGAGACTTACCGAGTGAAGCATCACAAATCCACACCTTACTATCCAAAAGGGAACGGGCAAGCGGAGGCCACAAACAAGACACTGATAAGGATTCTGAGCAAGATGATGGATGAATTTGGGGGGACTTGGTCCGAACAGTTGACAGTAGCCTTATGGGCATACCGCACTTCAAAGAGAAAGCCAACTCAAGCAACTCCTTACTCCCTTGTGTATGGGTCTGAGGCAGTGTTACCTATAGAGTTGGAAACACCATCTGCTCGGATGGCTCTCGCCTCGGGGATGGTATTGGAGCCTCGAACCACCAGATTGGAAGCATTAGAGGAAAAACATGACAGAGCTGCAAAAGTCATGGAAAGATATCATGCGTCTATTGCCCGAGCCTACAACCAGACTGTGGTACCAAGAAAATTTGAAGAAGGTGATCTAGTATGGAAGATTGTAGACCCAATCATGCGAGGACAACCTTTGCCCAAGTTTTCTCCAAAATGGGAAGGGCCCTACAGGGTGGTTCAGGCGAGCTCAAGCGGGTACTACAAGCTTGTAAGGGTTGAAGATGGCTTCCGAACTGGCCCGCTCAATGCAAAGTTTATCAAGCATTACTACCCATAATTAGACTCATCTATGTTGAAATTCATTTTCATTTTCTTACTTTGTCTAAAAGTTGTATTTCCCTTACGTTATGAAGAAGCTGGTTTTCTCTATGGTGTATGTTCAATCCCATCACTTGCAGTGAATCTATTATACTTTTGTCAAGAAAGTTGAAGAATTAATGAGAATATTTCAGCTTTTATAAACATGTGCGTATGATTGTTCTTTCCATTGTATCATTCAAAATAAATATTTTATCAAGTAGAATGAGAAAACAATGCGAAAATATCCAAACAGCAAAGATTTTGTCATTTCATTGCATTGTCCTAGATAAAACATTTTTTATCGAAAGGGGCAAGAAAGTAATAAAAAAAAAAACTCAATCTCTCCTAAAGACACCCTCAAAGAAGCTGCCCGTCACATCTACATCCGGAGGACAAATAGTAGAGTGTGCCTCTAAAGTCTCCAAGGCCCGAGCATAACCTGACTCAAGTTCACGAAGAGTTGCCTTTGTCTCATCTATAGAGGTCCGATAAGAGGCAAGCACAGACATAAGTTCCACCCGATGACTGGCATTCGAAGCTATATCCAGGCGCTTCCGAAGCCACGATAAGTCCACTTGGTGACGCTCCATGTCAGAGATCCCCTGATACGCCGTCTCGACTACTTTCCCATTAAGGTCACACAACCGTTGCCTGTCCAAGCTATATAAGATAGTGGCAAAAGACTCGAGAAGAGCAGTCTGAATGAGTGGACACTGGCAAGCAAATGAAGCAAAGGTCTCCAGGTAACTCGAATGCACAAGCCGTAGAACTAAAGCAAACTCAGGAGCTACCCAATAAAGGAGAAATGATACTTTGCCAGAAGCCGAAGGAGGAGTTGGGGCCGGAAAGCTGTTAGTCTCAGGAATCTCCCCAATGTCTATCGTGTTAGATGAACCACCCGGAGGGGTAACTCCCGACAGAGGTCCCGAGCCTGAGAATGCGGAGCGATAAGGGGAAAGACCAAAAGCATCACTATCAAAGTGGAAATCACTGAGATTCAAGTCCAGAACATTCGAAGGCACTGGCGATGAAGAACCTCTAGCAGTCGTCTCAAAGGCAGGTGTCCCCCCTTGAGAAGGAGAACCATGATGAGTCACAAAGAGAGTCGGAGTAGAGTCCGAGGCAGGTGAAGGCAGGACCCCGGTAGCAGCCAACACTGGAGCAGAGTCTGAGGCAGGTGAAGGCAGGACCCCGGTAGTAGCTAACACTGAAGAAAATATAAGGAAATCTTATTATGGGTAGGGAACAGTAAAGCCATTTGAGTAAAGATTTCTCACAGGTAGAAGTAAATGACAAACTTCAGAAAGAAAGATTACCAGAGGGAGAATCAATATGCAAAGCCGGAGCAAATGAAGGACTCCTAGCATCAACAAAGTCACTGGGCCGTATAGGGAACACTTGATCGATCTCAATGTCCGATGAAGCCTGAACAGTAGCAGTCATCCCTGAAGAAGGAAGGAGGGCCGGAGGATGAGAATCACCATAAGTGCCAGAGCGAGTCTCAGAGATTTCTAGCACATCCACCTCCGCAGCATTCCCAGAGGCGCACCTCATCTCTACATTGCTTCTAGAAGCATGGCCTGCGGCATCAATTTCTGTGGCATCAGTCCCTCCAGTAACCTCAACATCAGAACGGTGAGCCCCAATAACCTCGTCACCAAGATAGCGCTCCTCCTCAGCTACGGTAGGGCGGTGACGACGCATGCGTGGAATAAGGTCACAAAAATGATCGGAGGACTCAGCCTCATCATCATCGTCATCTATAACTGCTATACGAGGGGTGCGCATCTTCACAAGTCTTGCAGACAAAGGTAGGGTGTCGTCCAAGTCTGAGTCCGGCCTGGGGGAGGCAGCATGGCCAGGAGCTACGGTACCGAGAACGTCAACAACTGCAGGGTCCTACACAACGTGGGCAAATAAAAAGTGTTCATTTAAGAAGATATGGTCGCAAGAAGGAAAGTAACTTCAAATCAAAAAATTTCGGATACCTCATGAAGCCTTTTGGAAAGGCAAGGAGCGGAAGGACTGGCATCAGAAGCCCTCTTGTGAGCCATCTTCTTAAGGCAGGTTGTCCGAGGACCAGAGGCCCTATTCAAAGGGACGGGCTCTGGAGAAGTAACTACCAAGCTAGAAGCAGACGCCCGAGCCGAAGGGTCAATTAGAGCAGATGAAGTGAAGAAACTCTCGTACATGTGATCCGATTTCCGGCTCTCAGGCAGCCGAAGAGAAGAGTCCTTCTTATAGATCGGCGGAGGCAAACATATGGCCGGTCTGCTCTGGATAAATGCAATAAACGCATCGATATTCTTCTGCCAATATCGCCTGAAAGAGGGGGTGAAACCCCCTACTCGGCTCAAGCCTGGCATCGTCAAAGAGCCGGATATAGGAAGCACGATGTGTACAAGTCCGCGACTGAAGCGCCCATAGCTCTCTGAAAATGATAACAAAGGAGGTGCTGACCCCGGGGCACATTGGTCAAACCCGAACTGACATGCTACACGGTCAGGTCTATAAACGGCACTATGAACGCCTTCCTCATGCCATACCGGTAATGAACTCGGACGGATCATGATTAGCATATCAACAAAGTGTGCAGGGATGTTCTTCGGCAAAAGAAAGGACACCGAGTGGGAGGAACCATGATAGATAAGCGGTGTGGCCACACCCACCGGTGGGCATACATACGGTCGTGCCACAAAGCGCCGGGGATCATCCACCAGAGTATTCAAGGATGAGGTGGAAATGGTACGTGACCAACGTGTAATCAACGACTGGCAAGACTTCGCTTTCTCAAATGTTCGAGACCCATCAGTATCAAGCAAGGGGATGCCATCCTTATCCACTATCTCCCGAAGAACCTCTGCCTCGAATACAGTCGAAGCAGGGGCAAATTTTGGGAACCTCTCGAAGAAGAAACAAAGCAGGAACTGGCTGTGAATGAAGGAGACAGGCTCATATCGACCAACAGAGCGAACCATATCTCGATGTAATAGATCCATCCAATAGTAGAGATTCCCAAGAAATAGTGGAGCCAAAGGGATCCTATCTCCTCTGAAGAGCCTGACTGCCAAGAGGAAGACGAAAGGATTGAGGGAATCCGGAGGTGTGCTCGGAAGAATGAAGAATGAAAGGAAGCAAGCCAGAAATCCCAAGAAATAGAGCCTGGAGCCATACATCGGACCGGCCTCATACTCCCGAGAGTCAGGGACAGCATCTCTGGCCAATGGCTGAAGATCCTTGAAGAAGTGGCGGATCCATGCAGTATAGGAGGCACGGTCCGTCCTTACTCGACTAGTCCTCCTCGCTGAACCATCAAAAACGGAACTCCATCGGCCACAAGCTTGAAGATTTAGCTTCAGAGATTGGATCAAAGAGTCATCCTCGGGGGGTGTCCGCTCAGGGTCGAAGGCATCAGGGCCGGTCACTTCCAGACGCAGCAACATGAACACATCCTCAAGGGTGGGCCCCATCTCGTGCTGGCCAAGTATAAAGGTGTGTGTCTCGGTGCTCCACCGAAGAGCCATGGCCTCAAGACTAGCATTGTTACACCAGATGGATAGGGATCGAGATATTTTCACCGGGATCAATAGTCGGGCCTCCTGAAGCCGCTGACAGAGGCTCCTGTCTGAGAGGATGTCATCAACCCACTCCTGCCAACTGAAAGGAGGGTTTGAGAAGGCCTTGAACTGAGGATAACAGTATGGAAAGTCCCCTCGCTCAATCCGGAAGCGTAGCACCGAGGGAGGAGAAATGAGGGCCTCATGTCCGGAGTCAGTGTCCTCAGTGAGACATAATGGAGCTCCCTTCGGAGTCAGAAGAGAAGTGGTGGAGGTGGCCGCCCGCTAGAAGGGGTCCTTCCGACCAAAATAAGGAGATTTCCTCCACTCAGATGCCGGAGGTACATCCCTCTCTTTCATGAGAGCCGGTTCCAATGACCCCGGGACAACGGGTTTCTTTCGAGAAGACATATGGCTGAAATAACAGGTATAAATGACCATATTAAAATTCAGAATATTGTTACATGCAACATGATGGGTTTATCGACAAATTCAACTTCGGACGTCATCAATAATTCATTTTCTCGGATATTCTTCAAGCTCAACAAATTTTAATACCAATGGGTGCATCGTCAACATACAGATTTGCGGTTTCTATCATCAATAAGAGGTGCAATGTCATAGGTCGTTGTGTGATGAAGTTCAATCGGGTCAATTTCTCAAAGTCACTATGTTCCATATTAAAGGTCCAATTTATACGGGACTCAAAATTTGGATAGAGTGAAGTTCAATAGCAAATTTCAGGCCCGAGATCCGAAGTATATTACATTGCTCATCAGTAACAAGATTTAATGGATTGTCGTGCAAGCTACAAGAATGTTCCTCCCAAGTCAATATTATTTGCTCAATTCAAGTGGCAAATATTCTATTACGAGGGCAAAATTCAGCAGCAATGGTTCAAGTTATGCAATAGCCCAGAATTTCTTTGGCAAATTTCAAGTCAAAAAAATCGTTTAAATAAATCCCACAGCCTATTTCAAAAATTGCCAAGCCCAAATAAATTCAAGATTCACATTGGAATTTCAAATCACCAGTATTTTTTTTTTTTATCAGAGTATGGATGTACCAGAGCATGTATTAATGCATGGATTCATTCGTTTATTTGTTTATTTATTTATCCATTTATATATATATATATATAAACAGTGCTGCTACCACACAAAAATATATATATATATAAATAAAATAAATAAATAAACAAAACAATTAAAAGAACTTGCTCACCAATACACGCCAACGAAGGAAGACAGTGTTGAAGACGGCGTCGACCAACAAAAACTGAAGCTGAACGACGCTAGGCCAGACCACACACGGCGTTGAGTGGGCAAACATGTGTGGTCGGCGTTGGCGGGTCACGGCTAACAGTGATAGATTTCAGTGGGCAAGAAAGTATATCGACAGACCGACGCCGCGTTGAGTGGGCAGCGAGGTCGTCACTGGTCAATTGCGGTTGAGCACAAGACAGACGAGCCACGTGAATTGAGGTGGTCACGCACAGAGCAGCGCCGTGGTTGGTTCTTACGAAGCTGACAGCGCACTCGGAGGGTTGAGATGGCAATTGATACGCAAGCAGAGGCGGACTTCAGCGGTTGTAGGAGCGAAACCAAGGTCTGGCGTGCCCGAATGTCTGAGCTTACTAGGCTGAAGTGAGGCACCGATGGCGAGCAACAGCTTGGATCGCATGTCTACGGCAGTCGTGGCGCTGAAACAGAATAGTGGCTGTATCGCAATGTTGGGGCAGATTGGCGGCGTTGCTTGAAGCCGCGACGTCTGCGGCGTTGCTGAAACAGAACAGTGGCTGTATCGCGACGCTGAAACAGAACAGCAGCTGTGGTCTGTTCACGAAGAAGAAAAACTGTGTTGGTCTCATTCAAGAGGAGTCAAAGCTAAAATATATATATATATTGAGTTTACCCACAAAGTTTACCCACGTCTGGTGTTGGTGTGAACCAATAGTTGTCCAAGTCGCAATACCAATGGTAGCTAAGGTTGTGGCCACTGACGGTGTGCAAGGTGGCGTGGGTCTTCGGTGACGACGACGGCACTCGGAGTGGCAGCAAGCTGGGTTGGCCTTGTGAGCAACCAACGTTGGCTTTTGGTGTAACAGCTTCAGAGCTTCATTGGAAAAGAAGCTCTATTTGTTGAAGAAGGAGGATGGCCTCTCGACCTAGAGAGAGAGTAGGCAGAGAAGGCAGAAAAGTGGTGTGGCGGCTGTGCAAAATTTGGTAAGGATTAGGGTTGGGCCCTCTCCTTAAATAGAAAAAAAGGTGCATTTTCTTTTGGATATTCTCTCAATATATTCTAAATATATGTGTATGCCGTGTTTGCCAAAAAAAAAAAAAAAAAAACGCATGTGAGCCTTGTATTTTATTTATTAAGAATATAAAAGAAATGCTTTATTATTCTTTGGTTAGAATAAAAATTTATATATATATATTTTTCTCAAATGTTATAAAAATATGTTTCAGTGGGACGAAAAAAAAAAAAAAAAAAATTGCTTGTCAATTTTTTCTGTAAATTGAAGTGCGTCATCAACTTTATCCATAGGCTCTGTCGTGACAACATATTTTTTTTTGGGACGTGATGTGAAGCCAGGCCGAAGAAATGACAGTATGCATGTCCGAGAAATTTAAAATTTCTCATACATGCAAGGGGCAAATGTAAGAGAAGCTATTTGGGCCCACTAAATTAATTAGGCCCAATAGTCCAAGGTTTGTGGGCCCGGATTTATCGCCATAAAACGGGCTGAATTGCTCTAAGCCGCGAAAGGGTTTGGATCCACGAACTTAGAGACTTACTCGGGCCCGGACTCGAAAGGGTTTTGAGCAAGCCTAGAGATCCGAGGCACTCGGACTCGAAAAGGTTCGGATCCACGAACCTAGAGATCCGAAGCACTTGGCTTCGAATGGATTCAAATGCAATCTAGAAGTCGCTCCGTTAATGAGTCCCAGAACACTTGCGGGCTCGGAGCTTTTCGGGATCTACGTACCAGAATCATGGGCGTAATGGAGTCCGAACAAAGGACCCGATCCCGAAGACGGTGAGTGGAGATAAATTCACTCTTCGGTTAAACTAGCCTATACCCGGGTCGAGGTGGCACGACTCCGGGAGGTCCATGAGACTCGACAATATTTTGCGGCAGGACGTCCTCTGGGACTACCCCTGACCCTTTGGGATGACTGGGGATCATTGGTTAGGTGTGGCTAAGAAGAAGGGTTCGCCGAGGGGTTGATCTCCTCTTCGGGATTTTTCTCATCCTCGGAGAGGTCACCTCCTCGGACAAGGTGGTTAGAGAGAATATTCTCCATGTGCCTTGCACATGGGCTCCATCCTACATCATGAGGTGCCTATAAATAGCACCCACCCATAGCTTTACAAGGGATGGATTTTGGAGATTTTTTCAACTCTTGGGAAAGAACTAATTTCCCCTCTCCATTGCCAACCTTGAGAGTGAAAGTGGGAGATCCATGGGAGAGCCTTGCCATTATTCTCTCTCTTGCCATTTTGCCTTCTTCTTCACCCAATCTCTTATCTCCATCATCTCCTTTGCTTTTGTGTTCCTAAGTTGAGATTATTGAAGAATCTAAGCCTCTCACCATATTCTAGAGAATTCGAAATTGTTCTTCAAGGATCTTCAAAGATCTTCGAATTTTCCAACTCCTTTCTTGAACCCTTTCATACATTTTAATTTCCCCTCTCCATTGCCAACCTTGAGAGTGAAAGTGGGAGATCCATGGGAGAGCCTTGCCATTATTCTCTCTCTTGCCATTTTGCCTTCTTCTTCACCCAATCTCTTATCTCCATCATCTCCTTTGTTTTTGTGTTCCTAAGTTGAGATTATTGAAGAATCGAAGCCTCTCACCATATTCTAGAGAATTCGAAATTGTTCTTCAAGGATCTTCGAAATCTTCGAATTTTCCAACTCCTTTCTTGAACCCTTTCATACAACACATAACGTGGAAATTAAAATTGCTGCAGTTAGCATCAAGAACATAGATGTTAATATGACTATAATAAAGAGTGGCCATTACTTCATCTTATATGTGTATTGAACACAAACTAAATAGCCATCCAACATAGGAGATTGACCAGCATGTGAATTCCTATTATGAATTCAGCAAGTGGCCATTATTACTATGCATTGCAAAAAAAAAAAAGAAAAAAAAACACTTTCCAACCACTGTCGTTTTGCCAACTATGTCACCAAAATTGATTTTTGATATTAACCACAAACTCATTGTGTAATGACCCAATTATTTTTTTATTTTTTTTTAAAAATAGCCAGTACATAATTTAATTGAGAAATTTTCAAATTTGATTGCTGTATAAATTCTGTGCGAAAATAGTTCGATTTTGTATTTTTTAAAAATAGTTCCCGATCTTAGAAAATTATGAAATTTGTATATGTTGTTCCCATATGACTCTATCATGTTGGATAAAAATTTCAGAATTAAATGATGAGTATTTATTTTATGAAAATTCACGGACTGATTGGTGTTCAGTTTAATTTATAACAGAATAAAAAATTTAGTTTTGGGTGTTCGGACCATGATTTGAGATAAATTTGTTGGGTTTATTTTGGTACATAATTAGACCATGTTTGACTTATGGGTGAGACTCATGATTTAGATTTAATTTAAATTGAGTTTGTTTAGTGACTCATGTTTAACTGTTTGATCTTTTTTAATTATGTGATTGGTAGTAACCACCTTGGTAATTGTTATTATTTATTATATAGGATTATAATAAATATTTGATAGTTGATTTTATGGTGTGTACCATATGGTGAAAAATTATATATTTTTATAGTGAATGAAATGGGTGTATATTTCATAGTGAGCAAAATATTATATTTTGTGGTGAAAAAAAAAAATTATATTATTTTGTAATTTATGTTACAAAATTTTGAAGGTATAATAGTTATATATTTTATATTATTTTGTATGATATTTAGTTGGTGAGCTTTCATTGGGAGACCAAACCCACATGGGATTGTTCCCCCATGCCTCTTTTCCTTCCTTTATTCTCACTACAAGAAAAATCACCTTTGGCGACTAAATTTTTACTCGCAAAAAGTCCACTTTTAGTCGCCAAAAACCTTGTTTATAGTTTCCCCGACTAAATTTTTTACTCGCCGGTTTTGTCGCGAAAACATGGTCGCCGGAGGTTTTGGCGACCAAAAAGGTTTTAGTCAGCAAAAGCACAGGTCTTTAGCGACCAAAGTTTTGGTCGCCAATAGTCAATTCCACTTTTTAAAATTATACATTTAGCGACTAATGTTTTAATCGCCAATAGTCAATGAATGCCGACCAAACTGTTTAGTCGCCAAAAGAAACACTTTTGGCGACCAATAGTTTTAGTTGCCAAAGGTTGTTCGGTGGAAAAAAAAACAAAAACTAACTTTTCTGTTTTTTCTGAGATTCGAACCACGAACCTTCTACCTTCTACACCTTTAGCAACACACTCCCTCCACCATGCCACTACAACACCACATGAATATATATGTAATATATATTATTTATATAGTATATTGACCCGTATTAATATAAAACTATATATATAAATATAATTATTTTTATTCAATATAATTTATGTAAAAAATAAATTATTTACTACAAAAAAAAATTGAGGCGACTTTTGGCGACTAAATCTATTTTTTAGTCGCCCATTCTATAATTTTGGGCTACTAATTATTTTTTAGTCGCTAAAAAAATAAGTTTCGCCTAAAAGTAACCACTTTTGGCGACTAAACTTGTTTTTAGTCGCCAAAAACCTCCACTTTTGGCTACTAAACTGAATTTTAGTCGCCAATTGTAGACTTTTAGCTACTATTTTTTTTTAGTAGCCAAAAAGCTTCACTTTTGGCTACAAAATTTATTTTTGTCGGTAAAACACATATAATCGGCGACTAAATTGATTTTTAGTTGCCAATAACTATACATTTGGCTACTAAACTGTTTTAGTCGCCAAAAGTCTTCACTTTTGGCTACTAATTCTATTTTAGTCGCCAATTGTGCTACTTTCAGCGACAAAAAATTGAATTTTAGTCGCCAAAACTAATTTTTCTTGTAGTGTCTTTTGCTTTTCTTTTGCTTTTCCTTTTCCTTTTGCCTAAGCAGAGAGCCCAGCTCTCTCTCTCTCTCTCTCTCTCTCTCTCTCTCTCACAGCTCCCTCTCTCTTTTTCCTCCATTGTTAACATAAGCTTTAAGCTTAGAGTGAGAGTGTTTAGAGTGATTTTTTGCAAAAGTGTTGTAAATGAAAGTTGGAGAGCTCGTCGTGATCTTCGTAATGGTGTTCTCGGATTCATGATCGAGTGACGTTTGCATTTTCAGATTTGTTTTTCTTCATATTCGAGGTAGGGACTTTCTTCATATTTTTACATTAAAGCTATGTTAGGGTTATTTTGAGAAAATATATCATTATAAGAGGTATTGCATATATATATATATATATATTTTTTCAGATTTTTGTTTGGTAATTCTTGGAATAAAAATTATGTTTAAATGCTAAGAATATTGGCATTTTGAGATTGATTTGGGAAAATCATTTTGTGTTGATAATTTTTGCAAAGAAATCTGAAAATAAAATTTAATAGTTGTATGAATTGTATCTAAATCATATTATGGTTAGATAATTTATTTTGAGAAATTAATGTTGAAATATTTATCTCATCCTTGAGTTTTGAAATTTATTTTTGAGAAAAATAAATTGATATTGAGGAATATTGTGTAAATTGTTAAGTAGGGATTTTTCCTACACTTCTTTATGTACTTTTACTTGATCATATGGAGCTTAGAATTGTATATAATTTAATTATAATTTTTGAAAAATTTGTGATTTATTTGCTTAAAAGAGAAATTTTGAGAAAAATAAAGAGTTGATGTCCAAATTGCGAAAGTGTAAACGTGGAATATATTTGTAAGGTAATGAAAGAGCTATGTTTTAAATTTGAACAAAAACGGACTTCAATTCGATCGGTTTTGAAATTTTTACCGTTTTGCGACCAAAAGAGCATTTTTAAAGAAAATAAAGGAATTATATTTAACTTTTGGGACTTTTGATCAAAATAGGATGCCATAGTTGAATAATGCTTGGAGAATGAGTTTGGAAAGAAAATGATGTTTTTTTTGGGCATTAACGGTATTATTTTGCTTCATGTATTTGTTCGAATAAAACCGACACGGTTAGAAATAGACCTTGAGAGGTTACCAGACGTGATTGTGATATAAAAACTAGTGTAGTTGTTCATATTTGATAAAATGTGGAATATGATTTGTTTCTACATGTTGGGAATCATGGGAGATTTCAGGTTATAGTTATATGTTGGATTGTATGTCCATGTTGTTATCTTTTAATTAAATATTAGAGATAATTATTTTGGCTATCGGTGAAAATTTACCATGTTGCATTTAAATGAGGGATTTCTTGGAATGATGAAAAATGATGGAACTTTGGAAGTTTGATATATAATATGTTATAAATTTGTCTTGAAATGACTAAATTAGGAATGTTGATTAACATGTGAAGACTATATGAATATGGATATGGTTTTATTATCTCTTGGAATTGTATTAGAAATTATATTGAAATGAAAAATGAGAATTTTGATCACAACGGGAATATTATGTGGAAGTATTGAAAGTGGAAGAAATATTGCATTATATTATTAATCATTGCATTGGCATATCAATTCATTTGATAATGATGAGCTTTGAAATTTGATTTGAAAACTTTGCATTGAGAAAGGAATATAGGAAAACAAGTTTTCATGAAATGATTTTGGGGTAAATACAGTGGTAAGTCTTGAAAGGTGGTGTAGATGATAGGTGTCGAGCCTTCCAGTTAATACTGTAAAAATGAAAAATTTGTAGTACTTGTATAGTTTACTTGCAAACACCAGCGTAGGGATTGAAAGGTGGTGTAGATGATATGTGTCGAGCCTTCTAGTTAATACTGGTAAAAATGACAAATTGGTAGTACTTGTATAGTCTACTTGCAGACACCAGCCTAGGGATTACCTGAGTCGTATTTACCACCTTGGAATTTTATTGAAATTGATGGATTAATGTGTTTTTCAAATTTGCATTGTGCATAAGATTTTCAAAAGATGAGAAAAATATTTTGAGTATGACATGACATATGCATTCATCTCATAAGACTGTATAAAATGTACTTGATGCTTTGTTAAATGTCATTATGAATTGTTTAATTATTTGATTCAATTGATAATGAGATAATTGAATGAATTGAAAAGGATGTCATGTTGCTATTGAAGCATATTTATTTATTTAAGTTAACTGGCTGTGGTTAATTAAATAAATTGAATTTAAGAGATTATGTGATAAAACCATATGATTTTGACATGATATGATTTCACATATATGTATGAGTATCTTTGTACCCGCATATCTTCTAATGTTTTAATATGAGATTGTTTGGTGGGCTAGTGGTTGCTCACCCCCTGCCTATACATGTGTACAGGGAATGCTTTTCGGATTTGAAGATCAAACAATGAGTTTTACCATTTCATAAGTGTAATGTAGTGATGGATTGTACTACTTCAATTATTGTTTGGCTGAGTGCTATATTTTTTTTTTATAAAGAGTAGTGTCCTCTCTTTTATTGTAAGCCTCGGGGCATTTCTTTTATTTGTATGTAAATGTCATTGTTGTATAACGAGAGGGAATATGTGTATTTAATTATTTATCATTTCATCCAAGGATGAAATGTTATTTGTAAATGGACTTAATTAATGAATATTGGTAATGTTATCCGAGTAATAAAATACAGGGCTTAACACATTGTGGCCGTTGAATAGCAAAAATCATAATATCAAATGGCTTTAAAAAATTAATTTTTTTGACAAAAATTTTTTTTGATCAGTGAAGAAAGGAAGACTTTATTGATGATTTCAAACATGAAATACATAGGAACATATATCAATAAAGTAAGGACAAGAGCAAAAACCATCATAGTAGCCCATCCTAATCCCAACTAGGTTGACACTGAGATGACCACACAATCATCTACTAGCTCAACCTTAAGTTGGTGAGGCACCAACAAAGAGAGCAAAAAATAAAGCAGCCAAAAGGGCCTCTCAACCTCACCAATACACACTCTAATCTAACTAAGATTGAAAATGAAATCACCAACAAGGTATTGTCACTCCTTTGATGATGATATGAGCCAAAGTGCCACCAGAGATTTCCCATATATCAGCTTTAGGATCATTGAATGCACATTCATTTCTTCGCTTCCATATAGACCACAGGGTAACAAGAGGGACAGTTCTCCAAATCTTCTTCTCTTTCTTCTTAAACTTACCACCCTCCCACCAATTCAACAAACAATCAATTGTGCCAAAAATGGCTAATTGTAGACCCCACCACTTTAACAAAGATGGCCATACATTCCACAAAAAAAGGCAGTGGAGTAGCACAAGAAGCACCGATTCCTCATCATTTTTACAAAAACAACAAAAGGTGGAGGTACCTCCAGCAAGAACCCCTATTCTCTGTAAGAATACATAAGTTTTGGCCTTATGCTTCCAAGCAAGCCATCCAAAGAACTGAACTTTAGGAGGTAAAACATTGTTCCGAAGCATTTTACTAGAACTAAGATGATTCCAAACATCGACTGAGCAAAAATTGTATAGAGAAGATACTGAAAAATAACTGACAATGTGGCTATCCATTTTAGGTAATCAACTCTCTCCAAATTGACTGAAGGGCTAGATGAAATAATAGAGACTAATCTTAGCATTTCCAACCTTTCCCACTCAAAAAACTCCCTTCTAAGTAGTATGTTCCGCTCCCCTGAGGTTGCCCTTAGATCAGAAAACAAGCTAAGTGCGCCTTTCTCCATCCTTGACAAGCTGAACAATCTAGGAAACTCTTCTCTCAAGCAATGGGAATCACAACACTTATCCTCCCAAAACCTTACCCTACAAACATCACCCACCATTATTTTAAATTGTTCAGAAAGCACCCTAACAAATCAGGGTTGTAAGTGGCCACTGAGGTAATATCAGTCCATAACCTTGACTGCCTATTGCTAACAACACAAGATGCCAGCTAGTTGCAGTCCTGAAGATTATATTTGTTGCAGATCACTCTCCTCTACAAAGTTTTAGTCTCACTTGCAAACCTCCACCACCATTTAAATAACAAGCAAGAATTAGCAACTCTAATCTTTCAAATGCCCAAACCACCTTGATTAATACTTTTGGTCACCTCCTCCCATTTGACTAAGTGAACCTTTCTTTTAAGATCAGAACCACCCCATAAGAAGGCTTCTTGAATTCTCTCAAAATCCTTGGTCACTCCCTCAGGTATTCTAAACAGAAATAAGTAATAAATTGGTAAGCATGAGAGGACTGACTTAATCAGAGTCAACTTACCTACAAAGGACAACATCCTTTTCTTCCAACCAGCCAGCCTAGCTTTTACTTTATCCAGAACTGGATTCCAAGTACTCCATTTATAGCGATCCCGGTTCTTCCCCGTCATTTGTTGTTGTTGTTGTTGTTGTCTATATCTTGTCTTCACCCTTTAACTCTTTGAATTTGAGTTTAGAAATGTCTTGGGCATGTTTCGAACAGGTTGGTTGAGTTTTAGTCTCTAATCTTGTTGCCCAGATTTTTGATGATCCGCTCGAGCGGGTATTGTTGAGCTCAAGCGGAGTTTGCATCATTTCAGCATGTTGTGCGTCTGTAGAGATACTGCACAAGTGTTTTTCGCACTCGAGTGGCGTTCCTTATGCTCGAGCGGGTCTGAGCTCGAGCGGGTATCTTTGCGCTCGAGCGGGTATGCGAAGTCTGTAAAGTACTGGAGGAGTGTATTCTACGCTCGAGCATGTCTCTTTGCGCTTGAGCGGGTAGTGCTTTGCTGTTGTGCCTTGGCGCTCGAGCGGGTATATTTGCGGTCGAGCGGGTGAAGTTTTTGTATCTTACGCTCGAGCGTCTTACTCTCCGCTCGAGCGGACTATACGTATATCAGATCGCGACTATGTCTTTTTAAATCACTTTTTCGATTCTCTCTCTCACTAAAACATTCCAAAACCCTAATTTGAGAGCTTCTCTCTCTAGAATACCCTCTCTCTCTGCATTTTAACTAAGATCAAGTGATCTTTTCACCCCCCTTCCTTCATTAAAAAGCTTAGGCTCTTCAAGACCTCCATTTTCATCCGAGTGGAAAGTGATTTCAGCGTGTTTGGGGTTCTTCCCTTGCTAGTCTCGTCTTCTACACTTAAGATAGGGATAACTACTCATCTTTATGAGCTTTAACATAGATGTCGGGCATTTTGTATAAATAGTTTGATTTGGGAAGTTAGGGTTTGAGATTTGAAATATTGAAAAGAGGGGTTTTGTTCCCTTGAACTACATATGTGTATATGGGTCATAAAATGAAGTTATTGATGTTTATTGATGATAAATGAGCCTTAGGGCCAAAGTTAGGAACAAGGGGGAAAAGCCCTAATTTTATGTGATTAATCAATTTGTACAATTAATTTGGGAAAGTATGAGAATGTGAAATTGAGATGAAAATCGTGAAATTGGGAAGTTGTGAGATGGAACGGTGTAGTTGGATTGATAAATTACTCACCTTTGAAATTGTAGATAATTTATCTGTTTGATAATTTATTATCTGTTTAGAAATAACTACTTTGGGCTATCGGTGGAGGATAGTCTTTGTTGTTGTAGACACTGCATGATGATTAGGTGAATTAAAACTAATCAATTGAGTATGTCATTGAATATGTGATTGCTTGATCATTGTACATGATAAGTGTTTAAATACATTGCATATGTATCTTGTTTGGGAGGAGATAGGGGATGTACTCTAAGGTTTGAGAGGAGATAGGGGATGTACTCTCAAACCTGTTTGGGAGGAGATAGGGGATGGACTCCATTGATAATTAAGTTGGCCGGAGTGTCCATGGTGAAAGTCCCGAAATCTTGATTACGTTTGCATAACGTAGATGAATTGAAGTGTTGAAGTATTATTGATTTGAGTTGTAGTTTCATTTTGAATTAAAGTATGGGAACGTTAATAACATGAGTTGCAGTCTCGTTATAAATTGTCTGGATGAATTGAGAATCATATCTATGAATTGGTTCGGATAATGAAACAGAAATGATTGATATATATATATACCTGTGAATATGGATTAGTTATGAAAGAGAAGTATGTCTGTTTATTGAGTTGAACATTTATGAAAAGCTAATGTTTTAGTTATCGTTTATATTATGTTTAGCATATCTTTACTGGGCGTTGGCTCACCCTATATGGGACATCATTTTCCGGTTCAGGTGATATGCCACCTCTAAGGATGTAGCTTGGGAGGCTTAGAGGTTGGAAGATCATTTTGTTGTTATCTTTTTGGTATTACATGTAAATTCAAGCCAAGGGCTTAATGTGTTTGAGTTAGTACTCTCTATTTTTGTAACCAAGTGTTGGCTTGAAAAGTTGTAAGCCCATAGGGCATCTACTTTTGTTGTCAACATGTAATACTTTTGAACTAAATACTCTAATGAATGGAAATATGTTTTATTTTTTTATATCTACGGATGTCTTGAATGATTGATTTTTATGTATTATTTTGAGGGCGTGACAACTTGGTATCAGAGCGTATCGGGTTTGAATACTTTGGATACGTGGGAAGTGGTTAGTACCACAGTGGGTTTGTCTCGCTTGTTAGAGACTTAGATGTAATGTGATGTACTTATATGATAACATGTTTATGTGACTATATGGGTATGAGATTTAGTTTCTAGGATGTTGATTGGATCCTTGGGTTTCTGGGAGTCCTGTTGGGAAAGCACTTGATCAATGTTGTTTCTAACTGGAACTCTAGCAACGCCACAGGACTGTCATTATCCGAAAATGAAATTGGTAAGTGATTATGTGCTTACGTGGAGTGAATTACAGTTGTCCATTGCATTAGGACGTGAGTGATATAGCTTCGACACATTTGTGAATGTGCTAATGTCTTCGTTACCTTTATTAGGATGTCAGGACAAGGACGTGGTGGTAGGCGTGGTAGGCCTAAGAGGCACAAGATGCCTATACCGGATGAGATTCCGGCGCAGCAGGAGGGGGTGGGTCAGGCCAATGTGGCCAAACCAGTAGGTCAGCAAGCCACGGGCGCCTTAGCCCATGAGATGGCAGGAGCATTGAGGGAATCCATGGACATTCTCAGGGTTGAGAATCAGGTCCAGGCCCATGTGGCTGAGGCAGGGCCGTCCTTTTTGAAGAGGGAGTTCTTCTGGTCGAATCCGGACTAGTTTGTGGGTGATCCAAAGGAGCCACTGAAGGCTAATGAGTGGCTTGAGTAGATGACGAAGACGTTTGAGATGCTTGGCATCGAAGACGGAGGCTTGAGGGTGACCTTGGCGTCCTTCCAGTTGAAGGGAGACGCGGGTCAGTGATGGAAGTTTGTTCGGGGACATATTGGAGGGACATGGGAGGCTTTCGTTGATACCTTCCAGGAGAAGTTTTTGCCTCCCGCTGCTAGGTAGAAGTTAAGAGATCAGTTCTGTCAGCTTAAGCAGCTGAATACACCAATGGCCGAGTTTGAGGCCGCATTTACCAGTTTATTGAGGTTTGCACTTGAACTAGTGGCGTCTGGGGAACGCCGTTGTCTTGAGTTCAAAAAGAAATTAAGGACCGGGCTTAAGCTTAGGGTTACGGGGTCCATGACTCAGGAGTATGGGCGCCTTGTGGATGCTGCGGCCCATCTTGAGATTATTATGCATGAGGAGGAGGATAGGATGAGGGGCTCCAAGAGGAGTCAGGATGGTCAGGGGAACAGTAGGAGGCAGAGGGGTCCTAACCCTTAGCAGTCCCAGGGTGGGTTTGCGAGATCTACCTTTCCAGTGCCGAGTTCAGGTTCTGGGAGAGGCAATCAGGGAGACTTTACCTATTACAAGTGTGGTCAGTTGGGCCACAAGTCTCCAGCTTGCCCGCAAAAGGGAGGAGGGCAGAGAGCAACTTCATCTTTGGCTCGTCCTCAGAGCCAGAGTCAGGGTAGAGGCCAGTCACTCTCTTGTGACCAGTGTGGTCAGGCGGGGCACCTAAAGAGGTTTTGCCCGCAGTTGAGTGGCACATCTAGTGCATCTGGTTCGAGGCAGACTCAGAGCCATCAGCCAGCTCAGTCAATTCAGGCCTCGAGGGCCAATCAGGGAGCCTCTTCGACTCAGTCTGTGCAGCAGTCTTATGCTCCGAGGGGTGAGCAGGTAGATCAGAGGCCTTTAGGGCACGTGTATACCGTTACAGCGCAGGATCTTGTACCGGCTCCATCTGTTGTGAGAGGTACCTTTTTATTTTGCAACTCGGTTGCTAATGTGTTGATTGATACGGGTGCATCCCATTGTTTTATATCTGCTACATTTGCTTCTATTTTGGGTTTGGAGTTGGCACAGTTAGTATCTCCTATTTGTATTGTATCACCTGTTGGGGGTGAGTTGATTTTGAAACAAGGGTGTAGAGGTTGCGATATAGAGGTCGCTGACCACCGGCTTCCATTTTCTTTTGTAGTAATGGTTATGTCGGGTTTTGATGTGATTTTGGGTATGGACTGGTTATCGTCATACTAGGCTGTTATTGATTGCTATCGCCAGAGGGTTACTGTATGTACCTTGAGCGAGGATTGTTTTCATTTCTTGGGAGATCGGGTTGGTAGAGTTTTGAAACCAGTGTATGATCCGCGAGGGCGAAGTGAGCTTAGTTGCCTTCTCGCTAGCTGTATGAGTAGTGAGTGTGATGAGACCCGGACTGAGTTGCTGAGAGTGGTTTGTGAGTACTCGGACGTCTTTCCCGAGGATCATGTTAGTTTACCACCTCATCGAGAGGTCAAGTTCTCTATTGACTTAGTGCCTGGCATGACACCGATTTCTATGGCACCGTACTATTTTGCCCTAGTCGAGTTGAGTGAGTTGAAGATTCAACTCCAGGAGTTGCTAGGCAAGGGCTTTGTCCACCCTAGTACTTCACCGTGGGGAGCACCGGCTCTCTTTGCTAAAAAGAAAGATGGGGCTTTGAGACTTTGTATCAATTATCGAAAGTTGAATCAGGCAACGGTTAAGAACAAGTACCCTATGCCCCGTATAGATGATCTGTTTGACCAGTTGAAGGGATCCTGTTGTTTCTCTAAGATAGACTTGAGATCGGGTTACCATCAGTTGCGGGTCAGGGAGGAGGATATTCCAAAGACGGCATTCCGTATGCGGTATGGCCATTATGAGTTTCTAGTGATGCCTTTTGGGCTCACCAATACACCGACAGTGTTTATGGACTTGATGAACCAGATCTTCCGGAAATTCTTAGATCGTTTTGTGGTTGTCTTCGTAGACGACATTCTGATTTATTCACCTTCGGAGGAGGAGCACGAGGAACACTTGAGAGTGGTGCTTGAGTTGCTTAGAGCCCGTCAATTGTATGCCAAGTTTGGGAAGTGTGAGTTCTGGCTAAGAGAGGTTAAGTTCTTAGGCTATGTAGTCTCTGGGGAAGGGGTGTCTGTTGATACATCGAAGATAGAGGCAGTGCAAGATTGGGCACAGCCTAAGAGTGTTTTTGAGATCCGTAGTTTTCTAGGATTGGCCGGGTATTACCGTCGGTTTGTGAAAGATTTCTCCAAGCTAGCTTCACCTTTGACTAGATTGATGCGGAAAGGGATCAAATTTGTATGGAGTGAGACTTGTGAAAAGTCGTTCCAAGAACTTAAGGTTAGACTCACCACCGCTCCAGTTTTGATTATTCCGGAGAGGGGTTTGGGCTATGCAGTATATTGTGATGCCTCACGAGAGGGTTTGGGTTGTGTGTTGATGCAAGAGAGGAAAGTGGTAGCCAATGGCTCGCGGCAGTTGAAAATACATGAAAAGAACAATCCTACACATGACCTAAAGTTAGCGGCTGTAATTTTTGCCTTAAAGATTTGGAGGCATTATCTCTATGGTGAGAGATTCGAGGTGTTCTCAGATCATAAGAGTCTGAAGTATCTCTTTACACAGAAAGACTTGAATTTGAGGCAGAGACGGAGGATGGAGTTTATTGAGGATTACGATTTTGAGTTGCATTACCATCCAGGGAAGGCCAATGTTGTGGCCGATGCCCTTAGTAGGAAATTCATTAGTGATGTAGCTTGTGTACCCATCCGAGAGTGGGAAATGTTGGGTGCACTTGGCGAGTTTGATTTGCTTCTGGGTGAATCTATTGAGTTTACGGCCTTGTTTTCTGTAGTTGCGCAGCCTACACTTGTGAATCGGGTGTTAGAGGCATAGAGGAGTGACCTTGAGGTAGAATCCCTTCCGGAAAAGATCTCCAGTGGGAAGGTTGAGAAGGGTTTGACTGTCTATCCTGATCTGAGTGTGAGGTACCGAGACCGTCTGTTTGTACCGGAGTCTTGCCGAGAGGAAGTACTCCGAGAGTTTCACCATTCACGCCTTGTTGTGTATCCGAGAGGCACAAAGATGTATCGTGATCTGAGTCGCCAGTTTTGGTGGAGAGGTATAATTAAGGATGTGGCAGTTTTTGTGTCTAAGTGCCTTACTTGTCAGCAAGTGAAGGCCGAGCATCAGAGGCCAGTGGGTTTGTTACAACCCTTGCCTATTACTGAGTGGAAATGGGAGCATGTCACGATGGACTTCGTTGTAGGTCTTTCGAGGACTCAACGGGACAGTGATGCCATTTGGGTGGTGGTGGACCGATTGACTAAGTCGATGCATTTTATTCCTATACGCGTAAGAGATTCGGTAGATCATCTTGCCGACTTATATATTCGGGACATTGTGAGGTTGCACGGGGTCCCAGTGTCGATTGTCTCAGATAGAGATCCGCGTTTTACTGCTAGGTTGTGGCAGAGTTTGCAGAGTGCCTTGGGCACCAAGTTGACCTTTAGCACGACTTACCATCCTCAGACTGACGGGCAATCTGAGCACACAATTGAGATACTTGAGGATATGCTTCGAGGTTGTGTCCTTAACTTTAGTGGGTCGTGGAAGAGGCACTTACCCTTGGTGGAGTTTGCCTACAACAATAGTTTCCAATCGAGTATTGGCATGGCACCGTTTGAGGCCTTGTATGGCCGACCGTGTAGGTCTCCAGTGTGTTGGGCCGAGGTGGGTGATGCACCTTTATTGGGCCCGGAGTTGGTTTGTGAAACGACGGAGAAAGTTGAGCTTATCCGTAAGAGGCTTGTTACAGCCCAGAGTCACCAAAAGAGTTACGCCGACAGTAGGAGGAGGCCTTTGTCATTTGAGGTGAGTGATCACGTCTTTTTGAAAATATCACCTAGTCGATGTTTGATGAGGTTTGGGAAGAGTGGGAAGTTGTCCCCTCGATTTATTGGTCCTTTTGAAATCCTTGAGCGGATTGGAGAGGTCGCATACCGTTTAGCTTTGCCACCACAGTTGTCCGGAGTGCATGACGTGTTTCATGTTAGTATGCTTTGGAAGTACGAGCCGGATCCGTCACATGTATTGGATTGGACTGATTCAGAGGTAGATGAGGATGCCTCGTATGAGGAGAGACCGGTGCGGGTCTTGGATAGGTGGGACCAAGTCTTGCGAGGCAAGACGATACCCTTGGTGAAGGTTTTGTGGAAGCATCACGGAGTGGAAGAAGCCACTTGGGAACGTGAGTTGGAGGTCCGTGAGAAATACCCGGACTTGTTTGTTAAAGTTTAACTATGTATCAGAAATTTTATGTCTTGATGAAATCTAAAAACATTGTATATGTTTTGAGTTGTAAAACATTGTATATGTTTTGATTTATGGAAGTATTAGTGAATATGCCTTGAAAATGGAAGTTTAATTTAACATTGTATATGTTGAATGTATTGTAGAAATGCAAATATATCATTAACATTGAATATGTTATGGAATAGTGGAATATGATATTGGAATTTGTTAAATTTCAAAGAAAAGCAGATTGATAATGCATGTGGAAAATTATATTGTAAATTGCCTCTTGAAAACAGATGGGGTGACCGATAATGGGTCAGGATGTTGAATATTGAATTGTAATATTGTTGAAGAATTGAAAATAGCAATGTTGAAACTTATAACTAATTTCGGGGACGAAATTCTTAGGGGGGCGGGGGGTTATAGCGATCCCAGTTTTTCCCCGTCATTTGTTGTTGTTGTTGTCGTTGTTGTCTATATCTTGTCTTCACCCTTTAACTCTTTGAATTTGAGTTTAGAAATGTCTTGGGCATGTTTCGAACAGGTTGGTTGAGTTTTAGTCTCTAATCTTGTTGCCCAGATTTTTGATGATCCGCTCGAGCGGGTATTGTTGCGCTCGAACGGAGTTTGCATCCTTTCAGCATGTTGTGCGTCTGCAGAGATACTGCAGAACTGTTTTTCAAGCTCGAGCAGCGTTCCTTACGCTTGAGCGGGTATCTTTGCGCTCGAGCGGGTATTCGAAGTCTGTAAAGTACTGGAGGAGTGTATTCTACGCTCAAGCGTGTCTCTTTGCGCTCGAGCGGGTAGTGCTTTGCTGTTGCGCCTTAGCGCTCGAGCGGGTGAAGTTTTTATGTCTTACGCTCGAGCGTCTTACTCTCCGCTCGAGCGGACTATACGTATATCAGATCGCGACTGTGTCTTTTTAAATCACTTTTTTGGTTCTCTCTCTCTAAAACATTCCAAAACCCTAATTTGAGAGCTTCTCTTTCTAGAATACCCTCTCTCTCTCTATATTTTAACTAAGATCAAGTGATCTCTTCACCCCCCTTCCTTCATTAAAAAGCTTGGGCTCTTCAAGACCTCCATTTTCATCCGAGTGGAAAGTGATTTCGGCATGCTTGTGTGGACGCGCCCCGCGTGAGGGCCTCCGTGCTACAGTTCGGACTCGATTTGTCACAGTTCTTAATCTGAACCAAAGAGTCCAAATCCGGCAAATCGTTTTAGAAAACAGATTTTTGTAAAGAAGTGCCAAACATGGACTGCTTTGCCAGATACAGAGTCGCCACCTAAATATTTTTTAATGGGGGAATTTAGGAAACCCTGACTCGTTTGCCAAATGCCACGTGTCCGTCATCACCAAAGTTGACTCGGCTCGGGAACTTGGGTACGATTGGGGAAGGTCAGCTATGGGCACCCCCGCTCGCCCGATCCGAAGATCGGCCTCTACTAATCATGATATCTCGTTTTGACAACATTATGCGTTCTTATTCCGGTTATTAGCCTAGATTTACTACATGATGCACACAGCAAACAAATATAGACTAAGTCGCCTAAATTGGAACAAAAACATTTCATGTCCGTTCTGTTTGAAAAATGGTTTGATGGTGCTACCCACAAGTAGGCTAAGACATGAATTTTGCCACCCTCAAGTGGGCTTTAAAACTCGCATTCAATGCGTGGTTCCAATTTAAGTAACCCAACCTTCACCCACGGGCATTCAGGCAGTTATATCACATAAGCACATAGCCTCATGGTAAGCATGCTATCATGGCAACACTCACACTCATGCAAGGATGCTAAAACATAAATGTTTACCGAGTACTCCAAGCCAAAACAGAAGCTAGTTAGTAATCATATGCATGATCCTAGTTCATGTTAAGATGGCTAATGCAACACATGCAAGATGCAACTATGAAAGGCTCGGCTATTCTAAGATGGCATATGATGATGCTACAACTAACACGTATTCAACTTGGAATTGAAATACAATGCAGTTAGTATGATGCGCCAAGCCCGGTGCATGCAAGACAAATGTATGGATGCACTCATGCATAGCATAAGGTATGCTAAGTTAAATATGCCCTAATACTAACCATTGAAAGCAGGTAAGTAAAAGGGAGAAAGAAGTAGGGGTTGGAAGACATGCACACACTCACGCACACTTATTACACAATTGCCCTTGCTCGGAGGTTCCAAATAAATATTACAAAACAAGTAAATAATTAACTCTTCTAACTAATTAAATATTACATATCTTCTATTTAATTAATAAATTAAATGCAGAAAGAGGATGGCCGCAGCCCCGCCTCGAAATGCTAGAATGATGCATGCTCGACCCGCCCCGCTCGGAAACCCGTGCCATGCCACTGTTGCCTCTGTTTACACTGCCTTGCTCTTCTGAAAATTCTGAAAGTCCCCAGACCCATTTTGAATCACCCTCTGAGTGCTTTGGAGTGCCACCGGCCACAATTAAACTCCACTGGCCATGGGAATGGGCTCATCGGCTAAATGTTGGACCACCGGCCAGACACTGATGGTCGGTCAGCACTGTATGTGGCCGGCCGGCCATCCCTTCCTGCAGAAACCTGTTTTTGACAGCAGCAAAGGGCAGGCAGGGCATGGCAAGGAAATTCAAAGCAATGTGAGCATGGCCACACTTCCTATCATGCAATGGACTCAAGGGGGCATGACCCTCGACCCTCGGGCCATCAATTATGCATTTTGATGCATGATGGCCTAAGAGGCCAAGTTTGCAACTTAATGTAAATGCATGCAACAAAAGAGATGAATGCCAACACCCTATCATATTGAGGTCAAGGGCGTCGGCAACCAAGGGTTGAGACGTGTTACGTCACTTGGAGTACGAACACACCTCACCCCTCATGCTTGGTTTGACACCCCAAACCAAGCAATGTAATGCACGTATACAAACATGGCTCAAGAATGCAACATGAGGCTAAGATGCAAGACATGCCAAATGCAATGCAATCTATTATGCAAGCATACAATATGCCAATCATGCAAGAGGCAATACAATGTGATCTAACATGTGATGCAAACATGGTACAATGCAAGCATGCAATGAGAGGCAACAAGTCAAACATACCACTATATACAAGAATGGACTTAGACCGAAATGGAGGGCCTCAACCACACCTCAAAACAGTGGCCAAAGATGATGCAAATGGTGGACAAATGTTCATGCAAACATGCATACCAATGAGCCTAAGACTAAGGCATAAAGAGAAGCATTCTACTACAACTACCCTAACCACACATGGCATGGACTATTCAACCAAAAACAGAGTTTTAATGCAGCAAAATACACCCCGAAACCCACATGAATGGCACCCCAAATGACTCAAACAAGAGGCATGCATTAAGGCCTACACATGGAGCATAAGACCACATCTCATCAAGGTATTAAAAGAGTAACAAACACAAGTATGTAAGCACAAAACATGGACTGAAATGACATCATAAGTGATTCCAAATCATTGAAATAGGCCAACTCAAGCATGCCCATGACTCACACACCCGATGCCAACATGCTAGAATGCAAAGGGACTATATAAAGCATGGCAAGCATGGCTCCAAGGACTCAAGACAGACCTTAAGCATGTTAAAACATGACCAAAAACTTCACAAAGCTAAGCCAAAGCATGCAAGCATGGTGGTCCAAAGGCAAGATGTACTTCTAGGCAAAATGGAGGAATACAAGGCAAGTGTATTATGCATGCAAGGGGTCAACAAACCAACATGGGACAGAGGTAAAACATACTAAATAAACACCAAATAACCTCTGGAATGAAGCCAAACAAACCTAGGCATATATGCTACCCTTATGAGCCAAAACATGCACAAAAGAGAGACAAAGGGAGAGGGGTGTCCCTCCCCTATACAAGACTTCAAAACTCTTTCTTCACTATTGAAAATCTACTAGATTTCAGTGGTGAGAAGGTCAACACACAATAGTAACCAAAGCTTAGCAAAGAGAGCACCAAAATGGCCAAATAAGGCCTAAGAGGGGGAGGTCGACCCCCAACACCAAAACAACCTTAATGAAGTATCTTAAGCATGCAAATATAAGACTTTTTCAGTTATACACAAAGTCTAAAACAGTAAGCAAGATAGGTAAAAGACTAGTGCAAGATTGGGGAATATAAAGTAAAAGTGTTACCCTTGAAGAACCCTTGAAGAACAGCAAGTGCAGCGCCCTTCTTCTGATCAAAACCAGTCCAAAACCTCAAGAACAAACCGTCAATGCCTCCCAAAGTCAAAGTATGGTGTAGTAGTGTGTGTCTTAGTGCAAAACTAAGAAGAAATCACCTTTTTGGCCCTTAAACACACACACAATGAAGAGAGAGGGGGAGATATAGAGAGAGAAAGTGTATATCAGATATATATATGTATTTTGCTCTAGTTTTTGCTCCACCAACCCAAAGGAGGAGGAAGGTCTCCTTATATAGACAAGGTAAAGACTCGAAGCTGCTTAGAGAAGCTAATCTAAAAGGGTCAAGGCTTCCAAGGGAAGCTATCCTAAGGCTGCAAGCTTCTTGAGGAAGCTAAGACTAAGGGTCAAGCTTCCTCAAGAAGCTTGAGCAAAGGGTGCAAGAGGTCAAAAGGGTCAAAGGCTCAAAACAACCACACCCGTGCATGGGAGGCAGGGTCCGTGCATTCCAGCTGGCACAGCTGGCATGCATTATGCCTAAAAAAAGCAAAAAGGTGGTATCGGCCAGTAAAGGAAGCCATTGGCCAAACAGATGGCCGGCCGACCACACAAAATGCCGACCGGCCAATGGTATATTTCACCAATGGCCGGTAGCAAGAATACACGGCCGGTGGCCTCAAGCCAGGGCCGGTGGGTGTTAGGGGTAGCTAACAAGCTACTCTCTACCCTCAGAAGCAAAAACACAAGTGTTTGATGCAAAATCAAACACAAAACAGTCGAGTGGAGAGATCCTAAGGCAAGGCGCGTTGCCGAGACCTCCGGGAACTCAAAACGAACACGAACATGGGTGATCATCGAGTGTTCAAGCGGTGACGTCCGAGTCTTGAGGACGGTCAAAAATGGGGTGTCTACAGCTTGGAGTTCTTCCCTTGCTAGTCTCGTCTTCTACACTTAAGGTAGGGATAACTACTCATCTTTATGAGCTTTAACATAGATGTTGGGCATTTTATATAAATGGTTTGATTTGGGAAGTTAGGGTTTGAGATTTGAAATATTGAAAAGAAGGGTTTTGTTCCCTTGAACTACATATGTGTATATGGGTCTTAAAATGAAGTTATTAATGTTTGTTGACGATAAATGAGCCTTAGGGCCAAAGTTGGGAACAAGGGGGAAAATCCCTAATTTTATGTGATTAATCAATTTGTACAATTAATTTGGGAAAGCATGAGAATGTGAAATTGAGATAAAAATCGTGAAATTGGGAAGTTGTGAGAGATGGAACGGTGTAGTTGGATTGATAAATTACTCACCTTTGAAATTGTAGATAATTTATCTGTTTGATAATTTATTATCTGTTTAGAAATAACTGCTTTGGGCTATCGGTGGAGGATAGTCTTTGTTGATGTAGACACTGCATGATGATTAGGTGAATTAAAACTAATCAATTGAGTATGTCATTGAATATGACGGATGGAATAACACATTGAATATGTGATTGCTTGATCATTGTACATGATAAGTATTTAAATACATTACATATGTATCTTGTTTGGGAGGAGATAAGAGATATACTCCAAGGTTTGAGAGGAGATAGGGGATGTACTCTCAAACCTGTTTGGGAGGAGATAGGGGATGGACTCCATTGATAATTAAGTTGACCGGAGTGTCCAGGGTGAAAGTCCCAAAATCTTGATTACGTTTGCATAACGTAGATGAATTGAAGTGTTGAAGTATTATTGATTTGAGTTGTAGTTTCATTTTGAATTGAAGTATGGGATCATTAATAACATGAGTTGTAGTCTCGTTATAAATTGTCTGGATGAATTGAGAACCATATCTATGAATTGGTTCGGATAATGAAACGGAAAGGATTGATATATATATACCTGTGAATATGGATTAGTTATGACAGAGAATTATGTCTGTTTATTGAGTTGAACATTTATCAAAAGCTAATGTTTTAATTATCGTTCATATTATGTTTAGCATATCTCTACTGGGCGTTGGCTCACCCTATATTGGGCATCATTTTCAGGTTCAGGTGATATGCCACCTCCAAGGATGTAGCTTGGGAGGGTTAGAGGCTGGAAGATCATTTTGTTGTTATCTTTTTGGTATTACATGTAAATTCAAGCCAAGGGCTTAATGTGTTTGAGTTAGTACTCTCTATTTTTGTAACCAAGTGTTGGTTTGAAAAGTTGTAAGCCCGTAGGGCATCTACTTTTGTTGTCAACATGTAATACTTTTGAACTAAATACTCTGATGAATGGAAATATGTTTTATTCTTTTATATCTATGGATGTCTTGAATGATTGGTTTTTATGTATTATTTTGAGGGTGTGACACCATTTACAATCAGTCTCACAAAATAAAATAGAATCATCAGCAAATTGCAAATGGGACACAAGTACTCCATTTACGCCAACCCTCACTTCCTTGATTACTTCCATCTCCAAAGCTCTAGACAGTAGCACATTGAGTCCTTCTGCCACTATATTGAACAGGAAAAGAGAGACAGGGTCTTCTTGCCTAAGCCCTTTTTGGGGACATAATTCATCAGTGAGAGAGCCATTTATGAGGACTGATAACTGTTAGCTCCAACCCCATGCATGTAGAGGAGAGAGTCAAGGAAGAATGGCATAGGAAGACCCCCACCACAAGTGAAAGTTTGAGCTGGGCATCTGAAAAACTCTCCCTTCTCTTCACGTTGTTGTATTTGTTGATTCTCACTATTAACCATTAAAGAAGGTAGAAATTTTGGGTGGGATTTGCCTCTCTCTCTCTCTCTCTCTCTCTGTGTATAAATAGAGACGAGAGGGAGATGGTGAGTGTATTAGAAAAAGAGAGTTGTGAGAAGTGTATGAGAGCTCTGAGTTGAGTAAAGAGAGTAAGATACTCCTCCTCCTCCGTTTGTATTTTTGCTATGTTTTAGTGAAAATTCTTATTTCTGCTCCGTGGACGTAGGCATTGGGCCGAACCACGTAAATATTGTGTTCTCTATGTGTGAGATTATTTTCTGGGTGTGTTTGATCCTAACAAAGTGATATCAGAGACGGTTGTGTGTTTTTCGGAAAAATAGAGCTTGTGTTTAAAAATTGCCCAGACATCAAAGTAGCCGAAATCCACTTTTGACCACACCACGTGCAAGCCCTCGGCCAGATGAGCACAGCGGTGAAAATCGCATCGGAAAAAGGAATCTGGACAGGCCCGCACGCGCCATACTCGCCACCTGACGCCGTTCTCACGCGCTCCCGCGTGTTTATGCCTCGCACGCGCTTCCAATGGAAGAAGACGCATGATCTCACGCACGACACGAACCACACGCGCACAACAAACGCTGACATCAACCAAGCCGTTGACCAAGTCGCTAACGTTAGCCTAACGCTAGCCGATCCAGAGAAATAATCCGGTGCTTTTGAGGCGCTCCAGAATTCACCGATCTGAATTGTTCAACTTGTTTTGGCTTGGTTTGAGCCATTTGAGGTCCGATTTGGGCGATCCAATAGTGTTTTCCCATGATTTGAAATATTCTAGACACATCTACATGGTCAGATTTTGCAAATCAGCTTTCAAAAATTTGAAGTTTTTATTTTGGCAACCCGAAGTGCTTTTCCGGCTAATTTGACTAGTTCGGACTCAACGGTAAAGCCTGATTTTCAGATAGAGATCATTTTCTGTAGAGACAAGTGTTGATGGAGGAATCAACGACGACTTCGAGATCAATGATCAAGCTGACTGCTTCCAACTATGCAATCTAGAAGCCCAGAATGGAGGATGTCTTGTATTGCCGAGATTTGTTTGACCTCATTGAGATTAATGGAGTTAAACCAGCAACAGAAACCGATGAAGTTTGGAAGCGGAAGAATTGGAAAACCATTGGCCAGATTAGACAATGGATCGATCACAGTGTCTTCCACCATGTCGCCTAGGAGACTGATGCCTATGCTCTTTGGACGAAGTTAGAAGGCATGTACTAGTCGAAGACTGCTTGGAACAAAGCCCTCCTAATGAGAAGACTTGTCAATTTGAAACTAAAAGGTGGTATCTCTGTTGCTGAACACACCAGTGAGTTTCAAAATCTGGTAAACCAATTGGCAACTGTCGAAATGGAGCTAGATGATGAGATACAGGCCCTATGGCTGCTCAGTTCTTTGCCAGATAGTTGGGAGACATTGGTGGTGTCCCTTAGCAACTATGCACCAGAAGGAAAACTGACCATGAGCATAGTTATAGATGCTCTATTCAGTGAAGAGGCAAGGAAGAAAGACATAGCTGGAGATCAGTCCCATGCCCTTGTCATAGAAAATAAAGGTAGAAGCAGAGGCGAAGAAAGAAGCAAAAGAAGAGGACACAGTAGAGGAAGATATCAAGACAGAGGGAAATTCAGAGAAGGTATGAGCCGTCCAAGGTTCAAGTGTTACCATTGTGGCCAGAAGGGCCACATAAAGAAATATTGCTATGCCTTGAAGGGAGAACAAAAACAAGGCACTAGACAGCCAAAGACAGAAGATGGGAACACGGCAGTTACTGTCTCAGAGGATATTGCATTATTCTCTGTTGAAGAAGAAGAATGCCTCCATATGTCAGACAACGACACCAAATGGGTGGTAGATACACACTACAAGAAATCTAGGCTATTGTGACAAAATTTGGTGACGAAATTTTTTTTGGTCTTAAAATTTAACCCAAAGATGACGAAATATTAATTTCGTCATTTGTTTTAATTTTTCTCAAAAGTATAGGAGACGAAAACAAAATTTCGTCTGCAAAAATAAGGCACCAATTTAATTTGCATTGGCGCGAATTATTTTAGCTTATTAGAAACGAACATTTTTGTCACAAAATATATATTTTTTTTTGTGACGAACGTAATTCGTCGCCAATAAATTCCATACCTATTAAACGATGTCATTGCATATTTCCATTTATTAGGCAACAAATATATTTTTGTCTAGGAAGGATAAGCTATGGAAGACGAAAATATTTTGTCACCGATAAACACTCCATCTCATCTTTCTATTAAATAGGCGACGAATATATTTTTGTCTTAGAAGAATAAGTTGTGGGAGATGAAAATATTTCGTCACTAATAAATTCTAATTGATTGCGTGACGAATATATTTTTTGTCTCATAAGGTTAAGTTGTGGAAGACAAAAATATTTCATCACCAATAATAAATTCTTTGTTCTGGTATTTAAGGATACAAAAATATTTTATCACTAATCATTTCTCTTTATTAAAATGCTATGGTTTTGTGTTTCGAAGCATTGAAACTGTGACCCTAAGAGATACACTCTGACGCTTATCACTCATTTTCATGTACACGGACCTTGAAGTCGTGACCCAAGAAGACACTTTCTACAAACCCTTATTTCTCTCTCGCACTTGAGTCTACTCCTCTCTTACAAGTATTGAAGTCGTGACTCAAGAAGACACTCTGTAAACCATTTCTTCTATTTCGCGCTAAAGCCCCTCTCTTCTGTCTTGCACTTAAGCCCTTCGTGCATGCCAGCATTGAAGCTGTTATCCAAGAAGACACCCTATGCAAACCCACTATTCTTTCTCATAGTGAAGGCCCCTCTTGCACGCAAGCAGTTTTTCTCATTGTCTAAACCAACTCTACCCTTTCCGTCTAGAACACCCATTTCAAAAAAATTGAAGGTCAAAACCTCTCTTAAATAATTAATTAATTAATGTAGCTATTTTTTTTTTTTTTGTGAGAAAAAATACAGAGAAACAAATAATAAAAAATTTGTAATTTTCATAATTAATAGAAAACATTACCTTGTTTATTATGGAGTTTTCAATAATTAATTTTTAAAATTTGGTGATAAAATTTATTTTCGTTTTAGAACATAACCCAAACATGACCAAATATTACTTTTGTCATTTCTTTTAATTTTTCTCAAAACTATAGGAGACGAAAAAATAAATTCGTCAGAAAAAAACAGAAGCGCCAATTTTTTTCTTGTTGGCGCCAATTATTTTAGCTCATTAGAGACGAACATTTTTGTCACAAAATTTAAAGTTTTTTGCGAGAAAAGGAATTCGTCACCAATAAATTCTAAACTTATTAGACAATGTCGTTTCATTTTCTTATTTATTTGGTGACAAATATATTTTTTGTCTAGGAAGGATAAGTCATGGGAGACGAAAATGTTTTGTCACCAATAAACTCTTCATGCTCGTTTTATCTTTATGTTAATTAGGTGACAAATATATTTTTGTCTCAGAATGATATGCTTTGGGAGACGAAAATATTTCGTCACTAATAAATTCTCCATGTGTCATATTACATTTTGATTGATTGCGCAACGAATATATTTTCGTCTCATAAGGTTAAGTTGAAGGAGACGAAAATATTTCATCACCAATAAATTCTCCATCCCCACACAATGTTGGTTTTTGTATTTTTGTTGATTAGGCAACGAACATATGAGTTTGAGACAAAAATATTTTATCACTAATTATTTCTCTTTATTAAAATGTCATCAGAAACTAAGAGACACTCTCACCTTAATCACTTACTTTCACACACACACAAATACTAAAGTCGTGACCCGAAAAGACACCCTCTACAAACCCTCATTTCTCTCTCACACTTGAGTTTCCTCTCCCACAAGTATTAAAGCTGTGACTCGAGAAAACAATCTCTATAAACCATCTCTTCTATTTCGCACTAAAGCTCCTTTATTCTCTCTCACATTTAAGTCGTTTGTGTGTGCAAACATTATTATCCAAGAAGACATTTTGTGCAAAGCTACTATTCTTTCTCACAGTAAACCTCTCTCCAGAAAAAGAAAAAAATAATAATAATTAAACAAGGAAACAAAATACAAGAAATCTAGGCTATTGTGACAAAATTTGATGATGATGATTTTTTATTTTTTATTTTTTATTTTTGGTCTTAAAATTTAACCCAAAGATGACAAAATATTAATTTTGTCATTTTTAATTTTTCTCAAACGTATGGGAGACGAAAAAAAATTTCGTCTGCAAAATTCAGACGCCAATTTCATTTGCATTGGCGCGAATTATTTTAGCTCATTGGAGACGAACATTTTCGTTACCAATAAACACTCCATCATGCAAATGATGCCGTTTCATCTTTCTATTAAATGGGTGACAAATATATTTTTGTCTTGGAAGAATAAGTTGTGGGAGATGAAAATATTTTGTCACTAATAAATTCTTATTGATTGCGCGACGAATATATTTTTCGTCTCATAAGGTTATGTTGTGGAAAACAAAAATATTTCGTCACCAATAATAAATTCTCTGTTTTTGTATTGAAGGAGACAAAAATATTTTATCACTAATTATTTCTCTTTATTAATATGCTATGGTTTTGTGTTTCGGAGCACTGAAACCGTGATCCCAAGAGACACACTCTGACCCTTATCACTCATTTTCATATGCACGAACACTCAAGTCGTGACCCAAGAAGACATTTCCTACAAACACTCATTTCTCTCTCGCATTTGAGCCTACTCCTCTCTCACAAGTATGGAAGTCATGAAGCAAGAAGACACTCTGTAGACCATTTCTTCTATTTTCGCACTAAAGCTCCTCTCATATGTCTCACACTTAAGCCCTTCATGCATGCCAGTATTGAAGCTATTATCCAAGAACGCACCTATGCAAAACCGACTATTCTTTCTCATAGTGCAGGCGCCTCTTGCATAAGTACTTTTTCTTATTGTCTAAACCAACTCTACCCTTTTCGTCTAGAACACCCATTTTAGAAAAATCGCAGGTCAAAACCCCTCTCCACAAAAAAAAAAAAAAAAAAAAAAAAAAGAAAAAAAAGAAAAAAAAAAGATAATTATTGTAGCTATTTTTTTGTGAGAAAAAAAACAGAAGAAAAATTAATAATAATTTTTTAATTTTCAAAATTAATAAAAAATATTACCTTGTTTAGTATGAAGTTTTCAATAATTAATTTGTAATTTTTAATCAATATTTTTTTAGTGAACATTTTTTAATATTATAATTTTTTTTCTTTGTTTTTTTACTTTTTAAATCCCTTTAATTTAGATTAGGGAAAATTGCAACAGTTGTCCCGATACTTTGGTCCTTGTGTCATATAAATGGTATGTGCCATATCTATATCTATTTATCTATCTATCTATCTATCTATATCTATATCTATCTATCTATATCTATATATTATATAAGGAAAATGGGGGTTTTTAACTTACAAGCCTTGTGGGAGCTCCAATATCCAAATCTTAATTTTCTAAATTTTTGATTTAAAAAAAAAAAAACTCAGCATTTATTAACTTCTCTCAACCCACTTTTTGACTTCTCCTATATCTACTCCTACACCATTTTTAACTTCTCCCATACACTATGGCTAGTGATGAGATTGTTAGATTATTTTTATAAAAATTCTTATTAAATCTATCTATATATGTATATATATTATATAAGTAAAATGGAGTTTCTAACCACAAGTCTTGTGGGTGCTTCAATATCTCAAACTAAAATTTCTAATTTTTTTGATTTTAAATAATTAAATTTCAATTTATTGATCCATTACAAGAAAATGCACTTTTAGCGACCACTTTGTCTCTCTCTCTATCTCTCTTCTCTATTTGTCTCACACTTATCCTTCTCTCTCACCACCCATCTTCTCTACCACATTCACCACTACTGCAAATGCCATTCCACTACCACCACTACTACCACTGTTGCCACTCCACCTTTACAACTAACATTATTACCACCATTGCCACCACTCCACTACCACCACCACCACTACTGCCACTACTACTACCATTACCTCTCCTCCACCACCGCCACTCCATCTCCTCTACCACTACCACAATTTCACTACTAATCTCCTTCGTCATCGCCACTGCCACCACCATCACCTCTTATCCACCACCTTCACCTCTACTGTCGCTCCCTCTCCTCTACCACAAAAAATTAGTTCCTGATTTTTAGTAACCAAAAAAAATGGGCCACAGAAAAATATTTTTCATTGACCACAAAAAATTAACTTTATTTTAACATAAAATATTTTTCATTAAAATATTACCCCTACTTCTACCAAATTTAAAAAAAAAAAATTCATTAAAATAAAAATGAAACAAATAAATTTTCAACCTTAGTAACTAAAAAAAAAAATGAAAAATCCAAAATAAAAAAATGGCATTAACCAAAAAAAAAAAAAAAATTATTTTAACAAGAAAATAAATAAAATCCCATAGTGTGATCAATATAGTATGACCAATATATATTCTCAGAAATAGTTAAAATCCCTAATTTTTCCAAATTTCCTCAAACCCTTTGGCGCATATGATTTCTTTTTCCCTCTTCTCTCATTTTCACGTTCAAATCTCTCTCTCTCTCTCTCTCTCTCTCTCTCTCTCTCTCTCTCTCTCTCTCTCCATATCCACATCTCCATCTCCATCTCATTAAAACTACATAGTTTTATTTATAAAACCTCTCTGGCAACAAACCCTTTGGTTGCCAAAATGTGATATTTTCCTTGCACTATTACAAAAACAGATAAAGATCACATTTTTTTTTGTGTGATCTATGTTATTTAATCACTTTTTTAATTTTTTTCAAAGTGTGATCTTTGAGAGTGATTAAAAAGGGTCATTTTTAATCACATGTTTTATGTGTGATTAATAACGTTTTTAATCACACCTTTTAAGTATGATTAATAACATTTAGATCACATTTTTTAAGCGTGATTAATAACTTTTTTAATCACACATTTTAAGTGTGATTAATAACATTTAGATCACATCTTTTAAGTGTGATTAAAAACTAATAAAACCTGTGATAATAAACATTTAGATCACATCTTTTAAATGTGATTAATAACATTTAGATCACATCTTTTAAGTGTGATTAATTACTAATAAAGCCTGTGATAATAAATATTTAGATCACAGATTTTAAGTTTGATTAATACCTAATAAAACCTGTAATTAATAATGAGATAAGATCACACGTTATATACATTTCTTATCACAGTTAATGCGTGCGATAAAAAAAGAGTTCGACATATTTGAAGAATAATCAATATCATTTTTGTACGCGCATTTCAAGAATGTAATATACACTATATACTATACTTTGAATCACAACCATATTGAATAGAATAACATCATATATTTCATAAATAAAAGTTAAATATGTTCAAAAGTATATACAAAGGAATTAAATAAAAATTTATAAACTTTCCTTACATATATTAAAAAATGAAAAAACTTGAAAAATTTCTTGAATTCTTTGACCATATTTTACATCTCTCCAAGAAATTTCTAACTTGAAAAATGAAAACATAAATTAATTCAGAAACCACTAAAAGCATATAAATAAACTAACTATGAAGTGAGCGAAAAAAATCTAATATCTATACACCAAACAACTTACATATTAACTTTCATCCTCAACTTCTATCATATCAAACTGATAACAACCTTAAACATACAAACCAAAAAAGTATCCAAATCATAAGATTCACTAATCTCTAAAATACGACTTTAAACATCCAAAAAGTATAACTACAAATCGTAAATCAATTGGTCTAATATTTAGTCCAAAAGAATGAATTGACTAGGCCATGCAACTGTATTTCCTATTGCATCTTGAAGATCATATATTTCTTGAAGATCATGAATTGACTAGGCTATATAACTGTATGATTTAAACTTCAGTGTTTCTAATCCTATCATATTAACACATGTATTATTACAATAAACCATATTATGCAAAATATGACATGAATGAGGAGTTGGTAACCTATGTTTGTACGCCAGCAAAAAGACAAGAAAGTGATACATCATCAGCCTATTCAAATCCCTATCATCCATGAATAGCACTCACAGGCCACAACTCTATTTATATTGACTTAATCTCAAGCACATAAAATGTGCAATATATCAGTACTTCAAGCATGTGTCAGATAGTTCTGTAACTATGAAATGAACTTGCAATACTTGTACAAGTTAGTTTAAAACCTCATTAACTAGCACCACTACTCCACTCATATTGACTTATTCCTAAGCACATAAAAATGTGTAATATATCAATCAATACTTTGAGTATGCTATCATAGGCTACTACACAAATTAAGGGAAAAACATATAATGTGTTTGAGATTTTCCATAAATCTGAGTGTATCTAATCCTAGGCTACTGCACAAATTAAGGGAAAAAAGGAATTCCAGAAGTAATGTTTCAGAGACTAAAATAGAAAAAGGTTACACAAAAAATACGCCAGGAGTCTACAACATTAGATGTCACAGACCCAAAACAAAGCTAGCTGGGCATTAAGAGAGCTAAAACACAACCAAAATGACCAAGAGATGTTGACAGAGACCACATGCAGACATGCAGAGCACAAAATGCTAGAAAAGGCATAGCAAAACTCACACACACACACACACACACACCCAAAAAGAAAAACAAATAAATAAAGAACACAGCAAGACTACTACTTTTAGACAGAAATGGCAGAAGAATTTCCAAAAACAAACCCAAGTGAACACATCAATTTTGAATTCCCTTCTAAGCTGTCTTTCCTCTATTAATTTTCTTTTAGTTTACTGGATGCTTCTTGATGAAATAATCTACATTGATAGTGCTTTTTACAAATAATCTTTATAAGCCAAACAATAGAAATGAAAAGGATAATAGAATCCAACAAGTGTTGAATATCCAAAGAAGTTGTATATGTGACAAAACAAACATGCCTACTAGTAGGGCAAAGGAAAACCTGGATGTTATTTGATACAATATTTCTAACAAGTCTAGTTTCTGCTCAAAACTCTGTTGCATTGTGGCAAATCCAATAAGAAGAGGTTCAAGAAGCCCAACAAGACAGCTCTTTATCTAAACCCTTATTTTTTTTGTTTCAGATTTATCTCTGTTGGGTTTGCAAGCAACAATCGATCATTCAATGCACCAACTAGCACTGTACAGAAGTTCATCTTGATGGCTCAGAAAAGTAGTGGTATAGTACAGAGTTGCAATTGTTGATATGCAGATCAAACAAGAGTAGAGAAAATAACATGAGCAGCTCCAGCAACAGGTTCAACAGCAGCTCCAGCTTCAGTTTCAGAATCAGTTGCATCAGGTGCAACTGCTACAGCCCCAGCTGTACATTCTCAATCAGTTACATCCAGAGCACTATCTAGTCAGTTAGGAATTGGTTAAATGGTTAGGAATTGGTTAGGTAGTTACAATGATTAGTTACAAGCTTACTTCAGTATTGTATATATAAATACAATTGTGTAATTCATAACTCAGGTAATAAGAAAGAATATCTGTTTCTTCATAGTAAACTTGCTATATTCATCAACAAAGATTACATAGTATTTGTACCCAGAAACAGATGGTAAAAATGGTCCCCAAACATCACTGTGAACTAGTGAAAAAGGTTTATTTATAGTGGAGTTAGACAGATGAAAAGGTAATCTGTGACTCTTGGCCACAGAGCAGTGAACACAAGGGGAATCATTATTCTTGGCTTTATTACAAGCAATAGAAAGAGAAGACTTCAGTTTATTAAAATTGAGAGGGGATGGATGACCCAACCTCTGGTGCCAAACAGTTTCAGGCACAGTAGTAGCAGTGGAATTAAAGAAAGCATTATGAGAAATATAAGAAGGAGAAACAGCTGCAGCAGATGAAGAAGAAGCAGGCATGGATGGTGCATGGAAATGATATAAGCCATGAGAATTAAGGCCCTTGTGCAAGATGCTCTTCGTGTGCTTGTCCTGAATAACGAAGGAAGAATCATCAAATGTAATTGTACAATGATTATCTTTAGCAAGTTTTTGCATAGACACAAGATTAGAAGCAATAGGAGTGTGCAAAACTTTATTGAGTTTGAAAGTATGATGTGGAGTGGGCAAAAGACCCTTGCCAGTGTGAAGAATAGGGATAGAAGTACCATTACCAACAGTGATATGATCAGAACCTTGGTAAGGTTGATGAAGACTCAGAGTGGACAGATCATTAGTCATATGATCAGAAGCTGCTGAATCAAGATACCATGGGGAAGAGTCATATTGAGATGGAGCAGAGGCCACATAAGCATGAGAGTTAGACAGGCCAGTTGATGATTGTACAGATTGATAAGATTGATAAGACGGAGAGGCAGTTTGCTGAGTCTGTGGCTGAGGAGAAAGATAAGTAGCATCTAATCTATGCCAACAATCCAAGGCTGAGTGATTAGTCTTACCACAAATCTGACAAATCAAGTGGCTGTTGTGTTGTCTTCCTGAAAATTGTCGACCTTTCCCTCTAGAAGAGTTTCGACCTCTGTAGCCAGATCTAAAACTACCTCTATTACCTCTGAACGAAGACTGACCTCGGCCAAAAGAGCCATGAGTAGTAGCATAGGCAATGGGGGATTCATGTGCCTGAAACTTCTTTGTTTTGGAATCAATATGCAAAGACTCTGAACAGAGAAGAGAGGAAAATTCCTCCATAGAAATAGCTTCAGGTCTTGCTCGGATTGTAGTCTTCAAGGCATCAAATTCATCTGGTAAACCGTTCAAGGTGAGAAGAACAAGATCTTCTTCTTCTATAGGAGAAGAAGCAAGTGCTAGTTGATCTGCCAGATTTTTAATCTGGGACAAGTATTCCTCAATTGTCTGAGAGCCTTTAGTCATAGTATTCAAACGATTCTTCATTTGATGAATATGACTACGAGACACAGTAGTAAATCTTTTACAAAGAACATTCCAGACTTCAGCACTGTGTTGTAGATGCAAAACAGAAGAAAAAATGACAGGTGTTAGGGTAGCTGTAATACAACTCAGGAGATGTGCATCAATCTGTTTCCACTGTGCATATTCTGGATTGATTTCTTCAGCTCCATCAACTTTTCTGATTGTTAATGGTGGAGGAGGAGAAGAACCATCAACAAACCCTAGCAGATTTGTAGCACGGAGAATATTGAGAACTTGACTTCTCCAAATGATATAATTTGATGGATCTAGCTTGACAGTTATAAAAGAATTGAGATTTGAGATGAGAAGACTGAGATTAGGAGGAAGATTGCTTGAGGTAGTCATTGAAGATGTAGAAGAATTCATTGAAGATTTGTGAAGCTGCTTGAAGATTTTGAAGAACTACAGAGAAATCAATATCAGAAATTCAGAGTGCTCGTGAGAGCTATAGGGGCTCTAATACCATGAAGAAACATATATTCACTCTTATTACCTGAGTTATGAATTACACAATTGTATTTATATATACAATACTGAAGTAAGCTTGTAACTAATCATTGTAACTACCTAACCAATTCCTAACCATTTAACCAATTCCTAACTGACTAGATAGTGCTCTGGATGTAACTGATTGAGAATGTACAGCTGGGGCTGTAGCAGTTGCACCTGATGCAACTGATTCTGAAACTGAAGCTAGAGCTGCTGGAGCTGCTGTTGAACCTGTTGCTGGAGCTGCTGTTGTGGTTAGCTTATCAATGTTGAGGAACCTCAAATATGAAAGTAAACATTTTAACTAACTGAAACAAGGTATGATACCTGCATTGGGCAAACTAATGGAAAGAATTGTCCTCACTTTTCCATCCCACCCAAGCACGCTGATTGCAGTGGCAATTGAAAATAGAAGTGCAGGTCCAACCCCGAGAAGGGATCTAAAGTAATCATAAGTTAAGGACCCAAACAATTTTAATAACTATTAATCATGTCATACAACAAAAAGTGTAACTATCAGAAAAGTAGCCAGTATGCAATAAGTTTTCCATCTAAGGATATTAAAGGAAGTTCTTTATCAAATTTTGTAGAACTGCTAGCCAATATATCTAGATCTGCTGAAACAATTAGAACCCTTTTGAGTTGTTAATACTCCTGTGACATAGCCTTGTAGAATTTCTTGCCAGTGAACCTGGAAAAGAGAGTTAGAAGAAACAAGAAACAGTTTTCTAATTATTTGTACATTCAATTCCAAGGGAAAAATTAATATATATATATATATATATAGAGAGAGAGAGAGAGAGAGAGAACAGCTGATCAGAGTAGATCCACATGGATGGTCAATTAGTTGAAAGCTCACTTTCTGGTCAGTGGTAACTAATTCATGGTATTTGGAAAGCTATATGACCAGCCATAGGAGCTATTTTATATTAATAGGAAAAAAATTATAAGAACAAATTCTGAGTACCCCATGCTAAAGTTACTATATTCTGCAGCACAATGGTGCAGGTAGCATTGTTAAAGTTTGATATTGGTACAAGAATTAGACTTGGAATATCAAAGCCCAAAAGGCCAACTCTGATCTGAGCTACATGGGACATATTTGATCTTCATTTTCCATTAGAGGGGAACATTATACTCAGCAAATCCACTCTATACAAAATTTCTTTAAAGCTAGAACAAGTAAAGGAGAAGGAAGAGGAATGGGAGCATCCTTTAAAGAACTTATGATTTAAGCAAAGAGCATAAATTATCTGACAGAAGACAGTGTCTACTAAAAGCAAGGTTCAGAAAAGCGGTTGTGGTCGCCGTAACGGTGGCGGTGGCGCGGTTGCAGTTGCGGGGTGTAAAGGCCGTAGTGTAGTGGTTGGGGTAACTGAAACCGTGAATTTTTTTTATTTTTCGCACAATTTGAAAAAAACTTACCGATATGCATATTTTTTTTCCATGATCATATTTATTGGGTTAAAAATAAATATTGATCAATTTTTAAGTATGATCTAATATATTTCATATTTTTAAATCACTATAAACTGAGTTTTTTACATTTTATTTTAATAATTAATGACTTTATATTATACAAAAAATCAATCACTAACTATTATATATATAAGATAAACAATGATAAAAATAAGAGAATAAATAAGAGCCTAAATATATATATATATATATACATATTTTAACTAAGCTAAATAGATAATGACCACACTTATTATTATTATTATTATTATTATTATTATTATTATTATTATTATTATTATTATTATTATTTTCAAACAATATATAAATAGACACAAACAAAATGGTTGAGTGATAGCAGCTGAATAGAATAGCATAAGTCTTACAGCTTCAACAAATCAATAACATGTTCTTCATCTTTCCTTTTCTCTCTCTCTATCTCTTGCTCCTCCATTTTCTCTCTCTGTCTTCCCTCTTCCCTCTATCCCTCTTTCCCTATTTTCAACTTTTTTTTTGTGCTTTTTTGAAAGAAACAGTTTGGAACCGTTACGTAACGGTGCATAACAGGTTGTTACGGCTGTTATGGCGCCGTTACGACCGCTATGACAGCCGCTACGGCCGACACACCTATGAATCTCAATCACACTGCAAAAGCGGCCGTAAAGGGTGGCGGTAACCGCCAAAACCGTTACCTAACAGTTGCGGCCGCTTTTTAAAACCTTGACTAAAAGAAATCAGATAGGACAAAAATGTAAAAACAGAAGAGAAATTATGAAAGAAAAAGTGATTACATCTAAATAATCTATGCAACTTTTTTCTAATTCTAAGCCCTAGACAATGGACAACCCCACAATTATGGAATCTTTCAAACCTCATCCTATCCAACATGATAAAGATCATAAGCAACTTTACTTTTTCTTTTTTACAAAAACCAATGGAATTCTTGGGAATATATTATTCCACAATAATCATTAAAAAAACTCTTAATGTCAAAGACATCATACTTATGTAGGAAGGTGTATGTGTAAGCATCCATGTTAGAAAACTTTTAAGATGTTTCTAGGCCATAGCTGAACCTATTTCCGCAAGAATGCAAACAATGATTTGGAAGTTCGCATGTGTGACCCATCTTCAGCCTCACTGTGAAAGACAAGCAAATAATCTTTATAAGCAAACAATGATTTGGAAGTTCGATTTTTTGAAGAAACACTCACTGTCTTCAATATCACCTGAGAAATATCTCTCAAATCAATATCACCTGAGAAGTAAGACTTTTTTTGTGGGTTTGATGATTATGACAATTGATCCAATTACATGAAAATGCCCTGCATCACTATACCACCAACTTGGAATTTTCTATTTCTTTCAAGTTTGAATGGAAAATCCATAACAGCAAAATAGGAAACACCAATTTATAAAATACTTATACAAATCTCAATCACATCCAATCTTTATGGTTTTAAAATTTTACTAAATTTGAACAAAATATAATTCTTAAAATTTAATGATTTGATTCATTCTTAATTTCATAAAAAAAATTATTTTTTAATTTCAAGAAAAGATATATTTTTTTAATTTATTTTTTTAACTACAAATTTGAATTCAGAGAAAAAAGTTCTGAAGGATTGCTCTTACAAATCAACATCAAAGTAAGGTCATATGCAAATTCATTGGTGGTTCAATCAAAGATGATGTAAACTAGCTTATAATGATAAAACATAGATCAAATCCCCAGTCACCAATTCTCTCGTCTTATCATGTTTAGAGAAACTCATGATGTAGTTAAAATAATTTGAGACATCAGGATAATGGTTAATTGGGGTATAATCCGATAGAGCATTATGTGTGAACATAGCAAACCCACTTTGCAATATGCCGCTGTAATTTGCTAAAAATATATGAATAATACAAAAAGAATAAATAATAAAGTAATATGTCAAGTGGCGTTTGGCAAATGCTTTTTCAATGGCCAAACAGGGGCAGCTTAAAGAGATCCATGTATGTGTGTTATCATTGCAACCACGATTCTCACAATAACGCAGAGACGGTTGGTAGTTGATTAAGAGGGAGTTAAAGCTTCAAGTCAATTATTGGAATCTCTATATACAAGTCTTAAAGTCAAGCAGCTTGCTAAGAGCATCTATGGTCTCTTCTATTTAAAAAAAGAAAAAATCAAAGTTGAACAAGTAACAACTGTAGGACAGATATGTCTATGTAAATATATAGAAAAGATGAGCTGCTAAGATTGCCGGTGGAGGTGAAGTTTGATGATGATCTAGCAGCAACTGCTGCTGAAGCTGCTGATAGAAGGCCAGTCTACTGCAGAGATAGGTTTTATCGTGCATTAGCAGGAGGCCAATTCTGAATATGAAGAGTTATGAAACACTTTTCCTAGTTTGAAGAATTATATACGAATAAATTGATCGTTTCTTATCTTTTTTTCTTTTTTCTTTTTTTAGCTTCACCTTTTGTGTTGCAAGAGTAGACTATGTTGCCTAAGAGAATTTGCATCAATTTAGAATAGGTTAGATGTGAAAATTAGCATCTTTAACAACCAGAAGCATTCTGATTAGGTTAGTGTGTGCTTGCTAGCTACTCCCTATTGTGATTTGATGTAATTGAGGGATTTGATGCTTCCCTAACCAAAAACCTGAGTGATCTAATGTAATTGATGAGTATAATTGTTAGATACTTCGTGATTTAAGATTATTTTATTTATTGATTTCTATTTTTTACACGTTAAAGGCTTAAATTATCCAGAAAGATACATTCCTACTTTAGGGAATGGATAAAGAATCTCTGTTAGATTCCAATCTAATGGGATCTTCTAACCTAAGAATGAATTTATTCCTGTAAAATCTAGAGAGAGAAAGAAGAAGAAGAAGAAGAAGAAGAAGAAGAAGAAGATGAAAAATGATTGAATAGCTGAGAATATTTACATTCATCTAAAGAACTGTAAAATACATACAAAACATAGTTAGGGTGTTTAATTACCTGTAGCTCTCTAGGGTTTGGTCGTCCTTCAAGAATTTCCATCGCCGGCACTGAGGTGGTGGTTCTGTGGCAGAAGGAGGTGCTGCGCAACGGGCAACAGCGGCGGATCAGTGATGGCAGATCCAACACTGATGGTGATTGTTGTTGTTGGAGATGGGAGTTTCGACGATAGGGTTTCTACAGGGGAGAGAAAGATAATGGCCTTGTTTGGTTTGTGGTTCTCAAAAATTTTTAGAAAGTAATTAAACCAAATAAATTTTTTCAAATTTTTTTTTTCAAAACTTGTTTGGTTTACAAGTTTTCTAAACAAATCTCTCTCTTATACACATCAAATCAATCACTTTTTTCAAAATTCTCTCTCAAAATAATTTTTCAAAACATCTTTTGAAAAAAACCAAACCAAATAACTTTTCGTATTTTTTATCTCTAAAACTCATCTTCCAAACTCAAACCAAACATATCAAATAAAACCCTAGCTATTGCTAAGTGAGTAGTGAGAGGGTGAGGGGTGTAGACGGGTAGACGGGGAGATAGAGGGTTTGATTTGTTCAACTGTGGATGCCACTATATATATACATAAATATTAAATATAATCACACTTAATTAAATATATATATATATATATATATAATTACATTTAATTAAAAAGTGTGATTAAAAAATATATATATAATTACACTTAATTAAAAAGTAATAGAAAAAATAAATATTATCACACTCAATTAAATTAAGTGTAATTAAAATATCAATCTAATTTTTTTATCACACTTCTAATAAAAGTGAGATATTTTCAATTATCAAAGTGTGATCTTTAACTGTTTTTTAGTAATAATATAATTACTTTTTAATTAGAAGGTGTGATTAAAAAATATATAAATAATCACACTTTAATTAGAATATGTGATTAAAAAAAATATATATATATATATATATATAATCACACTTATTTAAAAAGTGTGATTAAAAAGTAATAGTGTATATATAATCACACTTTAATTAGAAGATGTGATTAAAAAATATATAAATAATCACACTTTAATTAGAATGTGATTAAAAAATTTATATATAATCACACTTTTAAAAAGTATGATTAAAAAGTAGTAGTGTATATATAATCACACTTTAATTTGAAAGTGTGATTAAAAAATATATATATAATCACACTTAATTGAAAAGTGGCTTAAAAAATAAATATTATCACACTCAATTAAATTAAGTGTGATTAAAATATCAATCTAATTTTTTTTATCACACTTCCAATAAAAGTGAGATCTTTTTTTTTGGTCAAAGTATGATCTTTAACTATTTTTGTAGTAGTGTTGGTTTCCTCTCTACCCAACACACGACTGATTATCTCTCTCCCTCTCTCCCATATTGAGTCGCTCACTCTCTCACATCGCACACGATGCTCTTACTTCTTCACTGTTTGCCTTCATCTATTGCCATTTCCATTGTTTTGCTTTGTCCCTCTACAACAACAAACCCAGGTTAGTTTCCCTCTCTCTCTCTCTCTCTCTCTCTCTCAATTGATGAGCCCTAAGTTGTTGGGGGATATTGATGATCAAATACCGCACAAAAATCACCCATAATAGCCACAAATGGTGCAAGTTTGAACACCGTAATCTAAATTTCTTATGATTTTAATTTCTATCCATTAATCTGCTCATAGTTTTATGAATTGGGTTGATCTTGCTTTTATGTATTGTTCTGTACAAGTTTGATGCTTGGTTTGCACTTTTACTGTAATCTTTGATACCCTTTGACTAGAATTTTATTTTAAGAGTTCTGTTTTTTATTATTTTATTTATTAATCTGACCCAATTGTGATTTTTTCTTTTCTTTTCTTCATTGTTATCATGATTTTTATTAGTTTGTTAAATGGTTTTTTAACGAACTCTAGTATGCCACCAAGATGTTTGTTGAAAGACCTCAAAGAAACTGAGTGGTAAAGATTTTCGGAATAAATTTGAGTATATTTTAAGAAAAAAAAAAGTGATAAAATTAGAGTTTATGGTTTAAGAATTGAAGATCAAATTTATAGCGACCCCGGTCTTTTCCCATTCGATGTTTGTATCCGGACTTAGGTTCCGTAGATTCTATCTTTGTGTAATGGTTGTTGTCGTCCTATATTTTCTTATTTGGAGTTATAGGATGTGTTGGGCGGGTTTGGAACAGGTTGGTTGAGCTTAGGAACCAAAACTAGTTGCCCAGATTTTGGCTTGTCCGCTCGAGCGGGGAGTTTGACGCTCGAGCGGAGACTTGTTGTTGCTTGTCCGCTCGAGCGGGGGGGTTTTGGCGCTCGAGCGGGAAAAACACCCATCCAGTATTTCTTGTGCAGGGTTGGACGCTCGAGCGGGAGTTGGTCCGCTCGAGCAGGAGTGTGTGAGTGATGCTCGAGCGGGGATTTGGACGCTCGAGCGGGGACCTGGTTTGTCGAGATGCTGGGAGTGTGCATCCGCCGCTCGAGCGTGGGATTGTCCGCTCGAGCGGGAGTCTGTGAGTGTCCGCTCGAGCGGGAGTTTGTCCGCTCGAGCGGGTCGGCTGAGTATAAAATCGTGTTTAAGCGTTTTAAAACAGTTTTTTCAGCCCCTTTCAGTTTATAAAACCCTAGATTACGAGTTCTCTCTCTCCCAACTCATCTTCTCTCTTAGGATTGATCTATTTAGAGTGTGTATCTACCCTAGTTCCTTCATTAAAAAGGTAGAGGAGAGTGAGGGCTACATTTTAATCTGAGAAATTGTTGGTTTGGAGCACTTTGGAGTTTTGGGCATCATCTTCATCTTCTCTTTTTTTGAGTTATTTCTTCGAGGTAGGGATTTCCTACTCCATTTATACGCTTTAATCCTAAGTGGTGGTATTTTGGTATGTGGGGGTAGTTTGGTAATCTTGGGAGAAACCTTAGGGTTTTGTCATAGATTAATTTATATAATTAATTTAAGGGAAGATTGTGATATTGGGTTAAATTCATGAGATTGGGGAATTTAGTGGTTTAATGATGTATTTGGTAGTTTAAATACTACCTTTGAGAATATTGAAATTACATTTATTGTTATAGTTATTTCTTGCTTAGAAATAATTGTTTTGGGCTATCGGTGGAGGATAGCCATTGATTGTTGTAGACCTTGCATGCGGCTTAGGTATAACTGAAATTGAGTCAATTGTTTGACTGTTGAGTTAATACAGAACATTCGTGTATTAATTATGTGTTGTATATGGCAAGTATTGATTATGTTGCATATGCATTTGTTTTTGGAGGAGATAGGGGATGAACTCCACGGTTTAGGGGAAGATAGGGGATGGACCTCTAAACCGGACTTGTTGGGAGGAGATAGGGGATGGACTCCATTAGCATCACTTTTATGTGTGCTTATTGATAATAGAAATATTTCTATTTATTGTTGATATGATACATCACCAAAATGTGTATCAGTTGGGAAGTATGGAAGTGAATTTGATTGTGATTGATATAATACCAACATGTGTATTCGTTATGTTAGGTTTAACTTGAATTGTTATTCCTGTTGAATTGGAAGTATTGTTAATAAAAGATGAAACCCCAGTTGAGTTATTTGGCCAGGTTCTGAGCCATAAATGGAAGGTGAATTATGCCATAGACATTGTGTCATAGGCAATGTAGACATTCGTGTCATGAATTTGTAAATTGATCATCCGGTGTTAACCATGTATCAGATGCTACTGCTTTAGTTAATTCATATGCTTGGTTTAGTATTTCTCTACTGGGCTGTGGCTCACCCTATATGGGAACTTCATTTTCAGGTTCAGGTGGTTCATTACCTCCAAGGACTTAGCTTGTGAGGATTTGGACTCGAAGACTTGTTTTTATTTATTTGTTTTTATTTGATACATGTAAACACTCAAGCCTAGGGCTTTATTTGTATTTGTGGGGAAATGGATTGGAAATACTCTTCCGATCCTGGGAGACGCTGATGATCCTCTGCTAGTCACCTGCAAAGACACGAATACTCCGGTCGGGGGTGCCGGAATTAGCACTCCGACGGACAAGTCAGTTTTCCTCAAGAAAGCTTGTTTATTAAGTTTTTAGAAGTGATTTTTCTTACCTTTTCTAGTTCATTCCCTCTATATTTATACTTGTTCTTTTTATGATCCTCGGGACCAGAGCCTACTTTTTCAATCATTATTATTTTCCATTATTCGGCTCTAGGGATCCTTCCCTATTCGGCCTCCATGTCTATGCGGGATGTACGCCGGCTAGAGTATAGCTCTTAAGATATACCTCCCCCATCCTTGCCATTTATTCGGCCACCACAATTGCCCCCCGAACTCCCTGTTGACGGCAGTAAATCGGCGTGTTTGGTTCGGAATTTGAGGAGTTTAGTGTCAGGCGGCTTCGCGCGCCCCGATATGTCAGAAAGCACGCGCCTTTTGCTCATCATTGCGCTTTCCCGCTCTATTCATGTATACCTCAGCATTTATTGCGATTTGAAACTTTGGCCCTTTCGGATTCATATTTCGTCGATCTTTTTGAGACTTTTGGATTGCCAGTGCATATCCCTCCGTGACTCGCGTCTTCTGCAGCTTCTCCCGCCTTCCTTTGTCTCATCGTTCTTCGTAAGTTTTCTTATTCCTTCTTTGTAATCCTATTTTTCTATTTGCTATTTTAGCTTCGGCGAATACTTAGCTCCTTGCTAGGATGGCCAAACATTTGAAAGACCTCCTTTCTGAGGGTCGCGTCTCCGGCTTCCGGCAACATTTTTCCATTCCTGACGATGTCCATTTATCCCTTGTAACGGATAGTGCTCTTGACATGGAGAGGGAAGATCAGAACACGATCGTATTCCCTCTTTTATCCATTGCGGAGGGCGGTGTCCGTTTTCCCCTACACCCGCTCCTTAGGGCCGTTCTTCGATATTGGGGTTTGATTCCCTCTCAACCCAACGTAAATTTCTTTCGAATCATTATGGGGATCTTAGAGTTGAACCGACGCCTTAGGATTAACCTTGGGATTCCGGCCATTCGGCATTGTTACGCCCTAGCCAAATCCTCCGGTCGGCTGGGGCGATACTTTCTCAGGGCCAAAGATACCGACCATCACTTGGTGACTATGCTTGCCAGTTCTGGCAAACGGGTTGACGACGTGATGGTCAACGTTCGAGGTAATTGGGAGTTCGCTGAAGGAGAGGATCGCCTGGACCCTATTCCCAGACATAAGGGCGATCCAGGTTGCCACGCAATGTCCTGTTTGTTGGTCTGCCTCTTATTCGGCTCTTTTCTTCTAAATCGCTTTTCGTTTTCCGCAGGTAATAGGTTGAAGAAGATTCTGACTTCGGTTGACGACGCGGTTCTTGGGGAAGTCAAGACTGCACTCAGGTATTTCGGCCGTCCAAACGTACAACGGCAGGGGAGAGCCGCCCATATTCTCCTTCGGTACGAACCCACTTATACTACTTTCTCGGCCGCAGATAACATTCCGATTCCAGTCGGCGATCAACAGCTCTCGGCGCTTATCTTCCCCAGCTTCAAAAACCTTAGGCAGATCGGTCTCGTAGCTCCTGATTCGGGAGAAGACGCCGAGCCCAGCGTTGAAGTGGTCGCCGATCCGGAGGGGGGGTCTACTGAGAGAATAGTAGAAGGCGACGAGGTTATACGCTCGGCATTTGAGGCCACCGAGCCATCCGCCTCGGGACGAACAGATTTCTCTTCCGGGGATATTTTTGCAAATTTGGGGGATCTACCCGGCGATTTCTTTGAGGGTATGGCGAAGGAAAGCCTGACGCAGATGGCCCGCAAAAGAAATGCGGAGCGCATGGCCGCCCGAAAGAAGGCTGAATGTGCCGTATTAGATCCCAGCTCGATCAAGCCGTCCGTACCCGATTCGGAGGAGATAGTGGTTGTTGCGTCCGATACGGAAAAAGAGGGTGGAGGACAAATTGATGAGAAACGGCCGATTCCGGAGCAAGGCCAAAAACGCGGTGCCGAAGGGGAAGCGAGTTCAGAAGCTGGCTCTGCTAGCAAACGGCCTCGGCTTGAAGAAACGGACGCGATCGCTCCGTTCGTTATTCAGCCAAAAATCAGGGATATGCCGATTTTATCCGACGCTTCAGCCGCCGAGGATCCGGCCGTGGCTCTGAGCTTGGCGGCTTCGATTTCTCTGCCGGCTGACAACAAAGCCTTCGGTGCCGTGCCTGACATTATGGCCGTTGCCCTAACTGCTCAATCGGCACTCCTGGTAGGTCATCTTTATTTCGCCTTCTTTGTTGAACGCGTCTAATCATACCGAATTGTTTTGCAGACGGTCGGAAGGATCACCGACTTGGGTCGCCGTCTGCGTGATGCTCTCGGGAGAATTGACCATTTGCAAACAGAGGTGCAGGGTCAGAAAAGCAGGGCCGAGTTCGAAATTATGAGAGCTGAAATGGAGAGCGCGAGGGCCGAAGCGGAGAAAGAGAGGGCTCGTGTGGCCGAACAGCTTCGTATTGATGCTGAGGGTAGAGCGAATGTGAGCGCGGAGTCGCTCAAACTTTCCAAGGAGGCACTTGCTGAGGCGGAAGCTCAGTTAGAGGAGCTTAAGGCGGCCCGCGAAAAAGCTGAATCGGAGGCCTTCGAAGCAGGGAGGGGCGCCGCTCTATCAGAATATGTTGAAGAAGTGTCTAAGTTTGAGAATCGCGGGTTCAAACATGGCTGGCTCAGGGCCCTTGCCGCCGCTGAGGTTACATTGGACTTGCCGATACCTTATGAACAGGTGGATGTTGAGCCACTTGAATCTGATACCGACGAGTGATCTGGGGGCCGTTTACTGGGCAGCCGTCTTTTTGTTTTTGTTTTTCCTTCTTTTGGATAATGCTTTGTTGATCCAGGGTAGTTTTCATGTATAAATTGGTTAACATCTGCGCGCAATTTATTGATGAAAATTTTCCTTGTAATTTTTTGCTTTACCGCCGCACGCTTTGTATAAAGGAGTTCTGTGGTTTAACTTTAATGAATGAGTGCTGTGTTCATCAATGCATTTGGTAAAATGGGATTGCATATATTGTGGGGAAACCCTGAATTTGGTCCGAGTGATTTTATTTGGAACTATTGTTTATAGAATATTGTTTATCTTTAGTTTTCTGCAGATTCAATGCATATCCCATCAAAATCACCATTTGCAATTTTACTGCCCACTGATCTTCGGCCCTTATATTGACGAATCGGCCCTTGCCCCAGGGGGTTTATGATAAGGACTTCTGGATCGATTCGTGAGCCGGCTGGGGTAGTTTGCCGAACATATGGATGAATCTGCCCTTGCCCCAGGGGGTTACTATTCTAAACAAGCCGTATATTGAATATTGTTTATCCAAACTTTAGTTTTCTGCAGATTCAATACATATTCCATCAAAATCACCATTTGCAATTTCACTGCCTACGGATCTTCGGCCCTTAACTTAGTCGGCGTCAGTCGATTGGGTGTCGCGATTAATGAACTTGCCTCGATCGTGCTGCCTCTGCGAGCGTTAAATGATTAAAGGGATAGCTTTTAAGAGTCTGGTATCTTATCTGATTCAGACTCCTGAGAGAATATCAATTGTACGAATGTCCAACAAACTCTTCTTTAACAGCAAAGGGGAAGCCAAGACATTGGCTGAGCTTGGTGGTGACATGAGGCAAAGTGAACACCGTGGTGCGCCCTTGCGAGCTGGGAGTAAGAGTGCTATGGGTCGACAGAGGCGTCAGTCTCCTAGACGTCGTAGTAGATCGCCCAGACGGGATAGGCAGTCCCAGGGGAAATCGCCACACGCCCAAGTTGATAGGAGACCAGACGCGAATCCGCGCCCATTAAGTTTCGCAGTATTTGTTAGGAATAAACCTATGACAGAAGCGGACTCGATCGTTCGAGATCCAGACGTGGCGGTCGAATTTGCTCGACAAATATTTCCTCCGGAAGTGCAGCAGTCAATGGTCGGTCGTCAGGACTACGAAGTATTTCGCGAGGGCATTCATGGGGCGGTGAGAGGGCTCTATACGGCTTATGAAGTCGGAATGCGATTGCGCGCCGCCCGTCGAGAAATGGAGAAGAAGGAAGAGCGTATCCGTAGTTTAGAGGCTCGCGTGGAGGCGGCTGAACGTGAGTTAAGAGAGATCAGAGCGGCTCAGCCGCAACCGGCTGGGCAGGTGAATCCGAATCCAATCGTGGAAGAGAGGGTTACCAGTCGGCTTATAAGTGCTGCCATTGCCGATCGAGAAACGGCCAGCATGTTCGCATTGGAGTCCGCCAAGGGGAGGTCTTATGAAAAAGGTTTTCATGAGGGGCGCTTGGTTGGAATCCAAAAGACTAAGGAGACGCTTGCCGAAGAGGTTTGCCGATGTGAAAATCGTGGGTTCAGGCACGGTTGGATCAAGGCATCTCAAGTCGCCGAATCTCTTCGCTTGTCAGGCATTGATGCGGCGTCACCTCTCTATCACAATGAGGATTTTCCGTTTTCTGCTTTCGAGGTTGAAAAGAGTGAGGATGAGGGCGATGCCGTCTGACTTTAATTATTGTAAAGTTCGAACGCTGGTCGCGTTTGCTATTATGTAATTTCTTGGTTGGTTGTATATATATATAAAAAAGAAGAAAACGCTTTGTTGAAAATACCAAATTGTCTCCTGCATTCGGCGTGTTAAATTGATGGACCGGCATGTTAAATTTATGCTTTGATTTGTTGTGCGTGGTCGGAACGCATGTAGTGGCCGTTTACTTTTGAATAAAGCCATTGCGGCGTATGTCGTTGAAATTTTGAAGAAGTCTGGCCGATTGAATTGAGTGGGGTAAATCTTTGGCCTTGCGCAGCCTGTGCGCGTGCGTTTTTGCCAACCGTTGGGTTAACTAGGTCGTGGAGAATGTTGACCGACGCTTGTCTCGTGGGATTTAACATTGATAAAATCGCCTCGGGATTTGGGCCTCGAGATCGCGGCCTTTATTGAGAATAAAAGCGGTAGGAGCGCCTCATGTAATCAAACATCTATCGCGTGGGGTGGTCAAGTGTTGTCACCATCAGGTGGTGATGATAGTCGCAGGGGCTGAGATTCTGGCTGAACCTGGCGCTCACACGGTTTGCGGCGGGGGATTCTCCGATGTAGGAGGTGGACCGCTGAAAGGAGAAACTGGAAACACGTTAGTCTCCAGGTCGTTGAAGCAGATCGCCCCGAAAGGAGACACGACGACCGTTGCCCCTAACCTCTCTTGTCTTGGATCTTGGCCTTGACATTGTCGATGGTGTCAGAGGCCCAGCGACATGCCGATTCGGGCGCGGCTAGATCGATGCGTGATTTGTCTTAGAAGTTAGAGATAGATATTGTAACGTTTGAACGCGGATTGCATCTATGTAACAACTTTTAAATCAAATAAAAAGTATTATTTTATATGATTGAGTCTCACTCTGAAGAAAATCTTTTGTTTAGTTATGCCAGATGGACGTTCCTAATTCCAACTTGTAATGATTAGGCAGGTCATTTCGTATGGTTTAACAGCTTAGATATTTTTGCTTAAATATTTTTTCTTCATTCAGGAATCGGCCCTTGCTTCAGGCGGAACGTGGATTAAACCTTAATGGGTCGTACTCGTGGGCCGAATAAGACATGCCTTGTCTGGCGAACCGTACTTATTTCGGCCCTAAGGTGTCATGCACCAAAGGTGGCTCCGAATCCGGAGACTTATTCGGCCCTAAGGTGTCATGCACCGAAGGGGGCTCCGAATCCGGAGACTTATTTTGGCCAATCGTGATATCCACGAAGGGCGCTCCGAATCCGGAGACTTATTCGGCCCTAAGGTGTCATGCACCAAAGGGGCTCCGAATCCGGAGACTTATTTTGGCCAATCGTGATATCCACGAAGGGCGCTCCGAATCCGGAGACTTAGTCGGCCCTATGGTGTCATGCACCAAAGGGGGCTCCGAATCCGGAGACTTAGTTTGGCCAATCGTGATATCCACGAAGGGCGCTCCGAATCCGGAGACTTATTCGGCCCTAAGGTGTCATGCACCAAAGGGGGCTCCGAATCCGGAGACTTATTCGGCCCTAAGGTGTCATGCACCAAAGGGGGCTCCGAATCCGGAGACTTAATTTGGCCAATCGTGATATCCACGAAGGGCGCTCCGAATCCGGAGACTTATTCGGCCCTAAGGTGTCATGCACCAAAGGGGGCTCCGAATCCGGAGACTTAGTCGGCCCTAAGGTGTCATGCACCAAAGGGGGCTCCAAATCCGGAGACTTATTCGGCCCTAAGGTGTCATGCACCAAAGGGGGCTCCGAATCCGGAGACTTAATTGGGCCCTAAGGTGTCATGCACCAAAGGGGGCTCCGAATCCGGAGACTTATTCGGCCCCAAGGTGTCATGCACCAAAGGGGGCTCCGAATCCGGAGACTTATTCGGCCCTAAGGTGTCATGCACCAAAGGGGGCTCCGAATCCGGAGACTTAAATTGGCCGATCGTGATATCCACGAAGGGCGCTCCGAATCCGGAGACTTAGTCGGCCCTAAGGTGTCATGCACCAAAGGGGGCTCCGAATCCGGAGACTTAATTTGGCCAATCGTGATATCCACGAAGGGCGCTCCGAATCCGGAGACTTATTCGGCCCTAAGGTGTCATGCACCAAAGGGGCTCCGAATCCGGAGACTTAGTCGGCCCTAAGGTGTCATGCACCAAAGGGGGCTCCGAATCCGGAGACTTAATTTGGCCAATCGTGATATCCACGAAGGGCGCTCCGAATCCGGAGACTTATTCGGCCCTAAGGTGTCATGCACCAAAGGGGGCTCCGAATCCGGAGACTTATTCGGCCCTAAGGTGTCATGCACCAAAGGGGGCTCCGAATCCGGAGACTTAATTTGGCCAATCGTGATATCCACGAAGGGCGCTCCGAATCCGGAGACTTAGTCGGCCCTAAGGTGTCATGCACCAAAGGGGGCTCCGAATCCGGAGACTTAATTTGGCCAATCGTGATATCCACGAAGGGCGCTCCGAATCCGGAGACTTATTCGGCCTTAAGGTGTCATGCACCAAAGGGGGCTCCGAATCCGGAGACTTATTCGGCCCTAAGGTGTCATGCACCAAAGGGGGCTCCGAATCCGGAGACTTAATTTGGCCAATCGTGATATCCACGAAGGGCGCTCCGAATCCGGAGACTTAGTCGGCCCTAAGGTGTCATGCACCAAAGGGGGCTCCGAATCCGGAGACTTATTCGGCCCTAAGGTGTCATGCACCAAAGGGGGCTCCGAATCCGGAGACTTAATTTGGCCAATCGTGATATCCACGAAGGGCGCTCCGAATCCGGAGACTTAGTCGGCCCTAAGGTGTCATGCACCAAAGGGGGCTCCGAATCCGGAGACTTATTCGGCCCTAAGGTGTCATGCACCAAAGGGGGCTCCGAATCCGGAGACTTAATTTGGCCAATCGTGATATCCACGAAGGGCGCTCCGAATCTGGAGACTTAGTCGGCCCTAAGGTATCATGCACCAAAGGGGGCTCCGAATCCGGAGACTTATTCGGCCCTAAGGTGTCATGCACCAAAGGGGGCTCCGAATCCGGAGACTTAATTTGGCCAATCGTGATATCCACGAAGGGCGCTCCGAATCCGGAGACTTAGTCGGCCCTAAGGTGTCATGCACCAAAGGGGGCTCCGAATCCGGAGACTTATTCGGCCCTAAGGTGTCATGCACCAAAGGGGCTCCGAATCCGGAGACTTAATTTGGCCGATCGTGATATCCACGAAGGGCGCTCCGAATCCGGAGACTTAGTCGGCCCTAAGGTGTCATGCACCAAAGGGGGCTCCGAATCCGGAGACTTAATTTGGCCAATCGTGATATCCACGAAGGGCGCTCCGAATCCGGAGACTTAGTCGGCCCTAAGGTGTCATGCACCAAAGGGGGCTCCGAATCCGGAGACTTAATTTGGCCAATCGTGATATCCACGAAGGGCGCTCCGAATCCGGAGACTTATTCGGCCCTAAGGTGTCATGCACCAAAGGGGGCTCCGAATCCGGAGACTTATTCGGCCCTAAGGTGTCATGCACCAAAGGGGGCTCCGAATCCGGAGACTTAATTTGGCCAATCGTGATATCCACGAAGGGCGCTCCGAATCCGGAGACTTAGTCGGCCCTAAGGTGTCATGCACCAAAGGGGGCTCCGAATCCGGAGACTTAATTTGGCCAATCGTGATATCCACGAAGGGCGCTCCGAATCCGGAGACTTATTCGGCCCTAAGGTGTCATGCACCAAAGGGGGCTCCGAATCCGGAGACTTAATTTGGCCAATCGTGATATCCACGAAGGGCGCTCCGAATCCGGAGACTTATTCGCCCCTAAGGTGTCATGCACCAAAGGGGGCTCCGAATCCGGAGACTTATTCGGCCCTAAGGTGTCATGCACCAAAGGGGGCTCTGAATCCGGAGACTTATTTTGGCCAATCGTGATATCCACGAAGGGCGCTCCGAATCCGGAGACTTATTCGGCCCTAAGGTGTTATGCACCAAAGGGGGCTCCGAATCCGGAGACTTATTTTGGCCAATCGTGATATCCACGAAGGGCGCTCCGAATCCGGAGACTTGGTCGGCCCTAAGGTGTCATGCACCAAGGGGGGCTCCGAATCCGGAGACTTATTCGGCCCTAAGGTGCCTGAAGATGAGAGAGAAAGTCGATGTTTCATTAAAACGTGGCATCAGTACAAGCATCGGATCCCACAAGTCGGGTCCGTAAATGGATCTCCCTAAGATCTATGTTGGCAGGAATTGCGGTGAGCCACGGATTTCCTCAACGCCGCGATCTGTTGGGAAGCGCATAAGCTGATGGTAGGTGCTTGGGACAGCCTTCATGAGGTGCAACCAGGGACGTCCCATGATGGCATTATATGGTGACGGAAGCTTAACAACTAAGAATTCCACGTCAACCGTTTTTGAGCCCGCTCGAACAGGGAGCACGACCTTCCCCAATGGGTACTCTGGATTCGCGTTGAAGCCGAACAGTGGTTGAGAGGACGGGGATAGGTCCGACTCGTTGAGACCGAGTTCAACAAAAGTTCTGTAGTACAAAATTTCCGAAGTGCTGCCTGGATCTACGAGAATGCGTTCAACGCTGAACTGTCGTACGCGTAATTTGACGACCAAAGGATCGACGTGGCTGGCCTTCGTTCCAACGAGGTCGGAGTCATTGAACTTAATTGTCTGAGTTTCTCTGGGCTTGCCAGTTGACAAGTTATTCTTTTGGAGGATCGGGTGTGATTGGATTGTATGCACGGTCGGGGGTGCCGGCAAACTGTAGATTATGTGGATCACACCAAGCGGGGGTGAATCCTGTCTCAGGGCTAATGCTTTGGTTGGCTTCCCCTTGCCCACGTATTGTTGCAATCGACCATCTTGTACTAGTTCCTCCAGATGATCCTTTAGCGCATAACAACTCTCGGTTTCGTGGCCGTGATCTTTGTGGTATTCGCATCGTCTGTCCCTCCTCCGTGTGTCGGGAGGCCCCACCATCTTCGACGGCCACTTGAAAAATGGAAGGTGCTGGACTTTGGTCATTATTGCTGCGATCGGCTCTGTTAACTCCGTATATTTTTTGTCGGTTCGCCTTGAGCGTCTGCTGTCGACTTGTAGTTGTTCGTTCATTCGGTGGGAGCACTGATCGCTCGATCGGCGGGAGTCCCGCCTCTTATCCCGCTTGGCTCGTTGCCGGGGCTCAGGGCTCGGTGGCGGTACGGAGCTTATTGGTCGAGCGATTTCGGGGAGGGCCGTTTTGCTGGAGGTTTGTCCGGCTTTTATTCTTATGGCATCATCTTCGACCTTACAGTATTCTTCAACCTTCTTCATTAGTGCCCAAACTGTTTTGGGGGGCCTTCTGGTCAGGGAACTGCGCAGAGCACTGTCAGGATGTAAACCCATTTTGAAGGCGGTGATGGCCATGGAGTCGTTGCAAGCGTCGTCAACAAGATTGAAGCACTCCCAATATCGCGCCGAATACGCTCTGAGCGTCTCTCCCGACTGGATCTGCATAGCCCAGAGGGAGTCGGCCTGTTTCGGTTGTACCTCGTTGGTGATAAACCTGGCCCTGAAGGATTTCTGCAGTTGTCGGAAGCTTTTAACCGAAGCTGGCTCCAACTTGTAATACCACCTGACGGCTAGTGGACCTAGGCTGCTAGGGAATATTCGGCACATGAGGGCTTCATTGTCTGCGTGTAGCGTCATGGCCTGTTTGTAATGACGGATATGATCAGTGGGGTCTGATTTTCCGTCGTAAAGAGTGAATGACGGGGCTTTGAATTTCTTGGGCAGGGATGCCCTTGCGATCCGTCGAACGAAAGGATCGTGCTGGTCTTCCTCGTTTGAGCTGATTCTCCTGCGCTTGTTCCTTGTTCGCAGATCTTTTTCAGAGGAGCTGGAGGTTTCGGACCGTCCCCTTGCGTCGAGCTCCGTGGATGATGAGTTGGAGTTGCTACTGGTATCTTTTGGTCGGGCCCGAGGTCTTTGTCCGTCCGCCTTCGGAGGTCGCTCTGGTTCCTCGCGCATGGCCTCTCTCGATTTTGCTACCTCCAGGGCCAAATCCTGACGGAGTCGTTCGTTCTCAGCGATCATGTTCTCGAGCCTCTGTTCGTTCTGCTTTGCTTGTTCTATAATAGCCTGCATTGTTTCTTGCGCTGAGGTCGTTGGCGAATCGAAGTTCAGGGCGCGTCGTGCCGCGATGGTCTCTTTTCCGAGCATGTTAGCTGGGGTGAGGTCGTCTACCTGTGTGGTCGCGTCGGTGGCTATCGGAGGATCTTCGGTCACGTCTTCCATGGATGTATTCGAGTATTCCCACAGACGGCGCCAATTGTGGGGAAATGGATTGGAAATACTCTTCCGATCCTGGGAGACGCTGATGATCCTCTGCTAGTCACCTGCAAAGACACGAATACTCCGGTCGGGGGTGCCGGAATTAGCACTCCGACGGACAAGTCAGTTTTCCTCAAGAAAGCTTGTTTATTAAGTTTTTAGAAGTGATTTTCTTACCTACCTTTTCTAGTTCATTCCCTCTATATTTATACTTGTTCTTTTTATGATCCTCGGGACCAGAGCCTACTTTTTCAATCATTATTATTTTCCATTATTCGGCTCTAGGGATCCTTCCCTATTCGGCCTCCATGTCTATGCGGGATGTACGCCGGCTAGAGTATAGCTCTTAAGATATACCTCCCCCATCCTTGCCATTTATTCGGCCACCACAGTATTGAGTTAGACTCTTATTTCTTTGTGTCCAAGTGTTGGCTTGGCAAGATGTAAGCCCGTAGGGCATTTATTTTGATGTTACATGTAATGCTTTTATTTAGTAATACTCTGATGAATTAATAGAATGATTCGTTTTCTATTATTAATGCATGTTAATCTTATATATGATGGGTTTTATTTTGAGGGCGTTACAACTTGGTATCAGAGCGTACCGGGTTTGAATACTTTGGGTACGTGGGAAGTGATTAGTATCACAATGGGTTTGTCTCGTTTGATAGAGACTTAGTGTAATGATTACATGCTTATATGATAACATGTTTATGTGATTATGTGGGTATGGAATGTAGTTCCTAGGATGTTGATTGGATCCTTGAGTCTCTGAAAGTCTTGTTGGAAAGGCACTTGATCAATGTTGTTTCTAACCGGAACTTTAGTGGCGCCTCGGGACTATCATTATCCAGGAATGAAATTCGTAGGTGCTTATGTGATTATGTGCTTACGTGGTGTGATTTATTGTTGACCAATGTATTAGGACGTGAGTGTTATAATTTTGGCACACTATTTAGAGTGCTAACGTCTTTATTTCCTTTATTAGGATGTCAGGACGAGGACGAGGTCGTGGTAGGCGTGGTAGGCAGGCCAGGCAGGAAGTGCCTATACCGGAGGAAATTCCGGCAGTTCAGGAGGGTGTTGGCCAGGCCAATGTGGCCAAGCCAGTAGGACAGCAGTTTATGGGCACTTTGGCCCAAGGGATAGCATGGGCATTTCAGGCGTCAGTTGACATTCTGAGGGCTGCGAATCCAGCCCAGGCTGTTGTTGCTGCAGATACAGGACCTTCTTTTCTGAAGAGGGAATTCTTCCGGTCTCACCCGGACGAATTTTTAGGTGATCCTAGCGAGCCGCTTAAGGCAGATGAATGGCTCGAACAGACAACGAAAACGTTTGAGATGCTAGGCATCGAAGACGAGGTACTGAAGGTGACCTTGGCATCTTTCCAGCTGAAAGGAGATGCGGGTCAGTGGTGGAAGTTCACCAAAGGTCGTATTGGAGGTACTTGGAAGGCTTTTGTTGATGCTTTTCAGGAGAAGTACCTGTCTCCAGCTGTTCAGGAGAAGTTGAGAGATCAGTTCCGCCATCTTGAGCAGAACAGTTTATCAGTGGCCGAGTTTGAGGCTGCATTCACTAGTTTGTCCAGGTTTGCACCTGAGTTGGTGGCGACTGAGGAACGCCGTTGCATTGAGTTTGAGAAGAAGTTGAGGCGTGGCCTCATGCTGAGAGTTGTCGGATCTATGATTAGGGATTTTGGGCGATTGGTTGATGCAGCAGCCCATACCGAGACTATGATGCAGGAAGAGGGGGAAAGGCAGAAAGGCTCCAAGAGGAGTCAGGATGGCCAGAGTGATGGCAGGAGGCAGAGAGGTTTCACTCCTCAGCAGCCTCAGAGTAGTTTTTCTAGATCCACTTTTCCAGTGCCGAGTGCTAGTTCTGGGAAAGGCAGTCAGGGAGACATTACCTGTTTCAAGTGTGGCCAGCTGGGTCACAAGTCTCCAGTTTGTCCTCAGAGGAGAGGAGTTCAGAGAGCAGCATCTTCTTCGGCTCGATCTCAGAGCCAGAGTCAGGGTAGAGGCCAGCCGCTCTCTTGTTTTCAGTGCGGTCAGCCGGGGCACATGAAGAGGTTTTGCCCACAGTTGGGTGGCACATCTGGTGCATCTGGTTCGAGGCAGACTCAGAGTCAGCTGCCTGCTCAGTCAGTTCAGGCCTCGAGGGCCAATCAGGGGGCTTCATCGTCCCAGTCTGTGCAGCAGTCTTATACTCCGAGGGGTGAGCAGGTTGATCAGAGGTCGTCTGGGCGCGTGTATGCTATTACCGCGCAGGATCCTGTACCGGCTCCATCTGTTGTGAGAGGTACCTTCTTGTTTTGCAATTCAGTTGCTAGTGTTTTGATCGATACGGGTGCATCTCATTCTTTTGTGTCTGCTGCATTTGCATCCATTTTGGAGTTGGAGTTAGCTCAGTTAGCATCTCCTATTTGTGTAGTGTCACCTCTTGGGGGTGAGTTGATTTTGAAACAAGGTGTTAGGGGTTGTGATATAGAGGTCGATGATCATAGAATCCCTTTTTCTTTTGTGGTTATGCCCATGAAGGGCTTTGATGTTATTTTGGGTATGGACTGGTTATCGTCATACCGAGCAGTTATTGATTGCTACCGTCAGAGGGTCACTTGTTGTACCGTGAACGGAGAGTGTTTTCGTTTTCTGGGGGATCGGGTTGGTAGTGTTTTGCCACCGGAGTATGATCCGCGGGGGCGGAGTGAGCTTAGTGGTCTACTTGCTAGTCTTTCGATTAGTGAGGGTGATGAGACCCAGATTGTGTTGCCGAGGGTGGTTTGTGAGTATTCGGACGTTTTTCCCGAGGATCTTGTTAGTTTGCCACCTCAGCGAGAGATTGAGTTCTCTATTGATTTAGTGTCCGGCACGGCGCCGATTTCTATGGCACCTTACCGTTTTGCCCCAGCCGAGTTAGTTGAGTTGAAGGTTCAACTCCAGGAGTTGTTAGATAAGGGCTATATCCGTCCTAGTGTTTCGCCGTGGGGAGCACCGGTCCTCTTTGCTAAGAAGAAGGGTGGTGCTTTGAGATTGTGTATTGATTACAGGAAATTGAATCGGGCTACGGTTAAGAATAAGTATCCTATGCCCCGTATTGATGATTTGTTTGACCAGTTGAAGGGTTCCCGTTGTTTCTCTAAGATAGATTTGAGATCGGGTTATCATCAGTTGAGAGTCAGGGAGGAGGATATTCCTAAGACGGCATTCCGTACGCGGTATGGTCATTATGAGTTTCTGGTGATGCCGTTTGGGCTCACAATGCACCGGCAGTGTTTATGGATTTGATGAACCGGATCTTCCGGGAATTCTTGGATCGTTTTGTGGTCGTCTTCGTGGACGACATTCTGATTTATTCACCTTCGAGGGAGGAGCACGAGGAACACTTGAGAGTGGTGCTTGAGTTACTTAGAACCCATAAGCTGTATGCTAAGTTCGGGAAGTGTGAGTTCTGGCTAGAAGAGGTGAAGTTCTTAGGCCATGTAGTTTCTGGGGAAGGGGTGTCTGTTGATACATCCAAGACTGAGGCAGTGCAAGATTGGGCACAGCCTAAGAGTGTGTTTGAGATCCGCAGTTTTCTGGGATTAGCGGGGTATTACCGTCGGTTTGTGAAAGATTTCTCCAGGTTAGCTTCACCGTTGACTAGATTGACTCGGAAGGGAGTCAAATTTGTATGGAGTGAGACTTGTGAAAAGTCATTTCAGGAGTTGAAAGTTAGATTGACCACCGCTCCAGTCTTGATTATTCCGGAGAGAGGGTTGGGTTATGCAGTCTATTGTGATGCCTCACGAGAGGGTCTGGGTTGTGTGTTGATGCAAGAGGGGAAAGTGGTCGCCTATGGCTCACGTCAGTTGAAAATTCATGAGAAGAATTACCCTACGCATGATTTAGAATTAGCAGCTGTGATTTTTGCCTTGAAGATTTGGAGGCATTATCTTTATGGTGAGAGGTTCGAGGTATTCTCGGATCATAAGAGTCTGAAATATCTGTTTACACAGAAAGACTTGAATTTGAGGCAGAGGAGGTGGATGGAGTTCATTGAGGATTATGACTTCGAGTTGCACTATCATCCGGGGAAGGCCAATGTGGTGGCCGATGCACTTAGCAGGAAATCTGTTGGTGACTTAGCTAGTATAGCCATCCGGGAGTGGGAGATGTTGGGTGCAGTTGGGGAGTTTGATTTGCATCTGAGCGAATCCGTTGAGGCTGCGGCCTTATTTTCTGTTGTTGCACAGCCTACACTTGTGACTCGAGTGTTAGAGGCTCAGAGGGGTGATCTTGAGGTAGAATCTCTCCGAGAAAAGATTTCCATTGGGAAGGTTGAGAAGGGTTTGACGGTGTATCCCGACCTGAGTGTGAGATACCGAGACCATCTGTTTGTGCCGGAGTCTTGCCGAGAGGAGGTACTTCGAGAGTTTCATCATTCGCACCTTGCGGTACATCCGGGTAGTACTAAGATGTACCGAGATTTGAGTCGCCAGTTTTGGTGGCGGGGTATGAAGAGAGATGTGGCAGCTTTCGTGTCTAAGTGCCTTACTTGTCAGCAAGTGAAGGCCAAGCATCAGAGGCCAGCGGGTTTGTTGCAACCCTTGCCTATTGCCGAGTGGAAGTGGGAGCATGTCACTATGGACTTCGTTGTGGGTCTTCCGAGGACTCAGCGAGGTAGTGATGCTATTTGGGTGGTCGTAGACCGGTTGACGAAGTCGGCGCACTTCATTCCTATGCGTGTTAGAGATTCGGTAGATCATCTTGCCAACTTATATATCCGGGACATAGTGAGGTTGCACGGGGTCCCAGTGACGATCGTTTCAGATAGAGATCCTCGTTTTACTGCCAGGTTGTGGCAGAGTTTGCAGAGTGCTTTAGGCACTAAGTTGACTTTTAGCACGGCTTATACCCTCAGACTGACGGGCAGTCCGAGCGTACTATTCAGATCCTTGAGGATATGCTTCGGGGTTGTGTTCTCGACTTTAGTGGGTCGTGGGAGAAACACTTACCATTGGTGGAGTTTGCCTACAACAACAGTTTTCAGTCTAGTATCGGTATGGCACCGTTTGAGGCCTTGTATGGCCGACCGTGTAGATCTCCTGTTTGTTGGGCCGAGGTGGGTGATGCACCTTTGTTGGGTCCGGAGTTGGTGAGGGAAACGACGGAGAAAGTTGAGCTTATCCGTAAGAGGCTTGTTACAGCACAGAGTCGTCAGAAATCTTATGCCGACCGTAGGAGGAGACCTTTGGTATTCGAGGTGGGTGATCATGTCTTTCTGAAGATATCACCCAAACGAGGCTTGATGAGGTTTGGGAAGAGCGGGAAGTTGTCCCCTCGGTTTATTGGGCCTTTTGAGATCCTTGAGAGGATTGGCGAGGCTGCTTATCGTTTAGCTTTGCCACCGCAGTTATCCGGAGTTCATGATGTGTTTCATGTGAGTATGCTTCGGAAGTATGAGCCAGATCCGTCACATGTGTTGGATTTGACTGATTTAGTAGTTGATGAGGATGTCTCTTATGAGGAGAGACCAATTCGGGTCTTGGATAGGCGGGATCAAGTTTTGCGAGGCAAAACCATCCCTTTGGTGAAAGTTTTGTGGAAACATCACGGAGTGGAGGAAGCCACTTGGGAACGTGAGTTGGAAGTCCGTGAGAAATATCCGGATATGTTTATTGAGTTGTAATCTTGTATTTAGATTATATAATACTGTTCAATTTAAGAGCTTTATATATATGTCTTAACTTGGAAAACATTGAGAATGTTTTGGGTTTAATGTTAACATTTGCACTTGCCTTTTTATGGAAGTGGAGTATAACATTTGTATATTGAATGTGTTGTTTATATCATGAACTTGAATAATGATATGGAAATTGTTAACATTAAAAGGAATAATGCATAATATTGATGCAAGTTGAATATATGTTGATTTATACATATTGTGAGATGCCTCTTGATAAGAGATGAAGTGACCGGTATTGGGTCAAGTTGTTGTTTATTGTTTTATAATATCATTGGGAATTGAGAAAAACTTGTTTTTACAAACTCATGTTTAATTTCGGGGACGAAATTCTTTTAAGGGGGGGAGGTTATAGCGACCCCGGTCTTTTCCCATTCGATGTTTGTATCCGGACTTAGGTTCCGTAGATTCTATCTTTGTGTAATGGTTGTTGTCATCCTATATTTTCTTATTTGGAGTTATAGGATGTGTTGGGCGGGTTTGGAACAGGTTGGTTGAGCTTAGGAACCAAAACTAGTTGCCCAGATTTTGGCTTGTCCGTTCGAGCGGGGAGTTTGACACTCGAGTGGGGACTTGTTGTTGCTTGTCCGCTCGAGCGGGGGGGTTTTGGCGCTCGAGCGGGAAAAACACCCATCCAGTATTTCTTGTGCAGGGTTGGACGCTCGAGCGGGAGTTGGTCCGCTCGAGCAGGAGTGTGTGAGTGACGCTCGAGCGGGGATTTGGACGCTCGAGCGGGGACCTGGTTTGTCGAGATGCTGGGAGTGTGCATCCGCCGCTCGAGCGTGGGATTGTCCGCTCGAGCGGGAGTCTGTGAGTGTCCGCTCGAGCGGGAGTTTGTCCGCTCGAGCGGGGCGGCTGAGTATAAAATCGTGTTTAAGCGTTTTAAAACAGTTTTTTCAGCCCCTTTCAGTTTATAAAACCCTAGATTACGAGTTCTCTCTCTCCCAACTCATCTTCTCTCTTAGGATTGATCTATTTAGAGTGTGTATCTACCCTAGTTCCTTCATTAAAAAGGTAGAGGAGAGTGAGGGCTACATTTTAATCTGAGAAATTGTTGGTTTGGAGCACTTTGGAGTTTTGGGCATCATCTTCATCTTCTCTTTTTTGAGTTATTTCTTCGAGGTAGGGATTTCCTACTCCATTTATACGCTTTAATCCTAAGTGGTGGTATTTTGGTATGTGGGGGTAGTTTGGTAATCTTGGGAGAAACCTTAGGGTTTTGTCATAGATTAATTTATATAATTAATTTAAGGGAAGATTGTGATATTGGGTTAAATTCATGAGATTGGGGAATTTAGTGGTTTAATGATGTATTTGGTAGTTTAAATACTACCTTTGAGAATATTGAAATTACATTTATTGTTATAGTTATTTCTTGCTTAGAAATAATTGTTTTGGGCTATCGGTGGAGGATAGCCATTGATTGTTGTAGACCTTGCATGCGGCTTAGGTATAACTGAAATTGAGTCAATTGTTTGACTGTTGAGTTAATACAGAACATTCGTGTATTAATTATGTGTTGTATATGGCAAGTATTGATTATGTTGCATATGCATTTGTTTTTGGAGAAGATAGGGGATGAACTCCACGGTTTAGGGGAAGATAGGGGATGGACCTCTAAACCGGACTTGTTGGGAGGAGATAGGGGATGGACTCCATTAGCATCACTTTTATGTGTGCTTACTGATAATAGAAATATTTCTATTTATTGTTGATATGATACATCACCAAAATGTGTATCAGTTGGGAAGTATGGAAGTGAATTTGATTGTGATTGATATAATACCAACATGTGTATTCGTTATGTTAGGTTTAACTTGAATTGTTATTCCTGTTGAATTGGAAGTATTGTTAATAAAAGATGAAACCCCAGTTGAGTTATTTGGCCAGGTTCTGAGCCATAAATGGAAGGTGAATTATGCCATAGACATTGTGTCATAGGCAATGTAGACATTCGTGTCATGAATTTGTAAATTGATCATCCGGTGTTAACCATGTATCAGATGCTACTGCTTTAGTTAATTCATATGCTTGGTTTAGTATTTCTCTACTGGGCTGTGGCTCACCCTATATGGGAACTTCATTTTCAGGTTCAGGTGGTTCATTACCTCCAAGGACTTAGCTTGTGAGGATTTGGACTCGAAGACTTGTTTTTATTTATTTGTTTTTATTTCATACATGTAAACACTCAAGCCTAGGGCTTTATTTGTATTGAGTTAGACTCTTATTTCTTTGTGTCCAAGTGTTGGCTTGGCAAGATGTAAGCCCGTAGGGCATTTATTTTGATGTTACATGTAATGCTTTTATTTAGTAATACTCTGATGAATTAATAGAATGATTCGTTTTCTATTATTAATGCATGTTAATCTTATATATGATGGGTTTTATTTTGAGGGCGTTACAAAATTTGTTAGCAATCGTCCTTCTATTTGGAACCAACCATGGCTGTTCCCAAAGCAGTTAACCAACACCAGAGTACTATATCCCTATGTGGACTTTGTTGCTTTGAATTTGTTGAGGAAATTGTGGGATAGTACACTCATACCCACCATTGTAGCACAAATTGCTCCAGCACTCACTGCTCTCTCAAAATTGGGTTTGGTTCTCTCTCTCTCTCTCTCTCTCTCTTGTGGGTTGGGAGGGAGGGTTGAGATTGGAAATACTGTTTCAAAAAATTGCACATCAACTGTTTGACCAAATTCCTAGAAGGCCATTTGAATTTGGTGTTGTAGGTATTGGAGGTGGGTGATTGATGGTGGGTGGGGGTTTGAATTTCAAAATTGCATCAATTTTTTTTTTTTTTTTTTTTTCTGGGTTTTTGCGAATCATAGACACAAATGCCATTCTTAGAAAACATGTATTCCCCCATTCCAAAACCGTCCTTTTACAACATGAGCTCTGAAAAAACCATGGTTTACAATAACTAACATAAGCAATTTTTTTGAATGTTCATATCTATATATTTCATAATTCTTGTGATTCTCTGTAAATTATTCATTTGGTTGTGGTTAGTAGTTAAAGTGCATATAGGAAATCATCTAGATTGTAGAAATTATTCAACTTGTTTGGTTCTGGTTTTCATAAAGCAGTTTTCAGAAAATTCTACTTTTTTATTTTCCGGATTTTAATGTTTTCAATGAATTTTGTTAACATTTTAAGCAATTTTTTTTTTTAAATTTTTTTAGACACACCTAATATAAATACACTTAAATAGTATAATATTTGTAAAAAAATATTTAGAAAATACACTAAATACCAAAAAATACAAACAAAAAAAATGAAAATTCAATACATTTTTTTGTATTTTTGTATATTTATTAATTTTTTAAAATATTTTTTCACAAATATTTTACTATTTAGATACATCTAAGTAAGGTGCATCTAAAAAAGTAAAAAAATTGCATAAAATTTAAAAAATATTCACTAAAAACAAGAAAATAAGAAAAATAAAAAACTGAAACCAAACACACTGATTGGTAATCTGATGAGAATTTATAAATCTAATAGTTGAAAACCTTTCTACTTGCTCATTGCTTTATGAATTGGCACTGCTTAGATGGTGAGGCCATCTTTTTGTAATTCCATGTTCTAGTTATGGGGTCATAGTTATGTATTTATGAGTCAAATTGTATTTTACTTTGTAGATACATAATATTTAATTATTTTTTCCTCTAACCTTGCAAAAAGTTGAAACACTTTATGGGTCCGTTTGTTTTGGGTTATAGGGTATAAGATTGGATTAAAATTGATGTTGGGTCCATTAATATTGTGTTTGTTTGCAAAATGGAGAAGGGGATTTACAATACCTTGGGACTATGATAAGCCTCTATGGATGGGATTAGTAGTCTCCCGTGAGAGATGGCATTAGAAAAACAATCCATTGGGATTAGAGGGGGATTTACTATTTTGCTCTCTATTATCGTACCTAATTGATTTACTCTACTTTATTAGTATAGTCTTTTCTCTATCATTTTTTTTTTATAATTATTCCATCATTTTTTACTCCATCATTCTTTACATAAAATAATTTAATATAAAAATAATTTTTAATATAAAAATATAATAGCATAATAATATTTATTCCAAAAAATATTATATTAAAAAAAATAGTACCAAAAAAATATATATTTGTGAAATATAATTTTAATATTTTTTTAATATTAAAATAGGTAATGCATTTATTAGTCGGTAAAAGCCCAAATTTGATAGTAATGCAACAAGGGTATTTATGGAATTTTACATGGTTAATCTCACTCCTATCTCTCAAAACAAATAGGAACTATTGTTAGTTCACTGGTTATCAAACAAGCATAATTTTTCTTAGTCCCCTCACTAACAGTCGCCTCACTAATAATCTCCCCACTAACAATCCCAACCAATTTATCTCTGAAAACAAACAGGCCCTATATATACATATAAACTCTGTGTTCTATATAATCCATAATAGTTGTCCTTTTCTATTTGTTTCCTTATAGTGGTTTTGACTTTTATATTTGTTTGTTTGGTTCTAATAAAATTTGTGGCTACTACCAAAATAGGAAGGAGTTTGGGGAGCAGCGACTTGCCCGTGAGCAAATCGAGAAGAAGATGGAAGAGCAAGGACAACATATTGCAAATATACAATCCATGATGTCACAGTACTTAAAGCACTGTTGTGGAGGACCGTCTATTTGGTATGTATATATATATCTTAGAAAATTCAATATATAAAAAAATAAATGTGAAAAAGTACTAGACAACGGATGATTTTTTGGGGGGGAGGGGGGGAGAATTATAAAATAGCCACCAAATAGTTGAAGGAACGGCATAGGAGAGCTAACGGTATGTTAGTAAGACATATGCTCAGAGAATTAGAGCAGAAAATGTGAAAACTTAACTAAAAACGAGTTGTTCGAGGAAAAAATTATGAAACAGTCACCAAACAGCCCAATGAATGGCACAAGCACCTTGCCTAAGGCTTTGTAAACTTGGGAGAGCTAACGCATGTTGATAGGACGTATGATTACAGAGCTAGCACAAAAAAATGTGAAAATGTAACCGAAAACGAGCCATTTGGTAGCAAAATTATGAACTAGTCACCAAACAGCCCAAGAAACTACATCGACACCTCACCTAACTATAATCAAACTTTGGAGAGTTAATGACGTGTCTATAGGATGTACGGATAGAGAATTAGCGCAGAAAATATGAAAATATAGTTGAAAATGAGCCGTTTAGGGGCAAACTTTTTAAAGCAGCCACCAGACAACCTAAGAAACAACCTAGACACCTCACCTAACTGTAATCAAACTTGTGAGAGCCGACGGCACATCTATAGGATGTGTGGATAGAGAATTAGCATAGAAAATGTGAAAATGTAATCGAAAATGAGCCGTTTGGGGAAAAAATTGTAAAGCAACCACCAAACAGCACAAGAAACAAAATGGACAACTCACCTAACTATAATCAAACTTGCGAGAGTCGACAGCACGTCTATAGGGCGTATGGATAGAGAATTAGCATAGAAAATGTGAAAATGTAACCGAAAATGAGCCGTTTGGGGGCAAAATTTTAAACCAGCCGCCAAATAGCCAAAGAAACAGCGTAGGCACTTCACCTAACTATAATCAAACTTGTGAGAGCCGAAGGCGCGTCTAGGATGTACTATTGGAGAATTAGAGCAAAAAATGTGAACAATTAACCGAAAATGGGTCGTTTAGGGGTGAAATTATAAAACAACCACCAGAGTTAGTGTCAGATTTGTTACTTTGGTGGTATGGTAGCAAAGTTAAGCATTTGAGAAAACTAATCTGGGAAGCAATTTCACTTTCAGTCCTTTGGACTCTCTGGATTTCAAGAAATGGAAAATTTTCCAATAACAAAGAACCTGTTTTGGCTGAGCTGGTGCTTGTGGAAAGTATAAGGATCAAAGTGGCAACATGGGTGAAGTTCTCAATTAATGGTTTTTTGTTTTGTTTGGATAGACTTAAGAATATCAAAGTGAAAGGTTGCATTAAATGAAGCTGTCCAAACCCTCCTAATCACTCCACCACTGTTGTGCTCTGTTTCATTTAGCTACTAATACTTGATGCCCTCTCTTCGTTACTGTCCTGCAGGTCTGTACATGTGGCTTGGTATGATTATTTTTGTGGTCTATTTCAGAGCATCTGTTGTTTTTATTTTTATTTCTACTTAGTTGTACTGGTATGAGATGCTTTACTCTTTATGTTTTGTTGGCAGCCCACCAACCCCCGATGGTGTGTTTGCACATGATTGGGCATATATTTTGGTGCCAATCTATTTGGGATTAAATTGTGTTGCTATAATGCAAATTGTACCCATCACTTTGATGTATTATCAGTATGTATTCTAGTTATCATCAATAAAATTATCTTCATTTTGCTGATCCAAAAAAAAGAAAAAGAAAAGCACGGTTGGTAAAGCTAATGGCTAACCAATACAATGTCCGACTACGTAATTAGTATTATACTTGCAAATTTGAAGAGTTATATAAGTGTATTCAATAAACACTAATTGTTATTTTATTTCTTTTTTACAGATGGATAGTGGAATCGCTTGCTGTTGGATTTATTAGTTGTTTTATTTGGATGTTATGAAGTTTGTGTTGACTACTTTGTCTTTATTTGGATGTTATGATGTAATTTGCTTGAATGTTCATTTTGTTTGATAAGTATACACATACTTTGTGGAGTTGCACTAGTTATTGCTGGATGTTTGGTGGAATTGTACAAGTTATAACTTTTGGATATTTTGTGGATATTGCACTATTTATTGTATTAGGATGAAATTATTTGTAATGATGAATGGATATTTTCATTTTGTTAATTCGTAAATGTGTTGATGATAGGTTAGGTTAAGTTGTGAATGGAATTATTATATTCAACATGTTTCAACATGAACAGGGTTATATTTGTTGAACTAAAATTCAGATTTTAATAAAATAGGTATATAATGTGGGAAAAAATATTATGAAATTAGTGACAAAATTTTCCATCTCTAAAGAAGGTTTTTTCGTCTCTTATTTAGCTTAGGTGGAAGATTAATTTTGTCATGCATTCTTTATTTCATCGCTAAATGAATTTGTCATGACGAAAAATAGTCATATTTTGTCACTATTACCCTCAATGTGTGACGATTTTTTTTGACATTATGTCATCATTTTTAATGATGAATTTGTTTGTCTTTATTGGTAGCTTCTTTGATAAAATTTTTTCGTCTTCGTTTATATTAAACGTGACAAAATTATTTCATCTCTATTTCTTATATTTATGACAAAATACTTTCGTCATTAATTTCTTTCTTTAATGACAAAATATTTTGTCGCTAATTACTTACAAGTATGTTTCCAACAGAGTGTATTGGAGACAAAAAAATTCGTCGCAAATTTATCATTTTTAATGATGAATTTGTTTTTTGTCTCTATTGGTAGCTTCTTTGACAAAAAAAAATTCGTCTTCGTTTATATTAAACGTGACAAAATTATTTCGTCTCTATTTCTTATATTTATGACAAAATACTTTTGCCTCTAATTTCTTTCTTTAATGACAAAATATTTTGTTGCTAATTACTTACAAGTATGTTCCCAACAGAGTGTATTGGAGACAAAAATTCGTCACAAATTTATCATTTTCAATGACAAATTTGTTTTTTCGTCTCTACGACCCTTTAGCGATGATGCTTTGGCGACAAAATGGATGACGAAAATTTTTTGTCATAATTAGTTTGAGTGACAAAATATATATATTTTGGGGCAAATTTGTTTCGTCTTTAAATCCCAAATTTGTTGTAGTGACAGCAGCTTCCTACCACGCTACATCCTAGAAGGAGTTTTTCAATACGTACCAAGTTGGAGATTTTGGTACAGTGAAGATGGGTAACTCCAGTGTTTCAAAGATTGTGGAAATCAGTGGTGTTTGCATCCAAACCAAAGTTGGGTGCACGATGGTGTTGAAAGATGTCAAGCATGTTCCCGATTTATGCCTGAATCTTATCTCAGGGATAGCCTTAGATCGACAAGGCTATGAGAATTATTTCGGCAAAGGCATATGGAAGTTGAAGAAGGGATCTTTGGTGGTAGCCAGAAGACAGGCAATTGGCACGTTGTACAAGACTCATGTGGAGGTGAATTCAGACAGCCTCACTGCAGCAGAAGATGAGGCATCACCAAATTTGTGGCACATAAGGCTGGGTTACATGAGTGAGAAAGGGTTGCAAATTTTGGCAAAGAAGTCTCTTATTCCTTTTGCCAAAGAAGCAAAATTGAATCCTTGTGACAACTGCTTATTTGGGAAGCAACATAGAGTCGTTTTCCACTCATCATCCAGAAAAACAATCAGAGTTCTTGAGCAAAGTATACTTATAGAAACCCCATTTTTGACCGTCCTCAAGACTTAGACGTCATCGTTTGAACACTCGATGATCATCCATGTTTGTGTTCGTTTTGAGTTCCCGGAGGTCTCGGCCGCTCGCCTTGCCTCAAGATCTCTCTACTTGTTTGTTTTGTGCTTGGTTGTGGACTAAACACCTGTGTTTTTGCTTCTGAGGGAAGAGGGTGGCTTGTTGGCCATTTTCTCAACCCACCAGCCAAGGCCACCGGCCAAGGCCATCGGCCATCGGCCAAGGGTGTTGGCCGATCGGTACTATCTTCGATCGGCCAGCCTTTGTTTTAGTCGATCAGCCACATTTTCTGGTCGAGGCCTTTTCTTTTCCTTTTTTAGGCATTGTGCATGCCAGCTGTGCCAACTGGTGAGCATAGACTCTGCCCTCCATACACGTGTATGGAGGGATTTGAGCCTTGTTTAGCTTCCTTTGGAAGCTTTGCAAAGTTGAATTTCTATAAAAGGAGGGCCTCCTCTCCCTTTCCAGGGGTTCAGCCAACTGATATAGAAGTTAGATATATCTCTCTCTATATCTCCCTCTCTCTAGATTTGTGGGTGTGTTTGAGCTCAAAAGTGTGTTTTGTTCTTACTATTGCACACAAACACCTAGCATTATACCATCCTTGGTTGTTGAGGCACTAGAAGGTTGATTTCAGAGTTTTTGAGTTAGTTTTGATCCAAGAAGGGTGCTGGAGTTGGTGTTCTTGAAGTGTTCTTCAAGGGTGAGTCAACTTGCTTTTGATACCCCATTTTGGCTTAAGCTTTTACACATACTTCTATATTGTTTTAAGCTTAACTTTAAACTACAAAAAGTTCTGATTTTGTATGCTTGTTATGGTTGCTTAAGGTTGCTTTTGGGTTTGGGGTTGTCTACCCCCTCTTAGGCCTTGTTTGGCCTCTTTGTGTGCCTTCCTCTTTGGGCTTTGGAACCCTTTTGTTTTGACCTTCTCACCACTAAAATCCAGAGGATTTTTAGTGGTGAAGAAGTGGTTTTGAGGTCTTGTATAGGGAAGGGACACCCCCCCTCCCTTTGTGTCTCATTTGCTTGTGTTGTTGGCTTATAAGAGTAGCATGTTTACTTAGTATGTCTTGGTTCTATTTCAGCACTTTTTGGTGGTTTTTAGGACCTGCCTTAACTCTATTCCATGTTGGTTTGATGGCATCTTGCATGCTTCACATACTTGTAGAGTAATCTTGCATGTTTGCATAACATGCATCTTGCATTTCGACCATCATGCTTGCATGTTTTAACTTAACTTTGAGAAGTTTTTAGCCTTGTTTCTCCATGCTTAAGCTCTATATGGGGTTGTCTTGGTCATGCTTGCCATGCTTTGTATAGCCACCATGCATTCTAGCTTGTTAGCTTTGGGTGTGTGAGTCATTAGTATGCTTTACTTGGGCCATTTCAGTGACTTGGTATCACTTGTCATGTTATTTCAGTCCATGTTTCATGTTTGTATGCTTGCATTTGCCATCCTTTCAATGCGTTGAAGAGTTGGTGTCTTATGCTCCATGTTTGGGTTATTGTGCATGTCTCCATGATTAGGTCTTTGGGATGCCATCCCATTGGGTTTTGGGGTTTGTTTTAACATATTATAGCTCTGATTTTCCTTGGTTGAGTCATGCCATGTTTGGTTGTAATAGGTGTAGTGCAATTCTCCCTTTTGGCCTTGTATGTGTCTTGTTTTGTGCTCGCCTTTCTAGCATGTTTTGGCCTCATCCCATGCATGTTCTAGCCTTGTTTTGGCCTATCTAGGGCCTGTTTTGGGTAACTTTGACCCTTTGGGGCTTGGTTAGCATGGCCATGGTGAGAGCCCCTTGACTAGCTTTGGGCGTTGACCCCATTAGCATGCTATGCTTCACTTGTGTATATGATTTGGCATCATTCTTCACATGATTTCAGAGCTCATTGCATTGTCACATTCTCATGTTTATAACATCTCTCTCATGTTTGAGGATTGTGCATTGTTGCATAGTTTATGGACCAATATGTGTACATGTTTGTTTTGCGTGTTGGTGCCTTCATTTTAGTGTTTTGGCAACTAATTGTGGCATGGTTGACGTCTGCCCTTTTAGTTTAAGTCCATTTAGCATGTTTGCTTTCATGATATTTGCATGTTCATATCGCACCACATTTGCATATTGGGTATATTACATGATGTTTAGTTAGTTGCATCGCATGACATTAATGTATACTTGTTGCATGCTTGGGTTGTTTGCAAGCTTGCTTGCATACTCATATTGCATTGGATTTGTTTGCATGCCATTAGTCTTGTTGCATTGCATAATGTCCCCATGTTGCATTGCATCTAGCATACTTACATTGCATTATGTTTGGTTTGGGGTGTCAAGCCAAACACGAGGAATGAGGGACGTTCGTACTTGAAGTGACGAAACGTCCCTCAATCCTCGGTCACCGATGCTTTTGATCCAAATATGATAGAGTTCTAGGCATTCATGTGTTTTGTTGCATTCATTCCACATTAATTTGCACACTTGGCACCTTTGGCCATCATGCATTGAAATGCGTGATTGGTGGCCCGAGGGGCGAGAGCCATACTCCCTTGAGTTCATAGCATGATAGGGAGAGTGGCTATGCACACATTGTCTTGTAAATGCCTTGCCATGCACTGTCTGTCCTCTGTTGCAGCAAAAACAGGATTCTGCAGGAAGATATGGCCGGTCGGCCATCTTCAGTGCCGGCCGGCTATGCATTGTTGGCCGAGAGCCTCACAAGTGGTCGATAACCATTTTCCAATGGCCGATGGTCTCATCTCTTGGCCAGTGACATCCTGCAGCACTCAGGGAGTGGTTCAGAAGCAGTCTTGGGACTTGTACAGTTTTCAGAGACATAAAACAGTGCAAATAGAGGCAACATGTGGCATGGCAATGGGTTTCCGAGCGAGGCGAATCAAGCATACATCATCCAATCATTTCGAGGCGGAGCTGCGGCGGTCTCTTTAATTTCATACTTAGATTGTTTTGTAATTAATTTGTTAATTAATTAAAGGTTTTGTAATATTTAATTAGCTAGGGTAGTTGATTAATTATTCGGTTTGTATTATTTATTCAGACCCTCCGTCGAGAGGGCGAATTTTGTAATAAGTGCGCGTGCGTGCGTGAATGTCTTCCAACCCCACGTCTTTCTTCCTTTTACTTACCTGCTTTTAATGGTTAGTTTTAGGTCATGTTTCAATTAGCATACTTATGTCAGCATGTTTGCATACATTCAGTCGTATTGCACGCACTGGGCTCGGCGCATCATACCAATTGCATAGTATTTCAATTCCAACTTGAATATGTGTATCGAGTTGTCGCATTTCACATGCCATTCTTAGATTAGCCGAGCCTATTCTAGTTGCATTTTGCACGTGTTGCATTAGCCATCTTAACATGAACTAGGATCACGCATGATTTCTAACTAGTTTCTTGTTTTGGCTCAGAGTACACTGTGAGTGTTAATGCTTTAGCATCTTGCATGTGTGTAAGTGTTAACATGACTGCATGCTTACCATGAGACTAATTGCTTATGTGATATAACTGCCTAAATGCCTGTGGGTGAAGGTTGGATTGCTTGAATTGGAATAATTCATCGAAATCCGTGTTTTAGACTACTTGCGAGTAGCAAAATTCAAAAAATCATTTCCAAACAAACGGATATGCGATATTTTGTTCCAAGTTATGCGATCTAGTCTATACTTGTTTTGCTGTGTGCATCACGTAGTAAAGATTAGCCGATTAACCGAAATAAGAACGCATGTGTTTTCAAAAACTCGATATCATGCTTAGTATAGGCCGATCTTCGGATCGGGCGAGCGGGGGTGCTCATAGATGACCTTCCCTAATCATACCCAAGTTCCCGAGCTGAGGTAACTTTGGTGATGACGGACACGTGGCCTTAGGCAATGAGTCAGGGTTTCCTAAATTCCCCCAAAACAAAATATTTAGGTGGCCACTCTGTATCTAGCAAAGCAGTCCATGTTTGGCACTTCTTTCTTAAAAATCAGTTTTCCAAAACGATTTGCCGGATTTGGACTCTTTGGTGATTTATCGGTCTCGCATTGCACTTTGCGGGACTAGATTCAGAACCGTGACATTTGAGTCTGAACTGTGGTAAGCTAGGCCCTCTGGGCGCGTCCACAATACTCTGATGTATGCGGTCCCATAGAAATGGAATCTTTGGGTGATAAAAAATACTTCCTGACATTTATTGATGATGCATCATGGAAGGTATGGGTTTATGTCCTCAAGACCAAAGCTTAGGTGTTCCAGCATTTTCAGACATTCCATGCTATGGTGGAAAGGGAGACCGAAAAGAAGCTGTAGTGGCTCCGAACAGACAATGGAGTCGAGTACATGTCAAAGGAGTTTGAAGCCTACTGTGCTACTCGCGGCATCTGACAAGAGAAGGCTGTTCATGGAACCCCACAACACAATGGTGTAGCTGAAAGAATGAACCCGACCATTATGGAGAAGGTCAGACGTATGCTCAAAATGGCAAAGCTGCCAAAGCCATTTTGGGGAGAACCTATTCGTGTTGCCTGCTAATTGATTAATAGATCACCATCCGTTCCACTGAATTTTCAGATTCTAGAAGAAGTATGGTCTGGAAGGGAGATTTCTTACTCTCACTTGAGAGTGTTTGGGCGCAAAGCATTTGCACATGTATCCAATGAGCATAGACAGAAGCTGGATAATAAAGCCACTCCATGCATCTTTATTGGCTATGGAGATGAAGAATTTGGATACAGATTGTGGGATCCAAAAAATAAGAAGGTCATTCGAAGCCGAAATGTGGTATTTCAAGAAAGCCAGACTTTAGAAGACTTTGGGCAACCAGCCAAACCCAAAGTTGCTGATGTTTTAGAAACTATTCCCAATCTTGCACTATCACAGTATGCCACCAATGAAGAAGAGCTACCGTATCATGCAGCCAATGATGTAGAGTTGCATGATGGATTTCTAGAAAAAGAAGATCCAGAAGCAGAGGGTGCTGAGCAGGGGGAGCCACAACCCCCTCCACCAGAGACTGTTAGTCCACAGTTACGAAGATCAATAAGAGAGTCTAAGCCATCGTCAAAATACCCTGCTTCTGAGTATATTTTGCTTACTGATGAAGGGGAGCCAGAAAGTTTTCAAGAAGCTCAAAATCATAAGGAGAAGAGTAGCTGACAGCAAGCTATGCAAGAAGAGATGTAGTCCTTGCAGAAAAATAAGACTTATGATTTGGTAAAACTTTCCCAGGGTCAAAAAGCATTGAAGGACAAATGGGTGTTCAAGTTGAAGAAAGATGGCAGTAGAAAGCTAGTCAAGTATAAGGCTCGATTGATTGTCAAAGGTTTTGGACAGAAGAAAGGTATTGATTTTGATGAAATCTTCTTGCTAGTTATGAAAATTTCATCCATTCGAGTAGTTTTGGGACTAGAGGCCAGTTTGAATTTGGAACTTGAACAGATGGATGTGAAGATGACATTTATCCATGGTGATCTAAAGGAAGAAATTTACATGGAGTAGCCAGAAGGTTTTGAAGTCAAAGGGAAAGAAAACTTAGTTTGCAGATTGAAGAAGAGTCTCTACGGCCTCAAACAAGGGCTGAGACAGTGGTACAAGAAGTTTAACTCATTCATGGTAGGTCATGAGTACAAGAGAACTGCTGCAGACCAGTGTATTTATATTAGGAAATTTCACGGTGGAAACTTTATCATACTCCTACTCTATGTTGATGACATGCTGATCATTGGACAGGATGCCACAACAATCAGATCACTGAAGAAGGAGTTATCACAGTCCTTTGACATGAAGGACCTAGGCCCTGCACAACAACTTTTGGGCATGAAAATTATACGTGACAGGAAAGCCAAGAAGTTGTGGCTGTCACAAGAGAAGTACGTTGAACGAGTGGTTGAGAAGTTCAACATGAAAGATGCCAAGCCAGTCAGTACTCCGCTAGCTAATCATTTCAAGCTAAGCAAGAGTTCTTGTCCCTCCTCTACAAAAGAAAGAGAAGAAATGGAGGCTATTCCCTACACATCTGTCGTAGGGAGTTTGACGTATGCAATGGTGTCCACCCAACCAGATATCGCTCATGTTATTGGAGTTGTAAGCAGATTCCTTTCTAATCCAGGGAAAGAACATTGGGAAGCAGTCAAGTAGATTCTAAGATACCTCAAGGGTACAGCAAAAATGTGTTTGTGCTTTAGAGATGCTAAACCAGTCTTGGAAGGCTATATTGATTTAGATATGGCAGGAGATCTTGATGGTAGGAAATCTACATCAGGATTTATGTTCACTTTTGCAGGGGAAGCTGTGTGTAGACACCCCATTTTTGACCGTCCTCAAGACTTGGACGTTATCGTTTGAACACTTGATGATCATCCATGCTCGTGTTCGTTTTGAGTTCTCGGAGGTCTCCGCAGTGCGCCTTGCCTCAAGATCTCTCAACTTGACTGCTTTGTGTTTGGTTGTAGACCAAGCACTTGTGTTTTTGCTTTTTAGGGAAGATGGTGGCTTGTTTGCCATCCCCTCAACCTATCAGCCAAGGCTTGAAGCCATCGGCCTTGTTTTCTTGCCATCGGCCAAAAGTGTTGGCCGATCGGCACTCTTTTTGGTCGGTCAGCCCTTGTGTTGGTCGATCGGCCATGTTTTCTGGCCGAACCCTATTCATATGCTTTATGCAGATATTTTATTCCAGCTGCCACAGCTGGCATACACATGTATGGAGGGATTTGCCCCTTTGTTTAGCATGCTTAGGAAGCTTTGAAATTGGTTTTCTATAAGAAGGGAGCTCCCCCTCCCTTCTCAGAGGTTCTGGAATTTAGGGTTAGAGAAGTTGTATCTATCTATCCCTATATCTCCCTCTCTTTTGATTTGTGTGTGTATTTTGTGCCTTGAAGTGTGATTTTGTCTCACTATTACACACAAACACCTAGCAATACACCATCCTCTTGTTGCTGAGGCACTAGGGAGTTAGTTTCAGAGTTCTTGGAGTGGTTTAAGCTTGGAAAATTTGCTGGAGCTTTGTTCTTGAAGAGGTTCTACAAGGGTAAGCATTCTTGCTTTAGATACCCTATTCTTGCTTATTGTTTTAAGCTTAACTCTTAACTGATAAAAGTTCTAATTTTTGATGCTTTAGATCTTTGTTTAAGGTCTCTTTTTGGTTTGGGGTTGTTTCCCCCCTCTTAGGCCTTGTTTGGCCTTGTTTTGGGCCATCCCTTTTGGCCCTTATTCTTAGGTTTGCATGACCTTTCTACCACTGAAATCCAGAGGATTTTCAGTGGTGGAAAGGTGGTTTTGGTGTCCGAAATAGGAGAGGGCCATCCCCTCTCCTTGTTGTCTTGAATGCTTGCATAAATAGCTTAGGTTGGTAGCTTGTATACTTATCTTGTTTTAGCTTCATTTCAGTATATATTAGGCTTTGTTTTGCCATGATATAGCACTGTTTTGACTTGGTTTGGACATGCAATGTATGCTTTGTGTACTTGCCTTGCAATCCTCTTATTTGCCTTAACATGCATCATGCTTTGACATGTCTTTCTAGCATGATTTTGGCTCAACTCCATGAAGCTTTTAGCCTTGTTATAGCATGCTTAAGCTCTGATTTCAGTTATTTTAACCATGTATGCCATGCTTTGCATAGCTACCATGCATTTTATCTTGTTAGCTTTGAGTGTCCAAATCACTAGCATGCTTTACTTGGCTCATTTCAGTGATTTGGTATCACTTGCTATGCTATTTCAGTCCATATAGTATGCTCATATACTTGCACTTATCACTCCTTTAATGTTTTAAAGAGTTGATGTTTTATGCCTCTTGAATGGATCATTGTGTATGCATCCATGCTTAGGTCATTTGGATGCCATCTAAGTGGGTTTTTGGTCTTGTTTTACCATGCCATAACTCTGTTTTTATTGGTTTATGTCATGCCATGTTTGGTTTTGATAGGTGTAGTGTAACACCCCTTGTATAGCCTTGCATGCCTCATGCTTTTGGCATTGTGTTCTAGCTTGTGTTCGCTAGTTTAGAGCATGTTTTTGGTCTTGTTTGGACCTGCCTTGGGACTGTTTTAGGTTCCCTTGGCCCTTTGGGGCTTGTCTTGCATAGCCATGGTTTGAGCTCCTTGGCTAGCCTTAAGTTTTAGGCCTTTTTGTATGTCTTGTTTGGCTTGTTTGTGTGAATTGGCATCATGCCTAGCATCATTTCAGAGCTTGTAGTATTGTCATACTTGCATGCTTTGTCCTCTTTTAAGTGTTCTTGAAAGTTGCCCTTTTATGCCTAGGTGATGGGCCATTATATGTGCATGTTTGTATGTGTATTTCATGCCTTTTGTTTCATCACTATGGCCACTGATTTGGGCCTATTTGAGAGCTGTGCATTTTGGTTTAAGTCCATCCTTTGCATGTTGTTGCATGCTTGTTGCATATTTAGTACCTTGCATGTTGTTGCATGTTAGTATGTTGCATGCTTATCCCTTTATCATGTTGTCACATGCTTGTCTCATTTTGTATGTTGTTGCATACTTGTCCACCTTTGCATGCCTTGCATGCTTGAATGTTCATGTTGCATCTTGCATACTTGTTTAGGTTACATTGCATTTGGCATGCTTGTCACCATTAGCCTTGTATGGCATTGTCATTAACATACTTATGTTGCGTTGGATTTGCATCATGCTTAAGTTGTTTGCATGCTTGCTTGCATGCTTAGGTTGCATTGCATTGTATGTGCATCCCTTGCCTCTTGATCAAGCATGGTAGAGGTTAGGGCCCCTTATGTGTTTTGTTGTGCATTTCATTCCATATTGAATTGCACACTTGGCTTCTTTGGCCATCACGCATTGAAATGCGTGATTGATGGTCCGAGGGTCGAGAACCATACTCCCTTGAGCTCATGACATGATAGGGAGGGTGGTTGTGCACACATTGTCTTGCAAATGTATTGCCATGCTCTGTCTGTCCTCTGTTGCAGCAAAAGAAGCAGTCAGCAGGAAGGGATGGCTGGTCGGCCATCTTCAGTGCCGGCCGGCTAACAATATTTGGCCGAGAGCCTCATTTTTGGTCGATGGCCAGTTTTCCTTGGCCGATGGTTCTATCTCTTGGCCGATGGACTCTCAGCATGTTCCCAAGGTAGTTCAGAAGTGTCACAGGAGTTGGCACAGTTTTCAGAGGTACAAAGCAGTGTAAACAGAGGCAACATGAAGCATGGCGATGGATTTCTGAGCGAAGCCGTCCGAGCATGCATCCATTCCTCGTCTCGAGGCCATTTCAGTGTTTTAATAACTTAGAATAGTTATTTATTTCGATTTGGTTGTGTAATTAATTAATTAGCTTGTTAGTTAATTTGTACTATTCTTTCGATCCCTCCCTCGAGAGAGCCAATTGTTGTAATAAGCGTGCGTGTGTGTGATGTATGTCTTCCAACCCCACTTCTTTCTCCCTTTTACTTAACTGCTTACGATGGTTAGTTTTAGGGCATGTTTCATTTAGCATACCTTATGCTTGCATGTTTGCATCATTCATTTGTATTGCATGCACTGGGCTCGGTGCATCATACTAACTGCGTTGTATTTCAATTCCAAGTTGAATACATATATCGAATTGTCACATCTCACATGTCATTTTAGGATAGCCGAGCCTATCTAGTTGCATTTTGCGTGTGCTGCATTAGCCATCTCAACATGAACTAGGATCATACATTGATTTCTAACTAGTTCTTTATTTTGGCCTGGAGTACACTGTGAGTGTTTATGCTTTAGCATCTTGCATGTATGTGAGTGTTAACATGACAGCATGCTTGCCATGAGGCTAATTGCTTATATGATATAACTGCCTGAATGCTTGTGGGTGAAGGTTGGATTACTTGAATTGGAACGATTCATTGGAATCCATGTTTTAGCCTACTTGCGAGTAGCAAACCTCAGACCATTTTCCAAACAAACGGATATGTGATGCTTCGTTCCAAATTAGGCGATCTAGTCTATACTTGTGTGTTGTGTGCATCACATAGTAATTCTAGCTAATTAACCGGAATAAGAACGCATGTGTTTTCAAAAACAAGATATCGTGTTTAGTACAGGCCGATCTTTGATCGGGCGAGTGGGGGTGCTCATAGATGACCTTCCCTAATCGTACCCAAGTTCCCGAACCGAGGCAACTTTGGTGATGACGGACACGTGGCCTTAGGCAACGAGTCAGGGTTTCCTAAATTCCCCCAAAATAAAATATTTAGGTGGTGACTCTGTATCTGGGAAAGCAGTCCATGTCTGACACTTCTTTCTTAAAAATCAGTTTTCCAAAACGATTTGTCAGATTTGGACTCTTTGGTGATTTATCAGTCTTGCATTGCACTTTGCAAGATCAGATTAAGAACCGTGACACTGAGTCCGAACTGTGGTAAGCAAGGCCCTCGGGGCGCGTCCACAGTTTCTGGCGACTTTGCCGGGGGATTAGAGAACTTGACTCGAACTCATGATATCTTGTTTTGTTTACACTTATGTGTTTCTTTGCATTTGCATTTGCATTGGTGTGCCTAGGACACCGTGTTTGCCGTATGCTATTCCTGAACGGTTTGCCGGAGGCCCGCTTTGAGAAGCATGCCATAAGGCTGACCGGTTGCGGGCTCTGCCACGACGGGAACACAAACCCCGATTTTTACCGAGGCACCCTTTTTGACCATTCGACCTAGTGCATATTCGGAATCCATAATGACTATTCCAAACTAGGACAGGCTGCTTACCTGATTATAGGTTGTTTGAAACCGCTGTGTGTGTAGTGAAACCCTAGCTCCTGACAAAATAGGACAGGGAAACCCTACCCTAACATAGTGGTGTTTTGGCTCTCATTTACTTGCTATGTGCTTTTAGAGTGTGCCTCTACAAGAATGCATGTATCAGTTTGCAAGTCTGAGTATCAGGCCTGTGAGCATCAGTACTTTGAGAATCAGTTATATCTACGAGTATCAGATTCAGATTCGGGGTAGTGAATTTGGGAACAGTGATAAGTGGTTGAGAACGGTTCACTCAACTTGTGTTCGCCAACTGTGTGTTGTCTTTATTTAAGTTGTTATGCTGTCCGTTTTTCTGTTCATTATTTCCTTATTATGCTTTATTTATCTTTTTGCAAGGTAGTTTAGCACAATTGCATCCGACCAGGTAGATATCCCCTGAGCACTCTAGGTCCGAGGTCGTAAACTTAATCGATCTAGGGATCTGATAGACGGACAAGCAGTGTTCCTTTCTTTACCCCCGGTCACCAGACGAAGGTCAAAAAGGCGCAGTGTATCGATACAGTGGTCGCCAGATCAGTGGTCTACCCCGCCAGTGAACAGTCAGGCTGAGGTCTCAGTTTCTATTACAGGGATAGATATACCAGTTATTCAGTTAGATCAGCACAATATGGCAAGCTTGGAGGAGATGATGCGTCAACTCCAGGAAAGTATGAGAACCATGCAGCAGGACGCTACTCGTCAAGTAGAGTTTCCCAAGCAACAAGCCGAGGTCATGGCCCAACAGGCAGAGTTAATCACTAGGTTACAGCAGCAAACTGGAGCATCTGCTTCACACCAAGCTCCTCCCCCACCAAGAGTTCCAATACTCGGGGAGACAGCTAACGTCCAGGATGACACGGATCAATAGGGCCAGCTCTGCCCCCGATCCTACCTCAACTATCCAAAGCGCAGACTAACCTACCCGATTCTCCCTTTGAGTTCGAGGTGGACCCCACAGTGTTAAAAGTGAGCAAGCTTGAAAAGCTGTTCAAGAAATCTCAAGGTGTGAAGTCCATTCCAGATATTGAGGATGGGTATACCGACTCAGCCGTGACGTTGCCGGACCGGTTTAAAATGCCGCACATAGATTGTTTCGATGGGTCTGGGGATCCAGTGGTGCATTTGTGGCTGTTTTCGGACATACTAAGGCCAATGGGCCTATCCAGATTGCAGAAGCTTTCTTTGTTTGGCCGGACCCTGTCAGGTGTAGCAGCCATTTGGTATGCAAAACTGGAAGACTCTGTCCAGAGGAGTTGGGAGGAGATGGCCGAGGCCTTCATAGCTCAATACTCCTACAATACACAGATCAAGGTCACGACCCGTGATCTCGAGACAACTAGGCAAGAGCCGAAGGAGAGCTTCTCCGATTTTGTGACCCAGTGGAGGGCTAAAGCCTCGATGATGACCATCAGGCCCGTTGACAAGGACCAGATACGGATGGTTGTGCGCAACCTCCAGCCAAAGCTTATGCAAAAGATGATCGTTCTCCCCCTCCCCACCTTTGCAGATCTACATGAGATAGGGGTGCAGATCGAGGATGCTATGAAACAGGGTCTGATAGAGCAGGATAGAGAGCAGCCCAAGAGGGCATTCAACCGTAATACAAATGTAGGCACAAGCAGTGCTGCAGCTGGCAGATCTTCAGATGTGGGAATGGTCACCACCACCACCCCGAGAACCCTTGCAGCTACACCATTCACCGGCGTGTCCGGAAGTAGCTCACAAACAACCAAGTATTCACCTCGAGGCCAAAGAACCTTCACTCCACTATACATGCCTCCGTCCAAAGCTCTGGGGGTTTTAATTAAGAAAGGGCACTTGAGGCCCCTGGAGCTGCGGCCGCTACCAGACAAAGTCCTTGTTTCCCATAACCCGGCCAAGTACTGCGCCTTTCACCAACAGCATGATCATGACACTGACTAGTGCTTTCGATTGTGTTATGAGATTCAGGATCTCATTGACAATAGGGTGATCGTGCCTCCGGAGAAACCGAATGTCACAACCAACCCTCTCCCACCACATAACCAAGCTCTGCTTGCCAAACGCATTAATCTTATCCAAACTGGGGTTGCATCATACGACCCTAGTATATACATCACCCCTTCTCACCTACCCAAGCCGGAGGTGTTCATTCCTGACAGCACTGACTTGTGCATGTTGGACATCTCCCAAACCCAACTTGAGGTGGTGGTGGCTATCGAAGATAGAACCGAGTCAACTGTGGGTGCAGATCAGAATGATTATACAGAGCTTGAGGGGTCTGAGAGTTTCATAAATGACCCGAGTGGTTACATTATATCAGCAGGCTAGGCTAGGCCGGATGTGGAATTACCAGTGGGGGCAGAGATTTGTGTAGTACGAGAGGATGAACCTAATCAGGGGCTAGATGACCTAGCAGATCTAGAAGAAGACATTGCAAATCTGCAGTTCTTTGAAGAATAGGATTCAGGGGACGTGGCAGTCAATTGGTTTGATGAGTCAGTAGAGTCTACTGGGTGGCTTGACGATCAGCCAGATATTGTTGAACAACCTCAACTAGAACAGGGCCCGTCAGGGACAGTGACATCAACAGTGGCTGGAAGGGCCAAAGAGCAGAGTGCATTGCCAGAGAGCACCGGTGTAAAGAATTTTGCTCAGGATATGGGCAGTTTGGGAACAGAAGAAACTGAACAGCAGGCTGTACTGAAGCAGTTTGAGCGGGAAAGGATCGAAGATTCTGAGAGGACTAGAAAAACCAAAGCCCCTGTGAGGACGGAACGTGCTGCGGGCACAGGAACAGAACGTGCTGTGTGCATAGGAACGGAAGGTGCTGTGGGTACAGGAATAGTTGTAACGGAGCTGGATAGGTGTCTGTCGGCTGCCGATGGCATGTAGTGGGAAGATGATGATCTATGTCTTGCTCACACAGATGAGGACTGGGGGAATAACCAGCCGGATGATACCTGGTACATTGGTGAAGTTGACCACATGACTAGGAGCGGACATTATTTCAAACCCCCGCACTTAGATCAACCAGAGGCATCCGGAAAGGACAAGGATGCGGAGAAGCAAAAAGATAAGCTGCTCGAAGAGGAGGTTGTGTTGAAACAGTTGAAGAAGATACAAGCAGACATCTCCATCTGGGGACTGCTTATGGCATCAAGAGTTCATAGACAAGCTGTCCTTTCAGCAATGGACAAAGCCAAACTTTCAGTAAATACCACGCCTGAGCAGCTAGTAGGACTGGTCATTCCGAGAGAAGCTTCCCCGACGTTGACCTTTACTGACAAGGAGCTGCCGTTCGAGGGTGCAAACCATAACAAACCACTCTACATCTCTGTTGAGTGTAGAAACAAATGGATACCGGTGGTTCTTGTTGACACGGGATCCGCCATTAACGTGTGCCCGTCAAGGACAGCATATGCTGTCAGGTTGAAGCTCGCAAACTTTGTGCCAACTGCCCAGGTGATACGGGCATATGACAATACTAGCAGAGAAGTGATGGGGACTGTGCAGATTCTGACCAAGGTTGGTCCAGGACATCCGAGATTGACTTTCATGTTTTGGACGTTCCTACAACCTTTAATCTACTCTTGGGGCGGCCGTGGCTGCACCAGGTAAAGGCAGTCTCTTCCACTCTGCATTAGATATTGAAATACCTCCATGGGAAAGGGGTGGCTATAGTTTTGGGAATTCGTCAATTTATCCACCGCTAGAGGTGTCTACACCGGTTTCGGAAATCGAGCATGGCGCGGAGGATGTGTTCCTATCAGGATTTACCCTAGCTGAGGCCCAGGTCATATAGAGCATTTTGGCTGTTGATGAGGGGTTGTATGTCAGCGCACAATCAGTGTACCTCATGAACAAGCTTCAACACGTCCCTGGTATGGGACTAGGAAAAAGTGGCTGGAAAGGCATTGCAGTATCAGCCGAAGTGCCACACAACCCACATACCTTTGGCCTGGGTTATCTGCCCACCAAAGAGGACTGGGTGAGAAAAGGAAAAGAGATGGCCGGAAGAGCCAGAGCTAAGTGTAGACACCCCATTTTGATCGGCCCTTAGACTTGGGCACTTTTTTTTAAACACCCCATGATGAAAATTGTAATATATGAATTTCTCAGCCAAAAATCAAATTGAAGCTTTAATTCCAAACCTCACCCATTTTGGCCATCACTAATATTTTATTAATTTGTAGTATTTTATAATTTTATATTTTTTATATAAATTTATGTGTGTGTACATTTGTTTTAGGTGTGTTTTATATAAATTGATAAATATTTAATAAAAAAAAGAAAGAAAATAATAAAACAAAAAAAGAGAAAAGAAAAGAAAAGAAATGAATAATAAAGTGATGTTTGTTTTTTTTATTTGGGTGGAATATATGATGGAAACATTATGATGATGGGTTGAGGTGGAGGATAAAAAACATATCTATGAGGGACCACGGCATCAAATGAAGAGAGGTGGTGGAGAATATTGTTTTTAAAAAGAGAATAGAGGAGATGATGATTAGGTTCTAAGTGGGTGGAATGAATCATTGAGCGGGGGAGATTGCTCTCTACAAAGCTTCCATGTGTTGGATTGGTGAAGGGGAGAGGGGGTAAGAAACAGAAAATATGAAACAGACCCACTCTCTCTCTCTCTAGAGTTTTGGGGTGTTGAAAAATGTAAAGAGGGGGAGAGCATTTCTTTGCAGCTTCTTACACTCACACATTCACACACAGGAGGGAGACAGACAAAAGACTGAAACACCAACCCTTCACCACCATCACAGCCATCACACACGGCAGCCACCATTGATACACCATTCACAACACTCTCACGACACACGGCAGATTCCCCAAGCACACAACACACACCTGAATTCACACACAGCAGCTCACACATGCTCAACACCATCATTGCCATCCCAACACACACCATACAACACACCCAGCCACCCATATGCCTCTCTCCCTCCCTCACGGCAGGCACACCCAGCTCACGGACAACACAGACAGACACGACACAGCACAACACTCGCACTCAGATGCACACGGGATGATACACTCACGGCATGACTCACTCACAACACACGCACACAGTACCATGCACACCTGAAGGCACACACACACTCATCACAGACACGGTTTTGACAGCCACACACACTCAATCTCTCTCTCGGGGTCTCTCTCCCTCCCTCCCTCACGGCTCTTGACTGAAACACCAACCCAGCCGCCATTGACACCATCACTAACACACACACACAGCTCTCTCTCAACATATACACCCACACATCCTCTCACGGCTCTCTTCCTCGTCAGACCCATGCAGCAAACACACAGACACACACCATTGACAGAGATCCACCCAACACACCATTGAGAGGAGCACCATTAGATAGCAGCAGAACAGGGGCATAGAAGGGACCAATCCCAACTCTCCCTCTCTCTCTAAAAAGAACACACACGGGTAGAGAGAGGGAGGAGAGGCACACATACATGCACTGATCTCTCTCTCTCTCTCTCTCTCTCTCTCTCTCTCTCTCTCTCGGGAAGGAGCCATGATCTGAAGCTGAAAACAAAAACAAACATAGATGGACTACCAAACTTGAGTTGGTTTCGCATGGACTATCAGTATGGGCTTCAAGGCTTAAGTTGGTTTTGCTTGGGCTTCAAGTAAGTGGGTTGAATTTGTGGGTTAATATGGGTTTTATCAGTACAGGGCCGGAGTTGGCTTTACATGGACTTCAAGTGGGCTCAATTTGCGGGCTTAATATGGGTTTTATCAGCAAGTGCTTAGTTATACAGGGTGTATCCCTGCTTCATTTTATTTATTTATTTTTTTTATTTTTTTTATTTTTATTTTGAGTGCTTGTGAGGATTTTATTTTATTTCTCTCTCCTTCAGATATGTAATAATTTAAGTGTTGTAATAATCCCCCACCCCGCTTCTTTCTATCCCATTCTTTAATCGCTTTCCCTAACTGTACATATGTATATATCTGACATGCCATGCATATCCATGCTTTACATCCATGTTACATGCATTAAGATTCGGCTAAATTTGCATTTTTATGCTTTAATTGATTATCCCATGATTTTGTGCGCTATTACATGTTTTGCAATGTTTCACATATCATATCTTCGAAGCCGAATCTTTAGTTGCATCTCATGAGTGAATTGCATTAGAAATTCTATATATAAGATCATGCATATTTTACTAACTTTGTTTTGTAGTTGTTCGAGGGACGTTGGTCAATCTGTGAGTTTTTATGCTTTAGCATCCCATTTGTGTGTGTTTTTCTTACTATGTTTAGCATCCTACCATGTGGCTATTTGCTTAAGTGATAAACTGTTTGAATGCCTGTGGATGAAGGCTTGTTACTTAAATTGGAATGATTCAAAGATTGTATGTTTTTAGGCCCACTTTGTAGTGGCAAATTCACAAATTTTAAGCCCGCTTTGTCAAGTGGCAAATTCAAACCCTTTTCGAAAAATAAACATGAAGTTGAATTGTTCCAATTTGGGCAAACTAGTCTATACTTGTATGCTTCACATAGTAAATTTTAGGATTTACTAAATAATCATAACATGAACATATAAAGAAAATAAAATTCATATCATGGTTTAGTAGAGGCCGATCTTTTGATCGGGTGGGCGGGGGTGCTCATTATTGACCTTCCCCTCTCATACCTAAGGTTCCGAGCCAAGCATCCTTGGTTACGACGAACAGTGGCCTTGGCACCGAGTCATGGGTTTGCTAATTTCCCAAAATATTAGGTGGCGACTCTAAGATCTGATGACGCAGTCCATTTTTGACAAAATTGCAATAAAATGGATTTTCAATAAAAGTTGCCAAATCTGGACTCTCATCTGTGTTTCACATTGCACTCGTGAAACTTGAGATCAAAGAGATCTCGGGAGTCCGAACTGTTTAACGCGCGCGGGTACCCCCTGGGCATGTTACACTAAGCAGACCGGGAGGCATTTTGATTTGATGCATCGGCCCATCCAGGGCATCCTGAACTGACGCTTCGTCCGAGAGGGAGAAGATTTTCCATTCTGTGGCTTCCCGGAGCCATGGTTGAATGCAGAGAAAAGGCGCCTGCTGGGATTTGAGATCTTTTTTGATTTGCAGTTATCCAGGGATGATGTTGCCAAGGAGCAGACAGACCCATCAGCTAAGGTTGAGCAGTGTAAGGAAGTGGATTCCGAGAGCACCGAGTTTGAAATGGGGGTAGCACTGGCCTGTCTACTATTAGATCCTCCGATCGTACATAAGTGCTTAGGGGATGATCTCTCGGTGTCTATGATTGGAAATGAAATGACTGCAGGCCTACCTTCAAACATTTTGGATGCATCCATTGCACCATCCCTCGTCTGGCAGTACGAGGAGGGATTCTTATCGAGCAGCACCGGGTCAGGTAGTGAGCCGGAATCGGATTCCACTGAGTCTTGTGAGTTCGAATCAGGTTCCAGCTCGTCTGAGTCTGAGTCTGGTATTCCTGGGAGTGATAACCCGGATGCCACAGTCTTGTCTAGGTAGTCTTTTTCTTTCTCTTTTGAGTCTGTTGTAACAGAAGAATCAAATGGACTTGATGAAGTGATTAATGAAAATTGTGTGGCTGTGGCCTTCGATTTCTTTTCTGTACCCTTGATTTATTGCATTAATTCAGACTTTCAAAACTTCGATGAAAACGACGAGGAAGAAATTCCTCCGGTTTTGAAATATTTGCTAGAACAAGAGCAAGAGAGGTTTGTAAAACCGCTGGTTGATGAAATCACCCAAATTAACGTCGGTACTGAGAAGGACCCGCGGCTGGTCCAGATCAGGTCCACGTTGTCTTCGGAAGAGCGCGAGCGCTTAGTCACTTTACTAAAAGATTTCAAAGATGTTTTCGCGTGGTCCTACGAAGACATGCCTAGAATCGATCCTGAGATTGTACAGCACCGAATCTCTCTTGACCCAGAGGCCCGACCTGTTAAACAGAAACTCAGAAGGATCCGCCCAGACTGGGCTATCAAGATCAAAGAAGAGGTCAGCAAGCAAATTGACGCAGGGTTCCTGCTGGTATCTGAATACCCAACTTGGTTGGCCAATATCGTTCTGGTACCGAAGAAGGATGGCAGAATCCAGGTATATGTGGATTTCAGAGATTTGAACAAAGCCAGTCCGAAGGACGACTTTCCTCTGCCGCATATCGATGAGTTAGTGGACTTCATAGAGGGGCATGCATTGCTCTCATTCATGGATGGCTTTTCAGGCTACAACCAGATTGTAATGGCACCTGAAGACCGGGAGAAGACTGCTTTTACCACCCCGTAGGGGACCTATTGTTATAGGGTGATGCCGTTTGGGCTGAAGAATGTTGGACCTACATATCAACAGGCTGCGACCATAATATTGCACGACATGATCCACAACGAGGTTGAGGTGTACATGGACGACATGATTGTCAAGTCCAAGGAAAGAAAGGGCCACTACACCGCCTTGCAAAGTTCTTCCAAAGGATTAGAGAATTTCGGTTGCGGCTGAATCCTCAGAAATGTACGTTTGGTGTTACAGCAGGGAAAATGCTGGGATTCTTGATTACATAGAGCGGTATCGAAGTCGACCCTTCCAAAATCAAGGCCATCTTAGAAATGCCACCACCAATGACTGAAAAGGAGGTGCGAGGCTTTCTGGGTAAAGTGCAATTCATAAGACGGTTTATTTCAAAATTAATCTTGACTTGTGAACCACTCTTTGGTCTCCTGAAGAAAGGAACGAAGTTCCAATGGGACAGCCGACGCCAAGCTACTTTTGAACAGATTAAGCAATATTTACAGAACCCACCCGTGTTGTCACCGCCTGAGCCGGGAAAACCATTGATTTTGTATCTTTCGGTGACTGAAACTACAATGGGCTGCATGCTTGCACAAGAGTCTGAGGACAAGGTGGAGAGAGCTATCTACTACCTGAGCAAGAAGATGCTTGGTTATGAGACCCACTACACTCCGCTGGAGAAGGCTTGTCTCGCCTTGGTATGGGCTACCAGGAAGCTGTGGCACTACTTGTTAGCTCACTTCGTAATGTTGGTTTCAAGATTAGATCCCATCAAATATCTCTTCGAGAAACCGGCACTTACGGGTAGGCTAGCCCGTTGGTTGCTTCTGCTTTTCGAATTCGATCTGAAATATGTGACGCGCAAGTTAGTAAAGGGGAGAGCGGTAGCAGAGTTCCTAGCCGATCACCCAGTGGACGGGGATGAAGCAGTTGAGTACCTATTCCCAGACGAGGCTATTTTGCATGTCGAAGACGAAACTTGGACGATGTACTTAGACGGAGCGTCAAACCAATACGGGTATGGGATAGGGGTGTTGTTGATAGCACCCGACAATTCCCGTATCCCCCCAGCATTTAAACTCCGTTTCAAAGTCTCGAACAATGAGGCAGAGTATGAGGCACGTGTTGCCGGTTTAGAAGCCGCCCTAGAACTAGAGGCAAAACGGTTGGACGTCATCGGGGACTCGAACCTTGTTGTATCTCAAGCTAAAGAAGATTCGAAAGTCAAAGAAGAAAAGATGAGAATCTACCACCAAACCTTGGACTTGCTGATTCCTCGGTTTGAGAAGCAGAACTTCGCTCATCTGTTAAGAGAGAACAACAGGTTCCCAGATTCACTAGCAACCCTATCTTCTATGATAGACATCCCTTTTGAAGTCAGGATGCGTCCGATCATCATTGACCAGAAATTTGTGCCAGTTGAGAACCCCTGGTATTATGATGTCTAGAACTTCTTAGAAAAGGAAGCATATCCACCAAGGGCAAATGCCAAAGATAAAAGGGCAATTAAAAGAATGGCCGCTCAGTTCATCGTCTGTGGGGGTAAACTATACAAGAGAGGTCATCTAGGAATGCATAAGCTGTGTGTTGATGCCAAAGAGTCCAAACGCCTAAAGGAGGCCATCCATGGAGGAGAATACGGAGCGCACATGAATAGGGTGATGCTAGCTTGGAAGATCCTTAGACAGGGTTACTACTGGTCCACCATGGAGGAGGATTGTATTAGCTTTGTTTTACGATGCCACAAATGTTAGATCGATGCAAACCGCATGAACATTCCGTCGTCGAAGCTATACAACATGACTTCGCCATGGCCATTTTCAGTCTGGGGGATTGATGTGATCGGGGCTGTTACTCTAAAGGGGTCCAATGGGCATGAGTTCGTTCTGGTCGCGATAGACTATTTCACAAAGTGGGTTGAGGCCCAATCTTATGCGGTGTTGAAGGCTTCGCATGTTGCAAAGTTCATCAGGAACAACATCATCTATCGCTATGGGGTCCCGAACGAGATCATTTCAGATAATGGTTCCCACTTCAAGAAGGAAGTGATCGACTTGTTGGAGAAATACAACGTGGCTTTTCATAAGTCATCCACATATCGGCCGCAAACCAACGGAGCGGTTGAGGCCACCAACAAGAACATCAAACACATTTTGCAGAAAATGGTGGAAACCTACCGGGACTGGCCAGATAAGTTGCCATTTGCTCTGTGGGGCTACCGAACTTCTACTGGGGAGACTCCGTATTCATTGGTTTATGGGATGGAGGCCGTTCTACATATCGAAATTGAGGTTCCGTCATTACGAGTACTGGTTGAGTGTCAGATAGCTGAGGCAGATTGGTAGCTGAGCAGATTCGAAGAACTCATGCTCTTTGACGAGAGAAGCCTGAAAGCACTGTACCATGTCCAGGGTTATCAACGCAGAATTGCCAGGGCTTTCAACAAGAAAGCTAAGTCTAGGAATTTGAAAAAAGGAAATTTGGTGCTCAAAGACAACCGAGCTCCCATCCACGACCCTAGGGGCAAGTTCAGACCCAATTGGACTGGTCCTTACATCATCAAGTCTATCTGGTCAGGCGGAGCTATCGTTTTGATGGACCTAGATGGCCTAGAGTTCTCCCAACCGATCAATATGGACAAGTTGAAGAAATACTTTCCCTGAGAGGCTCGCTAGGTTGAAAACCCGAAAGGGCAACCTAGGCAAAAGTTAGAGCACAGAAAATTTGAAATTATAAAAACTGAGCTTGCAAGGTTCAAAACCCGCAAAGGGCGGCCTTGGCAAAAGTTAGAGCATAAAAGGTGAGGGTTAATACACGAGTGAACCTGAGCCGAGCTACGTAAGGCTTGATTCCCATGTTTGGGATACGTAGGCAATTTCATCCTGAAGTCTAGCCATAAACACTTCCCCGATCAACTTTGTCTATGTGATCGCCTTGGTCATTTTTGTCTATTCAGCATTCAAGAGCTCGGTTATGATCTCCAGTGCAATGCTACTCAGACTAGGGGCAACTTTCCAGTTGCTGGGATCCGAGATTGTGCATCTCAGTGACAGATCTCAGGCATGTCCAGTTCTGATCCATATCGAAAATGGTTTTGACAAGTTTTAATAAAAGTTGATTTTGCTCAAATTAATCTTTTTACAACTTCAACCATTTTTGGACCAAACGGAAAATTTTCAGTACCACAACTTTCAATTTCATTGATTTCAATACAAAGTTCTCTTGCTCTTGAATACAAAATTGAAGTTGCTTTTCATTACATTCATAAAGAAAACTTGAAAGTTCTGATTAAAGCAAATAAATCCGGGGCATAGTCAGGTGTTCCTGCGTCCCCTCCTAGAGCTAGCCGAAGCCTCTGATGCCAAAGTGGGCCCTATTTGTGCCTCTTCGTTGAGCCAATCTAAGCACTCATCAGAGAGGGTGCAGCTGAAAGTGGAGCAGGGGGCCAGAAGCTCTCTCGTCCTCCAGGCTGTGACATACCGAGCTAGCTACGCGCCTCGAACCAGAAATATAGCAGGGTATTCAATCCCCTCTTCTGGACAAGTTTGGTCATGTCCGAACTGGCGCTGGAACCGAAACGGAAAGTAAAACACGCAGTGTGACAGGCCAATCAACTGAATCCCGGCCTGGCGAGTCATGTTATAGCTCATCACCGGTAGATTAAGCCAAGGGCAGTGCCAAGCAATGTGGTCCGCAGACAAATTGCACATCCAGTCATACCACCATTCCTCATCCGGAGCATCGAGGGACGTCGTCGGGAGAAATAGCTGCGAGCTGAATATGCTGGACATGAGTCCACCACTCTCAGTTTGTCCATCAACCATACCTGGGGAGGGATGAAAATGAGAGATTAAAGAATAGAGAGGTGTATGTTGAGTGAAAAAGTGAGAAAAGGGGTTTGAGAGAAAAACTGAGCCTGAGGGCCGAGTGATGCGAGCAATATATATTTGAGATGGGGTGGGAAACATTACCTGCAATAGTAGTGGACTCCCCGCAAACCTAGCCGTCTCCCGGTGATGAAAAGCGTCCAAACCCATTAATGTTTCGGCTAGCGTCATGGCGATGCAACTCTTACCCTCTCTTAAGCCCTCGGCAACCTCAATCAAATGGGTGCTAAACCCTCCCAAGCCCGGAGCAAGTAAGAAGTGAGACAACATGCATAAGCAAAGCGCGTGTCGCCGATAACCTTGCCAATAATGGTCACCGCGATCACCGGCGTCAGAAAACCGACAAACCAAGCTCGGATATCCAACTCTCCATCGTGAATCAATGACTGAGCATCGTGCAAAGTAAGGCCGCACATCCGTCCTAAGGCTTGGACGTGGCTGAACCAGAGTTGAGGCAAGATTTCTTCATTGCCCTCGGATTCCATTAAAGCTTGGAAATCCTCGTAAGTAGGACACATCTCTTGTCCGCCAAAGCTGAAGACGTGTGTCATCGGATTCCAAAATCTTGCCGTGGCATAGAGGAACGGAAAACGTAGCGGGGTGCGACCCAAAGTGAATAGTGCATTTATGCCGAAGCCACGGAAATTCAGCTTTTCCGAGCCATCCAAGTTGGCAATCCAAGTTGTGAGATTTTGGACAAGAAACTCTTCCATTTGGTGCAAATCAGTGTTGAAATGAGACAAACTACGAAGCTGAGGCTTTTGTAGAAGATAAGGTTTTGAATGGAAGACAGGTGTCAACATTCTGGAGGTTCTTGCCATTTTTGGCCGATCGGCCAAAAATAGTGCCGACCAACCATCCTTTTTGGCCGATCGGCTAAAAATGTTGGCCGATGGCCATTTCTTGTGGCCTCTCCCTTTGGCCGATGGCCTCTTCGCTTATTCTATGAGCAGTCTATGTGTAGAAAATACTGAGAACTTGTGATTGGTTCCACTTCCAATGCCTTCTGGTGTTGATTTTGCAAAGTCACGCCTATTTGCTTATCGAGTTGTCGTACATTTGTTTATCGAGTTGTTATTTGCATTCTCTAAGTTTTGTTTGCTTATCGAGTTGTAATTACACTTTGTTAGCTTGTCGACTTCTTTGTTTGCTTATCAAGTTGTTTTGTTGTTAGTTGGTTCACTACCTGATTGATGCAATTTGGGCATTTGGTTTTCAAAACAAAAGTTCAATCTCATTTACATTGTAATGTAATGCGATGCGATGCAATGCATAGAATGTACAAATGTAACACTTTTTGAACAAAATAGCTGTTTCATTTCATCATATGTCTTTTGCAAAGTACATAGTTTTGAGAAAATAAAACTTGCCTGAGGCAGTACAATGTGCTTTAAACTACTAGCAAAAAGAAAAGTAAAGCAAAAAAGGAAAAGAAAAGCAACAAAACGCCTAAACAAAGCAAAAAAGAAAAGCAGCAAGTGTCTGGGTCAACATCAATGGTCTCAAGTGCAGGAGTCCGTCCTGGTCCTTTTCCTAGACGAGGGTCCAGGATCGCCACCACCGGCTCCGTAGTCAGAATCTGAGCTGTCTCCGGCCTCACCCTGGGACGACGCCCCTCCTCATCAAAATCATCGGGGGAGGGCTTTCGTGAACTCCTCTCAGTATGGGTGCGCCTGTGTCTGCCTCGGCTGTGGACAGTCATCCTCTGCCTGACTCCCCCTCCTCTTCGAGTAGGTACAAATGGTTCAGCTGGAGCACCTCCCGCGGCTGAAATTTGGAATGGGGCCTGAAACAAACAAATGGTCAATGCATCAGTTATGCTACGCAAAGCAGGGCATGAATACTGAATACAGTGTGTGAGTACATGAATGCTGTGAGCAGTGTCCGAGTACAGTGTATGAATGCCGTGAGCAATGCTGTGAGCAGTATGTGAGTTCAAGTGTATTAGTGCCGTGAGTGCTGTGTATCAAGTGCCATATCGATAATGTGGTATATCAGATCAGTATGAAACAGATTGTTCAAATTTTGAGACTGCGGTTAAAGGAACTTACCGAGATGCCGTATATGGTCAATAGGTCGATGCTCTGCTGCAGCATCCCCATCACAGAGGCAGTCAGCTCCAGAGACTGGCGAATGTACTCGACGGAAGCCTGCAAAAGTGTTGAAGTCATTAGTATTTTGCGGAATATCAAATCAAATGAAATTAAATAACTATACAGAATGCAAAGTATAGTAGTACATACCGGGATCGAGCCGTAGACTCCGATAAGCTCATGATTAGCTGGAGAAGGAGCGATGGGTATCTGGTACATCTCCCCACCCTGTCCTCGGCATGTCATCGTCGTAGGCAGCTCTGCCATCCAGCTCCCTGTCCTCTCTGAGACCCACTCCTCCCACGGGCCTGAGGTGCCCTCGGTGCTCCTGCTCCGGTCGTCGGCGCTGCAGGTCTCTCTCGCTCAGCTCGGTGAGCACCGGTCAGAGGCCGCATCAGATAGGCCTGGATGAACTCGGTGTAGTCGCCCTTGTCTCTAAAAGGCTCCGAGTCCCAGCCAATCGTATAATCCATCATCTCCTCAAAGGTGTACCTCTCGGTATGCCTCATATGGGAAGGAGGTGGACTCGGAACTATCTGCTCTGGCAAGCCAAGGGTCTGGCGCAGGAAGCGCTCGCCTAGGTACCAAGCCCGACAGACCGGGCCCTCCAGCAGAATCCTGAATTGGGCAGTCTCTCGAGCGCCCGCATACTGATCTCTGACTGCCTCCGGCAACGGGGCCCAAGGCTGCTAGGTGATCTGCAAATGATATACAGTTTGTTATCTACTTTTGAATGTACAATGTAAAGCGAAGCTTAAATAAACTATAAAATTTCACATACCTCTGCGGCGGTGATGGTGTCGAAATATCGGCGAAAGAACACAAAAGACTCCCGTGGCTTCCGCTCACATCTCACATCGAAGCGATGAGGGAATGGAACGCCAAGGGGCATCTCCTCATCCGGCACTGGGGCAAGCCTAGGGAAGTAGGCATATACCCACAACTGTAGAGTGTAACAGGGCAAACATCAGTATGCTTATCAGATAAAGCAAAATGCAGAATAAAGCAGAATTCACAGAACAGTGTATTGTGCAAAGTATTGTACAGTGTGTGCAGTGTAGTGTTCAGAGTCTGCAATGTGTGCAGTGTATAGCCAGTGTGAAGCAGATTGCGTGTGTGCAGCGTGTACAGTGTACAGATAGTATAAAGCAGAAATGTAAAGCAGAAAGGGAAAGTATACCTCCCAGGCTCGCCAGTATCCTCCGAGTAGGTGTCCGCTGTGGCAAGAAGATGAGCTCATATATCCATAGAGAGTGGCCAAGCCTACGCCACCCTAGTTATAGCGGCAGATCCTAGTCACGTCCACCAGTGCGCTCAGCAAGTATAGGGCGACAGTGTTCGCCCGATCGGCGAAGAGTGTGGTCCCCAGCAGAAACATGATGAAGCTGCGGGCGTACTGCTCCTCCTCCTCTCGGGCCGTGGGCGCCTGAATCCGGAAGTGGTCCTCGAACCATGAGTACCTCACGAACCCTGACCGGGCAAGAGGTGGCTGAGCGCCGAGCAAGTATATCTGGGCGGCATCCCACTCGTCCATATCTGTATCAAAGGGGATCGGATCACCCCCTACCCCGATGCTAGTGAGCATCGAGAAGTCGAAGGGAGTCATCGTCATCTCCCCGGTAGTAGAAAGGTGGAAGGCGTCAGTGGTGTCCCACCACCTCTCCACCAAAGCAGCAAGAAGGGGCCTACTCGCAATGAGGTGCGAGAGTCCCATGCAGAAAGTCCCAAAGCCGGCCTAGTCGACAATATGACGGACCACGTCGGGCAGCTCCATATACCAACCACGGGCAATAGTGTTCCCATACCCCCAGAAGGCATGGGAATCTCCCTATGTTCAAAACAAACAGTTACGAGGCAATGCTAGAAATGCAGTGTTGAATGCACTCAGAATTGATGAAAATGCAGTGTGTGTGCATGTGTTCAAGATTACATAGATATTGGGTATGGGTGTGCTCACGATGAACTACAGCATTGGATGTATCAGTATGTTTGGGTCATTCAGTTGATAATGCAGCATGTGTGCATATGTTCAAGTTTATACAGATATCGGGTGTGGGTGTGCTCACGGTGAACTAAGCATATGACGTATCAGTGTATCTGGCTTAAGCAGTTAAAGAACAGAATCGACTATTGCAGTTATATGTTCTACATTGCGGAAAATGAAACAGAGGAAGAGTGTACCTCAGCAACGCCATAAGACGGATATGACTCTGGCTTGCGCAATAAAAGCTCCAGTGGCGCGCCCCTCGCATAGCTCCTGAAGTGGCGGATGCCGTCGGGAGGCAACATATGTACCGCTGGCCTGTAGGTCGCCGGGTCGAATGGTCGAACACGGAGAGGCAAGAGCTCAACCTCAGGGTCCATGTCCAGCTCCGGGGGAGTCCCACCTTGTGGAATGTTGTCTGCCATCTTGAGAAGAGTATGAAAATGGCCGAGGATTTGAAAAATGGGTGAGAATGTGAAAAGTCAACCCAAAAGTCAACCCCGAGAGGGTGAAAAATGGGAGGAAAGGTCGGAGTGTGGAAAAGGCACGAAGACCAAGGTATAACTCGGGGGAAACAAACCCCAAGAGGTGGAAACCAAGAAAAGGGCACCGAAACTGAGTTTTGTTCGGTTCAAAGTGTGCAAAACGGGAAGGGTTTCTCGAATCGAACGACGAAAAAGGCTCGAAAACAAGAGAAAACCACGGATCGAAGCGAAGAAAATCACCTAGAGAGAAAGAGGGAAGATTTTCGAGCTAGGGTGAAGTGAAAATATAAGGTTTGGAACCTTATATTTAAAGACCCAAGGTTAAAAGACAAAACTGCCCCGAAACTGCTATTTTTGGCCGATCGGCCAAATTGTTAGCCGATCAGCTAAATGTTTGGCCAATGAGCTCATTTTGTGGCCGATGGGTGGCCAGTGGACTTCCCTTGCGGTCGATGCACCTCCAACACCCTTGTTTGGGTCAGTTATGTTGTTTGGGACCTTCATCTCTCAAGAAAGTGTAAAAAAACACACTGTCGAAGCCTAACCGGCCTCCGAGTTGACCTCGAATCGTGCCTTCCGTGTGTGGCACTTGATACGTACGAGATCTATCCTTTTTGTATCCTTTTATACATTGCAATATTCGAGAATTGTTTTTGAATGTCATGCCTAATGAATGCTTCGTCATGCTTGTAAAGCGCGCGTTGGTTATACATCATTTCGCTCTTGCATTGTCATGCACATCTCTTTCGCATTGTTATGCGCATACCACATGCGTTGCCTTGCATATCATTTGCATTGTCATGCATTTCATTACATGCATTGTCATGCACATCTCTTGCATTGTCATGCATTTTCATTACATGCATTGTCATGCACGTCTTGTATTGTCATGCATTTCCATTACATGCATTGTCATGCACATCTCTCACATTGTCATGCATTCCATTACATGCATTGTCATGTACATATCTCGCATTGTCATGCATTCCATTACATGCATTGTCATGCACATTTCATTTTCATTGTCATGCATTTTCCTACCTTGCATTGTTTTGCATTCCCTATAACCTGCATTGTCTTGCTCGTTATTTGCACTGTTCTGCATTCCCTATAACCGGCATTGTCTTGCTCGTTATTTGCGTTTTTTTCCATTTTTCCTATAACCGGCATTATCTTGTTCGTTATTTGCGTTGTTTTGCATATTCCCTATAACTGGCATTGTCTTGCTCGTTATTTGCATTGTTTTGCATTCCCTATAACCAGCATTGTCTTGCTCGTTATTTGCGTTATTTTGCATTTTCTCTATAACCGGCATTGTCTTGCTCATTATTTGCGTTGTTTTGCATTCCCTATAATTGTCATTGTCTTGTTCGTTATTTGCGTTGTTTTGCATATTCCCTATAACTGGCATTGTCTTGCTCGTTATTTGCGCTGTTTTGCATTCCCTATAACCGGCATTGTCTTGCTCGTTATTTGCGTTGTTTTGCATTCCCTATAACTGGCATTGTCTTGCTTGTTATTCGCATTGTTTTGCATTTTCCCTATAACTGGTATTGTCTTGCTCGTTATTTGCGTTGTTTTACATTTTCCCTATAACCGGCATTGTCTTACTTGTTATTTGCGTTGTTTTGCATTCCCTATAACCGGCATTGTCTTGCTCGTTATTTGCGTTGGTTTGCATCCCCTATAACTTGCATTGTCTTGCTCGTTATGTGCATTGTTTTGCACCCTTTCTAACTTGTGCATTGTTTTGCACCCCTTCTAACTTGTGCATTGTTTTGCAACCTATCTACCTTACATTGTTTTGTAACCCCTCTAATTTGCATTGTTTTGCAACTCTATCTAACTTGCATTGTTTTGCAACTTATCTCTATCTTACGTTGTTTCGCGCGTTATACTTGCATTGTTATGCACGCTTCACTCGCGTTGTCACGCACTTCTCACTTGCATTGCTATGCATGTTTCTAACGATATTGTACCTGTTATGTCTCTTTCTTTTGCAGGCACGATATTGTATGTACAGTTCATTTGAGGCTAGCGCGACCAGATGAACCGGACAGGTATTGTACATTCTCCGCGTGAGACGTAGCGAGAATTGTATAATTCTCTTACATCCTTTCTGCATGTAATGTAGTTTGGTTTTTTATTTGCCTACTTAAAACTGTTGCATGTTATGCTTCATTATAGCTTTCTTTGTATGATCATAAGTTATGCTCGGCACTGTGCGTGTCACTTGCATCTTTCTCCTGCCTACGGGCACATACCTTGTTATCTTATATGCTTGTCAAAGTCTTCGACCTCGTCAAAAATGGGTCGTCTCTGGGCTTTGACATTCACTCCCGTCATCTTTATGACTTTCGAGTTCTGTCAAAGAGGGGCAACTGTAGAGACCCCATTTTTGACCGTCCTCAGGACTTGGACATCATCGTTTGAATACTTGATGATCATCCATGCTGGTGTTCATTTTGAGTTCTCAGAGGTCTCGGCAGTGCGCCTTGCCTCAAGATCTCTCAACTTGACTGCTTTGTGTTTGGTTGTGGACCAAGCACTTGTGTTTTTGCTTTTTAGGGAAGAGGGTGGCTTGTTTGCCATCCGCTCAACCTATCGGCCAAGGCTTGAAGCCATCGGCCTTGTTTTCTTGCCATCGACGAAAAGTGTTGGCCGATCGGCACTCTTTTTGGTCGGCCGACCCTTGTGTTGGTCGATCGGCCATGTTTTCTAGCCAAACCTTGTTCATCTGCTTTATGCAGATATTTTATGGCAGCTGTTACAGCTAGCATGCACAATTCACCCCCTCCATACACGTGTATGGAGGGATTTGCCCCTTTGTTTAGCTTGCTTAGGAAGCTTTGAAATTGGTTTTCTATAAGAAGGGAGCTCCCCCTCCCTTCTCAGAGGTTCTGAAATTTAGGGTTAGAGAAGTTGTATCTATCTCTATATCTCCCTCTCTTTTGATTTGTGTGTGTATTTGGTGCCTTGAAGTGTGATTTTGTCTCACTATTGCACACAAACACCTAGCAATACACTATCCTCTTGTTGCTGAGGCACTAGGGAGTTAGTTTCAGAGTTCTTGGAGTGGTTTAAGCTTGGAAAAGTTGCTGGAGCTTTGTTCTTGAAGAGGTTCTACAAGGGTGAGCATTCTTGCTTTAGATACCCCATTCTTGCTTATTGTTTTAAGCTTAACTCTTAACTGATAAAAGTTCTATTTTTTGATGCTTTAGATCTTTGTTTAAGGTCTATTTTTGGTTTGGGGTTGTTTCCCCCTCTTAGGCCTTGTTTTGGGCCATCCATTTTGGCCCTTCTTCTTAGCTTTGCATGACCTTTCCACCACTGAAAATCCATTTTCAATCGTGGAAAGGTGGTTTTGGTGTCCTAAATAGGAGAGGGCCATCCCCTCTCCTTGTTGTCTTGAATGCTTGCATAAATGGCTTGTGTCGGTAGCTTGTATTCTTAGCTTGTTTTAGCTTGATTTCAGTATATATTAGGCTTTGTTTTGCCATGATATAGCACTATTTTGACTTGGTTTGGACATGCCATGCATGCTTTGTGTACTTGCCTTGCAATCCTCTTATTTGCCTTAACATGCTTCATGCTTTGACATGTGTTTCTAGCATGATTTTGGCTCAACTCCATGAAGCTTTTAGCCTTGTTATAGCATGCTTAAACTCTAATTTGAGTTGTTTTGACCATGTATGCCATGCTTTGCATAGCCACCATGCATTTTAGCTTATTAGCTTTGAGTGTCCAAGTCACTAGCATGCTTTACTTGGCTCATTTAAGTGATTTGGCATCACTTGTTATGCTATTTCAGTCCATAGAGTATGCTCATATACTTGCACTTATCACTCCTTTAATGTTTTAAAGAGTTGATGTTTTATGCCTCTTGAATGGATCATTGTGTATGCTTCCATACTTAGGTCATTTGGATGCCATCTAAGTGGCTTTTTGGTCTTGTTTTACCATGCCATAACTCTGTTTTTATTGGTTTATGTCATGCCATGTTTGGTTTTGATAGGTGTAGTGTAACACCCCTTGTACAGCCTTGCATGCCTCATGCTTTTGGCATTGTGTTCTAGCTTGTGTTGGCTAGTTTAGAGCATGTTTTTGGTCATGTTTGGACCTGCCTTGGGATTATTTTAGGTCCCCTTGGCCCTTTGGGGCTTGTCTTGCATAGCCATGGTTTGAGCTCCTTGGCTAGCCTTAAGTTTTAGGCCTTCTTGTATGTCTTGTTTGGCTTGTTTGTGTGATTTGGCATCATGCCTAGCATCATTTCAAAGCTTGTAGTATTGTCATACTTGCATGCTTTGTCCTCTTTTAAGTGTTCTTGAAAGTTGCCCTTTTATGCCTAGGTGATGGGCCATTACATGTGCATGTTTGTATGTGTATTTCATGCCTTTTGTTTCATCACTATGGCCACTGATTTGGGCCTATTTGAGAGCTGTGCATTTTGGTTTAAGTTCATCCTTTGCATGTTGTTGCATGCTTGCCTTGCATGTTGTCGCATGCTTGTTGCATATTTAGTACCTTGCATGTTGTTGCATGTTAGTATGTTGCATGCTTGTTGCATGCTTATCCCTTTATCATGTTGTCACATGCTTGTCTCATTTTGTATGTTGTTGCATACTTGTCCACCTTTGCATACCTTGCATGCTTGAATGTTCATGTTGCATCTTGCATACTTGTTTAGGTTACATTGCATTTGGCATGCTTGTCACCATTAGCCTTGTATGGCATTGTCATTAACATACTTATGTTGCATTGGATTTGCATCATGCTTAAGTTGCTTGCATGCTTAGGTTGCATTGCATTGTATGTGCATCCCTTGCCTCTTGATCAAGCATGGTAGAGGTTAGGGCCCCTTATGTGTTTTGTTGTGCATTTCATTCCATATTGAATTGCACACTTGGATTCTTTGGCCATCACGCATTGAAATGCGTGATTGATGGTCCGAGGGTCGAGAACCATACTCCCTTGAGCTCATAACATGATAGGGAGGGTGGTTGTGCACACATTGTCTTGCAAATGTATTGCCATGCTCTGTCTGTCCTCTGTTGCAGCAAAAGAAGCAGTCAGCAGGAAATGATGGCCGGTCGGCCATCTTCAGTGCCAGCCGGCTAACAATATTTGGCCGAGAGCCTCATTTTTGGTCGATGACCAGTTTTCCTTGGCCGATGGTTCTATCTCTTGGCCGATGGACTCTCAGCATGTCCACAAGATAGTTCAAAAGTGTCACAGGAGTTGGCACAGTTTTCAAAGGTACAGAGCAGTGTAAAACAGAGGCAACATGAAGCATGGCGATGGATTTCCGAGCAAAGCCATTCGAGCATTCATTCAACCCTCATCTCGAGGCCATTTCCGTGTTTTAATAACTTAGAATAGTTATTTATTTCGATTTGGTTGTGTAATTAATTAATTAGCTTGTTAGTTAGTTAATTTGTATTATTCTTTCGGTCCCTCCTTCGAGAGAGCCAATTGTTGTAATAAGCATGCGTATATGTGATGCATGTCTTCTAACCCCACTTCTTTCTCCCTTTTACTTAACTACTTACGATGATTAGTTTTAGGGCGTGTTTCATTTAGCATACCTTATGCTTGCATGTTTGCATCATTCATTTGTATTGCACGCACCGGGCTCGGCGCATCATACTAACTGCATTGTATTTCAATTCCAAGTTGAATACATGTATCGAATTGTCACATCTCACATGCCATTTTAGGATAGCCGAGCCTATCTAGTTGCATTTTGTGTGTGCTGCATTAGCCATCTCAACGTGAACTAGGATCATGCATTGATTTCTAACTAGATCTTTATTTTGGCTTGGAGTACATTGTGAGTGTTTATGCTTTAGCATCTTGCATGTATGTGAGTGTTAACATGACATCATGCTTGCCATGAGGCTAATTGCTTATATGATATAACTGCTTGAATGCTTGTGGGTGAAGGTTGGATTACTTGAATTGGACCGATTCATTGAAATCCGTGTTTTAGCCTACTTGCGAGTAGCAAACCTCAAACCATTTTCCAAACAAACGGATATGCAATGTTTCGTTCCAAATTAGGCGATCTAGTCTATACTTATGTGTTGTGCACATCACATAGTAATTCTAGCTAATTAACCGGAATAAGAACGCATGTGTTTTCAAAAACAAGATATCATGTTTAGTATAGGCCGATCTTTGATCGGGCGAGCGGGGGTGCCCATAGATGACCTTCCCCAATCGTACCCAAGTTCTCGAGCCGAGGCAACTTTGGTGATGACGAACACGTGACCTTAGGCAACGAGTCAGGGTTTCCTAAATTCCCCCAAAATAAAATATTTAGGTGGCGATTCTGTATCTGGCAAAGCAGTCCATGTTTGACACTTCTTTCCTAAAAATCAGTTTTCTAAAACGATTTATCGGATTTGAACTCTTTGGTGATTTATCAATCTTGCATTGCACTTTGCAAGATCAGATTAAGAACCGTGACACTGAGTCCGAACTGTGGTAAGCAAGGCCCTCGGGGCGCGTCCACACTGTGTCTTGATAGTCCAAGCTGCAGAAGTGTGTTGCTTTATCTACAATTGAGGCAGAGTATATTGCTGCAGCGGAAGTTGGAAAAGAGATATTGTGGTTAAAGCGATTTCTCCAAGAGATGTGATTAAAGCAAGAAACGTTCATGGTACATTATGATAGCCAAAGTTCCATAGACCTAAGCAAGAATTCAATGCACCATTATCGTACAAAGCATATTGATGTTCGGTATCATTGGATACATGAAGTGATGGAAAAGCAGTTATTGGAATTGGTCAAGATCCACACAAATAAGAATCTAGCTGACATGCTTACAAAGGTGGTCTCGAGAGACAAACTCAAAATTTGCAGAGACATTGCAGGGATGGTCTTCAAGTGAGAAGTCAATCATGCATGTGGGTATGGAGGGGGAGAATTGTTAGCTCCAACCCCATGCATGTAGTGGAGAGAGTCAATGAAGAATGGCGTAGGAAAACCTCCACCACAAGTGAAAGTCTGAGCTGGGCATCTGAAAAACTCTCCATTCTCTTCTCGTTGTTGCCTTTGTTGATTCTCACCATTAACGATTAAAGAAAGTAGAAATTTTGGATGGGATTTGCCTCCCTCTCTCTCTCTCTCTCTCTCTCTCTCTCTTTGTGTCTTTTTGTGTATAAATAGAGACAGGGGGAGAGGGTGAGTGTATCAAAAAAAGAGAGAGTTGTGAGAAGTGTATGAGAGCTCTGAGTTGAATAGAGAGAGTGAGATACTCCTCCTCCTCCATTTTGTATTTTTGCTCTGTTTTAGTGAAAATTCTCATTTCTGCTTCGTGGACATAGGCATTGGGCCAAACCACGTAAATATTGTGTTCTCTGTGTGTGTGAGATTATTTTCTGGGTGTGTTTGATCCTAACAATAACCTGGCTGAGTAAACACACTCTCTGATCCATAGATCCATCTATCACCAAAACCAAATCTTGATAACATTAAGAGAGGGAATTCCCAATTGATTGAATCATAGGCCTTTTCAAAGTCATGTTTTAATATCACACCCTTCCACTTTACTTTTTTCCACCCATCAACCCCTTCATTTGCTATTAAGACTCCATCCAAAGTATTTCTGCCACTTAAGAAAGCAGATTAAGCCTCACTAATTATGTCTAGCAAAACTTGTTTTTGTCTATTAGATAACACCTTAGTTAGAATCTTATAAACTAAACCCACTAGACTGATGGATCTGAAATCTGCCATGCCCGCTGCATTCTCTTTTTAGGGATCAAGGTTATAAAAGAACTGTTTATACCTTTGACCAATCTGCCATGAGTATGGAAATCCTTCATGAATTGGATTAATTCTCCCTTCATTATCTTCCAATTCTTTTGAAAACATAATAGATTAAAACCATTTTGGCTTGGAGCCTTGTTTCCTTCACAATTTTTTATACCAGCCCATCTCTCTCTAAAAATTATGTTTCTAGCATATCAAAAGATGACTGTAACTCACTGATCTGAAATCACCATCTAAAGTAGGTCTACTTCTCCACTCTTCAGAAAGTTTTTTGATGAAATGTAAGCATACCTCTTGTTTGACTTTCACGGGCTCTTCATACAACCTAACCCCAACAATAACTGAGTTCAGCCCATTCCTGCTCTGTCTACTAAAGGCCATAACGTGGAAATATCTAGTCTTCCCATCACCCTTCAATGTCCAATCTAATCTTGCTTTTCGAAACCACATCCATTCAGCCCATCTGCTTAATTTCCAAGCCTCACTAGTCACATCTCTTCTTCTTGCCTTCTCAGATTCAACTAGATCTCTGACTTCTGCTAACAAATCAAAATTGTTCAATTCATCCTCAGTAGCCTTAAGTTTGGTTGTGACATCCCCAAAGACCTCTCTATTCAAAAAATTTAAATTCAACAAATGTGAATTGTTCATAATTTTTAGTCATTTTTTGGATTAAAACCATGCCTCCCAATTGGATTTTCACCATTGTTTTGTGACGATCGTTCATATTTTTTTTTTTTGGTCAAAATGGTCTATTTTTCTATTTTGGCCATTAATAGCTTATGAAATTTTATGTAGTCATGTTACCTTCGTGACTTAGTTCTTTAAAAATAGATATAATAACCTTCTGAGCCACATTATTTTCATATATTGGCTCTTAATAAATAACTGCTTGCACTCCTTGAACCAAATTGAAACCATCAAACTTGGTCCTCATGGTTGTTAACACTTCTTGATTTTCATGTGGAGCATATTTTCCATCATTTGCTTTACTTGAAAAAGTAAGGCTTATGCAATTACTACTTTTGAGCCATTTTTCTAGCCCAAATTGGCCTAATTCTTGCCTAGCCACCTAATGGCTTTCTCCAAAATTCCTAAGACTTCCATGCATATTTGTTTGTTTCTTCTTTGTCATAACTTCAAATTAGGCTGTTCTTATTGGGCGTACCAATTTATATTAGTAAAATTTTAGTTTGGGATGAATCGACAAAAATTAGCCAACATGAAAACCAAAATCTCACAAAAAACAAAAATAGATCAAGCAATGTAGTTAGTGTTAGATCCCATAACAAATTCAAGGATTTTCTTAGAGGTAATCGAATGATTGAAAACAAACACAAGCTAAAATTGTATTACTAAAATTATCACCTGTTATAAGCTTTCAAACAAAAACAATGAACAAGAAATACAAGAGTAACTGGGAATCTAACAACAAATTGCTATTGCTAAGTTACAAAGGAACTATTCCTAAAGCTATCAAACTGCTACTCCTATTTTTCACAAGTGTTGTGAGTATGATTGATGATTATATCCTTGTTTGGTTTGTATTTTGAGATATTATTTTAAAAATAATTTTTTGGAGAGAGTTTAGAAAATTTAAAAATTTGCTTGGTTATATATTTTGAAAATAGATTTGAAGTTTTAGAGTTTGGAATGATTTGAATTTTTTTTGTAGTTGAATAGATGAGTGTGAGAGAAAAAGTGATTGAAAGGAGAGAGGAGAGAGAAAAAGTGATTGATTAATGTGTAGTAGAGAGAAAAGAAATTTTGGAATTTTGTTTTTTAAATTTTCAACCAAACATGTTTTTAGCATTTTTTCTCCAAAAATATATTTTTTGAGAGAAACCAAATATGCCTTGATTCTTTACTCTATCTCCCTTCGCATATTTATAGGCTACTAGTGGTTGGGCACGTGCGTCGTACGTGGTACGTGATTTTTCATCAACTGTTAATATTGTAATTATGCGTTTCTCTTAAATTGATATGCGATATGTATGCAAAGTATGAAGACTTGTATAGGTAAATTGATTTGTATCCAAAATACAACTAAGCAATAAATGAACACATATTCGACTGAAGAATTTAAATGACAAATAAGAAATTTTATAAACAAAAATATTAATTTATAGCTACACTGTTGAAATCACAATCTTATCTTAAACAATAAACAATGACCAAGTCATTTAAATATATAATATTACACATATTTTTCTATCAACTTCCTACTTCAATTTTCCATAATCTGTACCTGTAATGCAATTGAAGGTATGAAATTAATTACACAACTACAAAATTTTGTTTATTAGTTTATCTTATAATACAAATTCATTGAACCTACTATTGCATATTATATGCATACTATTGGTATAAGAATGCATTAATATTAGTATGTAATATATTTTTATACATCAAGAGTTCTTAAGTCTCGTTTCATGTGCCACGAATATCTTGTATAATGAAAAATATAACATTAGTCATTACTATATTATCATTTATGTAGAAAATGTGAAATAGTTTTTTACGAAAATATAATAATATTGTAACTTAATATTTCAATCGATATAAGAATTTCATAATTATTTTCACGATGTTTATAGATCCATGCTTATAAGTGTTTCCATGGTCATTTTCTTGAAATTGTCAAGTTAAATAATTTATTATACCATTTGTAAGTAATCAACATATAACAAAAATTGATCGAAGCCTTTTATTTGATGTACTTACTTTTTGTGTCGTTGAGTTGCTGTGATAATGTTTGGATATCATTTGATTTTTTTTCCTCGTAATTTAACTAAAATGTGTGTATGAGGTGCATTGTTTTTCTTGAGCATCGCAATAGATAGGACAATTTCTACTTCAACTCGTCTAATCTTGCTTGGAGAACACGTTGCAATAAATATTCTGTAGTTTTTGTTTTACCATCTTCTTATTTTTCTTCTTACTCACCATTATAACTCATTGTAATTAAAAAAAAAAAAAATTAATGAGTAAGAGTTTGAGATGATATCATACTATTATAAATTTTAAAATCTATTTTCCCTTAATAATGTGATTTTTTCTGTGAGAGGGGAAAAAGTACAATTATTGTTGTAATGGAGGTGTTTTGCAAAGTCTTGGTTTGTTATTGAAAGTATTTCTGGATACTTGTTTCTATAACATGTATGTATATATGTATTGAACATAAGTTGATAGGAGAATAATACATAATTCCGTTTTTTTGTTCCTAATAAACATAACTATATTACTAAAGCGATATATGATAGAAAATTAAAATATCTGATGGTAATATAGTATTACAAATTGACAATGTATGAATACAATAATATATATAAATTTATATTTATATATTTTTATTTGTTTATTTATGTAGACATTAACATATATAAGATATTACAAAAGTAATATCTGAAATCTTTTGTAACAATATAATACAGGTAATAATGAAAAGTTAATTATTCATACTTAAATAATTTATCATAATGTAGATGTTTAGTGTTATATTTTTGTGTGTATGCACCATTTTTTAATTATATTATTAAATTCACATAAAAATTGAAAGGAATTTTTGAATAATTTGTGTAAAATTAGAGATTAGTGAAGAAAGATCAGAAAGAATTTTTTTTTATTTTTTTTATTTTTTTTGGTCTTTGACACTTTTTTTTTAATAACCCTTTTATTTTCTTTTTAGATTTACTTAATCTAAATATACTTAACAAATAATTTATTTCTTTTTGGAAAAAAAATTTATTAATATTAAATAATAATAATAACAAATATATATATATATAAAATAAATAGTGCATGTTTGAATTTATAAATTTTTTTATCAATATTTTTACTTTTTAATTCTATTTAGATTATTAGATTTTCATGTGAAAGTATAATTTAAATATAAAATACGAAGAAATTTCAGTATCTTTAATCACCAAAACTGAGAAAACATGAAAAGTCAAAAATTGAAAAATAGATTAAAAAAATAAAACTAACGAAAATGGTTCTTATTTAGAATTTTGACATTATACATTGGTTATTAAAGTACCATGTAAAATATTACAGTTTATAAAATATAATTTAAATAAAAAGAAAGTGTATGATGATAACTTGGGAATTTATGAGATGCAGCACAAATCTCTGTTTTAAAAACACATGCGCTTTCCTCTATTTAGAATCATACAACTTTAAGATTCAACCAAAATTATTCACAATGATTTGATCTATGATGAACAATTATAAATATTCTGTATATCAGTATAAAACCAGACACGCGAAATAAGAAAGAGTAATTATATATATTGATAAGAAGAGAGACAATTTATTTATATTTATACTTCTATAGGACTCTTAAATTGAGATATATCGTTTTTGAGTATTCAACTTCAAAAATAAAGAGATAGTAAGTTTTTATAGGACTTTTCATGACGTTTAGAAAATATAGTAGATTTGAAAGGATAAAATTAAAAATTTTAAAAAAATAAAAGAACTGTTGTACATATTGCGTGATTAAATAGATTCATATTTAGGAATTAAAATTGCAGAAGTAGAAAACATGTCGGAAATTACAAACAGAACATAAATGCATAACAAAATAAAGTGGCAAAAGGAAAGCAAACCGAAACCTACACTAGATAGTGTCCTTAAAACAGATTCGCCGTCTCAGCGGTTGGGTGCTGGAGGTTGTTCGATGTCTATCTCCCAAGATACGATGGTTGGACAAGCTACAACAATGCACTAATTGAGTAACTTCAGGGAACAGAACTATGACAGCACTCTCTCACTAGGAAGAATATAAAACTCGAGAAAACTATTGAAGACAAGAAGAACAAAAATTTTGGGTCTTGAAAAAAGGAAGGAAAAGGCCTCCTTTTATACAAATAGAGGAAGAGAGGAAACGTCACCTACCATCAAGGCCCATGACAAATGCAGAAATGAATTCTGTATTAAACCTGCAAAACTGCTGGAATAATTCATCATCATTATAGAGGAGTTACACACATTTTATATATCTGTGTAATGTATATAATTTAGAAGCCCACAACACTAGCTTGGCCCAAAAAGATTAAGATAGGTGAGCCAAGCCCAACCCCCGCACTCAATCCATTCCAGCAAGCCCAAGCCTAAGCCAAAGCCCAAGTCCAAGTCCCAAGTCCTACGACCCACGGATCACGTACCCAGACCTAGTCTGGTCTGGTTTGGTTTAGTCAGGTGGGTGATGTGCGCACGCGCGTGTCAATTTTTGCATAACTGACTTGGACCATGGTCTTGGCCCAAGTCCATCCTTGAAGCATCCATAACTCCCTTCTTTTAGAAAATTCCCCCAAAAGGGCTCACACCCTTAGGAAAAAAATGGGATTTAAATACCCATCAATGCTCTTCTCTACAATCAATATGGGATATAAAGTTTTACACCTTTCCCAACACCTCTTTCATGAGGCCAACTTAATAAGTCAATTTCTCATTCAATTGTTAATGGTTTTTGGTCATTCTTTTTGTGGTGTACAGATTTCATTACAAAAAATCTAAACCCACTTTAATCCATCTCAATTAAGGATTGGCACCCATTTTAATATTGCATTAAAGTAGCCAAAAAACTATTATTTTCCAGTAATCCCCTACATAAACAAAAATTGGCTGAATAACAACAAACGAACAACGCTTAACAACAAAGACTCAGAGAGAGTGCAACGAAATAACCCCTGCATCAGAAAATGTAGCTTTTGGCTTTGAACCCCTCATAGTGAAATCTATCTGATTTACAGGTTGCCCAGCGAACACAAAGTCTTGAATTGTTCTGCCGTTTATGTAAACCAAGACAACAGACCTCACACAGGAATTACTCCAACCATTGTTTTGTTCTCACTGTTATGTCCGGTTTGGCACTAGAACACTAGCCTGATTCAGTGAGTGGTTTAAAGAATTAGGCCTTGTCAATTCTTATAGAAGCGGCCCCACTTCACACTCACAGAGGTGACTCTACTTGAGTATCCTGCTATACTCAGCTCAACAGCTCAACACACTAGAGTCATTAAAAGTTCAGCTTAACCTCTACGCTTGTAGGTATCACTAATAAAAGGAATGGCTAGAGGTTTTACCTCAGTGACATACCACCGTTACACGCAATTAGGTTGTCCCATTGAACCTAGATCTTGGGATCTCCAATCAACTAGGTTGGGTTTCCATTTTGATAACACCACTAAAGGCCTTAACCCCATTCCTCTTGACGATGTTTCTACTAACTCTCAAGTTAACCTTTTGGTTAGCGGATCCGCAATGCTGTCCTTAGACTTTACATAGTTGAGAGAGACAACTCCATTAGAGAGTAGTTGTCGCATGGAATTATGTCTATGACGGATATGTCTAGACTTTCCATTATACATATGACTTTGTGCTTGTCCAATCGCCAATTGGCTATCACAATGAATACAGATAGCAGGCATAAGCCTCAGCCAACGTGGAGTATCCTCAACGAATTGGCGAAGCCATTCAGCTTCTTCAGTTGCTTTATCTAAAGTAATAAACTCGGATTCCGTCGTTGATCTCGATATATACATTTTCTTGGAAGATTTCCAAGACACGGCTGCCCCTCCAAGGTTAAACACATAACCACTAGTGGATTTGGAGTCTTTTATAACAGATATCCAATAAGCGTCACTATACCCTTCTAGTATCACTGGGTATTTGGCATAATGCAGCCCATAACCCCGGGTGTAGCGTAGATAACCTAACACCCATATAATGCCCCTTCAATGAGTAGCATTTATATTGCTCGTGTACCTACTAAGCTGGCTAATAGAGTAGGCTATATCTGGCCTTGCACAACTCATCAGATACATCAAACTTCCAATGACTCGAGAATATTCTAGCTGAGAGACACTCTCACCATTATTCTTGGTCAAATGTAGACTTACGTCTACCGGTGTCCTAGACACACTTGTATCTGATTTACGAAATTTCTTAAGTATCTTCTCAACATAGTGATATTGAGAGAGTGTAACACCATCAAATATTCTGGTAATCTCAGCACCCAGAATTACATCTACAAGGCCCATATCTTTCATGCCAAACTTAGAGTTTAACAATCTCTTGGTGGTTCTAATCATCTCACCATTACTACCAATAATGAGTATGTCATCAACGTATAGACACAAAATGATATAACTTCTATCAATGTCTTTGACATATACACATTTATCACACTCATTGATTTTGAACCCTTTTGACAACATAGCGTTGCCAAACTTCTCATGCCATTCTTTAGGAGCTTGCTTCAAACCATACAATGATTTGACAAGTTTACAGACTTTTTTTATTTTGTCCTAGAGCTGAAAACCCCTCGGGTTGCTCTATGTAGATTTCTTCATCTAAATCTCCATTTAATAAAGTTGTCTTTACATCCATCTGATGTATCTCCAGACCATGTAAAGCTGTTATCGCAATCACCATGCGAATGAATGTAATCCTTGTCATAGGTGAATACGTATCAAAGTAATCCAGGGCTTCTCGTTGCATATATCCTTTGATAACTGGCCTAGCTTTATACTTATCAATTGATCCATCTGCTTTCATCTTTCTTCTAAAGATCCACTTACTCCCCAAGGCCTTATTGCCTGGGTGAAGATCAACCAACTCCCAAGTATGGTTTTGTAAGATGGAATCAATCTCACTCCTAATTTCTTCTTTTCACAAAGGACTTTCAGGTAAAGTCACAGCTTCATGGAACGTTCAAGATTCTCCATCTAACATATAAGTCAAGAAGTCCAGACCAAAGGACTTTGCAGTCTTAGCCTTTTTACTCCTTCTTGGCTTATCTAGTTTCTCAACTTGATCATCTATATGATCATTGTCACCTTTAACCTCTTTCATGGAACTCGGAACCCCTTCTTGGATACAACAAGGAAATACATTTTCAAAGAAAGATGCATTTCTGGATTCCATGATAGTATTCTTGTGTATATCTAGAATAACAGACTTAAATACAAGAAATCGATATGCACTACTATATTGTGCATAACCATTGAATACAAAGTCAATGGATTTTTAGGCTTATCCTAACCCTCTTGGATTTAGGTATTACCACATTTTGCAAGACCCCCACATTTGTAGAATTTATACAAAGGCTTTTGGCCTTCTCTAAAAATTCATACAGGGTCTTTAAACAATTCCTTGTGTCACAACAATTATGAAACTCTCAAAATCATATCACAGTAAATACATTCCCAAAATGTCATCAACCGAATTAGGCACCCAAACATATTTGGTCCAACCTATCACTCTGAAGCCAATAGTCTTACTATTAGGAAACACAAATCTAGTGTTCAATAGTCTACTATTCAGAACTTCATAACATGGCCAATAATCTTATCACTGGGAATCACTAATTTTTCAGCATGTGGTCAGTAAACTTTCTACTACTAGGAATCACAATGTTTTATCATGTGATCAATAGTCACTTTACTACTAGGAATCACAACGTCCTGACATAGGATCAATACACTTTTTCATTACTAAGAATCATCATGTTTTGACATATGATCAGTAGCCTCAACACTACTAGGAACCATCATGTCTTGACATGTGATCAGCAA